>JAOPTO010002404.1:0-717231 GCA_033822845.1 Tetrapedia diversipes | reverse complement strand
ATAGGGTGTTTTTAAACGATCCAACCAACGTCCGCTAAACGTAACATGGAAAATTGGTGAAACTTCGAATTCAGCGTAAAAGCGTAAAAAAATGTACGTGTGAATTTTTTATTTAATACAGGGCATTTTTAAATGATCCACTAAACGTAACATGAAAAATTGGTGAAAATTACGAATTTAGTATAGAAGCGTACAAAAATATACGTATGAATTTTTTATTTAACACGATATTTTTAAATGATACAACCAACGTCCGCTAAACGTAACATGAAAAATTAGTGAAACTACGAATTCAGCGTAAAGGTGTAGAAAAATATACATATAAATTTTTTATTCGATATAGGGCATTTTTAAATGATCTAACCAACGTCCGCTAAACGTAACATGGAAAATTAGTGAAACTTCGAATTCAACATAAAAACATAAAAAAATATACGTACGAATTTTTTATTTAATTCTCAATGGTATCTTTAGTAAATATTATAAGACACTGTTATTTGTTGTTATGTAAATTATATAAGATCGTTCTGTTTATCAACAATTTTTTGTGTTTTCGTTAAAACTGAAAATTTTTTCTCAATTTTGCTTAATACATTATATACTCCGTGCTTGATAAATAAAAAATGTAAGGGAGATGTTATACAACGTAGTAAGTGTTTCATGGGGAAATAAGCGGTAAGGTGACATCGAATGAATTAAATGTCATTGATCCATTATTATCCTTCACCTTTCGTATTTAGTTGCGAGCGATTAATAAAACTCTATCGAGCTTTCCATTGCGAGCAAAAAACGTAAGACGGAATTTTTCATTTACGTGAAATTATTTATCGGTGTCGTCTTCTACCGGTTGCGTATCGCGGATTTAGATAGAATCTCAGAAAATTTAAGACACCCTATGCAAGCCATCTACGTTGCACACATAGGTGCAACGAACTCCGGTAACAAAGATGTCCGCTAAATTTCCTTATCGATTATCCAGCGGTCGGTGAACCCCTGTTGCAAAAAGCGAATCATCGACCATAAGCTAGGTTATAAGCAGCAACAAATTCGCCTACGCGAATTTCCATAAACCGTGTATTATCTAAAGAAGATAGATATCGTTTATGATATTTTTCTCCCCCTCGTTTCGATCTCGAAAAAAGTTTCGTCCCTTTAAAATTAAAAGTGACTCGAAAACTGTATTTGTTTTCATTAAAAGTTCTCCAAAACTTGTTATTGGCGTTGCAAAAATATGCACTTGTACCTGTGACAGTTAAAGTAGACGAAAATAAAACGTTTGCGTTCCGTGTTTAGCGGTTGAGCGTTTAATTCCTGAAGGATCGCACATATATTCGCTTTCTGCAGCGAAAGAGTTAAATGGTCCACGATAAACGTTTATACGTGGCGATTCTGGGACGTGTTTCGCTTCAAAGTCCATAGCTTCGTCTCTAAATAGACGCTCGACCCCTTTTTTTTTTGCTCCCTCTTTTTGTTCGCTGTTTCCCGTATTTTTTCCCCATTTTTCTTTCCTTCTTTTTCCCTCCTTTTTTCCCCCACGTTGCCCGTAAATTTCTCCCTGTATTTTCGGGGGACGCGGGCTCGATCGAAACAATGCCTGCTATTTCCATCGTGTTCCTGGCGCGGCACGGACTTTCCGTAAATTCGAGCCATTAAATATGGAGGCGACGTCTATATTTATGGGGTCCGCGGTGTGCCACCGTTGCGTCGAATCGGACTATCGAGAATCGAATCTATAGCAGAAGGCCGCTTCGTCAATCGGAACTGTCTTCTCGTGCCTGGCTTTCACGTTCGACCGATATTGATGAAGTTGTGCTGCAGAATAGAACAGTGTGTACTGTTCTCCGTTAATTGTATTTTTTTTCTTGTTTTTTTTTTTCTTTTGTCTTACGATCATTGAAAATTCGATATTTTAATGAAGTTGGTTTGACTGTTTTCAGCGTGAACTGACAATTTAAGGGGCAAAAGATCGTCTACAGAGAGAACTTGTAATTTTTGTAATAAAGTATTACTTGTGGTATTGATCTTTAAAATACAATGAAGAGAATTGTTAGTTTTGCCTCGATAAAGGAAAGAGAAAGCATTGTCTCGTATCGTTTTTGAAAGGCAGAAGACGCGAGAGAGTTCATCGACGATCGCAGAAGCACGTTATTATTACCCTTAAGATTAGCGGTGCGCGAGATGCTAAGAATAGCATCGAAAGTAAATTGATCGCTAACGTTTTAACGTGACGAGTTTCTTAAGCGAGCAAAGTGCTTTGCCGTGTACTCAACCAACGAGCTTTACTTTCTTTGGTGGCCTAGTAACTTTCGAACATATTTTTGGAAGATGCGAACAGTTTTTTTGTGGATTGCAACGAAAACTCAATTGAATCGTTGATGTATTATGCATTAACAGTATTTTTATAGATAAACGTATAAAATATTTATCGGTAACGTCAGATTTAGTTTTAAATAGGCAGCTGTCGAAAATACAGCCACAAGAAAAATTGTAAAATACTTATAGAATGTAAAAATGTGCAGTTATAGCTAGAGTTGAAGAATTTAATCTCTGAAGGCCAGACGCAGTCATTTCCCCCTCCACTGTTTAACTCCCCCACCACGCGATCTAGCTTCCCCCACTACGCAACTTACCCCCTCCCATAGTACACAGTATACCTCACCATGCAACTTGTTTTCTTCCGCTATTGTGTATTGTTATAACCTGAGAAAAGAAGTTCAATACTTTAATAAGATGAGATAAAACAACGTGAGAGCGTCTAATCTCGGTGTACGAGTAACAGAAAAAAAGAGGAAAAGCAAACAAGGTGGTATTATTAACTAAAACAATAGTTCGACGGTATCTAATCGCATATAGCAGAATCTAGCTGTAACTAAAAACTAAATGGCATAACATTTCATCTTCTTTATTCTTTTTTCTTTATTTAACTCGAAATATTACAATATCTTCTAACTTGTTAATAAACACCGATCGATTATGCCCACTTAAGTAATTGTCAAATCGATAACACAGTAATCGTGGAGAAGGAGCAGGATAAATAATTACTCGCTTATGTATTCAATTATCTCGCCGCATTAATTCCCTCAATTAGTTCGCTAAATTTGTGCGCGTGTTATGCACGTATCGGTAACACTGCTGCATGAACGATCGTGCTACCCGGAGATTTCGTACTCTCGATGTTGAACAAACAAGCTTCGCATTATGCAAATCCTGCTGAATGTAAGCCGTGGAGATTCGCAGTGGCATAACATCGGTGTGAACGAACGTTCCTCACCAGAAGCGACAAATGGATACGAGGAATGCCGGCTAATTAACATTAGAGAACCGGTTGAATCGAAATGTTTAATTCATTAGTTTGCAAAAATTGGTAGGAAGTTCAATTCTTCTTTCTCTTTCTCTCGATGCATATTATTACCGGACAACTCTTTAACGATAACTGTGTTTTGAAGGAGTCAGAGATAACGACAAGCTAAATGACACACTTTCATTTATCATAATGTTTATTTAACAGTAATAATAAACGTGCAAATAAAACTGAACTCTTTCTCGCATGTTTTTTCTATTCAGTCATCGATTGTCTTCCATTCGTACATCTCTCTCTCACTCTTTCATATTTCAAGACACATTCTAAATAATAACAATCACTCTCACATATTTTATATATTTTTGTTATACTACGAACGACAAAATACGAATACTAAGTTCTTTCTACCTGCAACAAAGGATACTGCAATTTTCTTGTATCGCGTGGTGGGGGAAGTGACCCAATATGGCCTCCAACGGTCAATATCTTAGAAACTAGCTATAGCGAGTTATGTACCTTTATATCGCGGAACAAATTCATCGATTATGGTTAATAAGTTTTATCGAACGCGCGCATCGGTTTATTCGCAACAAAATGCGAATAAATACGTTTCCCACCCTATGAGCAAATCGAACGTTTCCAGGATGCAGGATATAACATTGTATTGTGGCCAGCTTTCACCGTGCTCCACATGTTGCAACGGAACTTGCATCATATTCGCGAACGAATGCAATCCGGAGTTGTCAGCCGATCTAATCGCTGTGTTTGATTACATCAGCATTGCTCGTTGAGTTGCTCTTAATTACGGACGGGTCGGTTACAAAAGATACGAGTTCCTAGGTGTGAACGCAACTAGACGGATCCCCGTGGTTCGTCTCTGATGTAGTGCTACCAGTGGTTGCAAATGAAGTTTGTTTTCCCTACTCCGCTAGTGTCGTCAGAGAAATTAAGACGCTATAATTAGGTACATGAGTTTTGATTGATCAAGGCTAGCAAAGGATATCCCGTACTGTAGCACTTATGCGCTGTTTACGGATGGGGACTATTAACCAGTTAAGCGCATTTGACGTGTATACTCGTCGTGTAAAATAAGAAAATTACCATTGACTATTAAAACTCGAAATTTCAATGAAATACAACAAGAATGTTGTTTGATAGTATGTTTCCTTTATATTACCAAGTTTTTCTTGTTTATGTATTTTATCATTATTTGTATTCTTGTATTGTATCGTACATATAAATTGATATAAAGCTAATCATTTCCACAGAAAGTTTGTAATGCTACCAACAAACTTAACGTCAATTATTTCTTTTGATCCTTGATCCGAAGTAGTTTGTAGCGTGTATACCTTTGTCGATCGGAAGAACCGAATTTTTCTGTACCGTGTGATCGTTGCATCAGTCGCCCTTGGAGTCCAAAGAAACCTTTCAATGAGACTTGTTTGTAATCCACGTTCTTTTAACGGTCTTATCTTTTATCTCGTGTCTCAATGTCGGAACTTGACAAGAGACATGGCGTCGTGTAGCTACTGAAAAATAATCGGAGGATCGATAGCATCGGTAATTAATACAACGGATACGCGATACGTTTACTGACATTGTCGTTAGAGTGATACACCGTAACAAAGTGAGCATGCAGTCTTTCGTCAGCTTGTTTTTGCGATTTTCAGCTCTTTCTAATACTATTTTCTTCCTCGCTATCTACTTAAATCTATTTCCCTCTCAGTTCTACAATTTCAAATTCTTTTTGGCGTATACCTATATTCTTGATATATGAATATTAGAAATATTCATAATTAAACCAGCTAAACTAACATTGTAAAATATTAGAAATATCCGTAATTAAACTAGCTAAACTAACATTCTAAAATATTAGAAATATCCGTGAATCTAGTGTTAATCAATCTGTATTTCCGCTCCTTTTCGGTCGATTATACACCCCTACCGACACCGATCTGAAAAGAGAGCTCAAATACATCGAGAGAGCTAACGATTCCGATAAAAAATAGAAGAAAACCAGGATCCTCCCTCGATCGTGCCTCTCGACGACCTTTATACGATTAAATCGATCGGAAAAATCGGAGGAAAAAAGGAAAGAACCCTGTCTCCTCGAGTTGTTAACCCAACGAGGGAATGGAATTTATTTAATTAACAGCCGTTCGCGAATAATTAGCTCGTCGAGACCGCGGATTCGTCCAAGTGAAGGGCGAAGAAGGACGAGGACGAGGAGAAGGAAGAAACTTAAGCAGCGGCCAGGCTTTCCTGCCGGTCGTTAATTATCCCCGGGGAACCGTAGCAAGAAACGATGACGGGTGAAAGTGAGGGCTTCGTTATTCCAGGAATGGCTTTGATGACCGTCAACAATACGCCGTTCCATCCGGTTGCAGCAGCCACTTCCACGTCGAATCACTTCAATTACCGGGCGAGAGAGCGAGGAAGCGTTTTCACTTTTCTTATCCTGCCGCGCATCGGCCGCCGCGGAATAAGGAAAACCGGAATAGCTTTTCCTCCTCCGCTTCCGTTTTTTTTTATTGGTCGCTCTTTGCTCGGCTGGTCTTAACACTTAGCCAATCGAACGAGGAGATCGCTCATTCTTTTCTCTGCCATTGATTCTTTTTAATTTTATTATTAGTTAGTCTTGGACTAGTGTTGGTCAAAGTACGTCAAATGCGTTTTCTGCTCTTCCAAAGTAAAATTTTTAATAAATTCAACGACCGGTTCAAGACTAACTTATAACAAAAGTAAATAGAATAGCTGTAAAAAATCCACTTTGAAAATTGAATCACAGCGTTGAAACGTAGGGAAGTTAGTTTTTGCCTGACCACACGTGTTCTCATTTTTCACCCTTTTCTTTTTTGTATTCATGTCGCTTGAAAACAATTAAACTCGATATCGAAGCGGAACCGAAAGCTTAACCCTTCGTGAACCGCTGCTCGCCATCGTGTAAAAAAAAAAAGATCGTTAACGAAGCGACGGAGTTAACGAAATAAACGCCTCGATTGTGCCGGGGACATTAATATCGACTTATCTATCGGCCAGTTCCATGAATGAATTAAGTATCGGAGTAACTAATAAGCGACGTTGGAACACGCCAGTTAACCCTTTGACCGCGGATGCAACACTTTATCGAGTCGTCGCTTCGATCATTTTCCTTCTCCACTCTGCGCGCTGTTCCTGAATCGTTCGATAGTTTCGTTTATCGTATCTGCTCCGCGTTCTTGGCGCAGAAAGAAAGAAAAAAAGAAGACGGAAGAGTGCGTGAAAGAATTTTCGTAAAAACGCGATAAAGGCGGTCGTTTTACGATCCCTGCGAATAACAACACGCGATAAAACGTATTCTCTTGGAGGCGAGCGTCCGGGGTTTAATACTAAACGACCAATCCGAGGCAGACAAGCTGCTGCTCTTCTCCCCCTTCGCGATATATCGTTCGAGCGCGACTCTCGATAGCGTGGCGATGCACAAATGTTCGGAATAACAGATGCGGCGGGAACCACGTTATCAATCGGTCGAAATATTTTGGATATTAGTAAAAATACGGAAAAAGGGCACTTTTTACTTCAAAGCGTACTCTAATTAGCGATAATGTTTAAAATGCACTAACTGTTAATTTTTATTCAACTCTTACAATTGTAAGTAATTGAAGCTTTCATAAAAGCTCTTATTTTCGATGTTCTAATAAAAATTCTTCATTGTTCAGTTAGGCACTTTTTACTTCAAAGTATCCTCTAATTAGTGGTAAAGTTCAAAATGCCCTAACGCTCAATTTTCATTCAACTCTTACAATTGTAAGTAGTTGAAGCTTTCATAGAAGCTCTTATTTTTGATGTTCTAATAAAAATTCTTCATCGTTCAGTGAGGCACTTTTTACTTCAAAGTATCCTCTAATTAGTGGTAAAGTTCAAAATGCCCTAACTCTCAATTTTCGTTCAACTCTTACAATTGTAAGTAGTTGAAGCGCTCTGCTCACCAATAATCACCGTGGTGTCACAGAAGAAACCATGGTCGGTCATGTATGACCAACATGGCAGTCCAAGCGTTAATGGGCGACCCATGCTTTCGCCAGGATACGGGGAACGCGGTCGCATTGAGATCCTCCGCCACAGTTTCACCGTAGTTGTGTCATGGGTGCTTTATCCAGCGGAAAGGAGCTTCTAATATCGCGCGCCGTTTATCGATTTATCCAAGGGACCGACGCACCAGCGACACGTATTGCGGGCCGTACGTCTCCCGTAGCATCCGTGGCATTTCCTGTGCACGGTTTCAACGCAGCATCGCCCGGAATCGATTTGCATAAGAAATTCTGACGGTGCGCGCCGTGTGTGCTGCTGCACGCCTCCCGAACGGAAGCAGCGGAAGAAGAGGAAGGAAAGGGGTGGAGAAGAAGGTGGTGGACGTAAGGCGAGGAGGAGGAGGAGGAGGAGGAGGAGGATCGATAGCCCCTCGAGAAGGTGTCACACAGCGCGTGTGGAGCACTAGATTCGCCCACGTCACGACTACTCGAACCTCCTGAAATAGCATACTTTTCTTCATCGATCAGTCTCGGCCGTCTGCGCCAACCCCGTCCGCCCTCTTTTCTCTAGCAACCCCTCTCGGGAAGCGAAGAAGGCCGGGGGTCGAGGTTAACCAGAGTTTCTCGCGGTTCCTCGCGGGGCTCTGGATTATTCGAGAGGACGCTATTCGGGGATGGTTTTATTTAATTACCATCCGTCGTTGAACATCCGACGACGTGTTCCGTGGAATTTCTATTTGAACGATCTTGCCTCGTTTTGGATCTGTTGTAATCCGTATCGGCGAAAAGCAGAAGGCCTGGTAGGGGTGAACTTCCTCGCGACTGCAAGAATTAAGAATCGTTTAACTACCTTAACGCTTTACCGACCTGAAGTCTATTAATCAGCCTTTTTTACATGCTTGGTCTGTAAATTTTTTAATGTTTCCTTACACGAAGCTTACTGACTGTTTCGAGCGATATCGTATGTCATTATTGGTGTATACTTATAAAGAAGTATTAAATTATCGATTGCACGAAGGAAATCATTGTAATCAATTCATTAGCGATGCTGAGATGTTGAAGGTGCGTATGGAATAAGTTGAGCGACTGATAAAGCGTTAAGTATTTAACTACCTTCTTAGTTCAACGAACTACCGATTGCCACACGTTGTCCACGATTAACGACACACGTTTATCGTCACGCGAACTTCGCGTGCTCTGCTCGCAAGGAATTCGCGTCATCTAAAACCGTATTTGTCTGTGTTGCTCGAAATTCTTTGGTCATCGACACGCTCGTTTTATCCGAACCTTCGGTAAAGCGGTATCGATTCGGGGCTTACTTTCGAGAGCGCAATTTTTCCGCTCGGAATAGCAGGAACGGGTTGATTTTAATAGGATGAGCGAAGGCGCGCAGGGTGTGATGTACACCGGATCGCCGGGTTGCTGGTTTCCTGTCGGAAAGAACATGAAAGGAACTTGAAAGCGCATTTTTAAAGCAAATAAACGCGCGTTCGGGTGACAGGTGTTCGTTTTCAAGCGTGTATACAAGCCGGAGGAGGGCATAAACTTATTTCTCGTCTCTTTGTTCCGTCTCGCGTGCAGGATGTCGTATTTTAACCCGTTCGCGAAAATATCGTCGATACAAATGAATTGCAAATTTTCTTTCTTATAGAAATGGATAAGTTAGGAGAAGAAAATATGACTAATAATTTGTCTTTCTGCTTGACGAAATTTTTTGATATTCGCATTTTCAGTGACAAATGAGTGACAAGTTTCTAGTGAAGTTGTACCGATAGTACGAATTATTTAATTATCAGAATAATTCAGGTATCCTAAATAGTAACAGAATAATCCGGATAATTTGAATGATAAACAGAGCAAAGAAAAAGAAAAGCATGTAACCATTTGTGCGATTTCTTTTATCTTTAACATCCTTGTAACCGCTGATCGGTAAACTATTAACATCATTATACGCGCGTTTCAGTGAGTCTGAGAATTTTAAAGGTTTGCTCTAAAAAAAAAAAGCGTGCTGCTTTTAAATCGCGATGCTCGTTCGTATCGCGAACGAACGTCACACGGGTAATTTTTTTTTCTTTTTTTTCGCTAACGCACGCGCGTTTGCAGGGTTTCGGCGTTGACGTCAACGATCGGAAGCATCGACGATGATTCCCCGTGTAAATCTAATTGAACGGCTCCGGGATGTTCGCGTTGTCGTCCGCCTAATGAGGTTAACAAATTCTTCCACGTAATCAGCGACGAGAATTGCGACACACACCGAGGAATCACGGAAGCGGTCGCGCTACTTCCTCGGCTGTTAGCACGTTGTTGATCCTGCAGAAAAATTTTCCACGCTTCGTTGCATAA
This sequence comes from Tetrapedia diversipes, assembly GCA_033822845.1. Taxonomy (NCBI): domain Eukaryota; kingdom Metazoa; phylum Arthropoda; class Insecta; order Hymenoptera; family Apidae; genus Tetrapedia; species Tetrapedia diversipes. Next base: position 707,577 of record JAOPTO010002404.1, on the reverse strand, counting down.
TCTTTCCTACGATTCTGTTCGAGCGGATCTCGTTAGCTGATATTCGTGCAAAAAAGAAAAGGAAAAAAGATGCAAAGAATTCCGACTTCGATGCTCTTGCCGTGAATAACTCTTCAAAAGTTCGCGTTAGACTCTCTGCAGTTCCGTGGAATATTACGGTTTCTTTGTGATTTCTCTACGATCGAAACGGGAAAAATAATGTCCACTGTGCAGAGAATGCATGGTAATATCGAAACGCACCGAATTATTGTATAAAATGTCTTATGGCTATTAAATTTATTATTATTATTAATGTGATCGATAGCAAAAGTATACAGTACACGATAATTCCTAACTTATGAATACCGACAATACAACTGCTTCTAACTCATCTCTACCACGCGATTGTATATTCAAATCTGAACTCTTTATACAATTCTACAACTCTGTTTTTCATTCAACATTTCCTTTAAGGAACCTCCCATAGGCGTTCCCTTTTATCAACCCGCGCTCGCTAAACATTGCCAATCCATCAGTGAATTGTTCGTCGCCAACGATATTTTCCGATAGGCCTAACTTTTGTCTAGTCGAGTCACGCTTTCACTTCTTCGTTCCTTAAAATTACGATATTCCATTATATTGATACTAGCTGTTGTCCGATAAAGTGCTTATTTCAAAATCGGCGGATTTTCAAACAAACTTTCATCCCCTATTTTACCCCCTTAGGGGTGAAATATCGAAAAATCCTTCCTTAGCGAGTGCCTACGTCAAGAAAGGAATCCATTGTTCAAATTTTATATGTTTCTCTGCTTTAGTAGCTTAGGCTTTTGCGATGATGAATCAATCAGTCATTTAGTCAGTCAGGGCATGTCTTTTAAATATGTATAGATGATCGAATATTGGATTATAGAAAATTAATCGAAGGGAGTAGAAACGTTAATGGGACTCGTGGCGAGGCACGTAATTCACCGGATGTACCGGGCACAATTAACGTGTGACAAAATCCCTGGCGGCAGGCTTGTACCGAGTCGATCCTCCTGATCGCGCGCAGCCTCTCGAAGAAGTCGAGATTCGAGATTAGCCGGGCTCTTGCGCAGCCCATAGGGAACGGCCTAATTGCTTCCCGGTATACCCGGGCGGCGGGCGTCTCTTCTAGACGCCTCTCTTTCTCTCTGGAACCTTGAGTTTTCGTCCCTGAAGGCGATTCTTTAAAACTAGCGACGATCGCCTCAGTTTCCCTGTGCCCGCGGCGGCCCTTTCCTCAGGGAAAAAAGCCTCTCTTCGACCTTATCGCGTCAACTTGTCCCTTAATTAATGCTCGAGGAAGTTGGGCGTGTTTGCGATCCATTTAACGGAGGAGTAGACGGTTCGTCGAAATCTTTCGGAACCCTCCCTCTTAACGGAAACGCTCTTGTGTGTGCGAGGGTAAGATAGCGAGGAATTGCGAGAAAACGGATTGTTAGGTAAAGCTAAGTGGAGGAGCGAAATAATTAAAGGGTTTCGTTTATATTTTTGGAAATACGATTTTACGCGAGAAAGGATCGAGAATGGGATTAGCTTCAATATTTCATCTACGGAATTATTTATTTATTGACGGTTAAAAAACTCATTAGTGTAGAAATAATATACAATTTTTACATCTGTTAGTTATAGAGAACAGTATAAAAGAAAAGAAAAGATATCGAATTGTCGCCTCTGAATTTTTGAATGATATTGTAGAGGAGAAAATGGTAATAATGGAAGTCGTACGTTTATTTTATGAGGATTTTTCAGAAATTAATGCATTAAACGATTTAAATTTATCCGAAACGCTTTAACCGTTGTACAAAATTTAAACGACTGGGAAATTCGTTATTTTTTTAGCACCACGTCGTTACACATGTATTTTGGTATTATGTTACAAATGGTAACGCAATGTTCGTTTTATCAGAGGTTTCCAATTTATTACCACAGAATTTCATAGCTAACGAGCAATAATACGAGAATTACGTTCCAAATTTCCCGCGAGATTCACTTTTGATTCGCCACATCGTGAGCACTCTGCGCGAAATTCATCGTGTCTATTAGAGGCGCGAAAGAAAGGAATCGGTGCGACGGAAACAGAAGCGGAGGCAACACATCCGGTGAATGTAAATCAGCAGATTTCTCGATCGGATTAGAGCCCCTGCCGGGTGATGAAACGTAGGATAGTGCTCGAACCCGATAGCGGGAATTCTCAATAACGCGCGGAGGCAGCAGCCGCATCGTGATCTATTCGATCCTTTTTCTGCCGCCTCTCTTTCCGCGTTAAATATAGGCGACCCAGCCAAGCTGAAGGCGATACTTCTCCCTTTTTTAACCCTTTTGCACACGAAAGACAGCTCCTCGTATCGAATGACCTGGCCTGAACCTAACCCGAATATAAATTTAGAAATTTCGCTGTTATTTGATCGAGTTAAATAAATTTTGGTATAAGTAAATTCCGGTATCGTTTAACCCTTTGCACTCGGCTGTCCCCTCTCATGGGACATCGTAATCCTAGCATATGATAGTTTCGCAAATTTTCAGACGTTAGTTCAGACCCGAACGTTAAATAGTCATATATGTAAATTTTAATATACGACTTAACTAAACTAAATGAAGTTTAATATACGTGAATCATAGTAAATATTTCGAATTGGAAAATTTTTGAAGTTAGTATCATTAAACGACTAACGGTCACCTCTCGAGTGCAAAGGGTTAATTTCGATACCCTACACCTGAACATTTTTAACCCTTTCCACTCGTATGTCTCAGCGTATGCGACATCACAAGTTTTACCGTGGAAGTTTCATTTTTTTAAATTATACTTATGGAATGTTACAGCTAAGTATGCTAATAACGTATTGGAAAAGTTTTGTTTTGATTGAATAAAATAAAATAAAAATTCATGGTCATATTAAATTCGAGTGCAAAGGGTTAAGTCTGTGAATTTTCCGGTATCGTTTAATTTCAATGCCCTACACCTGAATATTTTTAGGTCTGTGAATTTAGTTAAAGTAGCTAACGTTCAAAAGAATAAAAAAAAAATCAGGATCGTATAGTTTGCGCGGATCATAACCGAAGCAACGCACGTTACGTTGCGTAAGCTCATTGGCGACACCCTCTGCACGGTGTGATGTCGTTTCAAGGAGACGCAGAGCAACTCCGGGTGTTTGCATCGTTGCATGACCGAGCTGTGTTTCGATGACATAACCTGGATGGTACATAGTCGCGCGACCGGTTAGAGGACGACACTTTGTTTGCCGATGATCTTAGAGGAGACACGCTCGCTGTGTTCGCTCGTGGACAAGCGTTACTCTCAAACGGTAAGATTTAGAGCAAACGCAACACATCTAACGCTAGAACGTGAGATTTTCCTGTTTTCGTTGTACTTTTGCTGGTCAATGTGTTTGCCAGTTAGGTGATGAAGCCTAGAAATAGGTTGCTTCGAGTCTTTCTGTTTGAAACCACGTTTTCTGGGATAAATTGGGAAACGACGCGACGGTTTAGGAATTTTTGTGATTAGAAATTTTCACGCTTTGATTATTTGAGTATTATGTTTGAAATCTCTTGAAACTATTATAGAAGAACGGTATCTTGTCTTTCTTTTGAAAGTTATCAATGATAAAATTAGATGCCCGCAACTTCTACACCCTACTTAATTTCTATGCTCCACAAAAAAACAAGTATGCATGCCCACACATTTTTACCAAGACATTTATTACAATGTAATTTCGAGAATTACTTCCATGGCAAAGCAATATAGTTCTACAATAAATTCTTTAAAATTTTCTTTATCAATGTTTCAAGCACAATTGCCAACTTTTTTATGATTTCCATACTTTATATTAATTAATTTATAAACTAATCGGTTCTTCCCGTATAAATGTAATAAATAAATAAATAAATCACCCGTGTTATATTTTTTCATATTCATCAACGCGTTTGCGGTTCTCTTAGTATAAATTTAGTTACAATTCCTTCGCTGAACTTTGCGTAGTCGAGCACGGTGCTCAGCTCCGATCGGCTAACAAGGAGAGAATCTTGGCCCGAATCTGGTCCCGGCGGACTCTAAACCGATCGGGTTATCGAGCGGTGATTGCCTGTTTTCGAGCTAGACAGCCGCCGATAATCTGCTTTATATTCAACGGCCGTCAGAGATCTGAGCTCCGTCAACATTTAATCTGACCTTTAATTACTATTCATGGACCGGAATGGCCTTTCCCTGTTAACGTGATAAGCCGTGCATCCTTTTTTAACGAGATCCTACCGGAATTCCACGCTCCCTCCCCGCTGAAACTGTTACGGGATTATGGATGAACGGTGTGTGTCCTAATCTCGCGTGCGATTAGATGAGATGTAATTAAAAGATCGCTTCGACGGTCGCTTCTAATTCTTCGCTTGAATATACGTATCTTTTCTATTCCACCTCGTATTATTCTTCTACCGTTTAACGAATTATTTCACTTTCAAGTATTATGTCGGTAATACTAAAAGTATCAATAATTAATCTGTACTTGTTGTTGCAACTATTGCAACAAGGAAATCAAATTGAGAGAATGCTTATTAGAAAAGGGAAAAATCATTTTTCTTTTATATGTTTTACAGAAAATCGTAATAAATCTTCGACAATGTGTCATAAATAAATTCATAAAACTTGCTGTACAATGATTTTGAAACTTTCACCGTTTATTCCTTGCAAACTATTAATTTCACGCAAACTTTGCTTAATACGTAAGGTATTCTGTTAGATTCTATCAAAGCCAACAATGCGCGTCTATCGAGTTCAGAAATACATCGACTCAAATTGAAAGGGAACAAGTGAAATAAAAATGAAGCCCTTCTAGGAATTACTTGCAAAAAGAAACAAATCGGTGCACCGGGATATAATATAGCGTTCATTAGAAGTGCGGCTCTTTTCCCAACGTCCGTGAAATTGCTAGCAGTCCGAGCTTCCAGAAGAAAAATAATAATCTGGTCTCCTCTTTCCACCCCCTCCCTTCTCTCTCTCGCTCACTCACACACTCTCTCCCTCTCTCTTTCATCTCTCACCCCCTCACCTCCTCCCCCTTTTAATCAAGACACGTCTAATGCACTTTCGCGAGGAGCCAGCCGCAGCAGGACGAGAGTGTCTTTCCCACGGACAGGAAACTTATTTCACGCGAGCCAGAAGTGAGGAGGGAAGGACTGGAACTCGGCTTCCTAAACCCTCGAAAAAGATGCAAGATCGCGCGTCGATTCGGAAACCGATTCCCGAGGCCTCCGTTCACGGACATTAGGCGAGCTTTTCAGGCAGAACGAGCTGGCGACACCGAAGTCGAGAACTGGCCAGCAGTTCAGTTATCGAGGGGATAAGGCGAAGATTAACTCGATACCTACGGAATTCGACGACTGCTCTTCGTCAGCTCAGGTTCAACCCTTTAGACGGAGTCTCTCGTAGGCTCCTCCGCTTTATCGAGTTACGCATCTCTTTTAATGAGAGGGATTACACGTTTTCTCAATTTGAGTTGAACGCGAAGAATCAGCAGGATGCCTGGGAAAAAATATAAAAGATCGAGTACGACGTGCCGTTCTCAGGTTATATTTATTTACTAGCTGTTGCCCGCGTTTTTTAACCCCCTTAGGGGTGGATTATCAAAAAATCCTTCCTTAGCGGTTGCCTACGTCATAAAAGGAACCCATTGTCTAAATTTTATGTTTCTAGCTTCAGTAGTTTAGGTTCTGCGATGATAAATCAGTCAGTTAGTCAGTCAGGACATGTCTTTTTATATGCGTAGAAGATAACGGCGGAACGATTTGTTGCGACTTCGGCAGATGTTGCATTTGGAAGTTACCGCACGTCCATATTACGAGGCCTTAATTGTCCGTGTACAATTGTCACATTCGAGATTAATTCAGCTGTGCTACCCAATACCGGGGTACGTCGTAATCGATGGCTGTTCGAATAAATTCCACCACGTCTGAGCTTTGAATCGGCAATCTCTGAGCATGTTGTTTAAATACACATTGTGCGTCTATAATAAAGCGAACAACGTTACCACGGCTTAAACGTAATTCTCCAATTCACTAGGTTCATTTAATGTGTTTTAGTAACGAAAGCATCGAAAACAAATGTTGCGAGAGAAAATTGTAAGCGATTTTGTGAAATATTCGACGATAGTTCTTTCGCGATTTTCGTTAAACGAAGGTTGATTTTATGCTCGAATAAAGTTCAAAGAATAGAAAGCAGTATCGCGAAATTTATGGTACCGATATAATTTCGCAAACAGTTATTTTTTTTTTTTTTATTTTTTATACACAGTTTTTAACCTTACGAACCGTAAATTTTGGACGATGAATAATTTTGCAAACGAAATTTCTCTATTACCCCTGAATTAAAATTCAAGCACACGCGTGTGCGCCCGGGGACTACAGTCGTCCTCCGCAAAAAAAAAGAAAAAAAAAAAAAATGTTCTGGCAGACGGTTAATATTTTACAAAATTTTAACCGGGGATCGTGGATTAAAGCTTCATTTATATCACCATCGTTACGCTGAATACCGATAAAAGTGTGTTTGTCTCGGTGATACCAGCCGCCAACGTTATTTTTCAATACATATTAAACGCGCTTTCATAAAAGAGAGAGCCCATGCAACCGGTTTAAATTAATTCTCGTACGACTCACCTGAAACAATCTACATACGCGCACCTATACAGGACGGTCCTAAAAAGGGAGGCAAATAATTTACGGCGGCTGTAAATTTTTTAAGCAAACGAAGCCCTCCCTCCCCCACTGCACGTTATTTCACGCGGCCATAATTTATAAAAATAAAATAAATACGTAATTACAGCAGACCAAGGTTTAATACTGTTGTAATATGGATTTAATAATTTTCTCGCTTCCTGGCAATGTGGTTAATTTCCAAACCTGATTATTAGATAAAAAGTCAACCCCTTGACATACGAATAAAACGGAATTTGATGCGTCCGAAAAAATACTCTTCAATTTGGTTCATCTGTACAGTTACGTGCGAGCTTAAAAACAGAACATTTTATTTTGAAATTTGCATTGTTATATAACATCATCTTGGAGCATCTTCGTCCTGACCGGTTTCAAAATCAAAGTTTTTAACCTCTGTTTCTTCTTCGTTGTCAAATACACCGAAAACCCACGCAAATTTTAAAATTACCTCGCTATACTTATAAATCACATTTACGCGTTACCTAATACGTGACATACCTCTCGAAAAAATTTGCTTCCGATGGATAGAATGCAATTCGATTCTGCTTTTCTTTCGACGCACGTACTCGTATGTTTCTCATCAATTACTATAGCGGCACCAGCCTAGCTATGCCAGCTATTTTAACGCATCATCGACGTTGCCCGCCGTTTCTATCTCCCTGTTTTCATGCCGCGGTTCGTTTGTTGCCGGAAATTGAAATTTTCATGTCGATCCGCGCCGCGTCCGAAATATTAATGGATCCGAAAGAGCGAGGATAATGGCTGCCCCCGCGCGCGCGCGCGCGCGTGCCTTAATCAACCGACTCTCCCTCGTTGCCTTTTATTTCTACCCTCCCTTTTCAACCCCTTCTGTATCCTTCCCCTATTCTTCTTCTGTTTCTTTTTCTCGTTTCTTCTCCTCTTCTATCCCTTCTTTTTTTCATCCTTTTTTTTTTTCTTCGACGTTTCGACGTGGAAACGCGCACAGTTCGTTCTCAATTTCGGCGGCGAACCGTAATCCAACGGGAAGGGGAAAACGGGGGGGAGGAAGAGATCGAGCTTCATTTCCGGTTCCGTGGCTGGGATCAGGATTCCGGCTAAACAAAGACGGGTCGGTAATTTGGCTGAGAAATCCTAGACTCGACCGAGGAGCACCATGAACGGCGGCAACTCCATTACGAGTCACGGAGAGAGAGGGGGGAGGGTGAGAGAGAGAGAACGCTTGATGGGAAACAGTGGAATTTCGTTCGGGAATTGAAATCCACGGCTGAGATTAGAGGGAGGAATGGTTAGAAACACCTTTTTGTTTTCGATGTGATTTCTACACTTTACCAGCTGGAAGGTTATTAATCGACTCTTCGTTGTAACACAAATGCAATGCACAACAAATGCTTCATTTGTAAACTTTCTGATCCCTTAAAAATATACTTAAATAAAAACGATCCTTTACTCGAAATTGACTGTTTTGAGCGATATCGTGTACATACTGTAAAGAAATGTTAAACTGTCAAAATAAGTCGGTGAGGTCGATAAAGTGTTAATTTTTAGTGATTCAGAGGTAAAATCGTGAAGCTGTTTAGGAAAAATTGAAAAAATTTGACTTGTGTTTTATATCATGGAAGATCACAGGCAAACCGTATACAGAGTACGAAGGTATAATAAAACAATATGATATGGGCGGTCAGTTTCGTTCACATATCGTGGCCTGGCGTTTCTAATCGAGGAATTTCTAGCGGGGTTTCTCCTCGCGACTCGTTCCACTTGTCACATGCGTTCATTTTCTATTTCAGAGCGCACGAATTTCGCGGCGTTCATGTGGGCGCGTGCGTGTTCAATTTTGATTGACTTTCTCACATTTTACGCATCACCTGCTACATACAAATACTTTCGCCGCGTCGAACTCAATCATTTTCATGGCAACAACAAAATTAGTTGTTGCTAATTTAAAGCACAACAGAGCCGCGCGGCTACTTGCGTTGAAAACAAAAAAAAAGACAGAATTTTAACCCCTTGACATACAAATAAAACGGTATTCGATGCATATCAAGGGGTTAAATGCCGAAAGAAATATCAATTTTGTTCATTTCTGTCTGAATAAATAAAATCTCCTCTCTCCCTGCTATTTCGGATGCAGAGGTCTCTGCTGCGATTAAACTTCGGTTTTCTGGGATATCTCGGAATTGCCAGATAGAGGATATCTTAAGTTGGCGATTCCTCGATCATCGATGGGCGTTCGCTTCGAAACTTGCCCGTTGCTTCGTTTCAAGCACGAAGGAGAGATCGGCCCTCCGGTTCTATTTACGGAGTTTATTCGACTCGATAAATGCCGATTACCCGGCAAACCGGCGGCCGTAGCCGACTTCAAAGTGGCGCAAAGTCACGGCCGCCTCGTTGATACGGTTTTTTCGATTCCCGCCCCCGGCCGGTCCGCAAATATTTTGATTGGATCCCAACGGGCACTCCCGCGGGTGGTCCCCTCCTTCGATTGCAAATTGTCTTTAATAAAACGTTCCTCGAAATAACCGCGTGCGCGTTTCGCCTGGCGGTAACGAGCATTCCGGTCGAACCGAATGTCGTTCGCTCGTTGGCCGCTCGATGAAACCGTGGGAGCGGGGAGGGAACAAGAAGGACGAAAGAGAGAAAAGAGTAACGCGAGCTCGATCTCGCGAGAGGATACACCCGGCCAAGCTACCGGGGAGAACACGAAGTTTCGTTTCTAATCCCGGCGTAACAAGCGGAATGCCCGCAGCCTGGAACTTCTGGAAACGTGTATACTTTGCAGTACACGTTATACGTATACGATATGTTACAAAAGTTTGCGGGCATCGGTGGACCGCGAATTTTTGCAAGAGTAACTGAAGAAATGGAACTCGAATAGTAGCCTTGGGATATTTTGAATATTTTTAAGTGTGGTGTGTATCCTATACTGTATTACATGAAAATCCGCGATTCTGTGATCTCGTTATTACCTTTCTTCCTCGCTTTCTGTCGATTACTTCGGTAAATTTTCTGTTCCCTAAGACTATGTCGTTGATGCTTCATCACGAATAGTCTTAAAAATGGTCACTGCGTCTTCTATAATCTTGTTCGAATTGAAGAAAACATAAAGCTACGCGTACGCATCAGAAACATGTCCAGCAATTAGTGAACCCACGTAAAAGTCTACCCTAAAAGTCTACAGCATTAAAACGAAGCAAAACCGGTGACCCCAAACTTTTCACCGTTGGCGTGTACGATCCGTTCGGTTATACGCGTTCTCCGCGAGCACGTATGCAATATACCTATCGTCGAGGTTTCCCCTCGTTTTTCCTATCTATTTCCTAGCTATTCTCCACGGAAATCTTACCAGAAACATGACCGTGGTAATGCGAGCGTCGCGCGAAGCCCAGACGGGTTGCAGCAGGCAGGCGCTGCTCTCTACGGCTGGCCTCTGGCGGCGTGTAGCGCAGACCAGACGGAGGGGCGAGGTGGGCGAAAGAAGAAGGAAGGGGTGTGTGTATCGGAGGGAGAATGATGGACTCTCGGGGCAGGAAAGAGGGTGGCGATGGTAAGGGCGAGAGAGAGGGGGGATGGAAAGGATGAGAGAGAGGAGCACGGGCGAGCGAACGCGGTGCGATCGATCGGCACTCGGCAAGCAGCGGGGGTTCCCCCGTATATAGACGAGTTCTTCTGCACCCTGCACCACCACACCCACGCTCTCTCTGTCTGCCTTCTTTCATTCTCCCCGTCGTTCACCCTCTCTCTCTCTCTTCCTCTCTGTCGGTTCGTCTGCGTCACTCGCGGGGGTCGCTCCTCTTTTCCTCTCGTGTAGCTGTTCGCCTCGATTCCCTCATATTTCTTTTTCACCCGTTACGTCGTACCTACCCCACGTAGCTTTCTTTCTCTCCCTCTCGCGCGCGCGTTCTGCTTTATCTCTGTCTTTCTTTCATCGCGTAGTCCAAGAAGAAGCTTTGTGACGAACGACGGACATAAGCAGAAGCAGCTGTTCCCAACAGACGTCGCTTTGCTTTTCTCTTTCGGTGTCTACCCCCTGGCCGCCGCTACGTCCCCTTTCCTATTCGACTTTCGTCTCTGTGGCGTCCCCATTTTCTCGGTCCGTAGGAGAAACCCTCTGCCCCTCGTCTTCCTTTTCTTCGGCCTCGCTCTCTTCCTCACTCACTCTCTCTATCTATCTGTCTCCCTCCCTTCCACTCACTCTCTCTCTGACTCATCGTCGGTCGGGGAATCGTAACGAAGTCGTAATGAAAGACCCTTACGCTCTCGCGTGTCACAAACCGAGCGTGGAGCTAGATGGAGTGGAAAAGAAAAAAGAAAATGCTCGGGACGGAAAGCTGAAACGTTGCCCGGCTAAGTCGCTCGCACGAGGAGGGATCGGGTGTGAGGGGGGGGGGGGCATTCTGTACCCCCTCGACGATTACCAAATTCTGCGGTTTTTGCCGGCACCTCCCTTTCCCTCGACTTTCGTTCGTCCCGGTTGTTGATGGCTCGTGTGGTCGAAGGAGATGCTGCGTAACGTGTGATTTATCGTGGCACGCTTTGAGACGCGAGCTGTGCTGCTCTGTAGGTTTTGGTTTAACGGACAGGGTTAAATTGAGGAACCGGTATGTGGGGCGGGATGCTCGTTGCGTTACGTAATTGGTCGGTGTTAGGTTGTTTGGGGAGGGAGCGAGAAAGAAGTGGAGCGTGGCTGGTGATTAATGGGAGTTTATGAGATTTAAAACTGATGATTGTTAAACAGCGAGAGTGTGTTCGGTGAGAAATTACAAAATTTGTGTAGGCAGTTGCAAAAGAAAGAAGAAGGAAATTACCGGAAAAATAATCTGTCGTTCAACGGTGAAATTTATTTTTTTTTTTTTTCTAGTAGTCGACTTCGCATTTTTCTCACCCGATTAATAAACACGTGACAAGTTGAAATTAATGTTACACGAAAAGCAACTCGAACGTGAAAAAAGCTAACTTAATCCGCCTCGCCCTGGTAAACTTTTAACTTCAAGGACGCATAAAACACAATTAGCGTTCATTAGGCGAGCGGCATCGATGTTCGTGCAAGGATGCGGTTTTTCTTTTTTTATATGCTCGTCGACTAGTTGTCGCCTGCAACATTTTCCCTGCCATGACGAGGGTTAGTTGTTGACGAATAACGGGAATCGATAGGCGGTAATGTAACATTCCCTGACGCTACGGCGTCGCACGTTGCATGCTATACAGGATGTTATGTGCAAGTGGAACAAACTTTACGTATAAAATATTTAAAAATGAAATATAACAATACTTTTACGTGTAAATAAATTAAATTGAATATTTTTATTAAATGTAATTTACGGTTATTATTATCATCGACGTCGTCACACTGATGTATTAATACAGAAAAATTAAAATTGCGCTTGCATGTTAAACTTCGGACATTTTTTCAATTTTTCTCTTTTTCTTGAAACTCTAGATTTAGTTCTCAAAGTATCGCCGTACGATTAGAGATCTCCTTACACAGATATCGATACGCCGGCTACTTTTCCAGAAACAACTTTCTTATAACCCGTATAACGATATATAACTGTGTACACGGTTACGTCAAACTTGCTTGCACCGAGTGCAATAATTCAGAAGATAATTATAGAGCATGAAATCGAGGGAAAATATGTTATACGGACTTTTAGTCATCGAACTGTGATTCGATGAAAAAATAAACGACCATACCATACGTCGTCGTTGCTTATGTTACTTTTATTGCGAAATTCCTTCTTCTTCTTTTTCTTCTTTTTAACCACCGATAAAACGGAAACGTTAAAATTAATTTGTTGCAGTCGCGATCGCTTTCGAACCTACCCCGTTTGTATCCACGGCAGTAAAATATCAAAACAGTCGGTTGTATTTTTATACCCGAACCCGAGGATTTCCGAGCATCCGTTTTAATTCCTTATAACTCCAAAAATAAAACTCGGACAATCCGCGAACGCGTAACACACTGTCCTCGTTTCGAGCTATAAAACTGCCTCCTAAAATACGGACGTTCCACCAGAAATAACTTCACACGAGAGAAATAAAAGAAATGACTCCCGCATAAAGTTTTCTTTTAATAGAATTAAAGAAACTGAAAATGGAAAAATGAAACGAAACAAACTACGTGTACGTGTTTTAGAGTTAGACGAAAATTCGCGAATAATATTTTTAGATAGAAACACTGTTTATAGTGAAACAAGAAAGAAAACAGAAAAATGTGAAATATAGACTGAAAAAAAATTTCCAAAAATAATTACTATTGTGACCAACAATTTTTGCTGACTTTTTTATCGATGAACCGACACAAATATACCTGAATCTATTTCTCTCTCGGTTCTGCGATTTTAGATTCTGTTTGATGTATTCATCTATTTCTTAATGCATGCCTATTAGAAATAGACATGCAGGAATTGTCCGTAAATCTAGCGTTAAGGAAGAGGCATGTAACGATCTCTTAGAGTGTCCGTTGACACTGGATTCGCGGAGATTGCACGGAATCTGGTCCCAACGCCACTTTGGATTCCCGTAGTCGTATCAGCGGCTTAGAGGCTAATCCATTTACGCTTTATTGGGCCAGACCGTGTGAGCGTGGCCTTTGGTCGAACGAATTTCCGCCGTCGCCGTCGTATAATAACGCGCCTCGCGTCGCCCGGAACAAGGAAACGCTGTTTGTTCCTTATTATCTCGTGAAATATTGGCCGCGCCGCGTTGAAAGCTCGTTACGACGCGATACGTTCGGTCGTCGACGAAATTACGGGCGTCGCCTTTATAAATTGTTTCACGGTTGGTTAGACCGACGAATTTCATAGCTACGAATGAATAATATTCCGTTGAACGTGACGCAAAGAAAATTGAATAACCGCTTGGTATATTGAAAATTGGTGTTTCTTTTTTTATTTTTCTGTTTGAGGAATAATTTTGCTGTATCTACGGTTCTCGTAATTTGGACCAGTTTATTTCAAGATGCTTCATTGCGATTTTATGAAAGTTTAGTTTGAGGTTACGTTTGAGTTGGTCGGGAAGATCGGAAGGGAGAAATAACTATCTCGAATTGCTCTTTAATTTCTCGAGCACTTTAATTTGTGATTTAGCCTGAAGTTTTCTCGGATTTCCTTCGCGAAGAGCGCGTGTCTTGATTCTACGATTTTTTTAAAAACTTCGTTTCCCACTGTTCAGACTTCCAACGTAAAAATTAGAAACTACTTGTTTCACTTTAACGACGGTAGCGATCGCTGGGAACTGAATTCTTTTTCGCGCAATATGGATCATGTTGGTGGCCCTATTAACACATTATAATATAATGCACGATTCAATTACCATTACTTTGTCCACTGCAACAGGGTATGAGATTTCTGCGAGTGTTAAACGTATACGAGAGAAAAAATTGCCGAACCGAGGAATTTCAACTGTTCAATCGTGCACTTCTTTAATTGTTCAATATTCATCGACAATACAACTTCACAACGTGTCAGTTTGCTTCGAACACTAGTCACACTTCATTATACTGTACTAAATACACATGAGACAACGGTAAACAGGCAAACCCGTCGTCGAGCGTGCAGTTGCATCCATAGTCTACACCGATTGTTTTCGCTGGACGCATATATGCGCCCACAGCAGTCAAAGGGTTAACCAACAACTATAGAGAACGTATAGAGTTACATGTAACCGGAAAATTGTTCAGCAATAACAAAAGTCGTATTCCCAGTTTCCACAACGTCGTGGCGAACAAAAAAGAAACGTTCCCGTTGTTTTACGGCTCGAAAGCCCAAATAAAAAGCAGCGCTTACTCTTCGGTTGATCGAGCGCAGTTCTCGTGATACGAAACGCCTCGTTACCGGAAGTTCCCCGACGGAGGCTTGGAAATATTCTTGGAAAGTTTAGCGTGAAATCGATTGAACCCTGTGAACGGATAAGTCGGGAGGGAACTTTTCGACACGAATTTCTTCCTCCCCCGACCATGCTCGCTCCTTAATTAATACAATAATAACTTCGATCGTCCTGGACGGTAGTCGAAAAAACTTTGTCGATCGTTTTAATTGAATTTTTCTTCAGCCCCCTTTCCCCTTCCGGCTTTCACCTGCTCCTTTTTTATCCGTATATACCTAGTTTGACCCTATTCGACGCGTTTGCAATTTCAATGGCGGTCCTTATCACGCGAAAATCGAAGCGAAACCGTGGCAAGTTGCACGATAAAATATTTGTTAAGAATTGAATACAAAACTATTACAAAGCAAAGAATAACCAAAAATCAGCATTCTCTTAACACTATTCCTACCGCAACCGGTCAAATGACCGTTTTTAAAATTTCGATTAGAATTTCATCGGTACAACGTAATTGAATCGCCTTTAAAATTTAGACTTTTTCTCAAATACACGTATAATACATTTTTCAATATTCACTTCTTTTTTCATTGTTTATTTTTTGAGAAAAATTTGTAATCTGTCTTACGTGGGAATGTCGTGGTAGGAATAGGTATACGTGAAGTGTCGGTAGGAATAATGTTAACGTGTACTTTCTGAAGGATTTCTTCCAAGTACTCAAGCACTCTTCGCATTTTCCTAAACTCGCATTCACTCGATCGCATTCCATCATTTTATTTAATAATTATAAAACCCCATTTCCAATGATATTATCGAAGTCGATGCGATCATTGAGTTTCGTTCTGTCCAACCTGTCTGGCGAAGCCAGCAAACGTTTGTTCGTACACGCTGGACTTCAATCGAGCAGAGGTGTGCAATTTACGCGGACGTAATTGTACGGTGTCGGACAGCTGGCCTGCATGTGTTTTGGAAAACTAATTTCGTGGTACTGCAGTCAATTTGCACGTTTTACGTTGCGTTCGAGTCGTTACACGAGCGCGTTTCGTTGCTCGCGACGGTTAACCTTGTAGGATTATGGTCGAAGTATAAATAATGAATTCTTCAAACAACGAGTATAAACGTAAACGTGTTATGTGCAGTAGCGGACAAAAGTTTGAGACCAAAGGGTCAAAGAAAACAAATAAATTAATTATTACAAGATAGCGCGATAAATAAAAATCGTATTCTATACTAAGGACTATGTTTTACATTGTCCTGTCGTCTTAAACTTTTGTCCGCTACTCTATGTAGAAAAATGGATAATTCCCTTCATTGTTATTTACGTAAGTGAGAACTTTTTGTTTTGTTGTTCGTTGCAAAAATTACGATAAAACAATTTGTTAGGTATCAACGTATCTTTCACAAGGTTTGTCTAATTGTTTCAAAGTAATACAAGCTAGAAATGAGAAACACGTGCCTACAGAAACCACGAAAAAACTCTTGCAGGCTTAATTACACCACATTAGTCGGTTAACTTTCCATGACAGAGAGCGATTTTCCGTCTACTTTCTCCGCCACGGATCTGTTCCGGTTAATGGTATTTTAATCTCCGCGTTTATATATCTAAATCGAGATCGAACCGACCAACCTATATACGAGTTGAAACCCAGTCGTTCGGTGGCCACGTCGGAGCGATGTGTTTGGAAAGCAACGTAAGAGCAACGGAAACGTAAAGCGCGCAGCGATAATAGAAGGCGCAAACAATAAGCGTGTGTTTTCCAACGTCAGAGGACCGAGAACAACGAAAACAACGTTCGCGAGCGCCTCTTAAGTACTCGATCGATAACTCCCGCCCTCCTCCGCAACCCTGTTAATTCGAGCGACTTCGCGAGATCGTGGTGGCTGTATACGTGGAACCGTTGGTTGTTCCTTGGTTCGATTGGCGAAGCAACGTGTGTCGGTAGTTGTATTAGCCTCGTTCCCGGCAGAAACTTGGGAAAGGTCGGGTCTAGGTCGCGTGCCTAGATTCGCGCGAGCGATCGAGCACGCTTCGTGTCGTAACATCGACTTTTAATGAAACGCCACGAACCCCACGTCCGCGGCACGTTGCACGATCGCTAGAAAGCCCCCTTGCAAAATAAGATTCGATTCGTGGTTATGTCTATCGTTGGCGAATTGCTTAGACCCGTTTAAAAAAGACTACAAAGTGCACTCTGTCACGATATAGTTCTCTATTTTCTTTTTTTTTTTCATCATACCTCTTGCTACAAGGTACTGAGTCAAGAAAAAGGATACTCAACGTGTGAATATTCTCACCATCCAACACTTAATCCTAGTTTTTAACCTAATATCCGGTTCTCGGTGTTGCACGATCGCTAGAAAGCCCCCTTGCACATAAGATTCGATTCGTGGTTAAGTCTATCGTTGGCGAATTGCTTAGACCCGTTTAAAAAAGACTACAAAGTGCACTCTGTCACGATATAGTTCTCTATTTTCTTTTTTTTTTCATCATACCTCCTGCTACAAGGTACAGAGTCAAGAAAAAGGATACTCAACGTGTGAATATTCTCACCATCCAACACTTAATCTTAGTTTTTAACCTAATATCCGGTTCTCGGTGTTGCGCGATCCTTAGAAAGCTCTCGTACATAAGTTTCGATTCATGGTTAAGTTTATCGTTGGCTGAGAATTGCTTAGACCCGTTAAAAAAAGAAACTACGAGGTATACACTGTCAGGATATAGTTGTTTCGTTTTCCTTTTGTCATACCTCCCGTTATAAGGTACAAAGCCGAGAAAAAGGATATTCAACGTGTGAACATCCTCACCATCCAACACTTGATCCCTGTTTTTAACTTAATATCCGGTTCTCGGTGTTGCACGATCACAAACATAATGGCGGCTGCACGTTTCCTTTCCGTCGCCATAGTGATTCGCAAGGTGTCAATGTCTAGAGCAAAAAATGCATGGTTCACGGTGAAGGTTTCGCGTTTGAAATATTTATAGAGAAACTAGACGGGTGGCTATCGTGTATGCGCGCGATAGAAGGTTGAACGATACGTACGCTCATTTACATAGGTAGCTCGAATGATAGAAAGTAGTTGGCCAATATACGGTGGGGGGGATCTGATAGCGCATACCGTTTACGCTGTTTTACCGAAGAAACATGCATATTCAAATTTCTTTGATCCGAGGGACGTTAAGTAGCCGATGAATATTCATGCACGCGCATTTCACTTGCCGCTCGATAATGCGAGTATCGCGAATTAAATCACCAGCTACGTGCTTTTGATTACAATCGAAGCGTTATCCTTTCGCGAACGCGACGTTTCAATAACCCGCAGCGAAAGCTTAACTCTTTACCTTACAACTTCCTTTTCCTAGTCAAATGGTTACCATACGATCGATGTAACCAATTGTACCGTATCTTTACTACGCAAGCTACCCTTCTTATAGTCATCAGCAATGACTTATTGTTGTATACTTTGCACCAGAAACGAAGCTTTAGTACTGTTACTAAAAATCGACATACTTAAACTTGGCTCCCTAATTTGCATACATCTTATAGATACAATTTCTTTTATCGTAGACTTCACGATCTTTAGAGTACAGTAGATTAGATACAATTTTCGTTCACCAAAATAAGATTAAATTTTTATTTTATTACAAATATAATTCTGTGGTGCCTTGCAAAAATTTACAGTATGAATTACAAAAGAAGAGTAGCCTGATATTGCATGGTAAAGGGTTAACGTGTGAGATGCGTGGTGAAAAACTTAAGACCACCTTCGGTCTTAGGTAGCAAGTATCGAGTTCTCGGAGCTTCCTGTCGGTCGAGAGTTTCCGCAGAATTCAGGACGCAATCAGGACGTATGAAATTTAATATCGGGGCAGGCGTTACGATGGGAGTCTATCGGATTTGCATGCGATAGCTGAAAGCCCCCTGTCAGCGCTCTTCCAACCCTACTATAAGTAATCGACTGAACGTTCCACGTCGGTGTTAAACACACGATAAGTATGTGCATTTTTAACGTTACGGATGTATTGAGTTGTCGCGCAATTTCTGCCCGTCGTGAATTTAGTGGAAACAAATTAACGACTTTAACGTTTCGATGTATTATTCTTCTTTTTCAATTTTCGATCGCGATACTTTGGTGAGCTCCAAATTTAATTGACAAGTGACGAAATGGAGCAGACATCTTTTCGTACACATTTGCGTGTATACCGTAAATAACAAAAGGTAATTGTGCATAGGTTTAAAATAAAAGTTACGTAAAAACTTGAAGATCGTACAATCGTTTAACACGACGGATAATGCGATTCAGTTAAGATACCGCATATTTTACTAGCTTCAGCTTAGTCATAGTGCAACCGATGCAAAAAAGATGTTTGTTCAGCACTTACGAAGATACGTCTAATGAGATACCACTGTTTCTTCAAAATGATTCGATAAATATTGATCTCGATGAAATATGAACCGATTAAAGAATTCATGATTAGTTCGCCACGACAAAAACAAGCGATAGGAAAACGCTTATCGGTTCAAAACAAAGTCGTCGCGGCAACTTGCGACCGGTCTTCCAAAAATGACCTTAAAAAAGGAAGTCAAACTTTACAAGAAAACTTATTTCTTGAGAAAGTGCATTGTGTCGAGGGGATAATTATTACTATTGTTACTACAAAAAATAATCCCGCGGGCGCACAGTTTTCCATGAAACGCCTAGTTCTCCGACGAGTAGAACCGTTACACTGTAACCAAAGCCCGGCCTGGCCAGTGTATCTCGATCGCGAACAGCAATTACGTTTCTCCTTTGTTCGTAGTCGAGTTGTTAACTTAATCCCCGAAGAACGATGTAGCCGGGGCGGTGCGACGTCCCGTTTCTATACGTGCCTCGCAATCTCAATGGGGAAAGGAACAATGTAAGTCGGAGAAATTAAACATCGATATTCGAACGGCAGATGAATCGCGTAGCCCCGTACGATAATTAACTTCGTTCGATCGGCAAACGAGGCTACATTGTTCCTCCGTGCTCCTGCAAAAAAAAAAAAGGAGGAAAAAGAAGAAAGAGCGAAGAAAATGGACGGAAGGATAACGAGGGCGCCACGGTAGATCGATATGGCGGCCCCCCCGTTATAAACGTTTCTTCGATTTTAACCTCCTTGCCCCGAATAAGTTTCGGTCAATCTGTTTAAAACTTGAACAGATGGCGCGTGGCCTCGTATCTCGGCCAATCCTGTTACACGATTAAAGTGTAGAGCGACTGTTCGAGTTTTTCCTCGCACGTAAGTACGTAAGTTCCGATGGAACTTGTACGGCTTTCGAACCTAGCTCGCGTCGTTTCTCGCGTTTTAACTCCTTGAAGCACAGTATCTCAGAGAATAAATAGACCCATGTTGCGTTTTCAATTAAACAAACCAGTACTAACTTGTACTGAAATTTGTTAAAACTGGCTAACACAAGCGAACGTATTTGTAACATTTTTTTTTTTGGTATTATCAACTGCTTTACGTAAGTAAGACTAAGTGTAAACCTATGCGCATGCAGGTATTGCAATATTTAGAGGTGGGTCCAAAAATGTCCCACCATGCATTACCGTACACCAAAAGGTGGGACATTTTTAATCCCACCGTAGCCCAAAGAGTTAACCGTGTTTGCTTGACGACGGTTGACTACGGTTTTTCTCGTTTCAAGTCTCGTCTTTTTCGTCTGGCGGGGTGGATATAGGGAAGCAGGAATGCCACAAAATTACGAGCTGTTAACCCTAATTGATCCCTGCGTTTTTGTCACCACGCACTGCTTATTAGCGACAACGCTTCTAGGTCGAGTACGCGTGCACCCGACCACCTCTGTTGTTGGACAACTTTGTTTTCTCATTACAGCCGTCGTTGACATTCGATATGATAATGCGTTAACGAGCTTTTGTTCCGTGGACGCAAAACATGATCCATAATCAAAACCGCGGCCGGTTAAACAAGATACAGAAACACGGTTGGCCAAGCTTCAAACGGTATTACTTTCCTAGGAACTTCATTCCTTTTAATCCTTTGACTGCCACGCCGAAATTACATATTTCAGCTCAAGGCTCCACGAAAGTACACCGCTAGATGCAACATTTCATAGAAATTAATCTTTCATTTTCGACGTTCTAATAAAAATTTTTCATTATTCAATGGGGCTTTTACTTCAAAGTATACTCTAATTAACGTCACAGGAGAAACTGCGGTGGGTCATATGTGACCAAGGTGGCAGTCAAACTGTTAACTTACTGTTGATGATTTTTCCGTTCCGCCGTTTCTATCTAAACATTCGCTCATCCGTGTTTACGGTTTTGACGCGACGTCGTTTAACGCGTTTTCACGTTACACGGTCAACTTTAAACGTCATACGTATTCTCGAGAAAAACAAAACAAAAGACGACAGAAAAATTTTTCAATAAATACCGTCTGTTCTCCTCGAGATTCTGATCACACTTGTGTTAAAATTACGTTAAAATAGAGGAATCAAACACCATGACCACACCCACCCGATAAACGTTATACTTATATTTCTGTTCTTTGTTTTATAAAATCGATCGTCTCCTTGTTACAAGCCCTGACTGAATTCTGCCGCTTTTATTCCAATTTTTTTCCGTTGACAGCAGTCCAGAAAAGGCTTAATACATGGCATTCTATGAGTCGGTTCGCCTCGCAGATGCCTTGAATGATTATCCGCTAACGCGTGCTTCGATCAAGCGACGATGGCGAGCGTTCGAATAGAAAATCCCGCTACAGGAGCGAATAAATCCGCGATCAAGATATAACGAAACGGGTTTCACGTGCGCGGGAAAAAGGAAATATCGATCGACACGTGAAAAACGGTCAGATTCAGGTCTCCGGGACGTTGGAAGTCAGCCAGAAAGTGAAACCGCCGGCTCTTCAGGTTGCCTATTGGCCTATCCGCGAGCGCGATGCTTTCAATTCGGATAATGGCGGTGTTCTCTGGAGGTCGCTGGAATATTTTAGCGGAGCCACAATGGGCTTGAAAACGTGTGGCAAGTGAAATCGGCCATCAGACCGTTGTTCCTCGTTGTTTCAGCAGAAAATTCGATTACATTTATCGCGTTGCACTTCAATTTTCTAGTTGACGCGGGATATGAATCGTGTTTTTGAGAATTTAGATTTGGTCAACGAGGTAGAGCACGGATTTTTTATGCAACCTTTACGAGCACTAAGAAAATGGTACTTAAAAAGAGATCTACTTTTTTTGTACAATCTTTGTACAATATTCTGTATTTTTTTGTAAATGTAAATTAATCTTCCTGAAAGCAAAGTTGCTTGGACAATAACTATTCGTCTTGCACAAACATCGAGAATTGCGTTAAAATACGAAGATTGCAAAATAATTATTTCTTAATATCGAGTTACGTTCAGTTTTATCTTCTGATGTATGAGAATATCTGTTATCTGATCGCTTTTTCACGCAACTCTTAAATCTGTGCTTTGTTATATTTTTCCGACGCTGCAACGTCGAGTGGAAATTTTTGGAGTTTGAAGTCCAGTTATCGAGACTCTCGTGACCGGAGGTTTAGTCACCTTCGAATTCTTATAGGAAGTGCAAATTTTTCGTATCATCACCTTGAGGAAAATTATCACCAGTTACCAGACCCAGCCGACGAACTCGCCGCTGTTAGCAGGCGACGAGCAGCACAGAAACATTCATACCGGATGGGACAGCATTAGTATTTATTAACCTAAGGTCGTTCCGTAATTGACGTAATTACCAGCTCGAGATATTCCGTGAAGATTGGGAAAATTACTTGTATCAGTCGTACACACACCCGCCATCGTGTTGTTTAACGAGCGCCGGAGTTTGATTAGCCATAACTGAACAACATTCTTCTGTGCACGATCCACATATTTTACGGAACGTTTTTCGATTTTTCACGTTTTCAGACGATCAACCCGAGAGCACGTAATATAAAGGCGGTATCGCGGCGATACACGATAGACGATCAATTTATCGATCACGCCTTTCGTTTGAAAACAGCGGCTCCGTTCAAGCTAGATTCTTCGTTTCGCTATTAGCCAGGCGAATCGATAGATGCTATCGACCGCCTCTTCTCTATTTCCAATTATCAATTAGCCCACGATTTATATGATAATGCGAACGATCGAGGAAGAACGAGCTAGGTCTTACTCCACTCTACCCCTCTATCTGCTCTACATTCAATTATCGATCCTCCTTTTTCAACGTTTGCACGGCTAAATCCAGCCGCCGTGTAACGACCTTAATGTTATCCCAACATTAATTTATCCGTGTCGTAAAACACGACACAATTATTTATGCATTGACGGCGAATCCAAGTCGCACCCCCCTCCCTCTGTCCATCGTTTCGTATACACGTATGCGTATACATGTATATGTATATCCTCTCTGACCCTCTCTTTTCGTCCAGCGATCGTAAATCAAACGCAGGCCGCGGGGAATCTAGATCCGAATCTCAATTAGCGAATTTGCTCGCGAGTTAATAGCACGCGACGGCCGGTAGCCACTTTTCGACGTGTTCCTCCGCCGGTAAACGACATTGTCGACCCACGTGATGATAAATCAGGCCCCCCGGTCATCATTCATAGCCGTTAGTTAACGACACGGGAACTACAATTATTTTAATGGGTCCTGTCCACCGGCTGGGAATTCCATCCCGTCTCGCCTCTCTCGCGGCGGCCATCGATGCGCCCGTGACATCGGCAACCAGCCCCGGACACCATCGATAATCCGTGGCTCGCAGTTAGATGGAATTTATTGATAAAACGCGTATCCCGCCCAGCCTCCCGGCATCGTGCGACCGGATCGGTAAGTTGTTTCGACGCTTACACGTGTACGCCCCGTGTTACACGCGAGCCGACCATGCTCCGCGCGATGCCGCGCCGAGGGGTATACTTCGTGGCTGGGTCGCGTTAAATGTGTCCGCGAGCCAATGCGGGACTCGATATTGTCCACTTTAGCATCCGTAACTGAGACTGAATCCAGACGATTATACAAGGAGGTGACTTTCTTGTGTTTAACCCTCCACACGATGCAAAAGGACATATTTCGTGGCTGGGTCGCGTTATATGTGCCCGCGAGCCAATGCGAGACTCGATATTGCCCACTTTAGCATCCGCAACTGAGACTGAATCCAGACGATTATACAAGGAGGTGACTTTCTTGTGTTTAACCCTCCACACGATGCAAAAGGACATATTTCGTGGCTGGGTCGCGTTAAATGTGCCCGTGGGCCAATGCGGCACTTGATATTGCCCACTTTAGCATCCGCAACTGAGACTGAATCCAGACGATTATACAAGGAGGTGACTTTCTTGTGTTTAACCCTCCACACGATGCAAAAGGACATATTTCGTGGCTGGGTCGCGTTAAATGTGTCCGTGGGCCAATGCGGCCCGGAGCGGCTCCCGTGATCGATGCTCGCAGACCGTCTAATTTACACGCGTGCAACAAGGTAATGGAAGCTTGTCGATATTGTCGCGGCTCGAGAGGCGAATTTTGTGTTCGGAGATTCGACAACCTAGAATTAAAGGGATTGTATACTTCGAGAGGATAGCAAGGTTCTTGATTTTTAGCAGATTGAAACGTCTTTGCTACGGAATGCTTAAGCATGCTCTTTTTTTGTTTTCTTTTTCTTATCCCGAGACGTAAGAGCGGTTATCTTTGGAGATTGAGGATGCAGGAATTGTATGGAAACGATTTAGCAAACGTTTTAAGCGAAAACGATGTTGTATAAGATTCAAAGTGGTACGTTGAATGCGATCGGACGTTGTGTACGGTCCTTTACAATGGAAGTCGGTATTGTTGGCGCATCTATTATGATGCAGAAAATGAACGGTTTTATATTTAGACACACAGAAATGCATAGGTTTCCCGACTAACTTCGATTATCATCATTCTGCACGGTATTACATTTCATGTGATTTATTTGTAACTTTTAAAAAATAGAATCGTAACAATTGTGAAAGCAATTACCTTTACAAGCGATATCGCGTTTGACGACAAATTCGCCGGCGGAAACGTCGTTTAAAATTAGAAACACTAAGGAAGTAATTTTCAAGCGCGTACATTTTGCATCGTCGCGTTGCATAATGGAAGAGCTTCGACTTCGATAATACCTGACGTGCTTAAATACCTACTTTAATTACCGCGTTAGACAAAAAAGTTGCCACTACGTTTCAATACGAACTGCTCGCCGACGTTACGTAAATACTCGCTTTTAAAGAGCCGCGTGTCTACAAGTAGTAGCGAACGAAAGCAAAATCATAATGGAGATCTTGACTCCATTAACGGGAGATCATCTTTCACGCCATAGAAGAAGAAAGTCCATAATAATACGCGGACTATAATAAAGACGATAACAATAGCCGCATTCCGCCTTTAGAAGCATCCACGAATCGTCGACTCCTTTTAGACCGGTCGCATACCCATTTCCGTCAATTGCCGTTTTCCGTTTCGCTGCAGCCACGGCGCATCGTCGGATAGCATCGATTATGCTCGCAACATCGGTCGTGTTTTCCCTCCTTTTGAAATCTCACGGAATTCTTCTCGCGGTTGCGTTCGTCGGAAGCTCGTCGAATATATAATATATCGTGTAGCGCATTGGAAAACCCATCCTTCGAGAGATTACAGTCAGTCCTTGTATATTAACACTTAGCCAACCGAAAGGGGAGATCTTGCATTTTTTTTTTTTTTTTTTTTACTAACAAAGCGTATTTTATTGATATGAAATTTATCACGTTTACGTAAATATTAAAAGAAATATCTTTAGAATTTTGTTTTTTTTTCTTAACTATGCTGTAGAAACACCGTGTTATACGGGGGAGCTAGCAGTGAAATTCCAGGCAGAGCAGAAAAATTGATGACCGAATAGAAACGACTGTGTAATATGTAGTCAGCTTCCTGTCGTTTCACGTTGAAAAGGGACCGTTCCCCGCGACTGGCCCCACGACTGGCCCCATTCCCCTATTCTCAAGGATCTTACCTGGAACGCGGATTTTCGGGAGGCTGAAAGGAGCGTGGTGGCTTCGTCTACCTGGCCAGGTGTGTTGCCAGGCCGTTTCGTGGAAAGCAGCCGTGCGCGTAGAATGTAACTCGAGTCGGCGAATCAAACCTGGTGGTCGTTAACTTAGGTCCGTTTTCTGGTGTAATCTCTACGAAACCATTCGTACACGGTTCACGTTGATCGCCTGCTGCTCTTTTCGTTCCGTCTGTTCCGCTGTGCACAACTTATGCCGGGTGCACACCGGTCAGAACTGTTCGCTGCGTTCTCTTTAAACTTCTTCAGGGAACAGCGAACACTGTTCCCTCGGGAAACGGTACATTAACGCTATAACTACCGACGGGTTAGGGTATACTTATTTGTGACGAAGAAATCAAATTGAAAATCATATTTAAAAAATACCTAATACAACGGAAACAAACCTGTAATGATTACAGTAAATATCACAATAAATTTACAAAGTTTCCATGAAAAATTACGAATTGGCCATTTTGATCAGACTTATACTGTCAACTCTCGATTGTCACTCTGGATTTAAATGAACCACGTTGATTTTTGGAAAAAAGGTATCTTCGGGCTGCACACGTCGTTTCGTTTGCCCATTTTTCATCATCAGAACATGTTTGACAATATTCAAACTGCAAAACTTTTCCAACTTATTCCTATTTTAAAACAGCAGTTGAAAATTGAATTTGGTCTAGGATAAGTGTGACAATCGAGGGTTGAACAGTCTGTTCACGAACCCAGAGTGTGTCTGGACAGCGGAATATTTGAGAACAGTAAGCGAGCAGATTTTTTAATCGCGTGGATATCATGCTACTTTGGTAAACGAACAGTTTCTCAAACAGTTCTGACCAGTGTGGACCCGGCATTGTGCACACTCGCTGGCTGGATCGTTTTCAGTTTTTGTTTCTTGTTCCCTTTCTGTTTCCTGCTCCGTCGGTCGTTGATGACCCCCTCTGTTAGTCGCGTCCCCTTCGAAGGATTCTGGGAAACATCAGATATGTACGCTCGCGATTGATCAGATACGACGGTTCCCTCGAAACCTGTAAGGCCGTCGTTTCTCAAACAGTGCTCGAAGGCCTCCGTCTACTATCTGTAAGGGTTTCGCGAACTAACGCGAAAAGGGTTTGACGCTAGAGCTACCAAAATGATCAAAATGATCACGTTTTCATAGAGGTTATATAAATTTACACACTTTCGGAGATCCACAATAATTTACTGAAATAGTCTCCTAACCCTTAACTAACAAGAAATTAATTGCTTTATTTCCAAAGCGAGAAAAAGTACATAATTAATATCGCTTTATTGCATTTTTTATGGAAATTTTCAATAATAATAGGCATATGAATAAATATGTCCATACAAAAGGATACTGAAGACATTTTTAGAATATTTATAATATCGCAAATATGGCGGCATTCGTCCGCTAAGAGTTAAAACATAATTCCTTTCTACCTATTTCTCATACAGTTATCAGTTTGATTTATTTGCTGCAAATAAGTATACTTTGAACATCGGTAAATTCTAGCGGTAAAATAAGGTTACCGTGGAAATAAGCAAAGTTTAACTTTCCTCGAAGGAAAAAATAATTAAATCGAACAAAACGTTAATCTAATTTAACCATATTACCTTTAATTGAATTAGGCTACTTGGCTGAAGAAATCTGAGAACCGCCGCTCTAAGACTATACGCATATGAACCATTGATCGTCCATATGATCCACATTGTGATCTCATACGTAAGCGGTTAAGTTTGTCGATCGTTTGTATAGAAGCTGCTTCCGTCTGTTTTTAATTGAAGATCTAGAGAAACCTTGAGTTAACAGGGTTAACGATACAGAAGTTAGAAAGTAAAATAAAAGCTCGTCGTATCCGTTTAATGATCCGAGAAACTTCAAAATCAGACGTTAAGAGATAGCCTTCTTTGAGAGATCGTAAAGTGCTTCGACTGATTTTATGTGCTTTTGCTGAAGCAAACGTTCGGACGGTTTTCTTTCTGCTAAGTTCATCAAGCTAATTAAATATCGACTCCAATATCTCTGGTATAATTCTAACTAGGAAGAAGTCAGGTTTTATGGTTTAGAATCTCCGTTCTGGTTGCGAAACGCGTAATTTTATTTGCTATAGCTTTCTTAATTTTCATTTCCTAATTGACCGATAATTCATTGCACTTTAACGAGCATTCGTATGCTGACCATGATTGAAACAAAAGTTTTCCGTACTAATTCCTATAGAAAACATTTTCCTCCGAACTTGATTATTCTGTTCAAATTTCTATTCCGGTTTTCTTTCTATACGCAAGTGTACTCCCTGTATATTTCCCCGCAGACTCGCTATCACTTATGGATGAATAGCACGTGAAAAAAAAAAGAAATGAACGCCGAAGAAAAAACAGAACCGTGGCGTATAATGGCGCCATTTTATACGAGCATGATAAAAGTTTACCGGTGTATTATGAAACATAGAAGCGTATCATCGTTTAGAGCGAAAAAAAAAGAGAAAAAGAGGGAAAAGGAAAAAAGAAAAAGCATAGTACAATTGCCCCGGTGTGTTACTTCCACCACACCGAGGGAGCACTCTATATTAGAGACCACAACCACGCGACGGCACGTAGGGTGACCTATTTCACTCTTTAATGAACCTTTCTCTACAAGTACGTATCGAACGGGGAAAAAAGAGAAATACTTGTCAGGCGGTTTCAAAGGAAACATTTTAAGCTCCACCGAAAGAAGGAAAAAAAGGAACGCGAGGCTGGAAATACCTGCTGAATCCTTAAATATCGTGGATCGAATCAAAAATTCTTTCTTCGTTGAAGTATCGACGGGGGTAACGTTATCGTCTGCGAAACAGTTGCAAGGTAAGGGGTTAAAACTGTGTCACGTGGCGTCGATCAGTCGGTGTTCACAGGGTGGAGTATGAAAGAAGTCCGGGGTGGAAACCGTTACGAACCTACCCCGAAAAAGAAGAAGAAGAAGAAGAAAAGAGGAACTTCCACGAACAATGGTCGGTCGTTATCTTGACCGGCGTTTCGCCGTAATTTCTGCGAAAGCTACGCCGGCCCCTTTTTTCGCCCTTCCTTTTTCGCGTTTTGCCTTCTCGCCGCAGGCACGCATTGTGTTCGCGCCGTATCCTTTCCGTGAACGCGATCGCCGCAACAATGCACCGCCATTGACTCTCTCCTCTCTCACATACACACACACACACACACACACACACACACTAGCCCTTTCTCTGTCTCTCCCAATCTCGCTCACCTTCTCTCTATTTCTCCCTCTTTCTCCCATGCACGCCCCGTTTTTGTTTCTCCTTCTCTCTTTCAATCCCTCGATTTCTCCCTCTCTCTCTCTAAATCACACTCTCTCTCTCTCTCTCTCTCTCTCTGTGCGTGCGTGTGTGTGTGTGTGTGTCCCTCTCACAATCTAACCCCCTCTTTCTCTCTCTTTCTCTCTCGGTGTGTGTATGTGTGCAAATCGTTGGACCAAGATGTAAGAATAAACGGAACAAACAGAGACAGAGAGAATTTCTACGGGGTTCCGTGCGGATTCTCCTCGTGTCTTTTAGCGTTCGACCCGCGGACTCGATGGTTCGCAGGATTACCAGCATCTCGAGGAGAACGATTCGAGGTTGCAGAGGATTCGCGAGGATCGTGGCGTCGGATCCTCCTGCAAATTCGAGCAAAATCGCGATGGAATAACTTCCTGCTTTCAATGCCTCTGGTGTTGAAGGCACGCGGATGGCGGTGCTCGGTGTGCGAAGTTTGTTCCAGAGAAATGTAGAAATACGTGTAAATTAAGGGGGATTAGGGAAGAAACGACGAAGACGGAATTTCGTTTCGAACTCGTACAACTTTGCGTAGAAATTTAAGCGACTTCTACGTTTCACTTCAAACGTTCAATTTTTGATTCACGTTTTATCGTTAAAAACCGTGCCGGGAGATTTGAAAGAGGAATACTGAGTGTTATTTGATAACCTTCGAGTGTGTAACGACGTTAACAAAATAGATGGTATAATCGGGTCGGTAATGCTGAACGATCGTAATAAACCGTGTTCCCTGCGATAATTAGCGCGGACGACAATCGTTACGCGAGACTTATGAAGATAATCAAGAAGCAAGGTTGCAAGTATCTGGCTTCACGGGTCATTAATTCGTCTTTGTTTATATCGCCATTATCTCCCCGTCGTGTATCTACAAATAATACGCCATTGTGCACGGATAAATCAGCTTTATCGCGGCACGACGAAGGGATTTCCATTTTTATCCCTCCCTCTCGTTGATAACGCCGCGTTATACGTATTATAATGCATTGTTTCGGGCTTGCTTACATTTTTCTGGTGACGCTCCAATTCGTCACGTTTAATGAACCGTACGTGTACAGTGACGATGAAAACTTTCGTACGCCACAATCATTTTTATCATCCCGTGTACTTGTTAATTAATAAGAAATCGAATGTATGAAATTCTTTACCATTGTTTAACATGTTCACACGAGTATTGTGAATTTGGAATTTGGTTAGAAGAATCAACGATTAAACTTTCATTTGTTTTTCTTTTTGTTTGCGCGGTTAGCTAACTGTTAATAGATAATGAAAGGGAATGTATAAATACTTTTCGTATCCATGTACGAGAGGTTGAAGTCAAAAATATAAAGACAACAACGACCGGAAGTGTGTCGTGCGGATAAAAAATTGGCCTCCTTGAAAACATTACGGTATCGCGTGAAATATTGTTCCGAGATATCGTGAATACGCCATCGTTCATTTCGACGTTGGATCCCATTGTCCTTTCTTCGCTTATCTGGTGGCCATCGCGATATCAGCCTGTGAATACGTATCTCTGTTACTTTATTAGATCCGGCTATCTTTTTTTCGTTTTTTTCATCGTTCAATGGAACAACCGTGCCCGTTACATTGGTTATTAATTTTCGAGGATGAAATGAATAGCGTGAATTTTTCGACGAGATTTATTTGGTTACAATGGAAACCCGTGCCCGAATAAAAGAAAATTAATTTTTAATATAACATATCTCGTCGCGTTTTTATCGGCGTATCTGAAAGTGTATCACGTGTAAAGTATAGAAAAAAAAAATTTCTTTCAACCCCTTCTACAAACTCGATTGAATCGAAGAGCGTAAAAAGATGCAGTTCGTTCGGTTCCCCTAATTTTTATACATAGCGTGAAGTAAAGGGTTAAAGGCCAAAGGGTTAAAATAAATAAATTAATTAATTAATAAAAAATTATAGCGTAAATAAAATTTATATTTTATGCTGATCAATAAATAGTGTTCTGCCATAATGACAATAAAAATAAGTATATGAACAATATTTGCATACTATAAAGCTATATTTTACATTGCCCTGTCGTCTTAAACTTTTGTCAGCTACTGTATTTTATTTCCAATAAAAATGATTAAAACGTCGGAAACAACAGAGTTCATCCACGCTCGTCTACATTTATCGTCAGAAAATCGGGATGCTCCCAGTTCGTCGCACGTTAAAGCGTTTTTCTTCTTCAAAGTCGACATTCTAGACGAGCCTGTCCAAAAGCGCTTCCGTTTCACGATCTCGCAATCCAATTACAGTTCGGAATCGGCGGGGCCCGATTAAAGGGGCGGGTGGGTGCACTTTGTGCGTCCCTAACAAGTGCCGCCACGCGAAAATCCTTGCCTCGTTAAAATTACGTCAAAGGGGGCTGCTCCTCTACCTCCCCCCCCTCCCTGACTGTCGTCGAAAATGAATTCCTTGTCCGTGGTCTCGAGAGCAACGGGGCCGTTTTACGCGAGCTCAAAAGTTCCGTTACTTACAGGAAAGGTTATAGAGTCGGGATAGAGGAAAAAGAGTTCTTGAAAATCGAACATGCTAATGAAGCGTCCTCTTTTTTCTGCAATACTCGAAACTTTTCTAAATTCGAAGTTTAATCGTTTGACTGCTAAATACTCCCGGTCAAAGTGGTCCGCGTGGAAGACGCTCTATTAGCAATTGTTTTGCTCTAAATGGGAGCAAGGAAAAATTGACGAACGCATATACTCGTCCATAGGTTCTCACGAGAGTAGCTTAAGGTCGCGTACACCTTCGAAAGTTAATTCGTGATCAGGATAAAATTTATAGAAACTCACTTAACCTTGGCACTACCAATTCATAATTCTTAATGGGAATTTTGTTAATTATCGCGAGGCCGATCGTACGTTTTATATTTGCAATAAAATTTGCAATAAATTAAGGTGAAAAGGGCATCTTGAAATGGTGAGAGGACGTCAAGCACAATGACGGAATTCCGACTGATGTACTCTTTTGTTCTGTTCGGAGGAGGATCGTGATTCACAACGAATCACGGTTTCGACGTAGCGCATTAAAAACTAAAAATTTACAATGAATCAACGAAACAAGAACCAACTCACGCACCGCCACCAGTCATCGCGAGAGCTTGTTGTCAGCGTTACAAAGGAAAAAGATATCGCAGCGTCAAATAATAAAACAATGATAATTGGTCTTCGTCACGCGTATCCAACACTGAAACTCCAAAATGCGTATAAATTTTTCGGAGATCAACGAGTAGATTAGGATGTCTGTTGAAAATCAACGAATAATTATATAATCGTGGCATCTATGATGGTCCTGTGATATTAGGACTGTCGTGTTATATCCTTTTCATAGATTATTCTAATTTCTTTCGTTACTATTGTCTTTGGTTACCGTGTCTTGTATTTCTCTTATATAGTTCGTCATCAAGTTTATGTATTAAATATAATTGTCCATCGTATTATTGGAATTACCACCGCTCCTTTAGCTTTATATTCCATCAATCTCAAGCATAATTAATAATTTTATTCCTAGCAGAAATAACCGTACCGAAGAATTCAAAGTATGTCGTCTACTTCCCACGATCATATACAGTGTCCTCCAAAAAAAGAGTTCGTTCAAGGTAACCAAACGACGAGTCACCTTTTTCAACCTCGTCACCTTTACCAAAAATAAACCCAAAGAAAATGTATTCGCCACATACTTTTGACCCGCATTTCCGCCACGAGAGACAGACAGACAGAGACGAAGAGAGAGAGAGAGAGAGAGAGAAAGAGAGCAACGATAAAAAGCCCGGCATCGATGCATCCCTGCGCAGCAGTAAAGACGGAGGGCGGGAGATACCCGACCAGGGAGCAGCAAACTGCTCGGGATATTTCGTTCCTGGCGGAAACGTGTCGGCGTTATCTCTCTGCGGTTGGCGGCTGGAGCCGAGCGGAGCCACGATCCGGGACTCGTGGCGACTTTCGTCTGAATAATTCCTGGTATCTCGTTGACCCATCTTGGGAAACGCACGTAGGAGAGAAACGGGCGAAGCAACGGGTTCGCGCGCGACAACTTTGTGGCGCCTCCGCGACGGAAGAAAATGGAGGATCGAAGAGGCGGATGAACGCACTACGCACATTTCATCTGAGAGATCTTCGCAACCCTTTGCACTTCTTTGTCGAGTGTGACTCGACGTCAGTTTTTATCACAATAACTTCTATATCGAATCGATCTCTGAGAGGCCGAAAATTAATTTTTGCTCATTTCGTTTTAACGCATTCGATAAAAGGGATAACGCGAGTGTTCACATCGTGAATGTTTTTGCAGAATTATTAATTTAACGTGGATGAGGAGGAAAGATATTTTTCAGATATCGAATTTTTCCTTCAGCGTTGCACTCAAAATGACATGCGGTCGTTTGAAATTTAAAGCTTTTTTCGAAATTTTATAGCTGTCTTTTGTATTCACTCAAGTAAATGTATTTTTAATATCTTCCATGGATACTCCTGAAATTATCCCCGATTTTTGATGGCGCATTCAACGTGCATAGGATGCTCTACGCGAACGCAACCTATGTATCTTCCGTGTTGTATAAATAACGCGACAGGCAAAGTGTAAGATAAGTGTTTGCTGTAAGATACGAGACCTCGAAAGGATTAATGGCGTAAGTCAGTTTCTGATGAATTTTAATTAACCCGCTCGCTTTATGATTATGAACAGGGCGCTCGTGATTTACGGAGAAGATTATGGTCTAAACGCAACGAAGACACGCTGAGTTTGTAATGAAACTTAATTTTGACATTAACTGTACCCCTCGGTCCGTGAGATCGTGAATTATTAAATAGTGTTCTCGCAATGACGTTCGAGCGTGGATTTTGTTTTTAAATTATTCGTGGGAGAGAAGATATTGATTAAAAGAGATGGCGTGGGTTTGCGCCGGGATTGAAACTCCCAGCTAAATGGTAGGCTGATATTTATTGGCATTGCTTTCGTTGCTGTTCAACCCTGTCAAACTGAAATCGTCGTATTTAAAGCTATCTCAAGAATTAATTTAAATTCTGCAATGTATCCCTTCTTCTACACTGTACACCGTTTTTAATCAAAATGCGCAAAATGTGTACCTCGTGTATACACGCATGTTTGAAATAAGTTGCAAATTTTATGAAATTAATCAGAGTTATGCCCGACGTAGCAAGTTGGCGTAGTCTACTTTTGAAATGGTTACTAAAACACCAAAATGAGCACTCGAAAATAAGGTCAAGCGGTGCATATACGTTCGTACGAACTTTTATTTTATTGTTACCGCCACGTTGAATATGCTCGTAACTAGTGCACGCGGATTATAAATCCATATTTACGTTTAATATAATGCATCCGTAAGGTTAGTTTGAATAGGGCGTAGCACTAAAGTATATACGCAGGATGACAAAAAAAAATAAGAATAAAACAAATTGTTAATATATTCCTAGAATATTTTGCGAACAAAGCTACGCTGTACAAATAATTCAGAATCAATGTCGAAAAACGAACCGTTTCACTCTGTTGAATCGTATTCTGCATTTTCTCTATTTCGTT
Source organism: Tetrapedia diversipes (assembly GCA_033822845.1). Taxonomy (NCBI): domain Eukaryota; kingdom Metazoa; phylum Arthropoda; class Insecta; order Hymenoptera; family Apidae; genus Tetrapedia; species Tetrapedia diversipes. The sequence goes on along the minus strand of JAOPTO010002404.1, from coordinate 673,216 downwards.
ATCCATTTCAAGCGCAGCAAATAAAAATCTGCAAGCGCGTCAGTTATGACGTCATTTGCAACCCAAGGAACTAATTTTTCCAGCCAAACGTATGCTGCTAAAAACGCGGTCTTTTAAGGAAAAGTAATATCTTGCGCAGAAAAAAAGCTCTAAACGATGCTACCCACAAAGGACAGTAAAAATTACACGTTCTCCGTTTCACCTTCGACCGTATTTAATCCCGTTTCACCGGAAGTCGGGTCCCGAATCCTAGATCCTAATAAAAGGGGTCTGTTTCCTGGGCTACGTCAACAAAACCTCCGGGCAATGACGTGGTGCAATTTTAACATATTCCCCCGTGCTACATGTACTGTTTTTCGACACACGTTGAAACTCATTTCTATGTCAAATGAATTTTTTTCATTAAAAAATATACAAATAAAAATAGTAGCTGGCACTGTTATCAAATGCTGTTTAACGGTCTTTAACAGTATTCTGTGTTATTTTAATATTTACCAGTATCAAACAATACTTTCTCTGCTCGCAAACAGGCAAAATGACATTTAGTTTAAAAAAGCAACTTGGCAGAGTTGATTGTTAGTCGACAAAGCTTTCCTTGTTCGAGTCGAAAACTCGAACCTGAATTTCGAATCTGTGAATTCGACAAGGACTCGCTGATGGGGCTAAGTCCGCGAGATTCTTCTCGTGATGATTTTCGCGTATATATAATTCACAGAGCGTGATATTACGCGTGTTAATGTCCGTCCAACATGATGGCAGCGCGGGAAAATATAATAATGTACTTTCGAGTGCCACCGCGACAGCGGTAACGGGGATGGTAGAAAAAAGGAATGGGGGAGGTAAAAATGAAAAAGAGTAGCACGCGAACGAATGTCGTATGAAATTATAATTGCATTCAACGATGGAGGCGCTGCCGCCTCTCATTTGTTAAGCAAGTCGCGCATTGACGTCACGGGGCTACGCGAGCCGAGCCACGGAAAACTGGATTGTACAGGGTGTTCCAAAATTCTTCTTTTCTTTTCACTAATCTCTTCAGGAACAGCTTAGAAAATTGCAAAATAGAACAACGATGAATAAATTTCTCTACGCAAATCGTTAACTCTCTACCGCATTCCTCGAATTTTAGCGCAACCAGTGATCCACTGGTTTCATTTCAAAGAAATCCTAATTCGTAGAAAAATTTGTATTTTAACAGAAAATTGAAAGGTCAGAGTAGAGGCTGTTAGTGGTAGTTTCTTTATCTAACGCATAGACCAATGCAATCGTAGCAAAAATCATGGTAAATTTTCAAATGTGTAGGCACCACAGAAAGTTTACCATATTTCTATGAAAAATTATGAATTTGATCATTTTGTCCCCGTTGGTAGTTCTAGTGTTAAACAAATTGAGTTTATTAATATTACCCATTTACTCACAGAAAATTTGTATAATCATTCTTGCTAGAAATCGATAAAAGTTACGTTTTCTAACGCGCGATAGGAATTTGGATTAATTTGCGAAATAAAACGGTCGAACGCCGCTCTGTCCCTATAGCTACGCGATCCTCAAGAGGGATGACGATGGAAGCGGCGGCGGCCGCGTGGCTATCCTCTCGCGTTCCCTCGGAAACATCCCGAAGGTATCGACACACATTCGCCAGCGGCGGATCGTATTTTTCGACGAAAGCTTCTTCGCTCTCGGGCGAAGGACGAGCGCGGGCGCGCGCACCCAATGCTGAATGTGGGTCATTCCGTATGCATATGCGCATAGATGCACCCGGTCCTGCACCCGAATGCCCCAATGACCCGGATCCGTAAATCCCGACGTGGTGTGTCGTAGCCTCGGCCCTGTGACGCTCGCCGAATCAAGGTAACCCCCCGATACACGTACCCGCTCGCCGCTATTAGGCCACTTGTCTTCCTTCTTTGTTCCCTGTTTACCCGATCCCCGGGGATCTTCTGTGTTCCAGAGGCGCGTCTACACGAGGCGTCGCGAAGTTAACATTTAACGAGACCTCGACGGCTCGAACGCGAATTACAGTCGACCCGCGCGCATACAATTACCGATAGGATACGTTTCAAAAATGTTGCACACTAAGAACGAGGAACAAAGGTGTATATTTCATAAATTAACGAAACCACGTATATAGCGTAATGAATTCATCGTGTTTGTGCAATTATTCGAAGAATAATTGAATAGCGTTGTGGAGAAAAGGTTATTTTATTGACACTAGAACTACCGACGATTAAAGTGTACTTATTTGCATGAAAGAAATGAAATTGAAAAATCACATGATAAAATACTTACGAATGCATAGAAAACAAATCTTTATTCATAGCTTCTGCAGAAAATCATAGCAAACTTAGGAAGCTATACCACAGTGGATTTACAAGATTGCTATTAACAATCGCCAATTGGTCATTTTGAGTGCTCTGGTAGTTCTAGTGTTAATCGAAGCGTATGTAAATGAGTCGAATCACAAGAAGCAGAAACATTAATTAAAATTGTTGACTTACAATCGCTTTCGTAATCATCGACGTTTTTCTTCCATTTTTTTTTTTTTTTTTTTTGCCGAAGGTACAATCGATCGATTGAAAACCGATCAGAATTGTTGTTACACTGTTTTTATCTACGCTGTGTGCACGCGTTACCTATTTCCCCGTGAAAAACCCTCTTTCTCCCGAGTATTTACGTAATGACGCGGTGACCTGTTTCAGCCGGCGCTTAAGTATGTAAATTGCGCGGAATTACTATTGTGCCGGCCGTGTTAAGCTTCTTATTCAAATTGTTGCTTTTAATCTTTTCCCGCCGGCCGATCCGACACGCTTCAGGACAACGGGTCCCTCGATTAGTTTCTCGTAAGCTCGAAACCATTTTCCGTTCTCCAATATCTGACATCTGGATTTTCTTCTTACCATCTCTCTCTCTCTCTCACTCTCTTTCTCTGTGTCCACGACGAGGCTCGGCTCCTGGGAACGTTAATGAATTCTGGTTTTAACCTACTATCGTTCTACCTCGAATTAATAACTTTATCGCCGAGAGAGGATCACGTGCTTCTGTGTTTGCGAATCGAGTTATTGAACATAATGGTGGGCGTTTTAAATTCATATCGATTCGTTTAATGTATAATGTTGATATTGAAATTCATTTGTTGATTTTTGTCAGAGAGAGAGAGGGATGTTGGGTACCTGTTTGTTGCCAAATATTTAAATCTGCAATCAAAAATTGCTGTTCAACCTTTTTACAGCTCGTTTTCATCGTTTCGCGTGTGTTTGAATGGTGTGTTTGTTGCAAACATTGGGACCAAATTTCATTGGAAGCTCAATTAATTTATGATAATTGATATTTGATATCAGAAAATGTATTATTATTGTATACATTCTTGATTATCATAAAATATTTTGTGAAACAGAAAATATTAATTCAATTTCTGTGAATTATTTAAATTAATATGTTTGAGGTAATATTTTTCTGTATAACTTGTCCATAATTAAATGATCAGTCGAGGTCATTATAATAACTTGCACAGCAAAAAGTGAGGATATATATATACGTGTGTGAATCAGTTAAATAAATAAGAAATGGTAGCGTTTCGATAATGTTATATTACCTTTTACTGCATGATCCAATTGAGAAATATGTAAATGTACAGATATTATAAAATCAATATATATCATTAACGTTGCTTATAATTAGAAATACAGCCTTTGGGGATTAGTTGATTTTGGTTGATAGATAGAATACTGGCAATGACGTTCTGTTTCAAACAGAACACATAAACACTCCAAGGCAATTAGTTTATTAGTGTAATTCGTGGTGTATGAATATTAACCAACACTAATTGACTTGCTTGTTAATCTCTATTACTCATCTGATTACCTATTGCATTAATCGTAATTATAACAGCATTACAGCAAATGATGCTGAAATTCTAATTAAGAAATAATCCTACTTTCAACAAAATTATAACACATCATCGTGAAACATAAATAAACCTAAATGAATTTTTATGGGTACCAACATACAGATTATCGTTTTACTTATCGTTCGTTCATTTTTATTTTTTACCAAAAAATGAATCGTTGACGTTATCTTCAAAGGATCGTCGATCCAAAATTAACAGACAGCCCAAGAACACGTTTCCGGTCTTCAATGTCAACGTATTAGCGACATAATGGCGACGTTGTGGTGGCAGCTTTCGCGAGATAGAATGAAAAACGATATCTGAACTCGCCCAGCAAAATGGCGTCGCCTACATGCATACAGCGACGACACAAGAGCCAACTCATTCTCGCATAGACGTTTTATGCACTCTAGTCACTCCCGAACGCAACGCTTAGCGCGAGTACAACTGTTGTGTGACCTAGAATTTTAAAGACGTATCTCTCTTAGATTCGTCACTCTAACGCGACCATAATAAATCGTAGCCTTCGTTAAGCTGGATTCCGAAATGACGGAGCTCGTTCACTCGCTATGAATTAGTTTCGTTACCTTAGAACTATTATAGGCCTCGTTGTTACACAAAAAGTTGCTCTACCCATTGTGCCATTTTTATATCCCTTCTGATATGTCTTGGGAAACAGTTGACTGAAACCTGATTGAGGAATTGAGATGAAAGACGTAAATACCATAACTGAAAATCCTTAGCAGAAACAAAAAAAAAATTTTTTGCGTTCAAACTGTGGGCTTTCAGCGTTCACCAGTTCCATAGATTTCGAAGGAGAATAAGTGATAAAGAATACAATGATTTAATTAAATTCATTTGTTCACACATCTTATCACAGCTAAACTGAAATTTATAAAGTTAACTTCCACTTGCAGTTGTTCTAATAACTAAGATAAATGGTACCAGCGTTTATAACCATTTTTATAGAAAAACGATTCAAAGTTTAAATTTTAATTTCAACTTTAATTCCAATTTTTCCGATGACACGTGTGTCGAAAAGTACATATGTACATATTTCCGTTCCACAACTCGTTCAGGGATTATTCTACGCGTATTTGTCTAGTGGATGAACGTCCCTAATAGATTTATTACGCCCTGCGCCATAATTAGCCCAGAGAGGCAGCAGTAAGAATGCACGAGTGTTTTGAAAGTGACTTTGAACAGATGTCGAATAAATTCGTGGGGGAAAAAAATGATCGGTATCGGCTTACCAGCCGATCCAGGGACCTCCGGTATTTTTTCACCGAGAACCAGTAGAAAAGACGATGAAATACGAGCCTCGCCTCTAGCCAGGTTACGCCTACGTCTGCCCGACTAAATAGGGTGATCCTTTACGCGGCGGGACAGAGAGCATCGTTTGTCAAGCGACAAAGAGAATTTTTGTGATCCTAATGGGCCGACGTTGAACTCGTGTTCTCTGCGTGACTCAATCGTTACACCGATCCTCTGTCGGTTCAAGGATATACACCTGTTTTATTAAGTCCGATGCTTGCAGAGTTTCAGTTACTAATGGAACCCTTATGAGTTGTTGTGAATTGTACCAACGAGTATAAAAGTAATGGATTTTTCTATCTAAATTAAAAGTTTAAGAAAAGACGTTGTTTCATCATTTGAAGTGATCCAAAACACAAGAAACGAAGGTATGAAGTTTGGATCAAATTTTTGACTTAGAGTACTCAAATAATCATGGCGTACAGCTAGGTTGTATTCGGTTGTTTGCAACACTCTTTAGTTTTGCATGTTGATTTGTATAATGTTGACTTTCCTGCGCAGCAGAAAAGCAAATGTTCTTACGTGGATCGTATTCCTAAGCAATTAATTGTCAACAAAATGATTGGCATTTCTTAAAATGTTCAAGAAATAAGTGCAACGAAATATTGACAAAATAATTGCGACACGATAGAGGTTAAAAATTTTCGCCCCAATTGAATGTCGTCAACCATAAACGATGTTCACACGTTGTGTGTTTAATCCGTGAAAGAGAGATGTCAGTTCCATTAACGGAGGCTACCGCCTGGGCGCTAGCTTATAATTTCTTCTCTTTCTTTCTTTTCATCGTTCCACGTGTTGCCCTTGTTCCAACGAAGAACACCGCCGCTTTTCACGCAGCCGAATGGAAAAGGTATAACGAACACGAGAGGCCAAGTCGAGTTGTGTTCGTTACGATCGCTTAACGAGTGCTTTAACACTCGAACCATGTAACGAGAGTACACTTAACCTATCTGCATCGATAAGCGTGGCACTAGATTTTTGCAACCTTGATCCTAATCAAACCAGCTCGCGTCTAAGTCGCGCGGGGATTCCGTTGAACATAAAATATTCCAAAGCGTGTCGCCTTGTAGCCGGGCGTCGTTTAACCCGAATGCTTTGAGGGAACAAAGAAAAAGTAAATCGCGTTGTGTGCACGACCGTTACACTTGCATTCGCGACGAACGAATATTTCAGCCGGTGGCCCCGTTGTCTATTTCCAACCATCTTTCTTTTTCTCTCGCACACGCAGCCACTCGGTTCTGCCTCCTTTTTTCGCGAAATCTGAATTTCTCTTCGCGTGCCACGAACGTGACACTTTTTGACACATTTTCCATATTTTTTTGCACCGTTCTGTGTGTGTGTATTAAAGTGATCCGAACGTATCGACCATCCGTTGCGGGGGGCACTTCTTTCGCACGCTGGAATCTGGAAAAAGAGGCACGCATATTTTTCAACGGCTTCCGATCGGTTCAATTTTCACGATGGAACGAAGTATTTATTTTTCGAAATTTTAAAATAACGACAGAAGCCAAATCGTTGAAGAGAGGTTAACGGTTCGCTCGACTTCGTTAGACTGTTCTCCGTTCCATGTACGATTCGAATCAATGCGAAGTGGATAGAAGAGTGGACATCGGTTGCGTGCGACACGCGGATAAAATGTTCTTCTACAGCGAGAATCGTTTGCAGAAGAGCACAAAACGCTTCGTGAAAATTGTACTCGAAACGAGACTGAACGCGCTAAAATAAAGTAGAAAATGTTTTGTGGTAAAATCAAAGGTTCGAAGGCTTTGATGCTATTGACAGAGCTTTTCGTTGACACTGACTCCTTAATTAAGGAAGATAAATTAAAATCTCCCGTACGTTTCCAATAACGGTGAATTTATCTCACGAATTAATCAAACGGTGATCTTCGTCTGGCGACTGTCTCGACTGTTTTCCTTTCGCCAGAGGTATAAAATTTCGTAGCTCCTCCATCGTGAATACGAAATTCGGTTCTCACATTTATCGCGGGATCCCGTGACGATGGTTCGGAACAATTCGGTCAACGTGATTCTCCGTTTCGAGCACCGGATTATTCATAACCTGGAAAAATCAATTTCCACGACCAAGGAGACGTTGTGTTCCACGATCAATTGAAAGCTGACCGGCGAACGCTGCGGGGTGTGGGTGGAACGGGTGAGAATTTTCGATTATTAGGATTCCTAGCTCGACATTCAGCTTCTGCAAACAGAACCCGGTTTCCGTGTTGCGATAGCAAGAGCGGCCATTGGAATCGGTGCTCGCGACACGATGCATAATACAAATTGGTGTTCTCGCGTCTGGTTTCCGGCCAACGAGTTCTAGCGACGATCGATGGTCCCGCGTTCGATCGTTCCCTCGGGAGATAGCGGCACGTTGTTATTACAGGCCCTGGCCGATGGTCGAGCTGCGTTGGTCCATTAATTAGTACCGAAATTGGTTTAAAATGGATTCGCTTCGTAATTCGTTGAAAACATTCCGTAATAACGTAAAATCTCTATTATCCTTTTTTCTCGTGTTCCTTCCGCGTCTTTCTCTTTTTTATTATTTTCTTATTTTACTTTTTTTTTGTTTTTTTTTTTTTCCAAAATTATAGCAGGCGTTATTTCGATGTGTATTTCAAATAAAGGAGAAAAATATTGCAAGGCGTCCCCTCGTTCTGTCATAATTTCGTGTATGTTCTTTTTATCTATAATACATAGATAATGTTTGATTTGACCGGCTTGGTATAAAATTACGGACAATTTGATGATAACAGTGTAATCATTATGAGCAGCAGGAATTGAAAATTGTTTGGTTTAAATAAACCGTAATAGCAGCAAGTTCCCAGCAAATACCAAGCTTCCTCGCGTGCAAAAGCTCGATAGAGGCGAAAACTGCAAAAAGTAGTGGAGTACGTGTAATCTAGATGAATGGATGTATTAGTATGTTAATCGGGTTCTATCTCACGATGAAATATGAATAAGTACTCTCTCCGTTGAATGAAGTAGCAGCTAGTTTTAGAGATATGCAAATGTAAAAAAGAAAAAAGTATATACGTATGTAGATGCATTTTCTCGCGATTCAGAAAGCCCAGCCCGGCGTAAAGAAATTCGCGATAGAAAGCGTATTAATAAATCGAATGCCTTTATACACGTTGAAACAGATAAAATGCCTAACGCTGATTGCCAATCTCTAATTATAATAAGTACGCGTATCGATAGCAATTTTAACACACAATTTCAACGCGGAGAAGAAAAGAACGTGTTATTAATCCCCATCGTGTCGCTCCACGATAATTAGCCGAAACAAGAACAAAAAGAAGAAGAAGAAGAAGAAGAAGAAGATAAAAAAGGAGAAACGGAGTGTCAAGCTCAGAGGTTGTGTACTTCACTCGACTTTCTTTCAAAGCTCCGAAACTCGTCGAGCAAATAAAGAAAAGGGCCGTGGCGAGGGCGAAGGACGCCGCTACACGTTCACCTTTTGAAGCGGCACTTCTCAAAGCGTCACTTTACGAACCATCCAACTGCGTTACGAGAACGCTCCTCGTATTCCCGCGCGCACGCCTCTCTTTTACCCTTTCGCGATACACATACCCATGACAACGGAGAGCCAGCAAGTAACAGCAGCAGCATCTACACACGTGTGCCCGTCGATATTTCCCGTTTTTATTATTAATCTTCCCCGCCTCGTTTCACCCTCGTCAAAGCTTGCCTTTTCTTAACAAAACGTACTACGTCCGTCCACGTTTAACGTCACACTCTGTGTCGTTCGGATACACGCGCGTTGCACCCTTTTTCCTTCGCCTCTCCCAACCACCCCTTCCCACTTGCACCATCCGCCCCCTGGTCGTTTTATCTTTGAGAACTAATTGTTACTGAACATGCGGTTGAACTTCTCCACGCAAGAGGAGCCGGGAGGCCGGAAAGTGTTGTCAAGCTGAAACAGCTTTTCCCCCCACAGCTTTTTAAAAGCATCCAGTCGTGGATGACGCATCAGGTAGCATATGCTCTCTCTCTCTCCCTCTCTTTCTTTCTCTCTTTTTCGCTCACTCTCTCTTCATCCTCAGTCTAGCCGACGTGTGTGCACGGCAAAAAACCGAGTATCGAATGCTACCGCATGAATAAGTCCCTTTGAAGTTCCTCCGCCTCCCACAACACGAGCTCTGCACCGAAAAATCTCGCAGCTTCAACCCCTTTAAACCGACTGGCGTTCTATCCGCGCCGTCTGCCAGCTCCCCTGTGCACGCGTTTAAGTGGAGTTCATACAGGTGAGGGGATAGGTTCTTCGCCCTGATTGAAGCGGTAACAGCGACAGAGGTAAACAGGAAGAAGGGAAACGCTGAAAGGGTGAAAGAGACAAGATACCGAGGTTTTGAACCATCCGCCAAAAGAAAATATACATTGTTATGTATGAATGAATCGTATGAGATGTATATGGTGTTTGAATAAAAATTTTTGAAAATCTCGCGATAGTATAATTGATGGTTTTGCATGTTTAGCGGCAAAGATTTCGTCAGCGTCAATTTCGATTTCGAGATAAAGGTTAGCGTTGGTACACGATAACAGTATTTGCGAAGCTTTTGGTGATAAGCTATAGGTTTGATAAGCTTTTGAGCGGGATACATTTCAGACACATTGTATAGATGGAAACATTTGATCGGTCTATCGCTCGCCATCCCGTGTCGTATGGATTAATTATAAAGCACGAACTAACAGCGTTAGCACGTGCCGCAACCAAGTTTTGCATAACGTTAAATTCTATTTACGGTCTCTCTATTCGAAGCCAGCTTTACGACTCGTCGCTGCTAATTAATTACCTATTATATCCTCATCGGGCCTCGCGAACCTTCTAAATGTCCACTATTTATCGTTCGAAGAGATCTTTCCGTGTACACGTTTTTTTACTTCTAACACTTGTGTGATACAAATTTTTAATACTAAAGTTAGTTCTCTTTTAACAGTTTCAAGCATTTCGAATAAACTCAGTAATTCCCGCGTTTGGTTCGAACTGGATTCAAATTTCAATATATGAAATTTCTGGGTGTTCCAAATCGAATAAATTACAAAATTCCCGCGTTCAGTTCGAATTGGATTCAAATTAGAATAGCCAAAATTTTCCTGTGTTAGTGGTTGGCTGAATGTCGACAAATTAAGAAATTCCCGCATCAGATTCGACGGTATTCAAAAAGCAAGGGCGTAGTTACAAGGGCACAGTTCTGGGGAAGGTTTTACGTGCCAACGGGTGATTATTCGCGGCCAGGCGACAATGATTTATGCCGTAGCAGCTCTAACAGCAGATTCTTGCGACCGCAAGAACCACGAGGGGTCACGAGCTGCACCCTCTTGCCTTCTCCTCCTTCACCCCCCTTCTGTCACTCTTTCACACACATACAGATATACACACTCATTCACTCGCTCACTTATTCGTACCACCGCAAGTCCGCGTCTTCGTTGGTAATTATTTATGTTGGCCGGTCTTCGCGAGAGACGGTAATTGAATTCGCGTCCGCTTTGGAACGGTCGCTGACCGTAATTCGTCGACCAGTGAAAGGGAGAGAGATGCGGGGAAAGAAAAACGGAGAAAACGAGACGATTAATACGGTCTTAATTGCCCTTGTCGTCATCGTGCGAATGAAACGTAGCTGGTGACACGCTTGGAACCGATTGAAGTCTCGCTAGGAAAATTTTGAATTATCTAAGGATGGAAATCGTAGGCTTCTTTTGATCGTTAAAATTTAAGGGTACATCGATCGCATATATTTTATTTTATTTAAACATTCTCTGTGGATGAAACATTTTTCACGTTCCTCCTGCTCTGTAAGGGTAATTTATTATGTGATATGTAACTAATCGTAGGGCACCGATTTATTTCTTTATTTCTTTATTTATACTACATTGAACGAAATTTTTACTCGTGTCAAAAGTATGAGATACGATAAACGCATTCACTGAACGCATATATACGCGTCCATAGCGTTCAAAGAGTTAAATAACCTGTAACACGACTACCACTCCGATCAAAGTATCCGTGAGTAGAGACTAGAAATCGATCGATTCGGTCGGCTTCAAAGCCTCGACCTGGCCACCCCCATCGACGTATCTAAAATAAATTTACCTAACGTCCTCTTATTCACCGGCCGTTCCCCAAAGTTGCAACATCGGTCGACCATTAACCTCGCGAGGGTAAATGCTCGCCGCGCAAAAAGAGGAAGGAGAGAAAGAAACTCCGGCACCCGTAACTCTTCAACGGAACACCTCCGACTTTTATCGCCCATAGAAAAAGCTTCGCTTTTCGACGTGTTTACCACCTCCAGAGACGCGGCTACGTGACCGAAACGTGGACGTCAGGCTCAAGGGTTTAGGACAAAGTCGGGACTAATTCCCTTTCACACCGCGTGTCCCTACGCAAAGGTAGATAAGAAGCGAACCGTGTGTGTGCACGGTGAACATCGTAAATACCATTCGCGGCCCTTTCCTTCAGCCTCGAGCTCGCCCCCGTAACGAAGCTTTCTTTCAGCGTTCCCCAAGCGTGCACACGCTCTCTTTCCTTCCTTTATCCTTGCGTCGACGATGATGATGATGATGACGACGGGCCAAAAGAGGCGGCCCTCCGTAGCGGATCCTCGAGGTTATAAGAGAAACAGAGGGGCGCGCGCGACATTTGCGATTCAAAGTGTTCACAGGGAGGAAATGAAGATTAAGGGCGCGCGCGGAGGGTTTAAACGAACGAGAATTATGACACGCGTGTATCGGAGGGCGCGAAGGGTGCTACAGATGATCTATAGCGCCGACTGACGCTTTTGTGTCCGGGTTCATTTTGTAAGTTAATATCGCGACCAGAGGCAAATAATCGCTCTTGCTACGTTAACCGGACAGGATGTTCGTTCGAGTGTTTCCATGAGCGAACGGATTGATGGGTTAATGGAATTGTTTGGATAGATTGTGATGGAATTTTGCTTCTCTCATTGTTGAGAACGAGACGTGCACTTAATTTAGCGCGCTGTATTTTTTTTTTTTTTGTGAAAATTTTCAACAGAATTACTGTACCTACCCTCTTCAATTAAATATCTTATCTAATATTTTGATAATTGAAGCTTAATATTTGCGGTTAACGCCGCTTGAAAAGTAGTTGGGAACGATAAATTATACTGTTTCTGTAAAGTTCCTTGGAACCTTTTTGAAAGATATAAAAACATTCCTGAAATGTGGAATGTTTCAATGTATTTTGAAAAGTAGAGAAATACCAGATACGATATTTTAATTTAGGAAGGCAATATAACAAACACTATCATTATAATTGTTACTTTCTCGAACGAATTCAAGAAATGTTATGCTTTTCTGTTTTGCAGATAAACCTACGCCTCATTCTTGTCAGTGGTAAGACAAAAGAGTTCCTATTCAGTCCGAGTGACTCTGCGGGGGACATAGCGCACCATGTGTTTGAAAACTGGCCGGAGGGTATGTTATTATTGGACTGTACCTCGAACACCGTCGCGAGAACGAATCTGCCAGTCTATCGACCAACCGATCGCATGCTTCTTTCCCCTTCCAAAAAAAGCACTTTTTCATCGAGAACCAAATAAAAAAAAATAAATATGAAGCCAGGAAAATAAAATTTCTCGATAGTTGTGCGTAACAATAGACGCAAGACAGAGCCCGATTAATCACTTCGATACGGCGCTCATCGACAGTGAATCCTTGTTTTACATTACAGACAGCATTACTTGTAATGTAAATCAACAAGAGATATTTCTAAATGTTCACAATTTTATTTTGATAAACGAAAATTCAAAAAATTTAATTCAAAATTATTGTTTTAATTCGTAAATAATCCGGCACGTTTTGGCAATCAAGTCGTAAAAACTGTGCCGAAAAATGATCATGGAACGCTCCTCAAAGCCTGACCAACAATGGTAGCTCACGGAGAGGTCGGCACTACTGCTAATTAAATATACATACAAGTACCATCCTGGTACGCAATAATTCGAAGTAACTTATTAGGTGAACCTACACACTGTAATTATAGAGATACGGTAAAACTTCTTGGCTGTCGACTATAGTTGACGTTCAGCTGTGCGCGTTCATCTCTGGCCGTCGACTATAGTCGACGCTCGTACCGAAGTGGTTAAGCGTCCTGTCGCGTTAATCTATCACTTGAAATTTCCCTCGACACGGTGTGTCATCGAAATTCCCTTATCATCGAGAAACCCGATGGAAGTGTCGCGTTTGTCAAGGCTCGCTCGCACAATTATCCGTACAACATCCGCGTGCCGTACTGTGTACCAGCCGTGATATATTAGAAGGGCATATCTTTCTGTCGATAAATTAAACGCAGTTTATCGTTCGTTCTGTCCGTACGATGTTGTTCCACGCTTGTATATTAGTCGTTCGTCATTGTCAAGCCACGCGGGACACGAAGGTGGCGGAATTTAAAGCGCTCGCGGAAATATATAGACCGTGGGCCATCCCCATCTATCGCGAGATATATCAGGCGCGTGGGATACGATTCAATTAGAGCGCGAAATAATGGAACGAGGGAAGCAAAAATTTTGCGTTATTTAAATAAGCTCGTTGCGATCTCGATTGGTCTATCGAAGAAGACTCCGAGTTGCTGGAAAAGTATTGGTTCAAATAATTAAAAAACAAACGCTAGATGCATAATAAACAGGATTGCACTGGACAAAATTTACGTGGCAATTTTTTATGCATGCTACCGTTTGAAGTAGCTTCAATTTCAATTAGCGTTTCCGGTCGATACTTTTCCAGCAACTAGAAGTTCTCGATAAATCTATCGAGGTCTCGTTGAACGAGTGAATTCAGGTCTCGATACCGAAACACACGCACAACAGTCGCAATGAACGCGTTCGCTACAAGTTCGCCATAATTCTGCACACGCCTTTTCAAAAACACATTACGCGCAGTACAATACATAGTTACTTTTATTCTTGTTCCCTACTTCCAACCTCATCGCGATTCACCGCGTAGCTTCCGGTAGGCGCATCGTGCGCTGCACAACCTTATCTTTCGCGTCCGCGATAAAATCGCACACCAAATCCCTGCGCGCGCTATTCTTCGTACCTTTTGCCCCGTGGACGGCTAAATCCGGACGACGAGGTTTGAAAAGAAAGTCGGGAAAAAGGCCACCTCGTGAAACGTGTAGCCAGGAGGGGCATGATGAAATTATCAACGCGAGGCATCCGCGTTTTACGATCCCGTGGCCGCCACTTCCTTTTCTTCCGCTTCGCGTTCTCGTCGCCGGTGAAAAACGCTGAAAATGGCTCGGGACAACAAGGTCGTCGTGGTAGCTCTGATACGAGGCCTCCCCCTCTCTCTCTCTCTTTGTCTTTTCAGACTGGGCGGAAGAGGCAGTCGCCAAAGCGGAGATCCTGCGGTTAATCTACCAGGGCCGTTTTCTGCACAGCAATGTCACGCTCGGTGCTCTTGGGCTTCCTTTCGGGAAAACCACGGTGATGCATCTGGTCCCGCGAGAGAATCTTCCCGAGCCTAATTCTCAAGGTAAATCATCGACCATAACGTTCGCGCGCGCGCGCTGTTTACCCTCTTCCAGGGGGGAGGAAATAAAAGGCGAGGCTATGGACCCACGGGAGAAGAGCCCTTTGCGCTTCGCGCCAAGATGGAGCACGATTCGATCCTCGAATGGCGGGGATCCTCTCGTGCAGGCATACTTGACGAATAGATCTCGTGGATCGTGATGACCTCCAGCAAGAAGTTCATTATGGAAATTGCTAAGAAAAGTTGTTAAATGCTAGTCTTGGTGTTCGGGGCCATTGTGACCCCTGGAGGGTATGGGGTCCATTATTCCTGTTCCAATGTAATCGAAAAGTTTTTAGTTGATGAACGTTCATAAAAAATGCAACGTTCTACCCACATATTTGTCATTTTTCTCGCGGTATATGTATATCTTGTGTAATATCAGAAAGGTCAAAACGAGTCAACGTCTGCCGGACACGATGGCCAAAGGAACAGCCATAATAAACTATGAATACGCGTGCATGGTTACTGTATTTTATTATACAGTGGAATAAACATGCGACGCTGTTTGCATGTGCACGAATACATTGTTTTTCTTTCCCCGGGGCGAGCTCGTTAATCCTGTTACCTTTATACATCAGATATACGCACTCGAGATAACGGCGATATTTCCCGTTTCCCGTAGCCGCCATGCAAATTTCTACTTCCATTTTCCTTCCTCTGTGTTCTATCCATCAACCCGTGTACCTTTTTAATCCGCTCTTCTAGCAACCATTGTCGGCGAATAATTAGGTTCGACGTTACGTAAAAAAATGGGAAAAATGGCGCAGTGTCGTTTATGTAATTTGTACGAGATTCGTATTCGCGGTACGGTTTTGATATACGATTTCCGTCGATGAAATTGATTCGGTTATTTCGTCGCTAAATCGTGTCGACGTTAATCCTAAACTAGAATAAAATACATCGTGTTGAGTAATTGTTACAGTGGAATTGATTTAATTGTAGTTAAAATGAAAATAAAATAGAATTTAATTTAGGTGTGATAAAGTAGAAGTAGAATTATCATTTTTTTCCAGTCCCGAGGCTTAATTTATTTCACCTCTTCGTCCTCCAATCTCATTTTTCCCAATTACAGGTCTTCTGCCTAACGGCGAATACATGCACATCCAGCCCGATGACACTCTATACTTCGATTACCGGTAACAAAACGAGCGATCCTAAATCCCGAAGTGCGTCCATCTTGCATCCCACGATCCTCCTTCCTATGCACCGATCTCCTTGCGAATACGAAAAAAGAAATCACACGGTATAACTCGTAGGTACTTCAATTGCTGTTCATTTTTTAGGTACATTGGTGTCCGCTTAAACGTCCACGAGCGATCTCCCTTTCCACTTTCTACAATTAAGGATTCGCAGCTAAATTTCTGCAATTTCATTTTTCGAATATATTGAAAAAAAAAATAAGTTTCTAAAATGATTGCTTCGTTTTCCAAAGCTTGCAATAAATCGCACATTTGTTGTTGAATTTTCGAGAAGTTACAATTAACGGTATAGAATTTTTCTTACGCTTAGAATTATCAAAAATGAATTTGCACCCCTTTTGCTGCGAGGTCCTCAAACAAGCTGAACCCCGTCAAGTAAAAACGAAATAATAATATTGTCAGTCACAGTCAGAGCCAATTCTAAGAAAAACAATCTCTCCAGATAAATGCCCATACTCGATCTCGTCCAGTGGATAATTAAGCGGACACCACTTTGTATTCGCCTTTGTTATCGTCGTCTTTATACCCGGCAGACGCAACTTACCGCGACACTTAGCCCGCGTTTCCCTCGTCGAGGAAAGAAACAGCGGAAACAGAGGAAGAGCGCGTGTCTCTCGCTTTACGGTCGGCTGGCGGAAGTCGAGGACAACGGTCCTCCTCTCCCGTGGTGTACGCGGAAAAGAATCGCGACTCGCGGCAACGGAAATGTTGCATTTAACTAGAAATGACAAACGCGTGCGTCACGCTGAGTAACGCGAGATTTAAATATAGCGCGATCGCGATGCTCGGCTGCTTGTTGTTCCCTCTGTATTTTTCGTCGGAATTTCTGGAACTGTAGCGCGACGAATAAAGAGATTTCTTTCTATCGAAATCAATTTTCTGGAAGCTTGAGAAATTCTTGAAGTTTGTTCTTAATCCCTTGACATACAATGACGTCCGGGAGACGTCATTCATTTCATGTGCCATTGTAGACTTTGACGTCACCGAGATGTCAAGATATTCTGAAATGATTCATACTTTACAGAACTACTAATTTATTATTTTACAATGTTACTTAATATATCAACCTAATTAAATGTTATATAGCAATACAAATTTCAAAATAAGACATTCTGTTTGTAAGCTTGCACGAAACTATTCGGTTGAGCTAAATTAAATAGTATTTTTCGGACGCATTAAATTCCGTTTCATTTGTATGTCAAGGGATGAATGCAACAAACCACAAGATAAAGTAAATTTGCCAAGTTTTAATTACACAGAGAATTCTAAATTGCGTGGTATGATTCTTTTGCGAGAAATAAATGAACCTTGTAGGAATTCGGAAAATTCAACAAAATTTTTAATCGTACTACTATTTATTTTCTTTTATCCGACTCGAGCGAGAGATGGATTCCGCACCAGCTTGCTCTGTTGAAATTGGAATAATGAAACCGGTACGGTTCTCTGTTACAGATCAGAGGCAAAAAAGTAAAGGCGGCGGGAGTAGTTGCTGCTCAGCTTCCTGTTGCATACTTTAAAGAAAACGTCGGCTGCCCTGGATATATTTTGAAGTCGTTCCGTGCGAGAGCCAGCTCCCACGTTCTTCAAGCTGAGCCATGGTTTCTAAGGTTTCGATGCTGGTGTATCATTGTTAGTGGCTGAGCCTCGTGAGCAGTGTAGCAAAACGAAGCTGTCGCGCCCTATATCGCCGATTCACACACACGAACGAGAACGAAACAAAAGAGAGAGAAAAGAGTAAAAAGCCACGCAAGATTTTCGTTGATTCGCCAAGCGGCGCACGCTAAAAACAACGAAAAACGTTGTCCGCCGTCCCAGGTGAACAAATTCGATCATCGTCATCGTCATCGTCATCGTCATAATCATCATCAACAACATTATCAACATCGTCATCGCCGCCATTAATCGTCATCGTGATCATCGTCACCGCCACCAGCCCCCTGTAAAAAAGAGAAAAAAAGAAATTATAGAAGAAAATTCTAAGCCAACGTCTGCATACACATGTACATCTAATAACGTCGCGTTTATTCTTGAAAGAAATCTTAACCCGCGACCAGAGCCAAACAACGTGTAACCTATATAAAAAGATGTTCCCCTATTTTATCCGCTGGTACCATGTACTTGATCGGTGTGTTTACACTGGAAAATCTATTTATGACCCATCCTCGCGACAGGAGACCGTCGAGCTCGTTTTCAGGGATATCGATGACCTCGTTCGAACGTAGGGACGCGTGACGTCGAAAGAGGGACGTCGTTCTTTGACTGTTCGTCATCCAGAAGTCGAGAGAAGAGGGTTACGCGTCCCGAGGGACATCGACGACGACGACGTGTCTCTTTTGGTTGGTACGTTCGGCTGGCGCGTGCAGTCTCCTAGTGATTGCACCACGGCTGACGGAAAGGGGGGGAAAAACGGGAGAAGAATAATTTTTAGCGAGACAAAAATTTTCCGTGGAAGGAAACGATAGGACGGTAGAGCCTTTCCGGGGAAGACGAGGGGCGAAGGGGATACGCTCTCTTGAACGGCGCTACACGATGCTTAGAAACTCAACCACTATCCGACTATACTGCAGCGTTAAATAGTAATTATTATTGTAGACGGGATTCGCATGCGTGTTGCGTACGAATGAGTGTGCCCTGTTTGAAAGGTTGATAGAGAGAAAGAGAGAATAAAAGAGAGCGAACGAGCGTGAGAGAGAAAGAGAGATAAATTTATGTTGTGATATGCAGGTAGTAAATATAATTATATATTATACATACTATTATCAAAATTATATATTATATATATATAATTATATATGTATATTATATAATGGTATGAGATATGTTGACACGCAGTTAAACTCTCATACACAGGAATAGACTTTATTATCATGAATTTAAAGTAATATTATGACGCCACTTCGAGAGTTTAGTATTCTGGAATAAGATTACAGAGGAAAAAGAACATTGGATCTCTAATGGTAGTTATGATTAAATAAAAACTCAAATATATCTCCTGTTAGCTCCTTCTTTTTCACACACACACACACAGGCACACACACGCAAATACACACGCACCCAGTCCTACCTATCCTCTTGTTTCCATCTTCTCCTCTTCCCGTCCACGCTTTCTCCGATACCGTTTTGATCCATCCGAAACCCTCTCCGCTCTCTTTATTCTGTTTCCACCCGTCCATTTTTAATCGATCGGGCCTAGGAACGTCATTCGTAGACCCAAATGATCAATCCACGTTATTATAGACAAACGAGTGAACCCGTAATGGTCACGAGTATCGATTATAGTTAGGTCCAACCAAACCATTTTACGATAAGTTGTAGCCTATTCTATATTCAGCTATACTACTCTGTATAATGTACTACGACTCTTACCAATGCATAACAAGTGTATATAATATATATATATATATATAAAATGTTCTTACGTAGTGAAATTCATCGTGAAACGAACAATGTCGGATGTTTATTTAATTTATTATGATAGAGAACGTCAACAGACAATGCGTTTCTTGCACGTTCGAGATATGATCGGTATCCGCTTGACTCCATAAACCTACGAGCTGTATAAATCGAAATTCGCACGTGTAACTTCATCGTTGATCGTAACCGTCTGTTCCTCGAAGAGAAAAGATGTCTCGAGGAAGGAAAGTATGATGGAAACCGAATTGTTGTTAACTCGAAGTGTTCTCTCCGCGATTTGCTTTCGAATCTTGTAAAAATTAAGACAAATGTTTATCTTGCCGTTGAGCGTTGATTGAAAAATTTGAGATAACGGTGATCCGAATGGGTGATATAAGATAAAAAAAAAAAGAATGAAAGAAAATATGATACGCGTTATTATGACTTTACGACGTTATTGGATACAATCTGTTTCTTGCTCAGCTTTCTCGCACACACGTGTTCGTGAAACGTACGAACGTTTTATTCGCGAAAAGAAAAACAAATATAATTGACACAACGAGTGCATGCAAATACAGGGTTTATGGGGATGGCTAGCATTATGATTTAGCATTTTATTATCTTCATCCGATTTTTACGATCAGTTTATCGTAAAAAATCGCAGACGCGTCGCCGTCTTCGTTTTCGTTCACATTTCCTTTTCTACGATTGTTTCTCCCGCCTCTTCTTTTAAATACCGTTAAGACGTAGATTATCTATATGGACAATGTTTGTAAAAGTAACAAAAATTGTTTAGCGAGTAAGTTCGAAAGATTACGCGTAAAAAAAGAAACACACACACACATCACATATATACCGTGAGCTTGTGGTCTATTCAGAAGGAAACACGATGACGATCGCGATGCACTTTTAACTCGCGTATATAGTTTTTAACGATCGATTATCGAAGCCGACTAATCTGTGCAGAGGACAGAAAGAAAAGGAAAGGAGGTTGCTCTGTAACATGCTTGTTGTACAGTTCCTTTGACGTTACAATATTACTTTAAAGTCTCTCTATAAAGGGGTAGAAGAAACGGAGAGCACGTTCGTGTACGAGACGAACGCGCAACGGGAACGAACAATAGAAAATGCGAGGTTCTGTCGTCGAAGTCGCTAGGACAAATTTCATTTTCGGTTATGCGAGAAACGTTACGGCAAAATTTTACCTCGTCCATCGTAAGAGTTATTTTAGAACGTTGTGACACACGATGAATATCGAGCGCGCTGTATTCTTTGTATAAAAAATTAAAAAGCGTCGTTCCGACTGGAAACAATCGTCGAGGTCGAGAACCAGCTTTAAAAGCAAACAGAAAAACGAAAACACAGAAAAGGGAATTAATAATGCCTCGAAAATAGTTAACCGCAACCACGCCCCGTCTCTTTCTCTCTGTGTCTAAATATCGATGTCCGTTGTTCTTGTTTCCGTTCGTCGTACCTTACGAAGACGATGATCTCACACCGAACGCGATCGAAAACGGAGGAGAATGCAAGTAGACGCGTCGCGTCCATCCACCACGAGAGAACCGTCAGCGAGCGGAGAAAGAAAAGTGAAACGAATTTACAAGCGCCACGGAGAACTCCCTGGAGAGATCGCAAGGAGGGGGGATTATAATTTCAAGGGAAAGAAAAGAAACTGTAATAGTGTATTATATATGAAACTTACACGCCTGACTCTATTTGCTGTTTAAACGAGAAAGATGATTAAACTTAAAAATGAAGATAAAAGAAAAATGGTATTCTTAAATACAACAAAAAGTAATAATAATAATAATAATAATAATATTAATATTAATAATAATAAATAATAATATTAATAATAATAATAATAATAATAATAAACAGTCTACGAGGAATATAACTTACACACACTTACATCATATCAAAATTTCTAGCGATTAAGAATCAAATCATAGGTTTAATTTATACACGCGTTTTTTCGATGAAGTGTGCGCGCATAATAATACCCATTGTACAACCCCGACGTACAAAATGTTTTTGATTCTTCATTGACGGCATCGTCGCGTGCATCATAACCGAGTAACTAACTGTTTAACCCAGTTAGCACCAGTTACGATGCTGAACGGTGTATATCATCGGGGATCGTGGACGATCCTCACACCTTTGTTCACGTAAAGTGAACTGATTACTGGTTTTCGTTGCGTTAACGTGAGAAAACGAGGCACGTCCAAGGTCGCAATCGTTGCCGGAACCCGTGGGTGCGAATCGCGTGCTCCAGGATGCCGGAACGGGGTAATTCCGATCGAGACGGAGAAAATCGAAAATGCTGCTACGTTTTGCGTCCTTACGTGTCAGAGGTGGTCTCGGGTTCTTCTCTCTCGCGTTCAAACGCGATCACGAGAAGATCGGGAAGAGAAATGGAAACGTAAGAGCAGAGGAGGAGAATCGAGAAATGTTGTCGAAGACGCACGGAGTTCGATGAGATCCACGATTAACGCGTTCAGCGCGACTTCGATAGTTCTGTCGAGGAGGATCTCGTGTGGCCAACTGAAATTAACCCTTTGAGCGCTGAATACTGCCAGCCAAAGGGTGCTCCGCGTGGACGATGCTCTGTGTTAGCGATCGCGATCGCTGGAGACACTATGGATTATCGTTACCCGTACGCTGGAAATCGTATTGCAGTAAATGGAAGATCGAAGAAAATTGACGAACGCGTGTACACGTCCATAGTCCACACGTGTGGCACTCGTCAGACGCATATATGCGCTCCATAGTCACTGCGAATAGCTTTCGTCAGGCGCGTATGCGTGTCTATAGCGCTGGAAGGGTTAAAATCACTTCAAATGGTATACGTCGATCACTGTTTCTATGCGTTGGTGCGTCTAGGACAAAACTTACGCGACCACCACTTAGATGCTGCGTTCAGTGCGTTGAAGAACGTTCGACACCACCTCGACGGATCTATCGAGTAAAATTCTCTGCGTTGCCATTGGCGAAAGTATTGGTCGAAGACACCGATTGAAACCAAGGAAACGGTAACCGGTAGCAGGACAAAACTTACGCGGTGCTGAACTCGTTTAACGAGACACTCTGTACGTTAAGAGGAGACGTTTTTATCGTTCGCCAATCGAAAGCCGTAGTCAATTCAGTTTACCAACGAAAAAAAAAGGAAAAAACAGATCAATCAAACGCACGCATTGGCATATTTCTCGCATCTCTCAGATAGGAGCATTGTTATCGCTAGTCAGACAGATTTTATTGATCGCGGGTAGGAGCGTATTGGCGGATCAACGAAACGATAATAACGATACGTCGACGTCATTGATACTCCACATATTATAGAGAGGATGTTTATAATTTTATCGAATCGCTGGCTCCCTCAAACGTGAAATAGAATATCGTCGTTGTAAAATGTGCATCGAGCGATGGACCTCGCCAAAAAATCAAAATGTCGGAACTATGTTCAACCGCGACGCAAAGGGGGATGTGTTTTTCGCGCGAGAGCGAGATCGGGATTGAGAGGAACGGCGTTAAGCTTTGCGAGTAAATGTTTCAGAATCGAGAAAACAGGTCCCACCCTCGTGTTTCAACTCGAAATTCCCTCCCTCGCCCCCCACTTCCCTCCCATTACCAACCCCATCCCCCCCCCCCGTTCCCCTGTTTTAATTAATTGTTCCACTTAAGCCGCGTTAAAGAAGAGAAATCTTATTAAAGATTCTATGTTGTTCGATGTTAAAACGTGATCGTAGAACGTTACGATGTAATCGTACTCGGTGAAACGATTATAATTATTAAATGGCTGAGAAAAGCTTACATAGGTCACACTCGATCGCTCCGTGTGTGAACTCGCACTACACACGCGCACACGTATACATATACATACATACATACATACGTACACACTCATTCACAGACACACGATCTTTTATCGAAATCGAGATATGCACGATCCAACGACAAAAGAAAGAAAGAAACCCACCCCCTACACCCTGCCCCCTCAAAAAAAAATAAATAAATAAATAAATAAATAATAAAATGTACAAAGCGAGCTATAATTTTATACGGATAATCGGAACGCAATGATTTTAATCGAGATCCGTGAAACATGCAAATTTTCGTACGCGACATTGAAAACACCGACTACTCTAGAACCGAACCGCGCGTTGTTGTATAAAATTATTCTCCGACGACCTCTGAACTCTCTCTCTTCACGCGACACGTAAACCCAAAATCCTTGTTCGTTCGCTTTTACGTTCGCAGTTCGATAAACAGTATTTTTCTAGGCGACGAAGAACCCTTTGTATTCACGCGACACACGTACACGACATATGCACACACATACGAATGCGCGAATTCGTGAAAATCGATTTGAAGCGGGGAAAAAAAAAGGAGTATATCAACTGTGGTTTCGATTTGAACAGAGAAATATATTCGTTGAAACTGACGATCGATTCGTTTCTCTCTGGGCTTTTTCGTTCGGTACATTCTTTTCCTTTTTTCCGGTCTCTCTGAAGCGTTCCATTTTGTTCTACTTCGAAGGATAACGAAACGTACAAGGAACCTGAAAATTGAAATCCACTTCGTACGCGAATGGTTTTAACCCCTTGGCGTACAAATAAAACGGAATTCGACGCGTTCGAAAAGTACCATTTAACGCTTTACCAACCGCATAACTTATTATTCCGATCGGCTCATTTTGGCGTGGATGCATCGCTAACGAATCGATTGCAATGATTTTATTCGCGTAACTGATAGTTTAATATCTCTTTACTGTCTACCTACGATATCGCAACAGTCACCTTCGTGCAAGAAAACATTACAAAATTTACAGACTAACTGTAAGCATGTAAAAGCCGATTAAAATACGCTTCCGGTCGGTGAAGCGTTAATTTGGCTCGATCGAACGGTTACGTGCAAGCTTAACCCTTTGCACTCGATCGAGAAGTGAGAAACGTTAGTCGTTTAATGATACTAACTTCAAAAATTTTTAAATTCGAAATATTTACTATGATTCACTTCATATTAAACTTCATTTAGTTTAGTTAAGTGGTATATTAAAATTTACATATATGACTATTTAACGTCCGGGTCTGAACTAAAGTCTGAAAATTTGCGAAACTATCATATGCTATTCATAGGATTAACGATTTGTCCCATGAGAGGGGACAGCCGAGTGCAAAGGGTTAAAAACAGAATATTTTATTTTGAAATTTGCATTGCTGCGTAACATTTAATCAGGTTGATGTACTGAGTGACATTATAAAATCATAAATTAGTGGTTCTGTAAAGGTATGAAACATTTCAAAACATTCTGGAATACGTAGTCAGTTCTCGACGTCTCGGTGACGCGAAAGTCTAGAATGGCACTTGAAATGGATGACGTTTCCCAAGGCTTGTCCGTTGTACGCCATCAAGGGGTTAATTTGAAGGGGAAAACAGTTCCGAGGTAAAAAAACGCGTTTTAATCCTCGGATCATAACGGAGGTGTATAAAACGTTTTCAACTGGCCGTCCTACATAGAATATGGCGAATATTAAACGCATTATCTGAAAGCTATCCTAACGTATTGCCATAACTTAATTCGACGCGTGTAAATTGTAAACGAACAGATCGGAAACGTGCTGCTGAACGTTATTAAAGATGTAACGAAATGTAACACGCAATAATTTTTGTAGACCGTATGTTAATAAAGCCGATGTTAATAAATTGTTTCCGTATATATTGATTCGAGCACGTGACAAATAATTTTCGACGGAGAAACCGAAGAACCGAAGGCGGTGATTAATAATTGCATTGGAAGGGAGGAAAGAAAGATGTTAAGCGAGAGAACACGAAACTTGTATTCACAGTTAATTTGTAACACCTGCGTGTTTAACCCTTTGCACCCCCCGTCATCATGGACGTGTTTTCGGTTCCTTAAAATCACTATTTTTTTTATATACATTTTGGTAACTGTACCACATTTTGATTCGATATCTTGTGCCATTTTAGCAGAAAACTTCACAGAAACGTGCATTTCTGAAAAAGTTGCAATAAATTGATTCCCCGGAATCGCTAATAAATTCTAATGTCCCCAAATCACTATTTTTTTTATATACATCTTGATAATTGTACCATATTTTGATTCGATATCTTGTGCCATTTTAGCAGAAAACTTCACGGAAACGTGCATTTCTGAAAAAATTGCGCTGGAATAAATTGATTCACCAGAATCTCTAATAAATTCTGATGTCCCCAAATCACTATTTTTTTTTTTATATACCTTGGTAACTGTACCATCTTTTGATTCGATATCTTGTGCCATTTTCGCAGAAAACTTCACGGAAACGTGCATTTCTGAAAAAATTGCGCTGGAATAAATTGAATCGCCAGAATCTCTAATAAATTCTAATGTCCCCAAATCACTATTTTTTTTATATACATCTTGATAACTGTACCATATTTTGATTCGATATCTTGTGCCATTTTCGCAGAAAACTTCACGGAAACGTGCATTTCTGAAAAAATTGCGCTGGAATAAATTGATTCACCAGAATCTCTAATAAATTCTGATGTCCCCAAATCACTATTTTTTTTTTATATACCTTGGTAACTGTACCATATTTTGATTCGATATCTTGTGCCATTTTAGCAGAAAACTTCACAGAAACGTGCATTTCTGAAAAAGTTGCAATAAATTGATTCCCCGGAATCGCTAATAAATTCTAATGTCCCCAAATCACTATTTTTTTTATATACATCTTGATAATTGTACCATATTTTGATTCGATATCTTGTGCCATTTTAGCAGAAAACTTCACGGAAACGTGCATTTCTGAAAAAATTGCGCTGGAATAAATTGATTCACCAGAATCTCTAATAAATTCTGATGTCCCCAAATCACTATTTTTTTTTTTATATACCTTGGTAACTGTACCATCTTTTGATTCGATATCTTGTGCCATTTTCGCAGAAAACTTCACGGAAACGTGCATTTCTGAAAAAATTGCGCTGGAATAAATTGATTCACCAGAATCTCTAATAAATTCTGATGTCCCCAAATCACTATTTTTTTTTTTATATACCTTGGTAACTGTACCATCTTTTGATTCGATATCTTGTGCCATTTTCGCAGAAAACTTCACGGAAACGTGCATTTCTGAAAAAATTGCGCTGGAATAAATTGATTCGCCAGAATCTCTAATAAATTCTGATGTCCCCAAATCACTATTTTTTTATATACATCTTGATAACTGTACCATATTTTGATTCGATATCTTGTGCCATTTTAGCAGAAAACTTCACGGAAACGTGCATTTCTGAAAAAATTGCACTGGAATAAATTGATTCGCCAGAATCTCTAATAAATTCTGATGTCCCCAAATCACTATTTTTTTTATATACCTTGGTAACTGTACCACATTTTGATTCGATATCTTGTGCCATTTTAGCAGAAAACTTCACGGAAACGTGCATTTCTGAAAAAATTGCGCTAGAATAAATTGATTCGCCAGAATCTCTAATAAATTCTGATGTCCCTTGAGATGGGACAACGGAGTGCAAAGGGTTAAATTCTCACGGTTCGCGAACGAGCGAATGATATAAATGGCGCTCGTTCAAAATGTCTCGTGTAGATCCTTGTTGTGTTCTTATTCGCTCGTAAGTTTTACGTTCCGCCAAGTGTCTCTGTGTAAAATGTATCATTTCGAACGCAGTCAAGTATCTTATCATACATGTAACATAGAGTAAGGAGTATATCATGCCATAAATATGACAATGGTAAACGTTTCTAAACGAGGAATCATCATCATCATCATCATCATCATTATCATCATCATGATCGTATAGTGATAAAACAACCATATTCATTCACACAAGAATACTCTCGTATAACTGTGTACATGACGTTTCGTTTGTTATTCTAACATGTTGCTACTAAATTAACAAGCATTCCATGTTTCCTTCCGCTTTCTATATTTTATAACGTTCATTTGAAAAAAAAAGGTAATACTTATTGAATTCTACATAGAATAGACACACACACACAGACACACACACACAACACACACACGGTTATCTACTTTACCGCTACCGTTTAGGCGACAATTACAATGTAAATAGCGTGTGACGAAACAAATTAAATTGAACGACAATGATCTTAGAATTTTTTCAACGGATTTCTTGAACAGATGCATATAATTTTGTTATCTGTTGCACAGAGGAAGAAACAACCAATTTCTTACAATAGGGCACAGCATACAATACGTTGCAGCGCGGCTGGATAATATTTCTATACACGGTACAATGTAATTTCTACGACACAGACCCTGGTGTGCACATGCGAGGAACCGTCTTGTAATTGTTGATAATTTTTAATGAGAGTGGATGATAAAAGGTGTGTCCACATACTGTGCCGTCTTGTAACGAACTTGTCGATATATATCAAATTTTTGAGAACTTATTGTTAAGCTTGCGTTACACACCTCATTTGTAAATATTAGATCATATTTTTGTCTGTAGCATAATGAGGATTTTAACTGCAATTTATTTAGTTTATAGTATAAGATAATAAAGCTGGAAAATATAATGGGACAACGACGGTGTTTATCATTTACCCAACGTTTCAACAAAAAAGCATCGTATAAAGCATCGTATTCGGTGCCTTCGTCGATCGTCGATCGTTCGCTGTTAAAATCGTGATTGTGAAAAAAAAAACAGATTAATTTGATTTCATTTAAAAGAAGGTGTTTATCATTTACCCAACATTTCAACAAAAAAGCATCGCATTCGGTGCCTTCGTCGATCGTTCGCTGTTAAATTCATCGTAATTGTAAAAAAAAAGATTAATTAGATTTCATTTAAAATTTATAAAAGCATAAGGATTACAGGTAACGTATAACAATTTGTATTATTAAATAAAAAATTCGCGAGGTTTAAAATTACTCGAACGTACAGCGGTGGATTTGAATTTTTACCGCCTTAGATTCTCACATTTTTGCCGCTACACGGTAAAAGCATAAGGTAGAGGAAGAGCAGGTTGGTAAACTCTTGAAACACTAGACTCGATAATGATTTCTGTTCAAATTGATTAATTTTTGTAAACGTTTCTTAATATCTACTGAAAACCATTTCTTCGGTTCGAAAAATGCTTCGATTAAATAATCGAAATCTGTGGGTAATAAAAATGCCTTGTTTCATTAATATATATATTTTAATAGTAAATTACATTAGAACACGCGCACTCTCATTTTACGAACACTTTGGGCTATTGTACACCACATACTGCACGCACGCTCTCCTATCCACCTTCTTTTGCTTTCCCCTTCCACTTTTCACTCATTCGTTATCTCTCTCACTGCCATTCTTTTTCTCTCTTATATACCAAACCTCGCACAAAATCAATATAATTTAAAAGGTCGTTTTATATACTTAATAATGTTAACACATTCGGTACTTCTTAATTCATACCTGAATTCAGAATTATTTTATTTATATACCGTACCTGTAATGAATTTTTAATTCTGAGATCAGCGCCATCTCTTGTTTGGAACCTGGAAGCTCCGACTTGTTACGCGTAATACATGAGGAGCAAGGAGGTCGTCGTTCCTACAGTATATATATAGATATACCTCCCATGTATTCTCTACAAACCAGACAAAATCAGTTAATTACTCACTTTTCAGGCACAAATTATGCACTTTTATAATTGAAGAATAAAGCTGACATTCCAAACTACCTTCCTATATACATTTTAATACGAATTTCATTGCATACGATTAATTATTAATGATTATTCGATGCAGTGTTTGACGATGTCGTTACATCTGACAAGACCCCACTAGATAATTATTAATAATTAATTATATACAACGAAATTTTGATTAAAATCTATATAGGAAGGTAGCTTAGAATGTTAGCATTATTCTTCAATTTCAAAAGTGCATAATTTATGCCTAATAAATGAGTAATTAATTAATTTCCTTGACTGGGTGTTGGTTTATCTGTGAGACTGTCATCAGCGCCATCTGTCGTGAACGACTGGAACCTTCTAGCGGTACTCGAAATACAGAAAGACCAAGAAATTAATTAATTACTCATTTTTTAGGCATAAATTATGTACTTTTATAATTGAAGAATGAAGCTGACATCTTAAGCTACCTTCCTATATGCATTTTAATACGAATTTCTTTGTATACAATTAATTATTAATGATTATTCGATGCAGTGTTTGAACGGTATCGATAACCTCTGACAAGACGCCACCAAATAATCATTAATAATTAATTATATACAACGGAATTCTGATCAAAATTTATATGGGAAGATAGCCTGGAATGTTAGCTTTATTCTTAAATTCTAAAAGTGCATAATTTATGCCTAAAAAATGAGTAATTAATTAATTTCTTGGTCTTTCTGTACTTCGAATACCGCTAGAAGGTTCCAGTTGACCACGACAGATGGCGCTGATGACAGTCTCATAAACAAACTTACACCTGGTCAAGGAAAATAATTAATTACTCATTTTTTAGACATAAATTATACACTTTTGAAATTGCAGAATAAAGCTAACATTCCAAACTACCTTCCTATATACATTTTAATAAGAATTTCATTGCCTACGATTAATTATTAACGATTATCTGGTGCCGCCTTTTCAGATGTAATGACATCGTTTGAACACTGCATCGAATAATCATTAATAATTAATTGTATGCAACGAAATTCGTATTAAAATGTATAGAGGAAGGTAGTTTGGAGTGTCAGCTTTATTCTTCAATTATAAAAGTGCATAATTTGTGCCTAAAAAATGAGTAATTAACTGATTTTGTCTGGTTTGTAGAGAATACATGGGAGGTATATCTATATATATACTGTAGGAACGACGACCTCCTTGCTCCTCATGTATTACGCGTAACAAGTCGGAGCTTCCAGGTTCCAAACAAGAGATGGCGCTGATCTCAGAATCGAATATTCGTTATATATACAAAACAATTATCAACACTGAAGTGAGCTGGTTAAAAAACTTTGGTTAGTTTTGCAATTAATTCGGAAAGTGCTTAAGCTGATTTCAGATTGTTATCTACGGTAAAATTAATTGATTAACGAACAGACTGGTTCCGTTATACCTTTTATAGCTTGTTGTCGGCAGCAATATTAAAATATTTAAAAGAAGTATTTAGTTTTATTTTATAATATCAGTCTATTTTTATATCAATGAGATCTATACTAGGACTGTAATAAATTATCAAAGACCGCTCTAAAAAACATATAATTGTTTAAGGGGAAATAAGTAACCGATTCCTAACGCTCCCAAAATAAGGTACTTAAGGTAATCTAATAATTTCTTTTAGTTTATAGCTTTAAGTTGCATATAAACCATAAAGAGTTATATAATTCAGTATCCTAAAAAATGCATCATAAATATTATTTAACGGCTGATAGTGGTCCGTGCGAATCCTTTGTCGATCGTCTAATTTTATAGAATACCGCCACAAATTGTGCATAGAATAGTATATTATAGAATTTCCACTGCCACTTTTAGCTTATCGGTGCATTAAGACCTTCTCCATGTGTTTTATTCGTCCAGAGAGAATCGATCAGCTCAAATGCATACGCGGTATTGTACATCGGACTTTATAATCAGACTATTTCGTATGTCTTGCGCAATTTATTTTTCTCTGTAGAAATTAATTTCATCCGTTGAAAAAGACAATATTACGAGATAATTAGAATAACGAGACCTCATTAAACTTTAGTACATATTTTTCATTGAAATTTACATAAATTCTATATTGTTAACGGTAAGTATTCGCATTAGAAAGTATATTACAATTATTCGTTAC
This sequence comes from Tetrapedia diversipes, assembly GCA_033822845.1. Taxonomy (NCBI): domain Eukaryota; kingdom Metazoa; phylum Arthropoda; class Insecta; order Hymenoptera; family Apidae; genus Tetrapedia; species Tetrapedia diversipes. Next base: position 642,075 of record JAOPTO010002404.1, on the reverse strand, counting down.
CGGTGTTCTATATCTTATAATTCGTTACTTATTTAAAAGAGTGGAATTCATTATGAGATGTAAATATATTGCAAGCCTCTAGAATTTTTTATATTGCTGTCAATGTAAATTATCTAGATGGTTAATGTATGGTAATATGTTTTGCAAACTTTATGTATTTGCTAGAATTTTCCTTTACACTTATACACCGTTTTGCATAAGTCAACTGTTATTATTGTTTATAGGTAACAAAATGCCTATTCCTTTGAAACCAGAACACATTGCTCAGCTGAAGACATTTATCGACATGTGCATAAAAAATCCTACGGTATTACATCAGCCAGAGCTCTCTTTTATAAAAACGTTTATCGAACATTTTGGTGGCAAGATACCAGAAGATAAAACTAATGAATCACCCCATAAAAAACCAGAAGAAACAGATGCACCCAAAGAACCAGAACCAGAACCAGAGCCTGAACCAGAAAGCGAAGAAAGTGATCTTGAACTTGATATGACAGGAGTAATTGGTTGGTATAGTTTTATTTTTTATGTTTATATGACATTACTACCTAAAATTTTATTTTTTTAAATATTTCATTATCTTACGTATATTATAACTGCTTTAGAACCAGATACAGATGCTCCTCCAAAAATGGGAAATCTTACTTTACAACCTACAGAGGAGGAAATCGCAGAATCTCAAGCTAAACGTTCTGAAGCTGTGTCTGCATTTGCAGAAAAAGATTATGAGAAGGCTATAGAATTTTATACAGAAGCTATTGTATTAAATCCACACGCGTCGTTACTTTATGCTAAACGCGGACAGATTTTCTTGCTAATGAATAAGCCTAACGCTTGTATTCATGATTGTAATCGTGCCTTGGAATTAAACCCAGATAGTGCGGCGGCTCATAAATTTAGAGGAAGAGCCTATCACTTGCTTGGAAAATTTGAAGAAGCGGCTCAAGATTTGAGACTTGCTTGTAAATTTGACTTTGATGAGCAAGCTGATGAGTGGTTGCGGGAAGTTACACCAAATGTAAGTACCTTTTTATTATATTATTACTACTTTTTATAGTTAAAAACTACATAATTTGCTTAATACTAAAAGTATAATATCAAAAGTATTTACACCATAAAAATTTTTGACATGTATAAATTTCAAATATTTGTTCCGGGACTATTTAAATCTTATTTATATATTTATTGAAATATTGAATTTTTCGTTTTCCATTATTATACTAATTTTTATTTGTTACCTCGCATGAATAATTTGTATTTGGGATCGAGATATCACATTTACACAAATTAAAAGTATATAGCATATATTCCTATTTGGAAAATACATAAATTAAGTCTATGAAACTTCAGTACTTATCTTAAATGAAATAATAGTAACTGTAATAATAACAATATCAACAATTTTCTTATTTAAAAAAAAATCAATCACACGTATGAACATTAATAACACAATGCAAAACATTAATGATTTGTACGAGGCATTTAATTTACGCAGGGTACACGATAAATCAAATTTTCTGTTTACTTTAACAAACAATATATTCATTTACATTGAAAACATAATTTATGTATCAACATGGGAAGTTATCGAGTAACTAAGAATCTTTTTTTCTTTTTTAAATAAATATTTATAACTTTTAATAAGAACACAATTCGTTTATACAAGATACTTACTCACAAAAGCCTCAAAAAGAGATCATTTTTATCTCTTTCTCAATGGAAATATTTTTATGTATTTTCTTTTACATACTTATATTATGTAAGTAACTGTTTTCGTCGTATGCTGTTTCCGACGACCGAAAGTGTCACAGTGTTGTACTATAATCAGCACAACCATTACGCTAAGTTTCAAAAAATGTCTATCGCGCGAGTTCACTGTGTTTTCAACCCTTTCTCTATTCAAGTGTTAGACAATAGGACCCACCATTTCTATGCTACGCTTTCCAAAACTGTGCGATCAAAATTGCATTTGGAACACGCTTAAGAGAAACTCACTGTATCCCTTTTTACGATTGGAATGGTAACACTTGTCCTATCTTCTAAACACAAGTATCTTGAAATCTTCAGTTCGTTCCATTCGCTAATACGCTTAAGCATGCGTTAAGTGTATCACGATGGTGAACCATAATCGTTTGTCTCATAGTGTCACCAATCATCCATGTGGCTTACCTATAAAACCAACAACTGTACATCGTTAATAGTCCGAAACTGTGTGTGTCCCTCTTCTCATCTTCAAATGAACCGTCCAATGTATTTCGCGCAGATCTGTGTTCGCGATGAGAGATTCGCTCAGGTTTTGCATTTCCCCCTTGTCTTCGCCTAAGATCCGGTTGGACTTCTACTCGTTACGGCGATCCAACGCTATATTTATTTTATTTTTTTTCTGCATCGCCTCCACGAAAGAAAGCTCCCATTTTTTAAACGATCGACTTAACACTACGTTTTGTTCTCTTTCACGCGTTCGCTGTTTTTTGTTTTCTGTTGTTTGTACAAACTCGCTCTCACCCCGTATCATACCTCGATACGGCATCAAGAGCTTAATGGTTCAGAACATTGGATCGTACTCAACTAGTCGAAGGGCTGCTTTCATACTCGTGCACGATCTGCTCTACCGATTTCTTGTATTTGCCCACGAGCTCGGGCAGATCGTAGGCGATGGCCACGTCGAGTCTATTGATCGGGCATCCACGGAAGTACGTGCACGTGGAGCTCAGCAGGGGGAAGTCGTAAAGCGGATTCAACCGGAAGAAGTCCCGATAAACGTCCGGATCCGGCAGGTCGTAGCGCGATATGTTCTTCAGCGTGCTCAGCCCCTCGTAGATATGGTAATCTTGAGGATTCTCGATGATCCTGTCGCTGATCTCCTTTTTGTTTCCAAAGAACGTCTTATGATTGTAATACGTCGTCAGGTAGCAGTCCACCATTTTAGCATGATTGCGCACTCGTACCTGTGTGGGATATCGAAAAGGAGTCACCCAACCAACGAACGAACGAACATTAAGTAGATTAAACGCGTTAACCCTTTGACTGCTATAGGCGGGTATATGCGTCTCTGACGAAAGCTACTCGTGTGAACTATGGATTTCTGACAAAAGTTACTCGCGTGGATTATGGACGCGAATATGCGTTTGTCAGTTTCCTCTCGTTCTCATTTAGAGCAACACAATTGCTGATAGGGAACCGTCCACGCGAAGCACTTCGATCGGGAGTATTTAGCGCTCAAAGGGTTCACGAGGCATTAAACGTAACTTACAGCGAATCTTCTGGCGCTCGCTATCTTGTGCTCGACCCGTTTGTCGACGGCGGTACGCAAATCGCGTAGGAATGCACGTTCCTGGGCGTACAACAGTCTGGTGGGCGCACCAGCCTCGTACGGTATCGACCACAACGACGTGGAATACATTATCGGTGGCTCGGCGCTGGACATCAGCGGGGATATGTTCCAGATGAGAGCCCCTTGAACTCTCATCAACTCCTCAGGCTTCACTTGGTCGGCTTTGTTAAGAATGATGCGCGTCTGTTTCGAAAGCTTGTATTACGTTTCACGTTAACGTTGCGTGTGCAACCAAAGCGTCGAAGCCTACCTGATGCTCTCTGCCCTTCAATTGATCAAGAATCGCCTCTGTTTCTGGCCCGACGTCCAACTTGGATGGATCGTACACTAAAAATATGATGTCCGCGCGGTCGATGAACCATTGACACGCGTCGTTAAACGGGAACAATCGTTGGACTTGCTTTCGAATCTCTAAAATTCCTGGTATCTCTACGATATTCACCTGGTAACGTATGTATATATATATATATATATATATATATATATATTTTGTTTTTGTTAATTGGCAGTGTACCGATAAACCTCGGAAACGAACTCGATTCGAAATGTAAATGAAACTCACTTTTTCTAGCAGCTTGTTGTCCAATCGTAAACCCTTGAGGCGATCGAGCAAACCCTGGCCAAATTTTTGGAGTCCGGAGAATGTCCAGTCGGCGGCTAGCTGCGTACCATCGAGTATCTCCTCTTCTTCTCCGTGCATTATAATATTGAAGTAGGCTGGGGATGGCTCGGCTCCTGTGTCATTTCCATTTGGCGTTTTGGATTGCTCCTCTAAGCACTCTCTCAAACCACCTAAACACTATCTGTATATTCATGCTCCTAGCATGCTTCTACCGCTAAATCATTGCATCGTTTAATATTCGAAGGCGTGATCACGGCCGACTTTGTTAAGCGTCAATGTGAAGTAAGTCGAAGCATCCTCGCACAACAAATTCTCACTACTTTCTCCGTTTCTCGCTACTTACGCACCTGTCCTTAACGACGTCTGCCTGTACTCTATATCGAGTAAATAGTTTATAATAGAAGATTTCCCGCCGCTCCACGGACCCATGAAAAGAACTAGTGGTTTGGAGAATATTTCTGGATCTGCGGATAGAGAAAGTGTTATTACATTTGAATACCGGACATTCGCAAGATCCAAAAAGTGAACCAAATCAGAAAACAGTATAAAGTATTTAATTCCGTGAGATTATGCTTACCACCAAAATGTCTGTTACTGAGGTCTCTGTATTTGTACAAAGATTCTAGTGGCTGGATGGCATTGTCGTACACTCTCTTCAGTTCCTTCAGCACAACGTCACCGACCTTCTGAATGGCTTGTTCCTTCTCTTCGTTTTCCTCGTCCAGCTTCAACAGTTGATTAATGTGATCACGCGGTCGCAAATTCTCCGGCACCTCTATTTCTTGGATCAGATCCTCCTCGGGAGTGGGTTCTGTTTCCTCGCTTTCATCCGGTTCTTCCGAGTCATCAGCCTCTTCTTCGCCTTCTCCTTCCTCGCCAACCTCTCGTCTGCTACGAGATTTCGGTTTCTCAGCTGCTTCCTCTTCCGATTTACCCTCTTCTACGCTTTTATTCTCATCTTCGCCTTCCTTCTCTTCCTCGGTTCCGTTTTCCGCGGACTTCTCCGCTTCATCGTCTTCCGCTGACTTTGCAGCCTCCTCCTCGGACTTGCCTTCCTTAGTTTCTTCGCTTTCTTTACCATCTTCGTCTACTTGATCTTCAGTGCTCTCGCCTTGACCTTCGTTGCTCTCCTTCGCTTCTTCATCGCTCGCCTGTTGAGATTGAGCTTTGCTATCATCCTCTTCAGCTTTGCTGTCTTCGTCTTTCTCGCCCTCTTCTTCCTTAGAAGCAGCTTCTTCCGTTTCTCCCTCCCCCTTCGAATCGGTCGCCTCTTCGGTGTCCTCTGTCTGTTCATCAGACTTCACCTCCTCGGTTTTACCTTCTTCGTCGGATTTCTCCTCGTCGATTTTCGCTTCTTCAGCCGACTCTGCCTCGGCCTGTGCTTCGTCAGACTTTCCATCGTCAGCCTGTTCTTCGTCGGACTTCTCAGCGTCCGCTTGTGCTTCCTCGTCGGACTTCCCAGCATCCTGCCCTTCCTCCTCAGATTTTCCAGCATCCGGTTGCGCGTCCTCCTCAGATTTTTCATCGTCTACTCGTGCTTCCTCACCAGATTTTTCTTCCTCGGTTCCGTCCTGACCGGACTCTTCGGTTCCCTCTTCAACTTGTTCAACGGATTCTTCTTTGTCTTCTTCAGTCCCTTTGTCCGCCTCTTCGGATTTTTCTTCCGGCTGTTCGCTTTCGCCTAGAAAATTCAACGATTAATTTTACCAATAATTTTGATTGCAGGACGATACGATATAATATTCTCTCATATTATGATCCATTCACCTCCTTCGGCTTCGCTCGCTTCAGCGCTCTGTTCCCCTTCAGCCTCAGCGTGTTCGGCGCTTTCTACAGTTTCAGCCTCTACCGAATCCTGTTTGTCCTCTTCCGTTGCCAAATCTTCCTTCGAAGCATCGGTTGCTGGCTCGCCATCCTAAAGTGAGAATATCAAAAGTTCGTTTCCTAATCTTGTCCTTCATAGATTACTAATACTCCCGGTTTAATCGAGAAATTAACGCGTGTTACTTCTTCGCTTGCAGGTTTTGCTCCTTCCTCTTCTTCCTGACTCTCTTTATCGGCGTCGGTCCCCGCCTCGGCACTGGTCTGCTCCAAAGATCCTTCAAACGAAACATTCTAGAAATCGCTGTGCTCCACTTTGGTATCCCTTAACATCATAACATTACCTGTACCGAGGTTCTTCAACGCCTTCTCAACGTATGGTCGACACAGATCTTCCGGCGGCACTTCTAGCTCCTCTTCGCTTTGCACTCCTAACGACACAGTTTTGATGAACGTTTGAAATTTTATGACATCATAAGCGTATGGTTTCGTTGAATATTGGAAAATGGAAACGGTAATGGAACGGTAAAGTTAATTGGTGTTTAGGGTCATAAGGTATTCGCGTTTTGTAGAAGTTTTGCAAAGATTTTACGGTTGGCTTGGTTCTAAACCGATTCTTTGGGTGCCAGGAATTTTCATCGGCAGTTCTCACTATGCGAAACACGCGGTGCCAAAAGAAGGCGCAGAGAGTATTAGATAACCGAGCGCGGAGCTCAGCAAGAGGGTTTAACGCCACGCGACCACTGAAAATATCTGACCCAAGTGACGCAATACCTTGTCAAAGTCGTTACACACAGTTTGGGTCGAGCGCGTGTTCGGACAATGACAGGTGTTCAAAAACAACGGCCATGCTCGATCGAGATTTAAGCAGCCAGCAAGAAATAGCTAAATCCTTGCTCTTGGAAATGTTTGAAAATCTTCAGGCGATTTGTAACAAATAATTACTGACAATATACATTGAAACTCGTTTCTGTGTTTTGATGGCAACAGGAATACGTGTAAGGTGTTCCAGAATAAGTCTTTTTAAAGCACGTTTACTACAACTATGTAAATTGCCGCTAATGTAACTAAAACAAGCTATGCACTTTCACATTACAATAATAATGTATGGCAATTTTTAACGAAGACACACTAGCAGCGATGACTGTATCAAAAATAATCCGCACAATGGATAAAGAGGTGTGAGTAACATTTTGAAAACGTTGCAAAACAAAACTACCAATGTAATTAATTAGCGGTAGAGCCTTGAAAATCGGAAGCATTAATACCTTGAATACATTCCAAAGTACGATGTTTTAAGATCTTAAACATTTAATTAGGAATAGTGGACCTGCTTACTGTCGAAAACTACACAATAAGAACTTATTATATTACCTATAATGATTTCAGCCTATTCTAAACATAGCACTTAAACAAAAAGCAAGTTAGCACTCTAGATTAACAGCAAGGGAAAGGTTGGTCCCAATGCAGTTCAAACGTAGTCTTTTTTTGTGCCTCTTTACATTCATCCTTGAGTAAATATTGGTAGGCCAAAAGTTAAAATTTGGTGTCATAAGGTGTAATATGTAAAATCTCGGTCGATGAAAATGTCGATATCATCTTTCTAGGCAGTACCTGGGACCAGGAGGCCGGTTTCTAAGTTTAGCAACGAGTAGGCGGCTTTGAACCGAGCAACACTTGAAAATATTTATATATTGGATGAGCGAAACGTATTTTTATCGGTTATCCGATGCGAAAAAGTCCAAACACTTCCACCAAGATTCTTCAACGGTACTACAAAGATAATTCCTAGTCGGTGTATCGATTTATAACGTATTGGTCGTAATGAGTGTGATCTGAGGAGCAGAAGACATGAAACAGAATTGAATAGACAATAATTATATTTTAAAGAGGACTGTTTCTTGTCGTTGAGGAATTTATGAACTTTGTCGTTCTTTTTTCGACGACGATTTTCGAAACAAAATTTCAGTTGATCCATGTAGGTATAGTCGAGAAGAAAATAGATAGTATGTGTTTGTAAATTTTCATTGTTACGTCACACGTGCTGGTGGTACTTTTGGCACGAAATTTTATCATATTACATACTTCAACCTTCTGTCTTCCACAAGATCATAAGATCCACGATAACATTCTTGAACATGTTTTATAAAATTTATCATTTGCTTTAAGCTTCCTCCTTGATGTTACGTTTCTCGTGTTTTTCAAAGTGAAAGTTCAGAATACCACTTTGATTTAGATTTGACATTCTATTATTTCGAATTATGGGAACAAACAAAGCGATAAATTGTGATCGGAGAATAGTTGCTTTCGATGTACGTGGAAAAATATTAATTTTAGACAACGCTGGCGATTTGCAAGATAATATGTTGAAATTATATATGTTGCAAAATAATCCTCGGAAATGTCAAGATACTGGTAATGGAAGTAGAGGTAAGCAACTGTCGTTTGGCAAGCATAGCCACCAAGGATAAAGATAGAATCTGAAGTCTTGTTCCTTGCACTGAGGCATGTACAGTCTTTAATCTTTTCGCTATAAAAATTAGATCCGCTTAAAAATGCGTTTTTCAGAGAAATTTATAAATAGAAAATCTAATAATTTCCATTGATATCTACTGCTCTCTTGTGATATGAACTATTCGTATTAAAATGATGTATAAAAATTTAATAAGAAGATCGCTGATTTTTTAAGTAACAATAAAACGAATTATTTTTAAAATTTATTTTAACATTTAAAAATTAAAAGTATCTTTTATAATTCATAAATTATTATTCATTCGGCATTAAGCTCGAGTATAAGCTTCGTTAAAATTGATTAATAATTTTAATTCACAAGCAAGTTTTCATCGAAAAACGTATGTATCAGAGTTAAGTATCGCTTTAAACGGAATTCACGATCAGGTTTATAGAATTTAGAGCGAATCTGGCACGGATTTATGTCTGTCCTTATGTAATTATTTGCAAGTTGTTGACAGTCGGTTTCCATCGATTCCCAAAATAACAAATCCTTGAATCCACGATCAAAACCTTTTACACGATCGTCGTCTCATTTCGCTTCGTTAATTCGGCTAAAATGCTGTTGCCATTCCTTCGCTTTCGACCGATACAAACCTTCTCTAAAAGAAATAAAATAAAATAAACTTCGACGTCTTCCATTCTAACTAAATTAAAGTCAAGCAGAATGAAAAATTAAAATATTTAACAAAAAGAAACACTACAAGATCAATCATCAAGACGAATAAAATGAATATGTTTCGTTAACGAGCTCTCCTAAACCAGTTTACGATTAAAATCGAAACGAAACAGAGGGACACGTCCAGGAAATGGACCCGTCGTGGAACTTCCGGATAAACGAGACAGGTGGTGTCGAATAGAAGAGATATTTCCTCATTAACAAGCATCGACGCGACAAACGGGGCAGTGATGCAAGAAATCACAGGTTCATCGGGGTTCGATCCGCGCGTCTGCTCGCTGCTGAAGAGGCTCGACGAGCCAGGAACCGATGACGCAGAAGACCAGTGTCTTTACGTAACATTGACCTTCATCAATCGTCACACGTTCGTCAGCACGTCATCCACATCATCGACCGCCAGAACATTTAGAAGCCTTGCCGCGGCGATGCCTACGTCTCGTCGTCTTCGACGGTCTAGAAAGCTCTACGCTGTTCGAGAGTACCAAAATGACAAAAAAAGGGGAGATTCCAAGGGACCCTGTACGATTGCAATGGCCAGCTTTGCGAAAGATGTGCCTGTCATGAATCATAATCTGCAAGGCGTTGCTCTTCATTTATATAATTAACGAACGATGGCCGCGCGTACTAGCGTTTGCATTCTAAAAAAGCGTCGCGTGACGGCTTGTTAAAAATAACGCGAAAACAAACGATGATGACGGTGTTGCTGGTGCACGCCTCGACTGCGAACGTTCGAAACGATCAAAGTTCTATAAAGCGTGTACGTGACGGATTCTCTAAAAAAGATCTTGGCACCGGCCCCCGAGACGAAATTCAGGTTCCACGAAACGGGGCGAGAATAAGGAGAAAACCTGGTTCTCTTCTGGGATCTCTGGGAACATGATCGAGTTTACGAAAACCGTCGAGCCTGTACCTTCCTGAGATTACGGTCTTCTATTACAGGTGCAACTGTCGCGCACGAGGAACGATCGCGAAGAAACGTACGTTGGCCAGACAAAATGGAACTCCGATGGATGTCTTAACCGTTTCGTTAAATAACAGTAATGCTGGAGCGATGCTGCTATAAAAACGCCCGTGGAACACCTATGGATCGAGGCGCTAACCCTCGCAGAAAATTCCGAAAGAGAACAGCTGAATGCAATTATCGAACATGAAGAATTACCACAAAATTGACCAGACAAAATGTGAATTCAAGTCACTCGATGAAAGAATAATGATACTCGAACAACTCGATGAAAGAATGACGATACTTGAATAAACTCGATGAAAGAATAACGATACTAGAATAAACTCGATAGAAGAATGGTAATACTTGAGAAACTTGATAAAAAAAATCGCCATACCAATGCCATAGCAAAAACGCCTACAAGACAACAGCTACGAAGACGAGAACGAGAAGAATGGCGGTGGCAAGGTCACCAGGGCAGGAGCATCCCTGGAGAGGGGAAAGGCTCCCGGTTTCGGGGAGGTGTTACTCACCCTGTAAGGCGACGGCTAGAAGGGCCAGGAAGAGGCCCACGAAGTACGCGGGTCTCAGCCGCGAGCCCGTCATCTTGTTTCACTAGGCACTACACGATGAGCCAGGGCTGGCAGCTCGTCTCACTCGATAGTCGCCTTCGACTCCAACTCGCCCGCGAGGAACTGGCATTGTCACTACCGCCAAACCCCGAAGACGCCCCTCTACTTCTCACCCCACAACCGCCGGACCACGCGAGCCACCATTTTCTCGTTTTTTTTCCCGCCGGCTCGACTCTTCCTGGTCTGCCCCGCGATCGTCAAGCGTAAATTGATGCGGATCAAGGTTCCGTTTGTTCGCAGGATAGCTGGAACTGTCGGGCTGCGAGGAAGGATGATGTAGAGGGAGCGGTGAATTTGAATAACTTCCAAAAAGAAGTGTCCTGGCTGCGCTACTTTATCGGTCGTTAGAAAACACACCGATCGTTAGACGCGTTTTATGAACTTCGAGTTTCGAAAGATCGTAGAAGTTGACCGGGGAGAAGGGTATTTTTTCAAGCTGCAACATTTGCTCGATTTAACGTCACCGATTATTTCTGAAACGGCAACGGAAAATTGCGCTAAGTGTTGAATTTATAGCGGTTATGAAAGGTGTGTGTGGGAGGGGTGGAAAGTAGAACCAGACGATAATTGGATGAAGAATAATTTTGCAGATTCGAAACGCTATCCTTTGCCAAACTTATCGGAACTTGCTGTTTGGTTCTACCTGTACGATATATGATAATTACCGGGTGTCAAACTCGAGGATCGCTTCTTTCTCGGAAAAAAACGGAAAAAGGAAAATGGAGAAACTCGACAGATGTGAAATTTCTAAGTTTTAGAAATAGACGTCTTTGGTTGGTGCTGAATGAATCGATCAAATCTAACTGTAAAATCGGAAAGGGTGTTATTTAAACGAGAGCACGTTGAAGCGTGTTACTTTTATTTCGGGCTAGCAACAGCTTGTAAAACGACAAATCGGTTTTTCTGAGGTTCGCAAGAGTAGCGTGAGCGCAGCGGCCACTGAATCACCGAATCTTTATCTCGTACAATCCGTAGATTCTGGTCGTCGAGTGGCAGTTTTAAAAATACCCCTTGGCGGCCCGGTTTTCTCAGATTTGCAGGGTCTACCTGGCCGACAGACCGCTAAGACATTGACTAGCGATCGTGCACGCAGATCGTGCACACGTTTTGACCTAGCTAACCACGTCATCCTCAACCTCGTTTTCCTCGTCGTCGTCTGTCAGCTTCCCCACTTCTCGACCATTTTCTTCTCTTTCTTTTCTTTATTTATGACGAAAGTCTGTCATCGACCATTTTTTCCGTGACTATATTTTCCCGTCGACGTGTATCGTATGAACGATCAGATTTCAGAGAACTGAAAAGCAACGTGAATCAGAAAATTGGTGACCAATATTCTGACCCCGAAGTCGAACCGCGTTAAGTTTACTCTTTTCTGTTTCAAAAATTACTTTTTATATGTTTCACATTGCAAATTTTTCACACTTCCCGCGTTAAAAATTGTTTTGTACCAAGTTCTTCAACCTTTAAGATAGATAACGGTAAAAGGGCTCTTGATTTTGCTGTCCTTTGAAGTTTGAAAGTTTTTTAGATTCGAATGTAGAAATGGAAATTTACAAATAATTTGCAAATGGTCCTGTAGATATATTCTTTGTCTCTAAAGGGAGAATTATAAAGATTCATCGAAGATCGCTGGTTAGTTAGTTAACGCGAGCCAATTATAAGCGGTCGCAGTCGTAGAATTCCCAAAATACATGCGTGATACGGGGACAAGGTCGTCATGGAAATCGACGGAAACGTAACAGAGTTGCCCGGATGAAAGTTTCGCTGCTTAAAGAAATTATTCTGTAAAAATCGTATTTCACGTTGCCAGTATACAGCTACGAAGTGACTCGATGGTTCGAACTTTTCCGAATTACCCAGAGGTTTGAGTACCTCCGTACTTCGTCGGGAAAAAGAGAAGAAACTATTAGGTAGTAATACTGCTTTAAAAATGTTTCATCTATAAATCAAATCAAAAGTAAATTCTATGGTATGCCAACAAAAATTGAAATGTACCATTTTTCCCATTACTCCAAATCTCTGCTATTTGAATCGATTATCTTAAAATTTCATACAATAAAAGAGAGCAACCCTTTCTTTTAAGATTTTAGAAACTGCTAAGAGAACAGAAGAGGTGAATGCCTTTTGTGTAATGTAATATTAGCGAAATTTCCTACTTTCTCTTATCAATGATCTCTTCTCTTTCTCCCCCCTTTCTCTTTCACTCTCTTACTCTCTCTCCCTCTCCCTTTCGTCTTCTCTGTGAAAGATGGCTCGTATGTGGCAAAGAGAAGAGATTCACGGCGAAATGCGTGCGCGCTCGGACAGAAAGGAACATCGGAACGACGGGCGCCTTTATATTTAGAAGCCCGGGTCGCCGCCGTATAAGGTGGTGCTTCCCTCGTGCAAAAGTTCTCGCGCTTGCTTGCTCTCTCTCTCTCTCTCTCTCTCTCTCTCTCTCTCTCTCTCTCTCTTCGCTGCTATCTCCCGTCGTCCGTCTCGCCCTTTCTTCTTATTTCTGCGCCCTTAATTCGCTGCACCAAGCATCTCGTGCGGTTTCCTAGGAGTCTCCACCAAGTTCCACGCGTTCGTTCTGTATCAGAATTAAAGAACGTCTTTTCTCTTTACGAGCTCGTTTGCCGGTTCGTGAATTAACGATGACCGTAAATTTGGTCCGGCTATACCACGAGAATCGCGTGCTCGTGTTTTAAAAATCTTTGAATTTATAGACGGTGAGAATTCGGAAGTAGTTGTAGGTTTATCGTTAAACGTATACCACGGCTCTTTGTTTAACATTGTTTCACAAGAATTCGAGCGAAATTTATGAAACATTTCTCCCGCCCACGAATAACAAAAACAGTAATTCACTGTTCTCTATTCCTTTCTCGTTTCTTTGACAAACCGACACGTTTCGTTGCAATAATCCGTACGATAAACGTGTGTGTAGCGAGGTTCGAACTAAATGACAGAGCTCATGTTTTGCGTATGCATTCTTTATTAAGAAACGTAAAAATCGTGATGACGTTTACTCTGAAATGAATTTTTAATCCATAGGTTTCTACAGTGTCTAACGAAAGTAAGAAAATTCAGTTCAAAAGAAAGTTTATCTCCCTCGAGGAGAAGATCCAGATACTGGATCGATTGAGGGACGGGGAGAAGGTGTCGTCCGTTGCTAGATCGTACAATCTGAACGAAGCCACCGTTCGAACGATAAAGAACTGCGAGCAGAGGATCAGGAAGAACGTGGCCGAGGGTTGCCCGTTGCGCGCGAAACGCGTGGCCAGGACAAGGGACATCGACGTGGTCAGGATGGAGCACGCGTTGATCGTTTGGATGGAGGATTGCCTGGACAAACGGATCCCGTTGAACGGGAACATTATACGGAGGAAGGCGCTTCAGATCTACAATCATCTTAAGGAGACCGGCCACTCGTCCGCGAAACGACAGATACAACCGTTTTGCGCGAGCAAAGGCTGGCTGGAGAGATTGAAAGCAAGATTTTCGTTGCGCAGCGTCAGATTCCAAGGCGAGCCACCGGCCACGGTTGGTGCGGAGGTCGCAAACAGCGTTAAAACGGAGATCCCTGAGATTATCGAAAAGGAAGAGGACACGGCGGACTAAAATGAGACAGCGGCGATGATATCGTGTGTGGTGGAGGAAAAGGAAAAAGAATTGGCATGTGAAATGTACATTTTCAAGGATTGATGTTTCTGGAGATCCAAACGACTTCCTGCCAATATATAGTGAATGGTCAGACAATTTTCACTGTTCAAGAGTTGTTGAACAGTACAAGATTGTACTACCTTTAATCCATGTATCGGACCAATGACTTGTTGTCGAGTTTCAAAGCGTACTTGTATGCACGACAAAAGGTAGATTAGGAAATGATCAGAATAAAGCATTTATATGGATATAGAGAGGATGTTCCATTGTATCGTCATTGTTGACTGTGTCGAAAATTGATGTGGGGAAAAGAATGCTGTACCATTCGCAGAGATAGAAAAGAAATGGAAATTGAAGGACTGTTCGTGAAACGAATATTGAATGAAGAGAATATGGTGGAATTTATAAATATATATGTTCAATTGAAACGTATCAGATAAGGGAACTTCAAGAAAGACTGATTTTCTTTATTAGTGAAAAAATAAGGAATGATGAAGATGTGTTAGCTCGTTGAAAGAAGAGCCAAGTTAATACTATGTTTGGCACTACAGTGATAATGGAGATCAGTAGTGTTTAATTCTACCAAGTCCTTTCAGCGACTTAAATTTATCGCATCGTTATACATTGCATTGAATTCTTAGACATTTGTCTATTCAGCTTTTAATTTTAATGTCAGGCGCTTAGTTTCAATTATGTTACTTCAGAGTTTCACATCATGGTATACATTAATCGTATTGTAAAAAGGGTTGCACAGTTGAAGCATACGAAATGTAAGAGTAGATGCAACATGAAAAATATCGGTTCTAAGGAAACGAAGTTAAATTGGCTGGTATGCCAGTCTATAATAAGCTCATAAACGTATGAGATCACAATGTATCTTGGACAGATGTGTTTCACGTCATTGTAATTTAGTATTTGGGCGAACGTGCACCGCGAATTACTCCTTTAACGGGAGACTACGACAGAATGTTGTCTTTCTCTGTAAATACTTTCCCGGGTATTGTCACTTCAAATAATTTATGCACAGACAAATCTATAGCATATAGCACGCATAAGCACGGATGAGATATTAGATAGATCTAATTATAAAGTTTCATGTAAACCAGTATTGTGATCAATAAATTATAATACTTTAGAGGAATGGTAATTTCAATATCATGTTCCACTTTAATTTAACCACTTTCTCATTGAACCTTCCCCCAGCAACTTCAAAAATTAGAAGATCCTAAAATTCCGTTTAGTTTTCTTAGGTAGTATATTTCCACGCAGTTTGAAAATAATCGTTTAATGTTTAATTTTTAATCGGTTTAAATGTGAAAAGAAAATTGAAATTCCTTTAAAATGGTAAAGATATGAATATCCGTGTACTTGAAATGTTTGTGAAGTTAAAATCTTTTAAAAAAGCTGACGCTCTCTTTTGCAGGCTCGAAAAATCGAAGAGCACAATAGAAAGAAGGAACGTAAGATACAGGAGAAGTTAGAGCGCGAGAAACAAGAGAAATTGAGGAAAGCTCGAGAGAATGCGAAAGTTTATGAGGAAAATACCCGCCCCTCCCAAACCGAGACTAGCGCAGATTCTAGTGCTGGAGTTGGCGACTTCTACAAGTTCCTTAACGATGCGGATGTTATCCAAGCTTTCCAGGTAAATATCCAAGTTCAACAGGATCATTTTGATTGTTGAAAATACAAAAATATGACCGTACGTGAAAGTTTCTAAAACGATGATTAATTAACGTGTCGATCTTCCTTTTACAGGATCCTGAAGTTTCTGAAGCCTTTAAAGAAATGTCCACTAATCCGACAAATATTTTGAAGTACCAAAACAACCCGAAGATTATGGCGTTTATTAATAAGATCTCTTCGAAATTCGGTGGATGTAGTATGCCAGGTGGTTTTCCAGGTATGATGAGTGGCATGCCTGGATTTCCGGATGCTGGTGGAGCACCACCAACGACCAATCCAAAACCACAGGACGATGTTGGACTTGATTAAAACTTTCTCTCAGTTTCTCCTCGCCTGATTTAACAAAACTTCAGACTTGACCTAAAACGATCACTGTCTGAAACTACGCGGTGTCTTATTGAAAAATAAAAAACAAAAGAAAATTACAACGGATTAATCGTAAGCTAGAACGTGAAAAGGTTTATCCTCGTCACCGTATAAATCATATTTTGAAGAAAATTTATTCATTTCGAGCCTGTGTTAAGAAAAGAGTGAAATTATAAAAATTCTATGATATATCTTACGGTTAGGGTTGTATTTTAAATAACGAATTATAACGATACTTATTACTCCATTAACGTCCAGCTAAATTTCTAAATATTAATTAAATAATATATATCCTACATTAATTGATAAAACGGTTTTACTGTTCAATGATTTTTTTAATGCGTTTGTAAAGAAAAAATTAACCCTCTTCTATGCTTATTCCTCAAGTAATCTGCGATTTGTAGGTGTTTGTTGTATGGTAATGGTAATAAGTGATATTATCGAATTCATTTTTGTTAGACAAATACGTATCGTCATCTCTTTTTTTCATTTCATTTTGTACATGCTTAAGCATATTTTCGCTAATTGTATTCAACCACTATGTGATAAAGCATTTGTTTGTCAACGATGTATTTCATTATTTTTATTACTTAACATTAGATGTGCTTCACACTGGTGTCTATGTTAAACATTTTACATGCACAATAAGCAGTTTGTTTGTTTTACACGATGAAAAGCTGTTGCTCGACTCGTTTGAGGACGAGTACAATCTCGCGTGATGTTAAAGAATCGCTGTGTGCTAAAAAAAAAATGAACATTTAATTTCTTTTGATTATTAAACAAATATACGCATGAAGTTAGTTATCGATATGAAACAATAGCTCTTCATTGGCCTTGAGAAGCACAGCCAATCCAACATTGGATATATTTGTGAAGCAACACGATGTAGCATGCATGCTAGATATAATTGAACAACACAATACCTATGCGATTTATAAGAGGTTTTTTAAAAGCTAAAGTTTTAAACGAACTTGGTTAATTTAATGTATTACTCTCCAAGTTTGCTCATCGTCTTTATTAGAAAGTCTGTTAATTTTTTTAAAAATATGCTCGTTTAGTTATTAACAGGAAAGGTGTTTTTATTATAATTTCATAAATATCGAACGAACAATGTGAATTAACCAGTTAACGAATGATATATCGCTTGGAATGTATCTCTGTTGAAACGTATACTGTCATACGATGTACCGTGTGTTCAATAAATATATCATACAGTTCTGTTCTTACTCAAATTTCAACAGCTCTTATTCTTCGCGCAGAAATCAAACAATAAATATATACAAAAATATTGTTCCATTAACGGTAATCACATATAAGTCTTTAAAGAGAAAAAGAAGAAAGAAGATAAAAAGAGAGCAACATCGTTGCATCTCCGTATCCAATGATTGAAAAAGGGTAACGCAACTTCGATGGCTAATAGTAATGTAATATTCGCATGACTTGCACAATAAATAATAAATTCCTACGCATAACTTATAAGTGATAATATTGCACGTAAAATGAAAAGGTACTGCACTCTTAGGGATAATCGTTAATCGCTTTAATACTCGTAGAATTATACCAGGAAACGATTCTTAACGTGTTCAAGATCAAACGGTTCCATTACGCGTCGTTATAAAAAATGTACAAAAATATTCCATCCGTTTGGCAGAAATTACATTTCCACATTTATTTGTACAATTTTTCCTCGAATAAAAATAAACGGGTACATAGATTAAATCACTGTTTTGCTAAATAATCATCTCTTCGTTGAAATTATAATATCAAGCAAAAGGAGTAATTTTATCACATCGAAACGCAACGGAAAGTGAAAAAATGGGTGACCTTGTAGACGCCAGAAGTAAGACTCCCTATAATAACGTAAATAATGCCCCTTCGTTATATAATTTTTCGGAAAACGAGGGTGACGAAATGAAAAAAAAAACGGTAACGAGACGATCGACCACTTTATTCCATACTTTCGAATAGAACTCGGGTTTCATTTCGTAGCGACCCAGGTGTGCGTCATTTTATCGTGCTAAGTTCTTCTGATTTTGAGCATGTGCAAGTTCGGATGCCATGGCACTTTCCTGAAAGTCGACGTTTTCGTCTCGTCAGGTGATAGAACCTCCTTATCGGCCTCGGTCATCGATACCGCCGACTCCTCCGTTAATTTCAGTCCAGTAACACCCGTGTCGTAACTGAACATTCTTCGATGCCGTTTCACGTCTTGATTGCCGACGTTCCAATTGCTTGTACCCGGATCACTGACCACGCGTCGGTGTTCTCTGTGATGATGATGATGATGATGATGATGATGACGATGCTGACGGTGATGACTCCGGTGAGAATGATGATGATGGTAGTGGTGGTGGTGGTGATGATGGTGACGTTGCGTTATTCCGGACGATCTTATTACGTGTTCTAAACTCTGTGAGTCCACAGCAGGTGCCGCGATGTGGAGCAGAGAGTTCGGGTCGAAGTAGAGCCGATTGTCGACAAGCGGAACGAAACTCACCGAATTCGTCATCCAAGAATTCGGGCGGAATAGTTTCGTTCTCTGAATTTCGGGGGACCATTCGTTATCCTGCCGCAGGTCAATGGTCACCTTCTTGCGGCAATAAGAGCGATGCGTTCTCGGCTGCGATCTGTGGAACAGACTGTTCTCTTTCTCTACCGAAATTGAGGGGAGAAATAGATGTTCGGCAAATACATGTATAATAAATAAACCCAACAAACCTAGAGGAACATTGACGTAATGGTCTGTGTCGTCAGTTGAGCGGATGCTCTGCCCTGGACATTCTATAACATTTGTTCCACGCCTCCAGTAGCAGCACGCAGCTATGAAATCGGTAAAAGATCAACAAAGGAAGCCCGATCCTAGATATAACGCCCCAGGCAAGCACTCCGAAGAATCTCAGCTGCAACTCTTGCGAAATCCAGTTCTGTGTGACCACGGTGTCGAAAGCCCATAGAACAGAATTGCTGAACAGCAAGAACGTGATCACCTGCCTGGCTGGTTTCGCTATTATTTGGAAACGGGTTATGCAAGACCTCTTCAACGCTTCAGCGATCAACGTGCTCTGAGCGAAACATTGGATTAATTGTAGAGTGGACGCCGTGAGCAGCATGATGTGCCTTCCGCGTGTCTCGTCGCTTTCATCCTCCAGAATGGCCAAGGAACAAGCAGAAACCACGATCGTGAAGACGGAGTACAGTTGAACCCCGAAGAGGGCCACGTTCGACAGCAAAGTGTCTAAGGTTGCCGGTGCCTTCGTCACAACGGACATCTGACGGACTTGTACGAGGCCACTGGCGGTCATCAAGGTGCTCAAAGTTAAAATGCTGGTCAGAGTGCCGCAAGTTAACCACGACAGTGTTGTCGAGGGAAAATGTTCGTCCTCTCTGACCACCAGGAATATTAATATGACTACTATGCCGGCAACCATGCACAGTATGCCCAGAAATAAACCTTTGCTGGAGCCGTCACAGCCGACTTTAGTGTGACTGGTCAAGTCTTTGCTACCGTGAAATTTTTGTTTGTGCAATAAACGATTACGACCAACGTTCTGACCCATTACAAACGTTACCGCGGCGGCGATTAAGCTGAAAGTAGATACAAGAGAACAGAAAATGTTATTCGCTGAACAATTTGCAACATTCAAACATTGTACATAGCGTGCAATCTTTGTTCAAAAACGTACCTAAATTGCACGATAAACGGATATAGGAATGGCATGCTCGATGTCCACAATTGTCCAAGAGTGTTCGTATTCAAGCATTCTTGTAAAGCAATCACTTGAGAAATCTGCTCGTTCGAAATAGGTTGATACGGTTGAACGATACTCTTTTCTATTGGAGAATCATCTGAAAACAATTAAGGATAGGACATACTTAAACATTTCTGCCGTGGTGTCAATCGTTTGCACGAAATGGCACGCACTTATCAAATCACGAGTGTGTCTTATCAAAGATTCCGGAAATCCTCGGAGATTCAATGGGGAGGCAGAATTATGGGGGCCTCGTTGCGCCAGGTGTACAAAATAGGTCCATTCTTGAGCAGAGTCCCAGATCACCAATCGAAACCAGACAGCAATGTTTGTGGCAGTTAGATGAATAAATCCGAATCTCGCTACTAAACCGAATCTTTCCACAAGTACCTACGAAACGAATTAGGATTGATTTCATCAACGTTTTAACATTTATTCTCGCCAAACGTTCCTGCAATGCAGGTAACGCCGACGATTTAAAGAATAACGAAAGTTAGGCCGATCATAGATTATCAGATATCCGTAGATAATTAACTTTTCGTACTCTGTACATGGTTCATCGCCGATGATCTTTAGAAATTCGTACTTTCAAACGTGGCGAAGATGTACATCTTGCGATGTTCAAAAAGAAAGTGAAACCATGAAAACTTGGGAGTTAAACTATGTTCAGAGAAACCAATATAAATAATCGAAACTTTCCACTGCTCTGCATTTACAATGTGCATCTATCGAAAAACTATTTGACAACACTTCATCGACCGGAAGCCTATTAACATTTAGCTAACCGCACGGTGTCACACCTAACCAAACACTCTCCACTGCGTATTAAGAATTTTTTAAAAATTGTACTTTGAGAAAGCAAAAAATGCATTTGATGAACTGTGAACAACACCAGTTCAAGACCAGCCAATAATAAAATAGAATCAATCACAGCGACCTTGTTGCGGAAAAGATGAGAGATCTCCCCATTCGGTTGGCTAAGTGTTATTAATAAGCTCCCGGTCGGTGAAGTGTTAAAAGCTAGAAACAAGGTAAAACAGACGAGGAAGTTACGAAGTAAAAGTAACAACGTAACCGTACTCCAGATTTCCCTTTCTGCCCTGAGCAAATTAATTATAAACAAAGCCCAATTAAACATCGGCTCACCTGCGAGTTCACGAAGAGAAAGTGCATCTGCAGGAACGTGAATAGCCCGTGAAGCACCGGATGTACGAAGACAACGTCGCTCAAGCATTCCGCTCCTTGCATCATGGAGTGCATCGCCATTTCTAGACCGTTGAAGACGAGGGTTGCCAATCCGAAAACTGTTCCAAACGCATTTGTTTTTCTCAGTACCATTTCTTTCTCCCCGCCCCCCATTTTGCTCCCGTTTCTCGCGGACTGGTCAACACGGAAACGAAAGCGACTGAAGAAACTCACGCAACGCTCCGACCCGAATATAGAAACTCGTCGGTGCCGTTCTGGAACGCGAGATGTGAGCACGCTTCAGGGATCCGAACCTTGTTAAGGACGCGCCACCGAGTTCCGCGTCGTCGATGCCGCTCCCACCTGTGCCGAGGCTTCCACAGCTGTCCACTAACACCCAAATGTAGATGCTGATGATCACCGCGATGCTACCCACGTACAGGTACATCAGGAATACGCCCTGCAGGCAAGGCAATGGAAATCAAATTCGTTACGCGGCGACGTTCATTAATACAGGTGTGCGAGCGACAGGTAATTTTGTATCCGGCAGGCGTCGACTAACTCGAGTCCATTTTCTTCTTTTAACACTAGGTATACGGGACCTGTCAATTTGACGGGTTTCGAACTCCATGAGCAAAATTTGTAACAACAATTATTATTATTATTCCTAACAATTTTTACTAACTCTTATCGATGGAACGATACAAAATAGGAAATAGATATACAAGAAATGTCCGTAAATCTAGTGTTTAGACTGTGAGTTAGTATATACTATGTTAAACGAAGGAAGAGTAGCAAAATGATGTTGGTTTCTCGGTTTTGAGAAAGAGATGGACTCGGGTTAGTTTGGCTTTCTCTCTTTCTCTCTCTCTCTCTCTCTCTCTCTCTCTTTCTTATTATTCTAGTAAATTTTCAAATTTCAAAAATCATAAATTTTATTATATGTTATATTAAATATTATATTATATTAAAATGGCGATAATAAAATACGAATTAATGTACCGATAACAAAAAAATAAAAGATCGTCTCGTAAATGCAAGATCGGTAAGTATACATAGAAACGCGTATCGCGATCTGTGAACATAATAACTAGAAGTTATCCAAAATATACTGAAAAACATGCAAATTATAGGATTTACAGTCAAACGGAATCATCGTACAACCATCATCGTCATCGTACCGTTACCTCGTCCGAAGATTCTGAAAAATCTCACACGGGACGATCGTAAAGTCTCGTAAAGCGAGGGAAAAGAATTCACCGAGTTTTATATCCGTCTAAATATGGCATGTGCACGCGAAAGTTAAAGTGCACGGGGTAAATGCAGCGAGTGCACGGTCGAACGACAGCACTTGCAACGATTAACCGAACACGGTACCTATTTCACGATTGCCCGATGAAATATTACCGAACTCTGCACGTACATACGTACCAAATCGCCGTTTAACGATAAATTCTACTGCTACAATGTTCTAGTTTCGTGACTTAGACAATTTATAGCACGCTTGTTCATAGTGCGTGTCTGTTAATTAAAATAGATGCCAAGCAACCAAATTTTTATGACTACAGCTGTACACTGTAATAGCAAGTTCGAGCGAAATCTCTTGATTCGAAGATAAAAGCGGAAACGGACTTGCATCTTTCTACTTACTTGCAAACTGAGCAGAGGCACAGGAGTGTCCATGACCTCGGCCAAGCACAGAGCAATCATCAGCACCACGACGAGCTGGCCGTAAACGTTCGACAGAACGATCCATAGTTGAGAACTGTAACAATCACCATAAAAACCAACCGTCGACCACAGGATCTTCGCCTCCTCGCGTTCACCTCGAACGTGAACCCTGTCCATCGTGAATTCATCGTACCTAATTGTTAATGATACCCTTCGCTGAATCACCGTGTTCACGTGTAACGTGTGTGACTCGCGCAAAAATGCGGAAATCGATGAAATTACGGCGCTACACGGAGAAATCGGAGGCTACCTCGTAATTATTTCACCCCGTGTCGTCTATAAATTGCGCGTAAAGCGTCTCTAATAAGCTACTGCTACGTGTGATCGTGCGATCTCTTACAAAGGTTCAGAGTGATCCAAAAGGTCGTTCGTGGAGCGTGTCCTGGAGAGGATCCTGGATACCAGAGACTTGGACGGAGGGGATCTTGCTGCCTCTACGGTTGGTACCTCGGTCTCTGCGTTCCTTTCACCCCTGTTAGGGGCTCCACCGGGTGCACCCTCCACTGTGCCACCGGTTGTACTTCCTGTCTCGTTCAGGCTATCCTTGTCTTGTTGTTCATTACTGGCTGGAATAATTAAGAGCAAAAAACGTATAACTATAAATATAAAAATAAAAAAGAAGGTTTAATTAAAATATTTTAACTCTCTCTGTTTTTTGTTTTAATGTTTAGGTATACCGAGCAGCTACTAATTGGAAACTCAGTCGCGTATCGTTCTCTTTACGTAATTTATCGTGTAACTTTTTCTTGCTTGATTTAACTTTTCTTAATACGTGCCGCGTTTACAGTAGAGAAACGTGCTACGTAAAAGAAATTAGGAAATCGTGACCACGTGCTCGAGGAGCATGAAACGTGCATCTGATTAGACTAAACACGATCTGATTACTACCTACAGCCAAAAAGTTGCGGGTCATAAACCTTCTTCAAGTCATAACAAACCGGGATATGCTTCTTTCACTTTCTGTTAATTGTTTAACTGACAAATCAAAGAGATTTACGATTAACGATCGATTAAATGAATGCAATTAAATAGATTGGACTAATTTATATTTTTATGTAATGCGAACGTATTTCATTAATATGACACTGGACAAATCTGAAGTTAACTAATTGTAGATAAACACATATATACATATGTATATATATTCGGTGAGTTTTCAAAAATGACTTTTTGGAAAGCAAACAAATTTATTGGTAATAAATATCTATCTATCGTTCTTCTCCGTTTATTTTTTATCTCAAATAAAAGGAAATTAAATTAAACTGAAACAAATCGCAAAATTATGTTAAGTCTGAAAAATTTTCACCGATGCAACGAACCAGCACCGGAACATGTGTATCTTTACGATAAAATCGGTGGTCAGGTCTGTTACCCGAATTCCACCGAAGTACCCCTTAATTGTATACACTCTCCTTGGCCTTTCAGGTCAGTGGAATAACATAAGAGTAACTTTCGCTACAAGAATTCGTACGTCCGCCAGTTCTTTCGATTCAGATGATTTAGAGCTGTTTTTAACCGTCGCGAAGCGAATTTAATCGAGAGTTAGAAAGGTCGATAGCTTTCGCGTGTGAGCGCGTTGAATTAATTAGCAAAAAGGATATACTTAAAAAAACAGGTGTATGAATGTATCGAAGCTTAGAAACGCGATTAGACGTATAATAAAATCCGCAATAAAACGTAAATCTGGAAATCAGACGATTATTTCTCGATTAAAGCGCGCGAGTAAAGTTCTCGAAAGTCGTCTCGTAAATTCTCTGAAGCGGTGCAAACGGTAGTTTTTCACAAGCCCCACCTTTCTTGCTTTCTTATCAAACGCCTACCGTGTACGAAAGTTCTCGAGATGAGTTAAGTCACCGGTAATTAACGAGCCCGTGATACCATGTAATTAATTCCAAGGGAAATGAACGTCTCACTCGCGATAAACGCCGCTTTGATGCGACAAACATGCTCGAACAACTTATTTAGGAGTTCAAGCTGTGTTTTACCGATCTTCTTCTTTTTTATCTAATTTAACTGATCGACAGCGATAATTTCTTTTCTACACGTGGAACTCCAGCTTGTTTCGGACAGGATAATGTGAGACCACGTACCTGAAATTTGTCCAATTAAATCGTAGACTTTGAAGATCGCTTTTACAAGAGGATCCCGCGAGATCCAGTTGACGTTTGATCATTTAACGGAATGACGCGCGAAGATCGTAAGAACGGGATTGATCGTCGGCTCTCCTTCCCGATATTTGTGAACTGTCTCACGAACGCTAGATTCCTCCGCTTCATTATCAATCATAGAATACTAATCTCGCTTCCATTCACGCTGTCTGGACGTCTCAAAGCGATACTCGAGGAGAGATCATCCTCCTCGAGAGGAATGCGAAATTGGCGAAATGAGAAACGATCGTAGACAGCTAAGAGTTTTTAATGATCAATCTAAAATAACCTTTCTCTATCGAACATGGCAATATTTCTCAAAAGATCGTCGAATAACTTTTTCACCGAATAAACACTTTAAGCAACGTTTGTTCCGAAATTTTCAACGAAAGGTTTGTCTTGTAAACGCAACGAAGACGGTATTTAAAAATTCGTTTGCGTGTAGCAACATCTAGAAGCGACTACTTAGGGATGACTTCGCTTTCCTGCACAAGCCCAGCAAGCCACAGGTGGTCTAAGACCTCTCATAACACCGCATTTCTGCTTACCAATGATCGATTTTAATCTGCTCGATAAGCATCTTCGCGGGTCAAAGATATTCCCGTTAGCTCGAGGTATGCAATATCAATACTCTTTGCGTCCGTCGAAGATTTCGATGCGAAATCAATATTGCTATCGATAAGCCTCGACGATGATGAATCTCTGATCGTGCAACACTCGATACCTGTGATCGTTGGAAAGGTGAGTTACGGGTCAACGTTCGTTAATTATTTCACGGGGATTGTCGGCATTAATGAAGGTGCGGGACGATGAGCAAGCACATGCTTGATAGAAGTGACACGATGATGGAGATGATGGCCGCGAAGCAGTATGAAACGGAAGGAAGGTCGCAACAGAGGGTTAACCTGTTGCGCTCGAAAGGTGACTGTTAGTCGTCTGATAACATTAACTTTGAAGATTTTCAAGTGCAAAATATTTACAGGATTCGCTTACATTAAACTTAATTTAGTTTAGTTAAGTCATATACTAAAATTTACATATATGACTATTTAACTTACGGGTCTGGCTAATAAATAAATTAACTAAAGTCTGGAGATTTGCGAAACTAACAGTCGCCTCTCGACCGCAAAGGGTTAAATTATAGCTACAAAGTTAAGAATTATGTCGGCCCCGGTAGTACTGCAGAATTAATCCTTATTACACAAATAATTCTACTATTGGAACTGTTTCTAACTGCAGGGGGTTAAATGTGGTTACACAGCTAAAGCGTTACACGTTTACCGTAGAGCTCCAATCAATTTTTTTAACGCGATCAATTCAATTATTCGAGCTATTTCGTTCCTCGGATACGTTTGGAATGTATGTGTTCTTAAGCTGAGGAGAGTTGCCTCCACGATTAGAATCGAAAAATTTATATACGCCGTGATCGCAGACCACAGCGGGTGATGCGGCTGAATTATGGGAAAATGATACACTTGGCGTGCTTGAATTACGACCAAATGATACAGTCGAGGAAGCTCATAAACGTACTACCCGCGTAAAATATGCTGAGATATTGCAAAAAGCGTATCATTTGATCAACGCACGTGTAAGCAAAGAATGCTTCTTATAATTTGTTGCACGGCTTCTTCGGTGTATACCATACGCGTATCAAAACATGCGAACATAACTTCGAAGATAAAAGATAACGAGAAAGATATGAAATTTGTCATAATCCAGAAATTTTTTAGTAAAAAGTTCATTCTATTTAACCGTTTTATTTTTGAAACTAAAGTGGCTTCGGTATATTCAATGATACAATGCTTTTGAATTTGTCGCGTTTGTATCAGTTTGAAACGATCTTTAATACTTGAAGAAGTGAAATGCGAAATTTTATGACCCGGCTGGGTAGAAAATTGGGTCGATGCTCCGTGAATTTGAGACCTCGCGGTTTACCGTAAAGCACAATCATTATGTCGTCAAAGAATTACAAAAAGGAGGTAGAAACTCGTCTGTCAGCTGGCGGAAGGACTCGAGAAATCTATTTTCTTCCTGTTGCGCGGTCGCAAAAACACCGAGTCCACGGAGTTTTATTTGCCTGTCATAAATTACGCGATCAATCGAAACCTGCCGTTAATGCTCATCTCTGACAGTTTTTTCTTAACAAGTGTTTTTATACGATGATATTCCGAGACTATTCCCGACAAATTAAATAAAATGATAAATAATACCTGTGATAAAAATGCCACAGAAATCAACCGTTCATTATTGCCTACCATCGTCCCAATATTAACACTCAGCCAACCGAACGGGAAGATCTCCCATTTTTTCCTCGACAAAGCGCTGTCGTTGATCCTATTCACTTCTATTATTAGTTAGTCTTGGACTGGTATTGAACTGATTAAAAATTGTACTTTGGAAAAGCAGAAAATGCCCTTGATGAACCTTGAACAACGCTGGTTCAAGAATAACTAATAACCAAAGTAAATAGAATCAGTGGCAGTGCTTTGTCGAAGAAAAAATGGAAAATCTCCCCATTCGGTTGGCTAAGTATGTATTAAAACTGCAACAAAATATAAACGCGCTAAAATTACAATCGCAGCTGTGCCAAACGACCACGACAAGTTGTCTATTCAAAAACATTTATCGTAATCATCTGCCATTTACATAAATTCAACGGGAATCGAAGTAAACGATCGAACAACCAATCACTTCCGTCTACTGTTAACGTGGAAAAAACGTTTACCTCGAGGCTTTCGTCAAAAGAAAACGACCGTCGTCACAGGCACACTCGAGTCAACGTCCATGATGAACGTTGAGGAACGTTTCTGCAGCAGAGGACCCAACAGTATGCACCGTGGAGTCGAACGGAGCGACAAGGTAGAAGTGCTCCAGACACTATCACGAAACGGAATGTCTGGTAACCCAGAAGCGAGCAGCAAGGAGCACATATCGACAGGCTCTGGGAAGACGAAACGGTGGTGGTGGCGATCAGGATGACGACGACGACAGGACATGATTGTATCGATGATGATAATGAAGATGACCACCAGGATGATGATGTCGTTTCTCGTAGCCTCGTTTTCAGCATGCCGACAAAAGTGCACGATCAACGCACACACATTGTCTACATTGCTGTCACTACGTTTCACTACATTTCAGATTTTCCGCAGAATCGGATGAACGACCTAAATGTGCCCCGGCGAAATCCTGGTCTCCTTCTTGCCTCTTCGCCTCGACGAAACTGACTTTTCACTAATAAATGTTTCTCTCACGAGTGGTTTCACGAAACGTGAAAAAGCTTGTAAAAGCTTTTCAGGGCTTATGCGAATTGATGCCGTGTGCCTTCTGAGATGCCATCATTTTAAACTCCTTTTCTTCTAAATTCAAACGTTTCTTAAAACCTCTGGATGATTCCAAACTTTTTCGCGGTGATACTAAAAACAGTTTTCGTAAATGTTTTCCCAAGATTTACAAGTATTTCCTTTCAACCTCCTATCCTTGACGCATGCTACTGAAAAATAATGTTCTAGAACGTTTTGTAACTGTTTTGTAATGTTACAAAAAATACCGTCCAACACGTATATTAACCGGCAAACCAACCGAATCGAAGCTCTTTTAATATTATCACGATCGAAATACACGCGATCGGATCACTCTGAAGGAAGAACGATATCGAAATCAAGATCAGATTTTAATCCGCATTGAATTTAGACGTATCTTTGGACATATATCGCAGTAACGTGCAAACGAAGCAAAATTAATTAAAATCATTTCAAACGATACCAACTAAATTCGTTTTAACGGACAAAAATTTGAATCGCTTTACCGTGGGAGGTTTTTCTAACCCTCCAGATCACGATCCTCCATTAACCCTTTGCACTCCTTTCTTGAGAGTAACTCGACGTCAGCTTTTATCACAATAACTCCTATGTCGAGTCACACTCGACATTTTTAAAGTACCATTTTGAATACAATAGCGGGCAGTAGTTTAAGACCAAAGAGTCAACGAAATTAAAAGTTACAACAATGCTTAAGAGCTATGTTTAATATAATTAATAACAAAAATAAGTACCACTCAAGGAATTGTCCTTTGAAGTAAATTTCAAATGTAGCACCTAAAATACTAGGGAGTTATTGGCAACAACATTGAAAAATAATTCGGAGTGCAAAGGGTTAATGCTACTTTGCTATGCAGGCAGCTCTATTACAATACGATTAATCGTTCGCCTCCCAGAGCGTAGCCCGCGTAATAAAATGAATTATTATGCCATAATATACACGACACACGGCACGAGAACGAAGAGATCGGCGAGAGGCGAGAAAAATTCTTGTTCAACCAACCACCTGTCGTATGAATTATCAGCATCATCCGTAGCTCGCGGCCGTCTAACTCTATTCCGATTTTTTCCGCTTGACTGATGCTTTAATAGTAGCGCCCGTTAAAAGTGCAGGATAGATCTAGGAAATTGATGAGGCAAAATTTTTGTATCGCATACAGGTTCAACGATTGTGGCACTTGCATCGGTCGATCGTGGATATTAGCACGAGCAATTTAAAATATTAACATACGAAAGAGTGTGTAATGGATCCCCTTAATGTATCTTTAGAAAGTTGTGCAAGGTGGTACTTGAATAACACGGTAAAGATTAATCAGTAAAGATAATATTTGCAGTTAGGTGGTGATATCCTTCGGTCTTGGCCAGCTTTTTGCTAAATCAATCATTTTGCTCGGTGAAAGCTGAAGCGGACTTGCGCCGTTTAAACGCGGTTTCGTTTCAAGAAGAAAGTGTAATAATAACTCGACAGAGCTTTGGATCCGAAATTTATTCACGTGGAGCTTAAAGAAGAGAAAAACAATAACACGTTTACTTTCCATCGATTTATAACTTTTACCTCGTGACACCGAAACACCCACCGTGACCACCTTCGTGAAAAATGAAGTACGCGCTCTCCGAACCTTTCACCTGAAACTTTAAACCGAACGTAACGAAGGTATCCGGAATTTCTCTTTTCTCGATTCGTCTCGACAGCGACAAGCTTATGAGGAAGCGAATGCAAATCGCGTCTGTCCCTGAAAGATTGCTCTGCTACGTGTATTAGAAATTTTATTTTTCAGGAAACATTGGCACGTCGGTGTATAAATTTACAGTGAATAGTGATTCTAGATACGGCCTCGACAACATCGATCAGTCGTAAAGAATCGAAATAAAACAGAGCAATCTGAATGGGCACCTTCGATAAGTGAACGGAAACCACGGAAGCCATTTTCCATCGTATTCATCGGTCCCGCGAAACATCGTTTCAACCTTCTCGAACTGATTTTATCTCCGCGAATTACGTGTTCCCCGCGAGGAATGACGGTGATAACGCCTCTGCATCGATGCGTGCTTCTTTTTCTCTTTTCATATTTCACCCATGCGAAACTAATCGGCCCATTTTACGCCGCATGAAACTGAACGGCTAAGCATATGTACGTAGTCACTGGAAAAAGCGATGACCGCCGTCTAATTTGATATACCTTTAATTGAAACGTGTTGCACGCCGAGGGGGGAAAACAAAGAGATACGGCAGAAGAAGAAAAACGATGTGTATAAGGTATAGCATGATTAACCCTTTGCACTCTAGAGGTGATTGTTAGTAGTCTAATGATACTTTAAAGATTTTCAAATGAAAAGTATTTACCAAGATTATGCCTAATTAAACGTCATTTAGTTTCGAATCTTACTAGATATTTTGCACTTGAAAATTTTTGATGTTAATATTATCAGACGACTAACCGAGTCGTCTCTCGAGCGCAAAGGGTTAACCTCCGGGTCTGACTAATAAAGAAACTGACTAAAGTCTGAAAATTTGCAAAACTATCATTTGGTGACTAACAGTCGCCTCTCGAGCGCAAAGGGTTAAAATAATAACAGAGAACTCGATAGCGCCGAAGAACGTGTTCTGATCGAGTGACGCGTGAAATCGTGTCCGAAATTCGTTTTCAGCTCTCAACCGGTTTTCTCGAGATACGAAAGCGATCGTTTCCCCACTTTATCTCCGACTGAAAAATTCATGAAAGTTTGAACGAGCGAAACAACGACACACACTCGCCACACTCGAATCGTTCGCCCGTTAAAGATTTTCCTTCCAATTTTACAGACTAGCGTGAACTTTCTGCAGAGTCCAATATATTGTACGGGCTCTGTTCACAAATCTCCAATAGCGTGGTCATAAAAATTGTGCCGCCGTAAAAATATCAACGTTTTCGATTTAACTCTCGCAGCTACCACACGTTTGCAACATTAGTTATACGACAATAAGCTATATTTTTACAAAAGCGGTACCATTTGTATGGCCACAACTGTACTTTCACGTGGTTCACGTCCAGCGTGTGCACAGAAGACGATTTGTTTAGAAGACGAGCGTTTCAATGCGATTTCGAAGCGAAAAATTGCCTAAGCTTCTCCGCATCGGGAAAAGACATTTTCCACGGATACCTTTCACTCTGTCAGTATTCCTCCCCGCTTTCACGCTGTTCGCATCCTTTGTGCGTGTCGCTATTTCGCATTCCGTTGATCGCGAACGCCGGTTGAAAGAGCGTACCTATTGTTCTTGGTTCTTATTGTTAATTTTGTGCGTTAAAATCGTTGGATAAACGTCTGAAATATGTACAGTTCGGTACGAATTAACGTAAACAAGCGCGATCATTTTTATGGCTTTTAATATCAAACAAGGGAATATTTCTTATTAAAAATTAGCATTGCACATTGTATTTCTATCAGAAGCTAATTTTACGGTCAACGAGACTTATTTTATTTCTAATAATTATAGCTAATAGTTAAAGCTAAATTACACATTAAATAGTTTTACAACATTGAGCTTAAAAGAAACTGTGGAGGGAGTAAAAAAGTCCAAAATAATACAATAAAAATTTGCATTTTTATAAAAGCGCGTAATCGGATCGGTATTTTCTAGCCTAGTATTGTACACATCCGGTAGGAATAGATTAAATATACAGAAATATTCTTTTCAACGTAATAAAATAAAATAAAGGTATTCGCGTTGATTCGTGCAATAATGTAACAGGTGAAGGAAGCCTTGCGGCATTTACGGACATTATCGGAAAATGTGCGAAAAGAATTTTGTATGGTGTTCGCAGAGTAAAGAGTGTCAAGCGGCGCGCGTTTAAATGCGGCAATTAACGGTTAGGAAATTCACGCTATTTGCGGCATTTAACGCATGAGATTGATTTTTCCGTTTCTTCAACAACCGCGAATAAACTTGTTCGCGAAACTTTATCTCTGTTCCTCGTGAAAACCGTGCGGCGTTTATTGCACCTCGAGAACGGTATGCGATGCTACTTAAACTAAAAGGCACGTTGGCGAGCAACGCTTAGAGGAAGAAAAAGATTCGTAATATTTTTAAGCAGCAGAATGCGTTTTTCCACGTCTACTGACTTAGGTTTAGCTTCTCTGATGGGTGTAATAAAATAAATCATTGCAACGAGAAATTAAAAACAGACGAGGATAATGAAAGTTAAAGACGACTAAAGAGGATTAAAATGGTAGTATTAGTCTATTGAAAAAACAAAATTGATCGACTTTGGTTTCGAATAATCGAATATATATAAAGAACTTTACTAATAAGTGAATTACTACAAATTTCACCCATGCATGAACAATAATTATACCGATATACATAGTATACGAGACTTTTAAAGCAGTCTAAGTTAAAAATGTTAAAAAGCATTCTCATCTCAAGAATCTCACGTACAACGTAGAAATTATATACTGAATATAATTCAGTTTCTCCGTAGATATTGTTATCTCAATCGAAGAAAAATTAAGCTGTGTTTAATTTTAAAGCTGCATTTTAATTACCGATAATTAACCCGTTTCCTTGCTTCTACCTTTTGCACATCAATTATCAGCAAAGGTAGATAATTGTACCAAGGGAACCGGTTACCGAGATTGCCAATTCAAAGACTCAAATTCCACAGCTTCGTCGTCCAGTAACCCTAGCTCGTTAACTCGTAACGAGAGACAATGCTGCCAGAAGACCAACAATAATAGCGTCATATGTTGGATGGACCCGTATAACTTCCGCAATTAACGATCCCGTTGATAGTTCCATGAAAACGAAGTGGAACAAGAAAGTAAAGGGTCGTCGGAGACAAAACGCATCGTTCTGTTCAAAAAGCGACGGACCTCTCTCCACTTTCTTTTCCATGAAACGAAACGCACGTCGATCACCCAGCTTTGCGCCATTAGCGGCGAACGACACAGACATTTGCCCGTCATGCAAGATTATTTCCGATTCACGACCCAGAAACTTAAATCTGGATTCTTTTAGAACGATCCATTAACGAACGAGCTAAAATTATTATTTACACCGATATAATTGTTCACGATTCTTGTGTTTCAAGAAAACGTGCATACCCTCGGGCTCGAAAGTTTCAAACGGAACAAGACACATTTTCGTCACAGAACAACGTGACGTAATTGATGAAACTCGATGAATGTTCGTAAAGAAAAAAAATCTTGAAATTTACATATTAACTAATCATATCGAAGAACATTTTATTTGCTACCACCAAATATAATTGATCGTGATCACAAAAATGTGGTAGCAGGGAAAACAACATTAAAATTTGATAAGAAGCGAACCCATCGAAAAACGTGGATATACGCTTCTTATATGTCACGATAAATCCGAGAACCCGGACAGGAAGTCATCAACTTAATTCTTACACGTGAAAATCCAGCGTGCTCTGTAATAAAGCCCGCACGGTACCGATTGTGCACGTCCGCTCGATAAAGGGAAGGAGAAACAAGGCACGAGAGGCGCAAAAACAGCGAAAGTTGAAGCGGCCATCTATTCATTACCGTAGACAGCGATAAAAAGCAATAAAACTGTGAGATCCACGAGAGCTGTTCGACGTATTCTCGAATAGAACCGTCCGTCATGGTGAAAACCCGATGACTGCGCTCCGCGGGACAAGATTGAAACGCGACATCGGTGCGACTTTAATCCTTAACCGACCGTATGGAAATACCTCGCCGCATATCTGGAAGGTTGAGGTTAATAGGCTCGCTGCGGCAGGCTAATTTGCGAGATTTTTACAGAGGCTAAAAAGCGATTGCTCTGCGCCGTCGTGAGTCATCGCCGACATGCCGCGGCGTGGATGTATTGTACGTGATAATTACACGTCGGTTGTACAACGTTACAAAGTGTTCCACGGTACCGTATCTTTTAATAGTGAAAATGCTGGGTCGACTAAGACGGAAACCTCTTACAAAGCCGGCCATTGTTCACCCACGCAGTGGAAGACAGGTTTGTTTAAGATTGATCGACGAGAGAAACGGAATGCAGGAGATTCACGTATACGCATACGTTTACGAAGTTTAGTAACGATAACATTAATCAGTGTATCCGATGTGTGAATGGTTTGTTTAAGAATCGTCAAGAAGCTGATCGAAACGATCCGTAGAGTTATAAATTTGGATATTGAAAATTATTAGGCTGGATGC
Source organism: Tetrapedia diversipes (assembly GCA_033822845.1). Taxonomy (NCBI): domain Eukaryota; kingdom Metazoa; phylum Arthropoda; class Insecta; order Hymenoptera; family Apidae; genus Tetrapedia; species Tetrapedia diversipes. The sequence continues at coordinate 607,536 of JAOPTO010002404.1, read as the reverse complement.
GCAATAAATCTCCGATGGATTGTAAATGATCTATGGTGCGGGAAACTTGTTTGGTTGCTTCCTGATTTCCTTTATGACAAACCGCTTTCCGAACCAAGACGAAGATAACTCAATCGTTTTACCAAACGATGTTCTGCTTCTACGATGACTCTTGCCAACGGAAGCATAACACTTTGAAAAGAGAATAGGTTATTCCGATTTCATCGTAACAGTTTATTGAAAATGGATCGACGTAAGAATCGAATGCGATCCGTAGCCTCAGCCTAGATCGCTCTGCCAATCAGCAACGACACGAATTAGATGTTGGTATCGAAAAGAGTGCGAAGACAAGAATATTGGTCGGTGGAGGGTGCCGCTAATAAGAGACACCTCGCACGTATATCGAGAGGACGGAGACACGGGAGCCACGTCGCGTCCGTATCTACCGCTAGCTGTTTCTTTTGGTCGCCGACACGATACCGTACGACGACTAACGAACGGCTTGCATACAAATTCGTAGCGTCTTAATAAACGAAACCATGCCGCGTGCAAAGTGTTATACCGTTGTACTCGAGCGACCTTCGTGTCGGACGATCTCACCGCAGCTGGATCTTTCGCTCGACGGATCACCGAAGAGATCCGGCGATTTCCCTCCGTCGAAAGTGTCCACCTGTACCGAGGAAACGGCTTTATTAACGGAACAACGTTCGATCTCTCACCCTTTTTGTCCTTTAACGAAGACGTGGAAGCGATCGAAGCCTCCTCCGGAACGTCGACCGCTCGTTCCTCCTTGCCGGACACGATCCCGCCGACATTCCCCTCGAATTCATCCTCCTTCAATCGCGATACCTCGTCGCTTTTACTGTACACGATCGTTGTTTGCTCGTCGACCTTCTTCCACTCCGACGACTCCTTGTTGTCCACCTCCATGGCGAATTCCTCGAGCCCGGGAATATTTCGAATATCAGGCACAAGGGTCTCCTCGTCCTCCTCTCTTATCCGCCATTTTGCTCTTCGATGGTGTTCAACGGCCGCGTTGTTTTCACGAGCAGCGATTTCACTGACGGAGTCGACCACCTCCTCCACCAGCTCCTCCTCCTGCAGCATGTACTCCCTTCTTTCGTTCGGGTTCTGGTAAACCCGGTAGGGTCCTACCAGCCCGACCACCCCCCTGGGCACCGCCACCGTTCTCTTCCAGTCGGCCTGCAGCTGATCAAACTCTCCCAAGTGGTGGTTCGTGTACATTTCACCAAGATCGAAGAGACGTCGCGGTTCCGGTAGCTGACTCGAGGCGACCTGTAACCACCGGCGGAGTTCCTCTTGTCGCGAACAGACCACCGGCTGTGCCTGCCTCTCCTCCGACGATTGCTCGTTAATCGTTTGAAGCTTCCTCTCGCTCGGGCCCGCTGCTTCGGGTAGCTGAACCTTTTTAGGCTTCTTCTTCACCACGCTGTAAAGAGGATCGTCGTCCTCTGTTTCGAGCGTCGTCGACGCTTGCGACGTTACTTTGTTCTCTGTTGGCAACCAAACGTACGGAAGTTCCCTCTGCTCGATCCGAGCTACCTCCGGCTCGCTTCTTCTTGTCTTGTCACTTTTCACAGCGCTTATCACCACCACGTTCTTTTTCACATCGGACGGCAGATGGTTTACGGTCGACGACACCTCGTTGCTGTCCAGAACGCTGTAAATCGGCTCACGAGTCGCAGCCTGAATCCACTTCGGTCTGTTCTTCGACTTGGCGGAGGATCTAAGCCTCGCCGGATCGACCGTAGCTGTTTTTCGTTCTGCGTTTGCAACGGGAATGTCAGTCAGTTCGGCCACCATGGTCAGGTGTTTCGAACACGATCTAGGTGATCAGGTTTACCGGATGTCACGCTTAGATCGTGACAAACATATTCGGGGGCCTCTTACCGATCTTGAAGATCGAAATACCTTTGGGTGTGCGACCTGGACGTGCCGGTGTTCGAAGAACACCCGCGATCGTTAACATAAATCTACCGATCCCTGAAGCAATTCCTCCTTCGAGCCCTTTCGCGATCGATCTACGAAGAATTACAATTCTTGTCGAATACGAACGAAATCTTTGGATGGTTTGGTGACGATTTGATTGTTAACGAGCGTCGTCGCACGACCCTTTTGCCCGGAAACTTGAATCACGAATCGAAAAACTCCGTAATTGCGCACCATATGTTTGCTCGAAGAACGAATAAGAATCACGATTCTCAGAGAGTTTCTTACGACATCAAAACGATACTACGTCGAACATGATGGAATTAGAATACTCGAGACACGATCACTAATAGACACACTCGTATAATTTCCGTCCCATCTCTGGGCGTCTTCGAAACTTAGTTCGCCGACGAGCGCACCCGATCGACCACAAAAGGTAAATGTCGTTTCTTGGCTTTAGTTTTACCAGAAACAATGTGCCGTAGACGTGGAGGTGGTGGCTGGAGGTCGATCGTATGAATCTGGCTCTCGTTCGTGACCAGGATGACGAAAAAGGTTTCACATGCTCCGTGAGACCGATAGCTTTTACCTTTTCCGTCATCTAGGTTAGACGATTTTCCACAAAACGTGTTACGCTGATGCAACGTCTCGTTAATCAAGTTGCTCGCGGTTACGCGTCATTATGCGGATAGAATCGCGCCTTGCGATCGCGAGAAATCTCGTTACTTCGATAAAAAGTTCGCAAAAGCGAACAGTAACAACATTCAAGGTATCTATTCTTTCATTGCACGTAACAAAATTATATGAGCTACGATTTCTGATTTTCGTGCACGCTAAAGTTCAAAGATTTGGAAGCACCTTTCAGTTTGCACCCTTTTTAAATCATCCATTAATTTTCGTATAAATTAGAAAACAGTAACTACACCTATTGATAACAGTTTTGTGTACTTTAGCAAATTTGTAGAAATTTCTAAGATAATGGCATTCGAAGTCCTTTTTTCTTTAAATTCTCGTAATGCTCAGAACACGTAGCGTTTCCGAACTTTTGATTGGTAGCACAGGTACACAGGTATGTATAATTAAAATTCAAAATTTTGCTCGGTATGCTAACATGAAAACACCAAAATAGGAAGGTGTTTTATAAAAATTTGAGCAGAATTGAGAAAATGAATCTGGTATTAGAAAAGGAGAAGATTATAATACAGCTAATCGACTAAATCTCTCATATATCATAATATTCGTTACGGTAAAGCTATTCCCTTTAATAATTCGCTTCGTTTCGCAATGTATACCCTGACAAATAAAACATTCCATAAGTCTTCCTTCCCATGCGTTCTACTTTCATAGACCAACAAGCGTACGTGTACATCATTAATTTATCCAATGCTGTCTCTCACGCGTCTAGCATGGCGTTCCACCACCCTAATTACTATCTATGTGCAATCAAACCCGACGATTGGTCGCTGCCGTTTCGATATTAAAATCTCACACGGTCGCGGTGTCGAGCTGGAAACACGCGACGCCATAAGTGTCGTTTCGTCGTGAAGGAACAACTGCTGACGTTGGAAAATTGCAGGGGAACCGTTAACCCTTGAGGACCGACTATCGTAAAGTGGAGGCACGAATTTTTCTTTTTTTTTCTTCCTTTTTTTTTTCGTTTGCGTGAGAACCGTACGCTCGCAACAACGTGACTGAAACTTCAGAACCCTTTATTCACAGACGAAACTTCCTGAAAGAGAAAGAAAGAGATAGAAAGAGAGAGACGAGTCGCCAACAGGTGTTAGAGGTCGAAGTATTCTGCTCGATAATCACTGGCCGGCTACACCGATGTTCCAACGGCAAATTCTTCCGCGTTTAGCTTTAGGCGAGCATGCAACGTTCGTAAATAGCTGGACAGTAGTGTACCGCTAGAAAAATTGATAAACGTCGACCTTTGTAGAAAGTCACGTATCATCGCGCGAAGACGATGCACAAGGTGTCCGATAAATCGTGGTGCATCTCTTCTGGCGCGAGGACGGTTCTCTCCGTGGACGAAGCAAATTTCGAGTAAATTGTTTCGGATGCGATTAAGGCTATCGGAAACTCCCCTCCCATCCCCTGAAGGATACGAAACTGACTTTCTAAACGACCACGATGATGTTCGGAAAGATCGAATAGGACGTGAGGTGCAATTAATCTTTCGAGAAAAAGAAACGTTGAAAGATGCTTTGGATATTGATGACGACATTCACGAAGTACTCTTATGATTGATTTCGCGGTGAATTTGAAAACTTATTTGATATGCCCTATCATTTGCATTAAAATGTATAGGGTGGCAATTTTTAACCGATCTTGTCACGATCGATTGAGTAAACAATTGAGTAGATGCAAATATAGATGAAACGAAGTAATAGCAACGATAAAGCAATCTCAATGACGAAATTACCTTGCATTCTCAGTTTATCTAATTTTTTCCTATATCTGGACCAACGAACCAAACCTTGGTATTAATTGATTCCTTGTATTCAAATTTTCACTCTTCGGATGATAAAAATTGTATCGTTCTATGCTGTTTCATTCTTAAAACGATTATACAAGAATGACATTAATTCTATGAAAAGGAACTCTTGATTTTCCACCTTTCATTCGCTCTCCTCTAAAATTTGGAAAGTGTGACTCAACATCTACAGTTTCGCTTTGCGGTTCAGGTATTCTTCTAGATACCACTACATCGCGATATCAGATTTTCACTGTTTCTCGTCGATTTTTCGAAATGATGAAATAACAACGAACTTGTTCGAACACCAAATGATTCAAGGAACTGCGTTCTAATGCACGTCATCCTGGAAGACGTGCGATTCTTGAAACTTGCAATACAGTTACCGGTTGTATTCCACAACGTCACGGTACTGTTATTTCGAAAACTAAACAGACACCGGCTTCACCCGGCTCGACCTGGGTAAACTTACATAGCGTGTTAACAGTGCTTTCACGTTCGAAGCCATTTCTCGTACGTTCCCCCGCGAGAGTAATTGTTCTCCCATCGATCATATCGCATTTTACCGGATACCTTCTGGGCGAGGTAGAATTATTCGAGATCGTGCGCATGTAATTCAATTAAAATTGTGATTTAATCGTGTCGTATGACCACGCTGAAATCGCAGCGTGACGGTGAGCCTGGATCCGCTCTGTTAAAGTCGGTAATTGTTATTCTCGTTTTCTATTTGATCACAAAAGCTTTTTTAACCCCGATATTCGGCACGAAGTTTCTCTCTCTCTCTCTCTCTCTCTATTCCTCTCTTTCGTTCGTTCTCTCTTTCTCCCTTTTTCTGTTTCCCTTAACCAAATTCATCGAGCGAAACGTAAATGCAACTTATAACGTATACCAGCGATTCGGTTAATAAAATGATGTATCAGACTGTGAGGAAAGTTTGAGAATATTGAGAGTATTAAAATAAGATGGTGATTTCAACGAGAGTGAAATTCGAACGGAAGGATCTATAAGAATAAATAAAAGAACAGTATAACGAAATATAAATTATTGTAGTGCGTGCACACAAAGGATAGATAAGCGTGAGAAATTAAAATTGTTACGTGGCAAATCCTGCCACGTGACAAAGCACGATGGTGTTTACTCGATTTTTAGTCTTACTCTCGATGGAGAAATCTGTAACGATCGAAGACGCGTTTAAATAAAGTTCCAGAGATGTATTTTAAGCGCACTTATTATAAAAACTAGCCATCAAAAGGGTTTCAGAAGATGACCGACGTCGTTTTAAATATAACGTCGTGCATCGAACGGATGTTCGTCGAAAGAACAGTGTTTGTCGGTAACTTTCAACATTTACTTTCTCAGGAATGATCATAACACGAGTTAATGATTCATATTGCAAAGTAATGAATTATTTATAACGCTAATAATGAGGGTGGGCGGTAAAAAGTTACTTTATCTGCGATAGAAGTTGAATGCAAATATTACTGCAAATTGTACGTCAAAGCAGAAACAAAGCTCGAATCAAAGCTAATTGGAAACAAGTTAAAAGAATTATTACAGTATAATACTTAAGTTTACACTTCTATTAAGTTTACACACATTTCTATAATAAAAAAATATTTGTCTACTTTAAAACGCATTGACAATGCTAACTTCATGCATGTATTGAAATTCCAAGTGTTGTTACTACAATATCATAATAACACTACTTTATATTATATTATATTATATATATATTATACTATATATTATATTGTATACGTAATATTATTCTTGTTACCAGTGCATGAAAATTGATATATTTTGTTATAAAATTCCTATTATTCCAATGTAAATTAGATTTAGTTAGATAGACTTTGTTAATTTGTATCACACTGTATGTACATAAAAAAGAAACTTTATTCTTTGTTGATAAATACTTGTAAACACGTTTATCACTTAAAAATAACACTCTAGTCAAAATTCAGAATTTGCCTCAAATACGTATATCATGTGTTCTAATGCATTGATTCAATGATAAGTGATTGACCGCGCATCAGTAAATAGAAATTTTGAAAATAAGAGTTAGATATAACAGCGGCTAGTAAACAGCATATAATGGACAGAATTCACTCTAGATCAATCATTTTCACTTCCGTGGAAAAGAAAAGGGAAAGTGCGCATCGTTTCAGAACAAGAAACTGTGCTTTGCCAAACGTATCTATGTATGTATGTATGTATGTATGTATGTATGTATGTATGTATGTATGTATGTACGTATGTATGTATAAAAAGAATTTCTTTACATGATCCGCTAAAATGTGTTGCAAAAAAGATAATTTTTATTCAGTGAAAACAGCAGGAAATAATTTTCGAGTATAATCTAAATTACATATTTGTAGAAATTTTCATCAGATGAATTACTTTTTTGCACAATATTGTCTTATAATTATACAATGATTAGTAATATACATTATTGCGCTATTAAGTAACATGTAGCTAGTATTTACGACCTTAAGCAAAACTTAATGAAATATGTTATATCTATAAACTCACTTGATTTTCCGGAATTACACTCCTCAATGGGTTGGAGAATTCGTGGCATCGTAAAATCAATTTCCTTGTTCTTCTATACAACGAAATAACAATTCACCAACACTTGCATTCGTAAGATCTATCACGAAGGCATTTAGATTAATCGATGTCCATTCAAGTTGTACCGTAACAAATTTTTCGTCACGAAATTTTGATTTTTGACATTCTGATGACAATCACAAAACATCACATTTTTCTTAAAATTCTTGTAGTTCGAAGCATTGTTTATAATCCTTTATTCCGAATTTCTTAGGTTATACAAACTTTATATTAAATTTTTGAACTTTGAATACAATCGAATTTTGATTGTAACTTCTTCACGAACTATGAACTAGGAGAAAAAAGGAGTAAAATATCAAAACGTCAAATTGACGCATATCACCACTGGCGCACGTGCACTACATATATATAGTCAATCAGAAATCACGTGCATAGTTACTACTTATATAGTTCGCGGAGGAATGACCTGTGAGATGGTGACTTCTAGCCCTTGAATTACAAATGATTGACCTTTAGAAAAATGGCGGTACTCGTGAACGCTCCGTGACCACGAGTGTCGGCTACACTGAACTACGATACTAAGATGAACCAAGTAAATGGTCCCAGAGCTTAGTTCTAGGTAGGAGGAGCGTATATACTTGGTTTCAATCTTCCTCAAGACATTCTCTCCTCCAGCTACAAAAAGAAAGACAGAGAGAGTATACGTGTACATGTGTATATGTGTACATCTCATGGAACTCTTCTCTGGATTTCGTCCCCCTTTTTCTTCAAGGTAAAATAAAGAATAAGAAATTGGAAGTGTAGGAGAGAAAGTTGTAGAAATGATCACGTTACAACGAGTACTAACGAAGAAAATTACTTTTGACTGAAACTCGAATTTTATTCTTCACATAAATTTTCTGCATTGTTTAGTAATTGTAACATAAAAAGTAAAATATATTTTGAACATGTTCCTTCTCTCGTTTCTATGTAAACAAATTTATTCAAAGTATAAATTTAATTGCTATATGTTTAAATTAAAACATAGCACTTTTTTATACAAAGAAAATCTTCTGTAACTGCGTTAGAATAATATTATTTCACAAAATCACAATAATTTTGTATGTAAAATTTTGTACTTTTATTAAGAAGTCACAAAATATTAATTGAATAATATTTATTACATTGCTGGTCCAAAAAAAACTGTAAATACACTTTATAAAGCTTAATTTTAATATTGCAGTACATTTAAAATATATTAATGGTAAATAACTTATAAGGCTAAAATTACTCCGCATGATTTTGGACGTAATTTTGTTGCTTTTATCCACTAAATCAACATACTTTCATTGTGTTGAAGAAATTAATTACTCTTCACTATGTCAAATATAGGTATTATTTGTATATTAAGAACACTGATTGTACAAGAAAAGGGGAATAAATTAAACAATATTGAGAACTTAAATATGGATATCAAAGGCAAGCTTTTGTATTAAGATCAGTCTTATATATCCCTGATCTCGTAGTGTTTAATGTTAATTCTGAAATGAAACATTTCCTAAGAAATTAACAACACCAGTTCTTCCTTAAGATACGTCTTTAGAAAGTACTTTTTCATAAATAATCCAACAGTACTTCATTATCACTTCTTTTTAGAGCCAAAACCTGAGAAACCCATTATTGCTGCCATTTCATCTGAAGGTCCACCATTGTCTTCATTGACCTCTTCAATTTTTCTTTTCTTGTCTTTTCTCTTCTCTTTTCTGTATTCCTTAATTTTTTCTTCCTGTGGATAACAGAAATAACTCTAGTAAGAAGCTCAGTAATTAATGAAGTATGTTTATACAAACAATGTATGTAGAAAAGAAAACAAACCTCTTCTTTTAATTCTTTTACTCTCTGTTCTAAATCATAATCCTTCTTTTTTTCTTCTAATTTCTTTTTATTCATTGCAAAACGAGCTTTAACCTGTTCTAATGTGGATCGTTCTATTTTCATTGACATACCCAAATTACGTTGATCTAGAAAAATAAATACGAAATTAATATCTGTACAAATATATTTTCTATACAAAAATTAGAAAAATAACAGATATAGCTGATTACGTTTTGTGCCATTGATATGGTCCAAAAAATTGATTGAATCCTTGACAACACAATCACAGACATTACAATAGTACCTGTAAGTATAATATTTTTAAATAAATTATAATTTTGTATTTTATATCACTGTTATTTTACAAAAATATTTTTAAATTTATGTTTACCCTCCAGTTTGCGAAGATGGAGTATTTTTATTAATAACAACACTTTTTCCTAATTTTGATTCAAGATCGACTTTATAATCTCGTTGCTTAAGCAGTTCTCTTTTTACAGCTGGTTGTTTTGGAATGCCTAACTCTTCTTCAGCAATTTCATCCTGAAGACGTTGAAGTGCTATCCTTTCATATTCTTCTCTGTTCCATTTTCGTCTGTGATCATCAGGACGCTAAAAATAAATTTACTATATTACATAAATAACCTGACATTAATAAATAATAAGAAGTATATTAACAGCAAAAATCAAATCTTTATATTCTTATAGTTATACTTTTATAGTTGACATATTATAAATTCATTCGTATACATTTGTATATAATAAAAATTATAATTATAATCTAATTTTCCTATTTTTTAGTTTACATTTATCATTTTACTATTATTTTATTATTATTCATATTATTTTACTATATTTATTGGTTTGATACAAAAATAGGTTAGAAAATATGTCAATATTTTTTATAAACACCGCAAACTTATTTTAACAATGAGAATAAATTAACAACATTTAATTATTAACAACAAAAGTTATAGAAATTCTTACCATAGACATTTTTGAAAATGTATTTCAATCAAACCTATTACAATGCTATTACGCATACAAAAATAAACTGTTTCCCCCTCTTCTTATTGACTGAGGCCTACAGTCAGAGTATGCTCTTATTACATACTTCAGATGAAAAAATAACATGTTTCCAAAAGAAAATGTTTTATTATATTACATATCACAAAGATAATTGTTAGAAATTTATAACTTCTTATTGAATTATATGTTTGAATAATTATTTGTTTAACCTTGAACTTATAGAAAAAATAAAAATTTGTAAAGTATATTAAAAAAAATACTTAAAAATGAAATAAAATGTTTTCTAAAATAACTTTATTCGAGAAAATACATTTCTACAATACTTATATACTAAAACTATATTTGTACACAAGGAGCATGTTTTCAAATAATTTTATAATTAACATTAGTAACAAAAGATTTAATCAATTTTAACGACTAGAAGCTACTTATGTATTTACTATGATATAAAGTAATTAGCTTGCACACATAGTAAAATAAAACAAATATTTATGTATTTTAATAAAATTATACATTTTACCTTTTTATTAATTTATGTAAAAACCTAATTAAAATATTGTGTAGTTTTACAATGACCTGTGAAATATAATTAACAGCATAATTAAATTCCTTGGCATCACTCTATATAATATATATATAGCATTATTTCTCTTCAGAAAAAACCAACAAATATTCTTAGATTTCATAAATCTAACATTGATACAACATTGTCAGTAAACTAAAAATTTGATTCTACATTTACATAGTTATTAAACTGATAAAAGTACAATATAGTTATACATAAACATAAATATAAAACTTTAAATGTGTATTATCACAACAATTCTCTTTTTAATAAAATTCTGAGTCAAAAATTACTCATAAAATTTCACATCAAATAAATAAGTATTCTTTAATGACAAACCATTTCATAAATAATAAATTATTCACATTATTCTAATAAATCTGGTGGTACACTATCTGGTAATATAACTCCAAATCTAGTTACCATGAAAGATGCTACTTTACAACCGTATTCTAAACAATGTTTTGGTTTCCATCGAGCTAAAACACCTGCTAGAAAACCAGCTACCAAAGAATCACCAGCACCTGTTGTATCTACAACAGGAACTTTTGGTTTAATTGGTTGTACCTGAATAAAATATAAATAATTTTTTATCTGACCTTTTAATTTGGTAAATTGTTTTTGTAATATATTTAAATAAATTAACATACTTGAACAGACTGACTTCTTCCCCAAACAGCAATTGCTGGAGCAGAATCACCTTGACTCATAACAAATACTCCACCATGACGCAACCAATCTTCATTAACTGTACTTGAAACATTAACTGAAATCCTTTTCAAACTGTTGAGTAAAAATGGTATATCTGTTACATCATCATATGTAACATTTAATGACTGAGCTAAAGCTTCCATTTCTCTTGCATTACCGAATACAATATTTGCATACCCAACCATTTCACAAATTGCTACATGGTGATCCTGCAAAAATTAATACATCATTAATGTTATGTACTGAAGCTGTATATGTATTAATAAACTGATTTTAGTTATTTGAAATTATTAATTAAAATCTATATACATTAAATATATATGTTCCATTTAAGTTGAAAGCAATAATTATATTTCTTTCTTCTGCTTGCTTAACAAGTTCTTTCGCTACAGAAAAGCTATGTGTGATGAAAAATCCTTCCATATAAATTATTTTTATTGTATCCAATGATAAATTGCTTTTTTTAAGGTCATCTAGAGTATATACAGAAGCAGCTCCAATATTTGCAATAAGACTACGAGATGCTTCATTAATCAATGCTATACAATGCCCTGTAGGTAAGGTTGAATGAACTGCATATCTGTAAGAACATATATACTTAAGGATAGACATTATAAAAATATAAGACACAGAATTCAGAGTATCTGCAAACCTGGCATCCACACCTGCTGATCGAACTAAATTTTCCAATGTTTTTCCATTTGCATCATTTCCAAGACCTCCACAATAAATGCAATATTGATTTTGACGACTTTCATCACAAAGCCATTGTAAAATCCTCAATGAATTTTGTGCTGATCCTCCAGCACTGATTCTCTGTTCTAATCTGTTTCATATATATCATTTATAACATTTGAATTTTCAATACTACATTATGTTCTTATGTATTAATTAAAATGATTTACAAATCAAAATTATAATGTTTACAATGTATATCTTTTATACAGATATACCTATCATATTATTATAATTTTTTCTCTCTTTTAAAACAATAAAAAAAAATAAATACCTATATAAAGTATATACAATGTAACATATAACAATTATTAACAAATATACTTATTAACTCTAGCGGTAAATCTGCCAACAACTCATGTATTTTTTCTATAGGAAGTTCTGTTTCTCCATCCATCGTAAGATTATATTTTTTTAATAAATCTTCATCTTTTAAGGATATATAAGTATCCAACAAAGGATTACCAAAAGCTATAATTGCAGGGACTGCTAGCTTTGCAATAGCTCTCTTTAATGGAACTGTTTCAACCATTTTTATTTATAATTTGTAAATTTTTTATACTAAAATATCTGTGAATAAATTTCAATGTAGTTTTCTTCATTTTATTTACAGCATTTTACACTTGTAAATATTTACTATATACTATACCTTTATAAGTTTAGTAACCATATAAGTAATTATGTTTGTAACAAATAAAAAATATAACATATAATTATATTAGTAGTTAAAAATCCCATAAATGAATATTAAACATCTCTTCCAACACCAGCTTCATATTACGTTGAAATTTTAAAAACCTATTTATGTTTTTATCGAGAAGATATAATCGTGAAAAAATCAATATATATATATATATATATATATATATTTCATATATTACTACTTTATTTAAGCCGGCGCAAAGATTACTCTTTAAAATCCACTCATGGAGTTAAATCATTTTGTTTGTTAATAATCAAACAATAAGACACCTTTGTGACTAGTTGGTAAAATCGTATAAAAGCACTGTCTTTCATACATAATAAAAAAAAATACAAAAATAATATAATTTCACACATTTCATTTTAATATGTAGTAAATCGAAATGCTTATTATTTGTTTAATATTGATATATTATGCATTATAATGTTAGATTTGAATTGTATAATTATATAAATTAATGATTACTATATATACTGTTTAACTTTCTTATAATTGCTGAAAACTTTTACATAAAAATATATAATAGTAAATCGTAATATATGTAAGTTGGCATTAAAGTTACAAAATGGATGCGCACATTGCAATTTGAATATACACGACATACACACGATACACGTGGTGTACACATCACATTGAACAACAAAGTGTTTTATTTCAAAAATGGTTCGAAAAAAAATAGATAACCGTATTCGTGTTTTAATTGAAAATGGAGTTGTTATAGGACATAGAACAATGTTTATTGTAATTGGTGAGAAAGCACGAGATCAGGTTAGTACATATTGTTAGGTACAAATAAAATTTTAATAATAAATTTAAAATATCACAATTTTTTATATAGATTGTTCTGCTACATCATATGCTATCAAAAACCGTTGTTAAAGCTAGACCATCTGTACTTTGGTGTTACAAAAAAGAATTAGGATTCAGTAGTCACAGGAAAAAGAGGATGAAGTCCTTAGTGAAAAAAGTTAAATCAGGAAAATTAGATGTTAATGAGGATAATCCCTTTGAATTGTTTGTTGTCTCTACTAATATACGATATTGTTACTATCATGAAACACATAAGATACTTGGGAATACATATGGCATGTGTGTTTTGCAAGTAAGATTTTTCATTTGCTTACATTAGGTAAAAATGATTATTTCAACAGAAAATTATATTTTTAAGGATTTTGAAGCAATTACACCAAATTTATTAGCACGTACTATTGAAACTGTTGAAGGAGGAGGACTTATAGTATTTCTTTTACAATCAGTAAACTCTTTAAAACAACTGTATACTATGAACATGGATGTTCATCAAAGATTTCGTACAGAAGCACATCAAGTATATTACTAGCTTCTATTTTATTAATTTAGAAGTGGTTTTATTATGTTCAAATAATACTTTAAACAATATCCTTATATTTTCTATCTTATTTCAGGATGTTGTTGGTCGATTTAATGAAAGATTTTTATTGTCTCTTGCTTTATGTAAAAGATGTTTGGTTGTTGATGATCAATTAAATGTACTACCTTTATCATCACACAATTTAAAGATTGAACCTGTACAAAAATTATCTTCAGCTGAAGAACTATCAGAATTGGATACATTGAAAGAGAGCTTAAAAGATACACAACCTATTTCTTCTCTTATCAATTGTTGCAAGACTGTTGACCAGGTTGGTTGTGTAAAGTAAATATAAATTGTCTATATTAATTCAAAAAATATTACAACATTGATATTCCTGTTTCTAGGCAAAAGCACTTCTTAAATTTATTGAATGTATATCAGAAAAAACATTGAGATCTACCGTTTCTTTAACTGCAGCTAGAGGACGTGGAAAATCTGCAGCATTAGGTTTAGCAGTTGCTGGTGCTATAACATTTGGCTACTCAAACATTTATATTTCAAGTCCAAGTCCAGAAAATTTAAATACACTCTTTGAATTTGTTTTCAAAGGTAAGTTCTATAAAGAAATATGCTTCAGGATGAATTAAATTTTTATATCATTTTTAGGATTTGATGCATTAGGATATCAAGAACATCTTGATTATGGACTTGTGCAATCTACAAACCCTGAATTTAATAAAGCTACTGTTCGTGTCAATGTCTTTCGGGAACATAGACAAACAATTCAGGTATAATACCCTTGACATCTTTGTAATGCAATAAAGTAAGTATATTGATAAGAAATAAAAATTTTTTTAGTACATTCATCCTACTGATGCACATAAATTAAATCAAGCTGAATTACTTGTAATTGATGAAGCTGCAGCAATACCTCTTCCTTATGTGAAAGATATGCTTGGTCCTTATTTAATATTTCTTGCATCAACTATCAATGGGTAATTATACATTATATCTAAATTATTTCTAATCATTTTCAATTGTTATGTAACTTATATTTATTTTTAATAGATATGAAGGAACAGGTAGATCTTTATCACTGAAACTATTACAGCAATTAAGAAATCAAACTGTTGGCTCAAATAGTCATGAAAAAAATAAAAAGCAACAAAATGAAAAAACTGTTATTGGAAGACAATTACATGAATTGATGTTGGAAGAATCTATTCGTTATAAACCAGGAGATTCTATTGAACAATGGTTGTGTGATTTATTATGCTTAAATGCTACAACAAATGCACCTATTTTATCTGGATGTCCACCTCCTGATATGTGTCAATTATATTACATAAATAGGTAACTAATTTCTTAAATATGGATATATTTATAACATCTAATTTCATATTGTTACATATTTTTTCAGAGATACCTTATTTTCTTATCATAAAGCATCTGAATTGTTTTTACAAAAATTGGTGGCTCTTTATGTTGCTTCACATTATAAGGTAAGTATCTACATTTATTTCTTTACAATTCAAAAAGATACTAAATTTTTAATAATATTTCAGAATAGTCCAAATGATTTACAAATGATGTCTGATGCACCAGCACATCACCTATTCTGTCTTTTGGGTCCAATAGATTCAAATAAAAAAACACTGCCTGAAGTATTAGTAGTCATTCAAGTAAGTATGTCTGATATAACAATATTATAAATTTAATTAATTTAAGTTTTAATGTTTTTGTAAGTAGATTTGCTTAGAAGGTGAAGTAAGTAAAAACACTATAAATGATGGACTAGTCCGAGGGCGTAGAGCAGCTGGTGATCTTATACCATGGACTATTGCACAACAATATCAAGATCAAGATTTTCCTTCGTTAGCTGGAGCACGTATTGTGCGAATTGCAACGCATCCCGATTATCACGGGGTAATTATTATACAAATTGATAATGTTAATGTATATTTGATAAATATTTTAATACAGATGGGATATGGCAGTCGAGCATTGGAATTATTGAAACAGTATTACGAAATGAAAATACCTAATATTAATGAAACACCCCTAGAAATACATACAACAGAAATATTCCAAATTAAAGATGAAGAAGTAAACTTGCTAAAAGAAAGAATTGGTGATTATTATATTATATGTTAAATATAAATTTTACTATATTCTTTTAGTTTCATATTAATAACTTTTAGAACCACGAGCTTCCCTTCCACCACTTCTTCTAAAATTGAATGAAAGACGTCCGGAAAATTTAGATTATATCGGTGTATCTTTTGGTGTTACTGAACAACTTTTGAAATTTTGGAAACGCGCTGAATTTGTGCCCGTATATTTAAGGTCGTATTATCGTACACTAGTAGTATTGTATCATAAATTGAACATAAGAAAACGTTCAATTTTTCATTTCTTTCTTTTCTTTTTTAGGCAAACAACAAATGATATAACGGGTGAATATTCGTTAATCATGTTATACAAAATAAATTCTGAACAAAAGGATGTTAAATGGTTACACGCGTATTGGAATGATTTTCGAAGACGATTTATAAGTCTTTTGTCATTTTCATTTAATGTATATTCACCTTCATTGGCTCTAAGCATATTGATTAATAAAGTAGTTACTTCAGAAATTACAAGTTAGTGTATTTTTCAGACTATATTTACTTTAATTAAATAAATATCTTTTTTTCTCAATAACATTGTTTTTTTCAGCATTAACGAAAAATATATTGGATATATATTTGACACCTTATGATCTAAAACGTTTACAAATGTATAGTAATAATATGGCAGATTATCATTTAATAATGGATTTGTTGCCATCATTAGCACATTTATATTTTTTAAACATGATGGATGATACTCATTTATCAGCAGTGCAATCAGTAATTTTTAAATTTGATAATATAAAAACAAATATATTTAATGTTTTAAGTGTTCACAGTATGTACTCAAAGTAATATTTTTTACTTTCAGGCAATTTTATTAGGAGTAGGTTTGCAACACAAAACAGTTGATAAATTAGCGGAAGAATTAGATTTGCCAGCAACACAATTACTTGGTTTATTCAATCGTACCATACGTAAATTTGTACAGTATCTTAATAGAATAGCAGAAAATTTTATTGAGACTACAATGATGAAGACTGATAATAATAATAGAAGCGTGCAACTTAATCCTATTAACGGACAAAGTTTACATGACGAATTAGAAACTGCAGCTAAGGTTTGATTATCTTTTCATTAAAATATATAACACAGAATTTTATTCAACAAATGTGTGGAATAATAATTTTAATAATATCAATATAATTTTTTAGGAATTAAAATCAAAACAGAAAACTGAATTGGCAAAGTTGAAAAGAGAAAATTTAGAACAATATGCTATTAAAGGAACAGAAGCTGATTGGAATGATGTACTTACTGGAAAGAAAAGTAAAAATCTTATATCTATAAAAAGTGGAGAAAAGAGAACATTGGAAGATGACATTGCTTCAGAAGTCCAGAAAAAGCAATTTAAGAAGAAAAAAAGACGTTCTTTCAAAACTTAATTAGTGTACAATGTTTTTGAATAATCTGTGTAATAAATAACAAAAATATAATTAATAACAATATGTTGCATTATTTATTATGTTAAAAAACCCATCTTGATATGAAAATGGTAAAAAATATAACTTTACTATGTACAAAAGAAATATATTGATATAACTTTAATCAAAAAAGTTATTTTCTACTACATATTTAATACATTGACAAATTAAATTTCTTTCATGTTGAATAGACCGTGAAAGTAATCTTTCTAACAACTGTGATGTGTATGGGTGTTTTCCTTTTATAAATGTTCTCTGTTCTTTATTTTTTTTATTTCGATTTAATGCAATATTTTTTTGATTTTTTAAAATTTTGGGAACTAAGTCTCTGGACTGTAAATTACAAGATTCCGGTGCATGAGTATTTAAACATGAGTTGTGAACAACTCTATTTTCATCTATTAATTCTTTTAGTTTATCATTTCCTTGTGTTGGCATATTATCATTTAATTTTACTTTTTTAAATGGTATTTCTTCAGGAACATCGCCTATAAATAGTATTTAATAATTCTAAATAAAATATATATGAACATATTTGTATAAATTAAAGTTGATTTTTACATACTTTCTTCAGAAGCACTTCCATAATTTGCTACTAAATTGGGTATACAAGTAGTGACTGCAAATTTTGGCAATACAGCTGGGGTTTCTTCCTCATCAGAAATATAACTATTTTCCTCACAATCATATTCAATTTCATTATCATGTTGATCATCTGTTTGCAAATCTTTTAAACTCACTAAAAAATTATTTACATAGAAAAAGTTTAAAAAATAAAGATATATATATATATATATGTATACTGGAATTACATAAATATAATAATTACTCACATATTCCAGAAAATTTATGCAAACCCCTATATGTTTCTTCATGTTCTATAGTATTACTAGATATCTTATTAGATTGCTTTTGTACTGTTCTTTTACGATTATGAGACCGTAACAATCTTTTTTTTGCTTGTTTAACAACATTCTGTTTTTGTTTAATTATTTCACCTCTTTGTACCTTTTCCATTTCTTCTGCTTTTCGTAACTCAATATTAGCTTTTGTAGGATACCTCCTATAGTAAAATTAACAATTATATAAATCATTATCAATCACTATACATCATAAAAATCATTACAACTTACTTTTTTCGCTCCATTATCCATTTCTCAATGTCTTCTGGAGTTGACACATTCTTTATTTTATGGTATAAACCACTACTATGTTGCATGGTAATATGTTTTTCAATTAGTAATGGATGAGCAGAAAAGGTGCATCCATCAATACCACACAGTTTATGTTCCTTTTTATGTACAATAAGAGTATCTTCTGATGAAAAATCTTTATCACATATTTCACAGTAAAATGATTCATTATCTTCTGAACTGACGTAATTTTCATCTCTTTGATCATATGGTTGCTCGTCATCTGGGTAAAGATGAGCCTAAAAATAGTTACTTCAAATATTTTTCATACATTATATGTACTCAAATTCAATGCAAAAATACCGTTTTGCATAAAACCATCATTGAAAGTAATAATAATAAATATATCACTGGTTTGTTTTGATGTCTGTCTTACACAATTCATAGTTTTCATAACTTTTTGTCTTATAATAACAATATGATATATAGTATTTGAAAATCAAACATTATTATATTTTTTAAATAATTTTATTGTTTAAGATGTGATAACTTTAGATTTTAAATAGTTTAAGTAATATGAAGTTATGTATATATGATAAATTTTTATAAAGATGGTTTATACAATTAGAAAATGTAAAATTAATATTTAATGAAAGATAAAATTAATTACATTGGAACACAAAATTAATTAGAAAGAATATTACAAATTAACAAGAAATAAGTTCTGTAACAATTGTAGAATTATAGAAGTATTTTGTTCGCATTTTTTAAACAAAGCTAGCATTTAAGGTCTGTGTACAAATAAACATCAAAATATATTTACAAACAGTGATTGTTTGTACTGTTGTATACAATTATTGCTTACACATTATATTTAAAATCTTTTCCAGGGTATTCAGAAATTCACCTAGTATGTTTATAGGAGTATCTTAAATGCATATTTTTTATTCACCTTTTTTTTTTATATCAGTTATTAATGTTGAATTAAATTTTACTTATGATCCGCATAAACTCAAGAAAGCATTTTATAGAAATCATAACATACTATATGTAGAAAGTAATACAATTTATATGGGTGTATATATATATTATAGTTCTAATACAAAATTTCATTAAAAATTTTTTAAATTTTTAATTAAATTTAGATGATACAACCCTTAGTGTCATTTATTTTGAAATAATGATAATATAAATCTGATAAATTTATTTATTAGATGACACTAATAAAAGAAAGCATGTTTATTTTATACACGATATAAAACATATGTAACTGATAAAAATTTTAAAAAGACAATACTTTTATAAAAATTACTTGATATAAAAAATCTAGTAGAAACATTTTCATATTTCAGAACGATTATTCAACGCATATAAGAAATTACTTTTTTAGTGGTTCATAGAGTAATTGGGGACACCAGATTTAGAACTTATACAAATACGATTTATTCTTACAATACGTATCTTAATTACAAATTTATTTTATTCTGAATTTATATTTCGTGGAAGTCATGTGTTATTGAAATTAATAGAATGTACTCAATACTATGACACATAATAACAAACAATTACAAAAATTGTCATATCTTAGTACAGAGCCACAAGCTATGTAACAAAACATCATGCAAATAGTTTTAGTTTATCAGGTAAATCGTATTTTATACTTAATAGAAAACATGTATTAAACATGTCAGAGAATTTCTAAGCACTTCATAAAATTTTTCATTAGAAATAGCTCGCAGCACTGTATACTGGCCAAAGAGCAATTAAAGAGCTTTCTGATGGAATTATAAAAGGCCAGATTTTTATATACATTGTGTATAGAAATTATAGATATTTAATACTTCTAGCATGAAAGTGTATAAGAAATATACAAAATTTTACATTTATAATAGATATTAACAAATTAAGAGAAAAACAGTATAGTTTTTATATAAGTATTACTTAAAACTGAGAAGATATCTGTTATTCAAACATTATTCAATATTAATCTCTATTTTTTAAAACTATTTTATAATAGTTTAACAGCATGCACTTATAATATAAATGCTAAGAATGAACTTATATTGCAAAGTAATTATATTCTATAAATGACAAAAAAAAGAACAATGCAATTCTGTAATTAAATGTAATACAGATATTTTAAGAACAATGTTTTCAATGTACTGTATATTAAAATAAAAATGAATCAAATCGTTCTGAAGTTTGAAAACAGAATACTTGTGTAATTTCAACTGTTCAATTCTTTATAGGAGGAGAAGCCTGAAGCTTAAGACTGTGCCTGTTCGCTGGAAGGCTGCATCTCCTCCGTTAGTTCCATTTGCTCTGATTGCTCAGTTGCATTCTCTGTTTTCTGAACACCCTCAGACTCAATCGTATTCTTATCATCTGTTTTTTGACCACCCTGTAATCAAAGTAGTTTGTCAATCTTGACTGGAACACAATGAAATTAATTACATAGTGCCAATTAAAAGTAGTAGTGCAAATAATATTAAGTTTGTGTACAAACAATACAATTGATTATCAAAATTAAAAATTCATTGCTAAAAGAATATAAGTGAAAATTATTTCTTATTTATTAATTGAGGCTGAAAAAAAAATTAATGACATAAATTGTTTAAATATAAAATAAAAATATTTTTATTTAATCATATATGATTGTTCATGTGTTTATAAATTAATAATTTACTTACTTTATAATTACAATTATAAATTATTTCTAGTCTTGTATAAATCATCCCATAAAAAACAACATATAAAGTCAAATAAAAAATTTATAAAATCAAGTATATTTAATACATTAATGTTTTTAAATCTTACAAAGTGTTCTAAAATACTTACTGCAAATTGCTAAAGAAAATGAAATGAATATTTTATTTCATTTTATTTATGATAAAGAATACACCAAATACAATCTATAAATATCATGTTAATATTAATAAGTAATAGGAGAATGTAAAGAAAATATTATGTTAAAAAAAATATAAAATTATTTGTTACTTATTTCTACAGGATGGTCTACTTTCCACTCTTTTATAATATCCAAACATGCTTTATATAAATAACAGTAACAAAAATATTGTTAATATCACTATAAAGAATGTTTTAAAAATTAAGAGCATTATACTCATTTTGCATAATCAATTTATACTAATTAAAAATCTTAAAATTATTGTAACAAATTTTTCATTCTACACATATATTAAGTTTTTATATTTTTAATCATAGTATAATATATACAAACAAAAAAGAAGTTGTAAATAGAACATTAAGTTGTCAATATATAAAACACTAATTTTTCCAAAATAGTTTCAAATTTATTATAAATAGAATAAAAAATAATCAAACTTATAAATATAATAATACTGTAGTTGGCATTTATAAAATTATTTTTAAATTATTATAATCTTCCTTATACTATTTACAAATATTCTAATATATACAAAATGTATCTTTTATAATTTATAAATAATATATTTGCAATAAAAAGAACATGTAATTACCCCCTATTAATTTATTAATATTAACCCCTTGGCTTATAACCACGAGCGAGACTCGTGATACAGGATTTGTACTATAAGCGAAAACCACGAGTCTGACTCGTGGTGAGGAATTGATGCATAAAATACCGCGTATTATTATTTGAACCAGCATTTGGAGCTATTTCTCGAACTTCTTGTTTACTATGGCTCGCGTGATCGGCAGATAACATGTAGGCCAAGGGGTTAACCAGGAAAGTGTAATGTGAACAATGAAATATTAGTTTAGAAAACATGATTATGTTATATTATATATATACAAATATAATAAAAGAAAATACCTGTTCAGGATGTTTTGCAAGATAATCATTTTTAGCATCCCTAATCATTCTTGTAACTTTGTTTCTTAAATCCTTAAATTCTTCCCATTCTTTTGCATCTTTATTTTTTTTTGCCTTAGCATACAGCTTATTTTTCTTTTGTATTTCACTTCGAATTTCATCAGTCATCCATGGTTTCTTTAGTTCCAATTCCTAAATAATTATAATATCACTTAATCAAAATTTAAACAACACTCTCAAAGTTTTAAGTTTTGATCTATTACAAAACTATTATTAAATTTAAAAATATTTTAATAATTAAAAGTAAAAAATTGTCTTGTATGTTTTCACAATATTTGATAATAATAACATAGAAGTCAAATTAATTCATTCTTTAAAACAATCATTTTTTCTTTTAGACACAAAAGTAAATTTTAAAAGTTTTGCATAAAGAGTAAATAGTCATCAGAATAATTTTTATTTTTAATAATACCATTAACAAAAATTAAAATAAAATATACTTTAATAAAAACATTAATTAATTAAATAAATTTACTGATCATATTTATATTTTTATAAAATTATTACTACTTATTGTTCTAATGAAAAAATAAAATTACTGTCTAATTTGTATTTAATAAATATTAGACTAAAAATTTCATTTTTACCTCAAGTTTGTTAACTTTTTTCACATTATTTAATGCTTTGCCTTTAACATTGCCATTTCCGATAGAAAACCGTGGTCTCATATGAGATAAGATTTGAGGTGGTAATGCCCTCCTGTGCCAAGGCCTCAGTAGTGGTCCTCTAGGTCCTGCACCTCGTAAACCTAATGGTGGAACCATTGGAGCCATACCTCTAATTCTTGGACCAAATAATGGCATTGGTCCACTGGGTCGACTTACACCACCTGGTCGAGGTGGTGGCGGTAATCTTTGTCGCATGGGTCCGAAAACAGGGCTCATTGGGGGGGGCGGCATTCTTGGAGGTAAACCAGGAGGTGGAAGTCTACCACCGAATCTCGGAGGCGGAAGAGGCCGTATACCGGCAGGTGGAATTCTTGGCCCTAATAAGGGTCCTCGATTTAATGGACTCATTATTATTTTCAATAATAAAACTTAAATCACTTAATTTGCGTCTAAAAGTAGTAGATGCTCAATATACTGCTAAATACCAAGTATTATTTATAAGGTTAAAACCTTAAATTTACACACTGTTTACGCGTAAAATACGTGATGGTATGCCCAAATTATACACTTCTCAACTTTTGTGCATTAAACTTTTATTACAAAATCAATTCTGGTATTAATTGTCGGAAATATCGTGAAAACATTACGAATTTCTAAGCAGATAAACTTTTTATACCGCAAATAGCAAGCAATACTTATGAGCTTGATCTCAACCACCACGAACAGCAAACTTTAAGTCATACAAATACTAGTAAGGATGAAATTAGAAAGTTGACCTTGATTACTTTATATAGTGTTAAATTATTATGATAATTTTTTAATTCTTAAAATAAGACCTATCAACATAAATTTTCCATTTTAATAAAATAATATTTATTTTTATATCAATTCTTCTTATCAATTTTATTTACAATTTAAATTCAAAAATATACATTATATGATAAAATTAAATGTTGAATAATTTTTCGTATGAATCATATTTTATCTTCAAAATTACATTTTTTGTTTAACAATAAATAAATATTTAAATAATACTGAAATAAATTATGCTTTTTTATTGCATATCCGCCTATACTTAAGAATAGTTTTAAGAACACAAATTATTATGTTACTTATCTGATTGGTATACCACCAATTTATAAGAGATATGCTTTTCTCATTGGTCTATTTGAGCAACGCTTTTAACGTATCGCCAGCTGTTGAAGTTACGTTTGTTTGAAATCAAACGGCAACTGAAGTTTGTTGGGTTGCTTGGAGCTTCGAAATTTGCCTGCCATGTATGGACGGTAAATACACTTCGTTATAACAAGAAGTGGGCATGCATAGTGTCTAAAAAGTAATAATAATTTGAAAAAAAAGAAGAATTGATTTATACATAAAAGACTGGCTACAAATTTAAAAGGAAATAATGGCCACAATTCGGGTACATGAGGATCAAGAAAATCGTATTGCCGATATTCGTCGTGGCAAAGAAAATATTACCGTGCCCCTTCAAAGTCAAACATTGCAGTTAACAAAACGTGCAGTTCTAGGCGTTCTTCATAATAATTGTAATCGTAATACTAAAACAGTATGTACACATTTTACATCTTTTCTCCCGCGTTTTTTTGACTTAAGAAATCGACTTTTCTTAATTTCATTTCTTAAGTAAAAAGTACTTTCCAAATTTATGTAGTTTCTTTATTATCTTAACAACAAAATCATTCATTATTAAAATAATATTTGTTTTGCTTTATATAGGAAATTTACAAGGATGAAAAGTATCCAAAAACAAAAGCTATTATACCCACCCAGTTTGAACCTTTTAAAATTTATGAAGAAAAGAAAGAAGAAGTTATATTTAAAATCTATGAAGATAAGTTAGAAGAAGAAACGTCTGTTGCACTTAGAGACACAAGGGATAAAAAAGAAACAAAGGAAAAGCAAGATGTTAAGTCTGAAAGAGAAAATCCAAGGTTAGAAGTGAATCCTATGAATGTCTCAAATATACCATTTTGTAATACTATCGAAGATGTAAATCAAAAAAAAGAAAATGAAGTAATCTTCTCACAAGGCAGCCCAATGTCTTTAGAAAAATCAATTTCTTATTCGTCTTCCTCAAAGAAAGAACTTCAGAAACGAAGAGAGTCTATTAAAGAAATGAGAATGAATTTTTTCGATGTAGATGAATATAGAGCTGATATATATAATTATTTGCGTATTGCAGAGGTATGCATTTACTTAAGATCACTTTATTTTTATATCAAAGTGTTTTATAGTAATTAATATTAACAAATTACTCTAATAAAATATTTTATCTTAGAGACATCATAGACCAAAACCAGGATATATGAAGAAACAACCAGATATAACATATTCAATGCGATCAATATTAGTGGATTGGCTTGTAGAAGTTGCAGAAGAATATCGATTACAAACAGAAACGCTTTATTTAGCAGTTTCATACATTGACCGCTTTTTATCATACATGAGTGTTGTAAGAGCAAAGCTGCAACTTGTTGGCACAGCAGCTATGTTTATTGCTGCGTAAGATTTTTATACAACTATTTGATTAATTATATTTATTTAATGGAATAGTAAAATTATCAATTAAATTTTTTAGTATTTAAAAAAATAATATATAATATTACAGAAAATATGAAGAAATTTATCCACCTGATGTAAGTGAATTTGTATATATCACAGATGATACGTATACAAAAAAACAAGTATTACGTATGGAGCATTTAATATTGAGAGTTTTATCTTTTGATCTAACTGTTCCAACACCACTTACCTTTCTCATGGAATACTATATTAGCAATAATCTTTCTGAAAAAATTAAATTTTTAGCAATGGTAAGTGTATAATATTTTTTAAATATATTATCTTTATATAATTTTAATTTGCATACAAAATTTTACAGTATCTCTGTGAATTGTCAATGCTTGAAGGAGATCCATATCTACAGTTTTTACCTAGTCATTTAGCTGCATCTGCAATAGCACTTGCACGACATACATTATTACAGGAGATATGGCCACATGAGTTAGAATTGTCAACAGGATATAGCTTAAAGGATCTTAAAGAATGCATTATTTGTTTGAATAAAACTTTTTGTAATGCATTGAATATTCAACAACAGGCTATACAAGAAAAATATAAAAGCAGCAAGTAAGTTTGACTGTATAGAATTTAAACTAGTTTTCTTTTTTTATGATTTAAATTGAATATTAAATATATTTTTATTTAGATATGGACATGTAGCATTATTATTACCACGACGTATTGATAATGTAACACTGAACTCTGAAGATGAAGAAGAAAATGCCTAGTGCTTAAACAGGCATTGAGCAAGAGTAGAAGAATCTATAAATTTATACATATTTGGAAATAACGAACCTCCCATAATAAATCCCATGTTTTGAAAGACAAGGAGGGGATTAGGGCAAGACTGACCTATTGTTTCACAAATGAAATGTGCGAATTACTTCTATTAGCATGTTTGGTCATTATGATTTGCATAGGCAACATATTGACTTTACTTCTCATATTTCACCACCACCTATACTTATAGGTTGTAGGTAAATTTTTATAACTGTTTTTAGAGCTCCGTCATTATATTAACGAATGAAGCTCTAAATTATGTTATTTAGGAATTATATTTTTATATGCATTTTTTAGATGATTGTTAACAGAACACTTGCTCTACATACGTAATGCCCAAATTTTGTTGCCAGTGATCTGTCATAAAATAATAGGAAGTGTAAGAATAATAACTGTATTTATTATTGACATTGTACTAAAAATACACATTATTGTGATGAAAACACGCCTACGTGTTAACATGATTACATTTGTCTATTTTTACAATTTTTATATAGCTAATTGTTTAAAATCTTTTACATACATAAAACTCTTAACTTTCATAAATTATGGTTTAACCAAAAATAACAATCACAAAATAATTGTACACGTATTTCATAAATTATACCATTTCAAAAACGCTTCTATTTATAATTAGTCAAATAAACTTTTATTATAAAATTTATATATTATGCTCTATATACAAATAACATTGTGTTTCATTTTTCATATCAATATTCTTTAATCGTTTTAATAAAGAAAGTATATAGTATTTTATGAATGATTTCTGAGTGAAACATACTGAAACAAAAATATTCATGTATTTAATACACTAAATGCCTATAATATTTCATATAATAATTATAAAATGTTTTTTAAAAACATGATAAATATACACATCCAAATTATGACAGATAAATATTTTCTAATTAATAATTAAATACTTTCCTAATTGAAAGTATTCAAAAAGTAAATAAAACCACAAATATAATACCTAAGTAACAATATTTAATAACATTCTTTTTATCACAAAATTTAATTACAAATTTAAAAATGTATTTGTTATAATATGATTTGTATCATACATTATAAAAAGTAATGTCAAACTATAATTTAAATAAGTGTTCTTTAAATCTAAGCAATGAATTTAGATAAATTTGTAATTGTTAATTAACCGTGCAAAATATTAAACTACATTATTACTATCGTATCGTGATATGTATTTATAACACAAACAAAAATGCAGTAAAATATTTTCAAACTCATTTGTTATAATGTTATAAAACGTTGGTAGTACTGATTTCTTGTACTTGTAACTATTGCATTTAATTGTGCGCATGTGTACGTTGTATTCTAAACTGGTATTGACGTTGATAATTTTCAGTTGGTATTTAATAGAATTCTAACAAAACGATTGTTGGAGGTGTTTCTCCGAATAAAAGTTATACATTCCACAATATTATTGAGGTAATTCACTTAATTCAATATCTGTTTTATTTGTTATTTATTGAATAAGTGTTCACTTTTTATTTAGCATACAATCGTTTAAAAATATTTTGAATATCTTATCCAAACTTCTAATGTCTTAAATAAATATATGTTTTTAGGTTATTTTTAATTACTCTAATTGAGTAACAAGTCCATATCCATTCATAACATTTTAATTTAACCTATAAAATATGTACTTATATATACGTTGCTTTGATTTGATAAGGATTTATCATATTAGGATAAAATATAAGTTCTAAAAATATTTATATTTATATTTAAATTAATAATAATACGTCTATCCTTTTTAAAAACTAATTAATTAAAAGTAAAATGATAAATGCATAATAACTTTAAGATGTAAATGTAAAAATATGTTTTTCTGTAGTTGAACCATTAATGTCTAAAAAAATTTATTTATTTTAAAGTTTATTAACTTGGTTGGTATTTTTTTAAAGCAATATGGATGCATTTGGTGATAATTTTGTCAGTGAACAAGAAGTAGATCCAGTGGCAGAATTTGTAGCAAGAGAACAGGATCAATTGGCAGGGCTTGAAAATGAAATTCCACCTGTTTCTATATCTACTTCTGTAATAGCACCTAATACTGATGGTAATTAATTACTGTTAAATAAATTATAAAATTTTATTCTTGTTAAAATATTTATCTTATTTAACATTTATACTAAAGTATAAAATTCAGTGTATAAATACAAAAATTACAAGTTTACAACTATCTATCTTATTTAAATTTAAAAGTTATATAAACGATATTAACTATATAATAAGTAATATGTTAAAACAACAAGAAACAAAATATAATTTATTATTATTATTATTATTAATTATCTTGGAAAGCATTTCTATTTTACAATTTATTATATAATTCACATTAAATTAAAATGTTTTTGAAATTTTAGTTGGTCCAGGTGGTGATGCAGAAGGTAGTTTTGAAATAATAGATGCAGTTGGACAACTTCATGATGTACAAGCACTCCCAGTAATAGGTAAAACATATTGATAAACTATATATAGTTTATTATGAGATATTCAATATAGATTTCAAAAAAATTGTATACAGAAGCTACACCTAAACCTCTACCTGTAAAAGAAGAACCAGAAAAAATACGTAAATGGAGGGAAGAACAAAAAGCTAGACTTGAGGAAAAAGGTATTCATTTATACATAATATATATCTAGTCAACTCACTTTACAATTTTAATTTATTAATTTTAATTATTATCTTATTTTATACATACATAATTTATTTAGATGCAGAAGAAGAGAAAAAAAAGGAAGAATGGAGAGAAGCTGCAAAAAAAGAATTAGAAGAATGGTATAAACATCATGCAGAAGCTATTAGTAAAACAAAAACTACAAACAGGTAATATCTAAAATTGCTATTTTTATAAATTAATTCTGTAAAATATTTTTGACATAATTTTTATAAATATAACTTTTAATCGTACACTTGTAGATGCAATTAAAAGTTTTATTGTAAATAAAATTATACATACTTTATTTAAAACATGTACTACATACAATTATATTATTTTCATTCTGCTTCTTAGGGAATCAGCCAAGTAAGTTACCCTACATTTTTTTGCATGTATAATTGCATTGCATTGCTGTATAATATAGCTTGCTTATTCAATTTATGATAAAATTATTTGCAGATATATCAAATATTGTTTACTGCTTTTTAGTACCAGTTCATACATATATTACTTTGTGCTTGATGCAATTATACTTGAGGTTTCAATGTTTCTAATCATATTGTATGCAAGCCTCGCATTTATTGACTTCAGCTATATTAAGAACAATTTTAATAATAAATATTACAGTATTTGATTATTTTTATAAATTATAGATATTATGCTTGATATAAATGTTATAACAGTTCGTTATAAATTATATATACTTTCACGATATGTTCTCGTTAAAATTATTAATTTTTATATTGTGTATTAATAATTTAATCACTATTAGTATTTTAATATCTTTTATTTCCCAATTTGTTTATGTGAGAATACATAAGCAAAGATGTAAACACTTTTCTCCTTATTTATGATTTTCTAATAGCAGATAAAGTTCGTATCTAAATATTTATAGATCATGCTTTATCAAACTTAAATAAATATATATATATATATGTATTTTTACCAGATTTTGTTATGTAAATAAGAATTGTTTGAAGTTGTTCTGAATATTGTGTTGCTAAGTACATACGTTATTATGAAAAACAAAAAACAGAATTATTAAACATATACATTGCAATGTCATTAGTGCATTTAGTGTTCAAGTATTGTCACACTTACGTTTCGTATATATTACAATTTATGTAATATAATGTATTTATCTCTAGGAATGCAGAAAAACAATTTGTAGCAGAAGCTGATGAAGTAGAACCAGGAACTGAATGGGAACGAATCGCCAAACTTTGTGATTTCAATCCCAAATCTTCCCGTACTTCGAAAGATGTTTCTCGGATGCGTTCAATCATTTTGCAATTAAAGCAGACCCCACCAACTCCAGTCACTCTTTGATTAAATTAATAACTTTGTGTGGAACATACGCGCGTGCGCACACATACCCACACACATATATCTACTATCAAGTGTGTTAAATGAAAACAGTGTACACAGATTATAATATTATTGGAAAAGGATTATAAATCATCCGTTAAATAAAAATGTAATGTTATTGTGAATAAAGATTACATATAGCAATTATATGCATAAATATTATATTTAAAAAATAAAATATGTAATATAACTACTGATGTTAAAAATAAAGGTAATAATATATGAATTTAAACAGAAGTGGTAATTTACAAAACAATACGTATTTTTATAAATTATTTTAATTATATATAAAATTTTATGAAAATATATTATTTTCAATATGCTTAGTAAATTTGTAACTATACTAAAGTAACTTAACAGATAACTTATTGTGCGTAATATAAAAAATTTATACAGTTTTAACTTTATACAGTGCTAAATACTTTTATGTTTCATATGTCTAAAAGTTCATGATCAGTTTCCTTCTTACTATCCTTATATTATTTACTCTGAAAATAATAAATATAATTATTATTAAATTATTAATTATAATTATTAAATATAATTCATTTAAAGATTGATACCTATCACATTTCATAGCAAGTTGCATGTCATGTTGCCAGCGATAAATATTCGGATATGTAATGAAACTAAGTGATGTTGATACTGCATTATAAACAGCATAATCCAATTTTGTTGGTACTGGCCTTTATAATGTAAAATTATAAATGACAATAGTTATTTTACTGAAAAAAAATAAAATTATTTCCATGTTATATTTTACCCCTCAAGAAATATTGCAGGTCCTTCTTCTGCATCTTGCATCTCATCATCAGAACTATCTATTATTAATTTTGGCGATGACGGTGGAGTAAAAAATTCTAGCTCATCTAAAAAATAAAAATATTATTTATTAACATTATACATTTTTTACTTCGTATTTTTATATAAACTTTCATTAAAAAATATTCAGTGCCTACCTCCTACATTGTTTTGATCTTGCTTATCTGATGTAAACAATGAACATGATTGTAATTTATCACATAAGTAATCAATTTCATCAATTGTTTGTGCTTTTGAATTTTCATTTGGTATCTGTTAGAAAATGATGTATTATAAAAAAATAATAATAAATGCTAGAAATTATATCATCTGTTATACCTGAGTATAATGGAATAACTGATCCTGAAATTTATGTTCTAAATACTTTTCAAGCTTTATTAAACCCTCTGTGGTATGAAAATCTGCAAAATCATTCAGGAATGGCCAATACTCCTTCCACGATACTTGATACTCTTCTGCCAAATTCCTAAAAATTATATACTGAATTTCAATTTTTATTTAATTTAGAATATTTTTGTTAATCTATAATGATTACATACATCTTCTGCCAACATTAATAATAAAATGTACCTTCCAACGCGTTCAAGTCCTTTTTCTGCATCTTGTAACCTTAAAGCTAAATTATTAATAGGACTATCAGTAGTGTTAGATTCGTCATTCATCACTTTTTTAATCGGAGTCATACGAAGACGCGGAGGTGTTTTCCACTTTTTTCTAAATTCTAACGCTCGAGATTTTGTCATTGGTCCAGCAAATGCACGTACTTCTAAACGTGGACTAATGGGATCCATATTAAAACTCTACAAAGATATTAACTATAAAATATCACACAGCCTAAATTGAAGTATTCTAACATACCAAAGGACTAGTAGGAGAGAAAGGTTCTCCAATTATAGGTTGTAATGAATTATCATCTGATCTTAAGACAGGTACATAATACTGATCTTCTAGTAGTAAACGTATTTCTTTTTTTAATTCTCCATCTTCTTGACATGTTCTGTTACAAATTATCTATAAGATAAGGAAAAATATATTAATGTATTTTATACAAAATTGATTCTTTACAAGAACATGAAAACAAAAAAATTATAAATAAAAAATGATAAATTTGTATTTACTTGTAAATATTTCATAAAATATATAATAATACGTTTTGTAGATGATTGTGAACAATTTATTACGTACATCTATTGGTAGTTGTTTGTATTTGTTTGGTAATGTTTTTATACAACAAGGATATGAAACAAGAACTCGAACTACATTCTTTAAACCAAATTTAACTGCAAAATGTAATGGAGTTTCATTCAATACTTTATCAGGTGTATTTAAATATAAATCTAACATAATCTGAGCACGGTCCACATAACTCTTGCATTCATCACCATAAAGTAACTTTATAAAATCTGCATTTCCTACAGTGTTTAATATTAACTCACACATATCAGGTCTATCTGCTCTGACTGCAATATGTAATGCATTATAACGGCATCCTTCCTGTAAAAAGCAAATAAAGAGAAAGCTTTAATAAAAATAATTTATGTTTTCTATACCTGAATGCAAACTATAACTTACTTGCAAAATTGCAGGTGTATCTCCACTACCAATTAAATATCTTGGATTTCCCCATATTGTAGTCTTTACAGCAAACAAATCTCCATCTTTAATTAACTTTTTAAAGCATGTAAGATCTTGAGGTCGTAAAGCTTTAAAGTTATTTGATTTTTCTTCAGTTACAGGTACTGTTGTAGGTATTAAGGTACTATTAACATAATTTGTTCTCTCAAATCCATACTTAGCATATTCTTCAGCTTCCAATCGTTTTTTAAATGATTTTAAACGACTGGTCTTAAATTCTTTAATTACTTTTAATGCTTCCGATTTATCCTGATAAACTCTTATATTTTCTATAATACATAATCGTTAAATTTTTAAAATAAATATTACAATAAAACCATCAAAGAATATACAAAAATATAATAGTTTTGGTTTTTATACGTTTACCTTTAGTATTATTTTCTGTTGAAAAGTCAATATTTTCTTCAGGTATATATACAGCATGGAACATTGTATCATTTGATAGATTAAAATTTCCTCGACTCATATGTGATGTTTCTGATCTTTGCTCGTCTTCTCCCATTGTAATTTCACTTCTTTTTAAAGAAGCTTCTAATTTCGCTTCTGTTTTAATCTGTATAATCATTTATTGGTTATGTCTCATATACGAAAGCATCAAAAAAACATTAAAATTATCTGATTAAACATAATTTTTAAGACTTATATGGAATATCTTTTGTGTCTTTTTAATGAAAAATTGCACGGTTTGTTTAAGAATTTTTGTTATAGTTTTTAATAATGTTGGTTAAAATTTGTAGCGTTTTAAAAAATAATATTATTAAGTACTAAGCAAATAATATTTATCGTAAAATCGTTTTTATCCATACTACACGTACTATTAGAGTAAACTACTATACATTTATTTTACAAAACATAAGTTAAGAAAATAGGAAACATGATGTTATAAGTTAATATTTCGTTTAAGGGTAAATTTAACTTTCAAATTACTAAACAATTACACAGTAACTTAAGAATACTATATAATACAATCGCTGTATTTATAAAATCAATAACTTATAACTAGAAGCATAACTTTCTTATTACGTATGATACAAAATACTTAAAAAACTGTACCAATTCATAATCAACTGTCATTTATAAAATCAACCAATCCTGAGTAGATTCTAGATTGTCAACCAATAATTTTAAACGCGACGTAACATTATTATTGTAATAAATATCTGTAATAAATTGTATATAATAAATATTTATTAAATATTTTCAGCTACCGCATTAATAGTATTTAAATATAAATCTAACAATATTATTTAATTACTAGTATTGATATTAAGTATTTACTGTATAACCAGTTATTCGAAATTTTGTTTCTTATTGGTTACCAAAACTAAATAGCGCGTATTTCATATAATTTTATCATTCGTTAATCAAAAATTTGATATATTATTTAATTATACATAAGGAATATTTTTCTTACGTTACACATTTTATTTTAAATCATTATGAATAAAGATTTTTTTAATTGCTATGAACTAAATTTTACTTGACATATAAGATTCAATACATTTTTAATCATTTTGATTCCGATATTTACATAGTTGTGAAAATATTACATATTTTCAGAAGAATGATTTTCTTCTGTGAATTTATACGTACTTACTTACTAAACCATCAATGTGTAATTTATCAAGTATAATATATTATAAAAACATAAATGCACCTGAAGAGAGTCAATCATTTTGTTGTAAACACACGTGCACCTGCATGGTTATTACACAATGAATGAGTTTAAGAACACTGAGTGGGCGGAGCTATCACCACACCATCGTAATCAACCAATGAGAGATCTAGTAAGTATTTACAAACCTCGCGTCATCAAATGTGTATTATCTCTCTAGCTGTTTGTAACATGTATTTTTTTCAATCATATTCAAGATTAGGCTTGAGAGTTTCGGGAGACTGTTGTTGCTGCAAAGGACTACTGATAGTTCGAACTTGGACGTCGTGCGAAGTACCTCGTTCAAAGCGCTTTCTTTATAAGTGATGTTCATAGTGCTGTAGAAAGGAAATCAGTATTTTTTTATCTATTGTACAATCCTTCTTAACAATCGATCTAAACAAAGTAACAATAAACAATATAACACATAAGAGAATTTCGAAATGAATTTATCGTTTGCTGGTTGTGGCTTTCTTGGTATTTACCACGTTGGTGTGGCAGTGTGCTTCAAGAAATACGCTCCACACTTGCTCTTGGATAAGATTAGTGGTGCATCGGCTGGTGCTATCGCTGCTTGTTGTCTTCTTTGTGACTTACCCCTCGGTGAGTGAACTCCTTTGTTTATATATCTACCAGATATATAATATCTTAAATAATTAGTTTTTTCAGTGTTATGGTTCAATTTATGACTTCTGATATTACACATCTCACATTCTGTATCCATTGCGTGCATGTTGAACAAATTGTTTCAGCATACCAATAATTTCACATTGTAATTAAGCTGCGAATATCTCCATTTGTTTTTTAATGTTAATCATCACGATGTTGCAATTTAGTGTTTACTTCAACTTTATGCTGTCAAGCCAAAAAATATAACTGTCAATTTGATTTTATAAATTAAGGAATTTTCTAAACACATTTACGTTAATAGCATTTAGAAATAATAATAACACTTATTAATTCTAAAGTTTTTTATGTACTAAATGGATCCAACTAGATGGATAAATTAGTTTATACCTTAATTATATAAATAAGAAGTGCAAAGAAGTATTACAAATAATTTAATACAAATTTATGAAGTATAATTATTAAAATCATGTGAATGAAAGAAATAATTTCAAACAAAATGAAATATTATAGTACTATATTAACAATTATTATTAGTATTATGTATGATTTGTTAGAATTTCAGTCAACTGCTGTGTTACACCTATTATTATTCATAAAATTTCAAAACCACTCATAAAAAGTTGTATAAAATTGATTATTTGATGAATAAATGTCATAATTAGGTCAAGCTTAGAATAAGTAAATTGGAAGTAGTAGCAAGAACACTTATCAAATGTTTTTCTTTGTGAGTAAGATTGGTAATAAATATATAACACAATGCAAGCAATTACAATAGACATATTGGCATAAGTTACTACGCACTACTGAAAATTTTTTATTATGATAAGAGCTTATCATGTTGTATGAAAGAGAAATATGTATCTTTCATTTTAGTAATAATTTATTTGAACACTTGTTAATTGTTTGTTTACTGATGTTATTAAAATTAAATAGCTAAGAAGTATTTTTAAAATAAACTTCCTTGAAGAATATTTTTCTATAACAAACTATTTAAACAATAAAGTCAATACATCAGTTTTTAATAATATTATGAATAAATTGGGATATATTTGAAAAACATCTAAAAAATAAATGAAAACAATAAAAAATTTGTAATTATTATACCATTTATAATTTTATTTCAAAAATTATATAAATAATTTAATAATAATAAATTAAATTTTAATAAAATCCTAAATACATAAATTAAATGCATGTAAATATTTTTTGTATAAAGTAGAAAGATAAAAATATTTGATTTATAAAACATTTATAGTAAAATCCAAGCAGAAAAATTGTTTTAAATATACAAAGATAAAAGTCTAAATATAAATTCCTTTAATTTATATATCGATGGTTTTTAAAAAATCATATATTTAATTAAATATAAATAAAATATTTCCTTTACGAAAATGAGAATATCATCCAGCATTTTTTCCCGCGTCTTTACTTCCGTATCGTGTTCAACAGTATTAAATACATTTGTTGATAACATACTAAAACCATATATATGTTTTTTACGTATAAAACCAGCAGTTTAGTATTGAATGATAAAAAAATTGATAAAAAATGGACAAAGGTGGATGTTATTTTCTTATTGCTTCGAAACGATGATTCAAATACTTGTACGAAGTAATCAGTTTATCCTTATCGAATTTCTTTGTTAATAAGTACCACAATTTAGAAGCATTTTTAATTAATGAATCCGACATCTTCGTAAAAATTAAATTATTCATTGTATTGAACTTCGATACTTATCAATTTTATAAAACTTTTATATTTAAAATATAAAATTTAACTACATTTGTTTAAAGAAGTAAATATATATTGAATAACTAAATCGTTTTAAAAATATTAGATAAGTTATGTATTTTGCATATTATTTGAAAGTGGAACAATTAAAATTATAAATTGGTAATACTGTTGTCCATCGATGCGCAGCAGCATCCTATAATCATTTACATAATTAATGACGTAAACGTTTTCACAATGTTACTCTAATGGTAAAAACATATTAAGGTCGTGCAGTCAGCACAATAAACTGCGTAGCGTATATAACTAAGCATATAGCAGGATGTTTACGGTTAATAGAAATCTACATTGTTGCAGTAAGCGATTTTACGCTAAAATATTTATCACAATCAGTTTTGAAAAAGAATCATTCAGTCACATATGTATGTATAAGGTATGCTCATTTTTTTGGTGTACAAAAATGTGAATTAATCTATATACATTAGAAAATAAATGAAGCGGTCATTATACTTATATACATTAATAGTTTATAAAAATTACATATTTGTACTATATTTCATATGTAGTTCATACACATTCACTTCTTATGTTACACTTCCGGTGTTACATATATGTAAACGAACTCAAATGTTATAGATAAATATTTTTGCTATAATAATTACTAGATGTTACCTTAGAGTTAATTATAATGTCACTTTAATTTGATTTACCTAATTGACACCAAAGTAGAAATTTGATTCAAATATATTGTATCTGAAAATAAGATATACGTCTATACATGCATTATGAGTAAATGGCTTATTAATGTATTTTTATTATCTGAAATTATCAAAGAAACGGTTAAAGTCTAAATAATATCTTTAAATATAGATAGACAGTTTGATATAAAGATTAAATGCAGGTAATAATCTACTACTGTAATAAAATTAAAAAATGGTTGATTACTGTTTTTAATCTTTTATATGTTGGATGAAATAAATGCAAAACGTCCCTTCTTCCGGTTAAGTTTTAAATAATAAAAACATTTAATATACAATTGTTTTCTATCTTGTGTCTGTTAAATACTTAATTATATTGAATGAAAAAAATTATATAAGTTTGTATTTAATCAGTTCATTTTAACTTTGTTATCAAAATTCGTATCTGTTCTCTTAGTAGCGTAGTTTAAATATTTGAATTAGAAAATAAATCAAGTATGTACTTCCTCCTAATGTGGTAATATCCACAAAGGATACTGTATCTAAAGCAAGTAAACAAATGTTTGTTTTTGTAGAAAAGCAATGCTAAAGTTTGCGATAAAAAATAAGGTTATACGTATGTATACTTGTACATAAAAAATTGTCCAGCTGTTTTTATAAGATATGACGAAATCTATAGAATTAAAATGATATATTTCGCTTGAATTATGTAGGGATGGCACACTGGAAACCTTGAAATCTTGAAACCTCTCAAAATCTTGTGTTGATTCCAAATTTCTAAAATCGAGATAAATAATAAATAGTAATTTATACAGATAATGAAAATATTGTCATGATATAAATTTATTTAACTAACAATTCAGTTGAGTTTGTGTTTAGATTTTAGTCTCATTAATTAGTATGGTTTTATCGACGATTATCGATGAAGTTTTTCGCTTATTCATTTATTTAAATTTAATTTAATTGTATTAAAGAAATAATTTGATTTTTCCTATTTAGATTTTAATCTTTCGAAAAAAAATTAAAAAAAAATGGATATTTATTTTTTAGAAAAAAAAGAAAAAAGAAGTATTTCCAGGTTTCGAAAGTTTTAAGTTTCGAGAATTTCGAGAGCTTTGAAATCTCACAAACTTTCGAATCTGAATTTCGCGAATCTAGAAATTAAGTTTCAAGCCATGTACAGATTAAATATATAAAAATTATTTCTACGTCTTGAATTATTAATTTCAAAAATTCCGCTTCACTTTATACTGAGATATTAAAAATTTTAAATAGATAGATTATTCGAACGAAAATTCTTATATTATGAATCAAAATGATCCGTTATAAAGATTTGTTTTTCTTCGTATAGGGATATTAAAGGTCCTACCCAGTATTCCCATTTACAGTGTTTCAAGAAGGTAGGTCTTTTAATTCTTGTTTCAAGTTGTACATTCTTGTGGATTGCATAGCTTTAAGATTTTTT
Source organism: Tetrapedia diversipes (assembly GCA_033822845.1). Taxonomy (NCBI): domain Eukaryota; kingdom Metazoa; phylum Arthropoda; class Insecta; order Hymenoptera; family Apidae; genus Tetrapedia; species Tetrapedia diversipes. The sequence continues at coordinate 568,364 of JAOPTO010002404.1, read as the reverse complement.
TTTCATGCTGTATTGAATCTAAACTATACTTAATATCTACAGCTTTTGTAAAGTAAATATTAAAAGTATAGTATAGTCTACACTGAGCTCAGTTTTTTAAATTGTTTTCCTCTTTTTTTTTGGAACCGATCAACGTAAGAGGTTTCTGTTCTCGTTTCAATTTTATTAGCAGAGTAGCACTTTGTGTTTTCTTGTAATGTATATTCTCATTTTTAATTTCTATGACTTCTGTTTTAAAGAAATATTTCTGGTGCAAAAGGGATTACCCTAATGGTATTTTGTTATTATTATGTTCGTATTAGTATATTCAAACTGTAATCAGTTTATACGATTTTTTTATACTTTTTTTACATATATGTATATGTACGTTTATATATACATGTATTTGTAAATATGTATGCATAGATATGTATTGTATAAGATACACATACATTTTTTAATTGATTTAATCTGGATACAATTAAAATATATCAAGTATAGATGATAAGATAAATTTATAAGTCGCTTTTTTACTTTTTTCATTATGCAATATTTTAAAATGCTATAAATTTATCTTAAAAAGTATTTCGAATTAAAATATTAAAATTTTTTAAGACCTATTGAAAGAATAATGGAAAATTGTACAAATAGAAGCCAAAATATGGAAAGACTACTCAAAATTCCTTCAAACCACTCATAAACAAATTTTACAATGGAATAAGATAATGGGTAGTAAATAATTTCCTTTACTTTAAGCAATACACAATTCTCTTAAAAAATTTAAAAATAAAATTTCATTTCATTAAAACAACATTTCAAATGTTAAAGTTTTCACCTTTAATTCATAAGATTAATTTTGATAATGTATTTTATATTATTTTTTATTGCCCTTCATGTAATGACTATAATTATGTGTTTTTATAGGGGAGATTACAAGTAATGTATTACGTGTTGCGCGTGAAGCACGACAACGAACTCTTGGTCCATTTAGTCCATCATTTAATGTACAAGAAATACTGTTAGAGAGTTTACAGAAGGTATGTATTATTGACAGTAACTTAAAGTGAATATTTTGATTTTCCAAAGATACTAAAAAACATTTATTAATTTATATAATAACGTGTACATAAAGCTTATATTGTTTAATTCTTCATATGTAATGACAAATTATCTCTGTTACAGTTTCTTCCTAATGATGCTCATATTCGTGTGAGTGGCAAACTTCACGTTTCCTTAACGAGAGTATACGATGGAAAAAACGTAATTGTTTCACAATTTTCTTCCAGAGAAGACTTATTGCAGGTATAGGAGTATTTATATTTATAGTTGTATATTTTGTTATCCTATATTGTTCTAAAGAATTTATCGCATTTATAAAAATATTTATACAAGTAAAGTAAGATTGTATATCATACTGTATCTATATTAATATAAAGCTAAAATAAAAATTATATTTTATATTTATAGGCATTATTAGCCAGTGCATTTATTCCAATTTTTTCTGGCCTTTTACCACCAAGATTTCATGGTGTTAGATACATGGATGGTGGTTTCAGTGACAATCTTCCTACACTTGATGAAAATACTATCACTGTTAGTCCTTTTTGTGGAGAAAGTGATATTTGCCCTAGAGATGTTTCTTCTCAACTTTTTCATGTAAGTTAAGTGTAATAAACATATTTTATAGTTAAATTTTAATTAATATATTAAACAGTACTAAATTTTTAAATTATATAATACATATAAAATATAACAAATGAATATTTATAATTTATAGGTCAATTTTGCAAATACAAGTATAGAACTTTCAAGACAAAACATATACAGGTTTGCAAGAATACTTTTTCCACCAAATCCAGAGGTAAAATTGTTTAAATATGTGCTTACAAATAGTGTTATCCACAAATATAGTTCTTTAAGTAGTTCTATTTTATCATAAGTGATACATTAAAATTAATTTTATATAATAACAGTATGAACTGAAATTATGTAAGCTTAAAGTTTTTCAATTATTTTAATAATTATATATTTTTTTAATTATTTACTGATTATACATATTTCTTATAAGTAAGAATAATAAGTCACAAGTAAGAACCTGGATAACACTAATTTATGTAGGTAAAACTTGAATATTAATATTATAAATATTTATAAAATTAGTAAAAATTATATTTATAGATACTTTCAAATATGTGCAAACAAGGGTTTGATGATGCATTAAGATTTCTTCATCGTAATAACTTACTTAATTGTACTAGATGTTTGGCAGTGCAGTCTACTTTTGTTGTCTCAGAAACTCTTGATGACAACATGGATTATGATCCAGAATGTCTAGAATGTAAAATGCATAGACAGGTATATAATTTTAATATAATACAAATTGTAGTTACAAATAATTAATTACAAGTATAAAATATATGTGTTGATTGTATGTAAATGTATGTAAATTGTGTTTTTTATAGGAAGCATTAGTATCTAATTTACCTGAAACAGTTATGACAATATTTCAAGATGCAATTGATTCTGCTAATAAAGGCCTAATTAATTGGTTATTTAAACACAGAAGTGTAAAACTTTTATCATTACTTAGTTTACCATGTACATTACCAGCAGATGTAGTATATGCAACTTTTACAAAGTAAGTATTTTGGTATGTAACTTTTTATTTGTTGTTTTCATTTCTAAAATAACATTTATATATTTATTTAAACAGTATTTTAAATATTTATGCAATTTTGTGTAGTTTCATAGCTCTGTGGTGTAAAATAATAATTTGCATGAATTTATCGCTTATTTAAAATTGCATGCTACTAAAATAGTAACGTGATTAATGTTTATTTATATAATTAAAATTAACTGCACATTCAAATTTAAATAATTTATGCAGATTAATTTTTATGCATGATAATTATTAAAAACTGAGCTTTAACTTCCCTTAAATTCTTTTGTATATAACATAGCTTTAAAGTCATAACTGTATTAAAATTTTCATTATAAGAGAAATTTAGTAAAATAATTTGTAAAGAAATCAAAGTATAGTAATTTAAGTTGATTTCTATTCAGTTGATTCCAAGTTGGTTAACATAACAATTATATATTATATATTATGTTGTTTTGTATTCACATAATTTTATTTCATTTTATTGTTATAAGTAACATGATATTTAACATTATGCATGTGATCATAGTCTGATTGGTAACAAGATAGAAAGTCGCACCTTGGAATATAAAATAATTGGCAATATTCTTCGTACACGTCCACTGATGATTTCTTGTACTAAACATATGACACCTTCTTGGTAAGCTTTGCGTTTCTTATGTTTTGTTATATAAAACAACTTTTAAATTATAGTAACATTCAATTATAAAGCTATACCCTATAAATGTATACCCTAAAAAGATTTATTTATATATACATATATGTGTGTGTACTGGTACTATTCGTATATATATATATATATATATATACTAAATATTATTAATACTATACAAATAGTAACTATTTAATTATATGTACAAATTAAACGTATAATAATAAAGGTGTTACCAAAATTAAATTTCTCTTAGTTCCATTAAATTACTTCTAAAAAGGATCATATGTATTCATATACATATGTTTTAAGTTGTGTGCATGCTTATTTATATTTTATATAAAAAGCTTTAACTTTCTGCTTTTGTAATCTTTTTCCTACTATGTAAATACACTTTTCAGCTAATATATTGAATAATAAATTATTAATATTTTTTCAGGTTTATTTTGAATGTTCCTAAATTACGAAAAAACCTATTAGAATTAAGAACATTTTGCTTGGACCAATTAAGTATGCTATTTCCTAAAATTAATATATACTATCAACAAGTACCACAGACTATTAAATGTCAATTAGCTATTACAGAATATGGATCAAGTAAATAAAATTTTTTATACAATTTATGTTAATTATAAAAAGTAAAAATATGTTGTATATTCATGTTTTACATTTTTCAGATATATATGATATGGAAGCAGCAGAAAAGACTGATAATTTATATAAAAATAAGAAAAATCTAAATTTAACTTTACAATACAATGAATTGTAAGTTTTTAGATTTTATTACTTTAAATATTATTTTATATTGGAATTAATAAATATTACTTTTTATTATTTCAATTTATGTTTTACAGACAACCATGGAAGGACCATAGTAATACATCAAATTGTGTTATAAATATGTCTGATCTTTCAACTGTTGATGATACCTTCGAAAATATCCTTCAGGTATGCAGTAGTGTATTAACAAATCAAGTTTATTAATAAATTTTAGCATTAAAATGTATCTAAATCTTTTTCAAAGTTAAATTTTTTTAAACTTGTTTTTGAATTACATAGGTAACTTCTGATCAAGAAGCTGTAATGGCATATTATTACATGGATGATAACAATAAAGTGCAAGTGACAGAGATATTTGATGTTACAGACTCTGAATCACATGCAATGTTATCTATAGAAGAAGTTGAAAATAATACAAAATTACAATTTGATGAGTGGGATGAACCTACATGGTTATCTCAACGCACACTTAATGATGGTAACTTCTTTTGACTATTGATGACTATATATATATATTGTATAAATTATTTGTATGTAAAAAACAAAAATTTGTATTTTAGTTGTTACAGAATCTTTATACACTGATGCAAATCCACAAAGTATGGAAAATTTGTCAGAAATATCCTTAGAAGATGATATTTTAGGAGCTTTAAATACATCTTCTGATCCAGAGAGTGAGTGGGAAATAAGTAAAGATTTACAAACAATAAAAATTCCAAATCTATCAAATTCTCGAACAGATATGGATTAACCATTATTAAAAATTTAAATTAAAATAATTTTTTTCTATAATAATTGAAATAGAGTATGAATATTATGTGCATATATGTTTTAATTTATACTTACAATGAATGTCATCAGGTATGTACACTTTTGTAGTCAATGATAATGGTGATATTATGAGTGTTGTTACTAATACTCAATATGAATACATTTTTGTAATGTTATTTAAAAAAAGTTAAAAATTAAATAAAAACAATTTTTATAGTCTGTGTTATGCACTGATAAATATAAGATACAACAAAAGCATTATTAAAGTAATGTATATGAAAAGAAAGGTATTTTTAACAGAGCATACACAGTATTTTAACATTAATACATTTCACTAGGGAAAGTTTTATATTGTTATTAAATACTCTCAAGTCAAGTATGGATAGATCTCTAAGAAAGAGACTGATTATAACTGAAATGCACATAAAAGATATTAGTCTCTACTCTAATTTCGTATTGAATTTTTAAATTTTATATGTTAAGCACAATTTGTGTAATTACAAGAATTAAATAAGTAATTTTTCTGGTTCTTTCATCTTTTTTTATTGTAGTCCTCATTAAAAAAGAAGTTATACAACTCATTAAAAAAGTTGTTATACAACTATTTCTACATGTAAATATAGTGTTACGAAATAATTTTTGTGATTATTACTTATAATAAATATAGAAAGAAATAAGAAAATTAATTATTTAAATTAACACAGAGAAAATAAAAGTTTTGATTGCATACAGCTGGAACTGAATGCCAATTAATATACAATGTTTTTATATTGTTTGTTGTTAACATAGTCACTGTTATGGATAATTAATTCCAGTTAAAGATCATTTTTTTGTATGATTCATAAATAGCAAGCCTTTTATATTATAATAACCTCTTATGTAATAAGAGGTTTTTAGTTACAATTATTAAAAAGCATGATTTATGTATTTAATTTTAGTTCGTACTAAATTATCACATAAATGATATACGGAAAGAGCTATAAATAGCAAATATTGCTTGCAAAAGGCTGTATTTATAGGTGTATGTATTGCGTGCATGATTAATGCGTCGACTTCGTGTACAAATAAGGTATGCCATGTCGTAATTTTATGTACTTGTTGTATACTATTAATTTTTATATATTTAAAAAAAGTGCTTTCTACTATCATTTGTTTTATTAATATTGTATATAAAAAGTGTTTGATAAAATCAAAAATTGTACATAGGTATATAATTTTATCTCAAGACTACATAACTTTTAATTTCAATGGCAGATTTTTAATAACTTATTGTTTTGTTTTCTAATATCTTTTTTAATACTTTGTCATAAAGCTAACAGATAAATTTTTTTTGTAATTGCTACGACCACAAATAACATTTTATGCTTATTTTAAATCAAGGGAAGTTATCTTAAGAGCTGTTTCAGTATTTTAATTATGAAAACTACTGAAAGTAGCTACTTAAACAATTTATAGTATGCTTTAATAATGTATATAATTAATGAAATAAAAATATTGAAACCAATTTTTTGTACTTTATACGTTTTTAATAATTTGCATGTGATAAATTATCAAAATATGTTAACTGTATATGAAAAGTATTGATTCAGTTAAATAAGTTCAAAGTATGATGAACAAATTTAATATATTTTAACAATTTATGATTAATGATTTGAAAAAGATTATATAAACGAATTTTCACTTGAAATAAACAGTAATGTCAAAAAGGATTGAGGTCAATAAAAAATGGAATATTTATTATATTTTTTAATATAAAACAAATCATATTGTATGTATAAGTTATATTTACAATAATTGAAACCGCCCTCAAAGTAATATTTTGAGGCAAAATTTTGTGTAGAAATAATTTATTGCACATGCGCACAAATATATACTACGCTGATTTTTATAAAATATGTCTTTACTGATAAACATCGATCGTTCATGAATAAAAATTTCATAATTTACAATTGTAATTGCATGCATAATTAAAACTTTTAAATGTCACATTAACATAATATACAAACACCTCGTTACATTCTTTCTAGGCAGGCTCCAATTATTTAAATGTGACAAAACACTAATTATTTGAACATGTTCAGGCTGGATCTTCCCCAGGAGTAGATGTGGAATTTCTCTGAGGTTCAATTTGAGTTCTACTTTGCGTATTGCCTGCTGCAACAGCAACTTTATGCTGTGTAGCTAGACACTGTAACTGTTGGAGCTGTACAGGTTTGACAAGAGTTCTCTGTAACTACAAAATAAGAAACACAAATTACATTTATGATACTGACTATAATAAATTTGAAAAAATGTTTACATACTTGTTGTTGTGATAATGTTGCCACTCCAAGACTTTGAGTTTGTTGACTGCACTGTCCTGTAGAAGCTCTAGCATGCAAAGATTTTGTCAATAAAGTTTGTTTATTTGCAGGTACTACTTGGGAAGTAGGTGTCGTTTGGGACGCCATAAGCACTGGTTTCGTTGCTGCTGTAAAATGGAATTTTCTTTTAGTTTTCGATCAACTAAAAATAAATTTTATTTTATTTCTTGGATATATAAAATTAAGTAGTTTATAAAAAATATATTATGGTATGTTATTTATAATAACTTACCCATTATAGGAGTTAACACCTGTTTGTTACCAGATAATATTAACTGACTTGCTGTTACTGTTTTAGCTACAGTTACTAACTGATTTGATAAAACAGTTGATTTGACTTGATTTGGTTGTACTTGACGAGTCATATGATTAAGTCGTGGCCTTTGAGATCCAACAAGCTGAATTGCTTGTCCACCCTTAAAAAAACAAATACTGCTTTCTAAATCTTAATAATTATGAAATCTCGGTTATATTCGTTTTGCAAGTATAAGTACCTGTGCAAGAGTAACAGAATTACTACTGCGTATATTTTGTTGCGATAATCCTTTAACCGCAGAAGGTATTATTTGGGCTACAACATTTACGATACAATAAAATACGAATTATTTTGAGTATAGTAACTCTCTGATTTTTATGAACATAAAATATTTACTTATCTCTGTAGGTCAAATGTTAATACATTAAATAAAATATTTTAAAAAGGAAAAAGGTATCCAATACATTAGATAGAATAATTCTTACCAATTGGTAATGATAAATGAGTATTGGCAGGATTAGCTATTACTACCGTTGGTGTAGTTGCAGCAATAGCTGTTGTAACAACTGTAGTAGCTACCATCTAAAAACATAAATTAGTAACTTAGAATAATTTTTGTATATTTGATGTCATATCAATCAAAATGTGCAAATGCGTGAAGTATAAAAGAACTAACACTAGAAACCGTGGTGCAAGTATTAGTTGCAGATGATATAGGCAGAGAAACAATGACTCCTGTAGGTGTAACGGAACCCGTCGTCGCTGACACGTTTAGCGACATCGTAATGGGTTGTGATAATCCGGGAAATGATACCTGTCGTACAACGAATAGTACAGTAGTATTTCATCCTCTACGCCATATGTAGAAATAAGCAGCTCTCCACAACCTGAACATTTTGGAGACCATTGATGGAATTCGATAGACTAGTAAGATTTACACCCTGCAGGTTTACATTAGTAGATGGTGGGGTAGTCATTGGTGTCGCAGACTGATTGTTTTGACTGGAAGAAGCAGTTAATCGTTCGAGTAGTGAAGAACCAGAATTGATGCCTGGTATTGGATTATCTGCAGACGGCGTCCCTATTAATACGAAATAATTTATTATGTTAATAGACTAATCTTATATTCTATGCATTTGAGAATATACCTGCTAACAAAGCTGAAAGTCCTGGCATTGATAATCCAAGTGTCGAAGTATGATCTTGTACGCGAGCTAATCTGACAGCTGTTGCTTTTACTGGTTGCTGCTTAGAACCCAATTGTCCTGTTAAAGTTGAACTTAAACTCACCCTTACCTAAAATGTATACTTGTTAAAACTTCATGATAATCTTAAAAATGTATAAGTATAAATTCAGGTGACTTACTTGACCAGTTGTATTAGGGACATTAATAACATTTCCATGATTAAGAACTCTTGATGGGATTGAAGCATTTAAAGATATTCTTCGTGGTTGAACTTTCTGTTGTGTCAAATTGGCAGGACTACTATTTAACAAACTAAGAATCGCCGCATTATTTGACTTATTTGTTGTCTGCGCATTGCTATTCATAGCAGCTGCTGCTGCATTAGCTGCAAGAATGTATAATAAAATGCTTATTATTTAACACTTATCTTATTTTGTTATAGTTCAATGGTTGTAACGAACCCGCAGCTTGTTGTTGAAATTGTTGAGCAGAATTCATAAGAGATGTTACAAGAGCAGCTATTGCTGGATTGGTAGAATGTTTTTTAAATGGTATTTCATTTTGGTTTTGATTAACAGTTTCTGTAACACAATTTTGTGTTCCAGCTTGCAATTGAGCTTGCTATAAATAAAAATACGTATAAAACTATACAGAAACCAAAATACTAAAATACTGTATACATTATAAATTCCTACCAAAACTGGAACATTTGTAGATGTAGCATTATTAATACTATTGGTTGACTTCTGCTGAAAAACTAAGATTCCAGATCCATTACAGGAATTACCATCAGTAACTGACATTGTAGAATTATCAATTTGTACAGAGGTGGAAGCATTTGATGCACCATTAGTTAAAGATTGCCCTGGACTCGCTGATGTAGTTTCATTTTGGGCAATGACTTGAGAAATATTTGTTGCATCTACACATGTCAAATTATTTTGTGCAGAGGTAGTAGCTTCTGTCATAGTTTTCATTGATGCTACCTGGCCAGCTAAAGTATTTAACTGACCTTGAGCTCTTGATAAGATCTAAATTAATTATTATTAAATGTTAATTTAGTTCAAATTAACCTTATAACATTCATTATAGTCACTAAAGTTGTAATAACTTCAATCAAATATTTTATAAAAAGTATTTAATTTACCTGCTGTGCTACATGTTGAGATTGAGCTTGTTGTAGGTGCTGAGCAACTAATTGCGCTGCTTTTGCTTGCTGCGCCTAAAAAATGTATTCGTTTAAAAATGTGTTATGAAATAAATATATTACTATATGTTTGTTAAGTTTCATATCTGAAATGAATATACACCTGTTGATGTGCTCGTTGCATACCAGGTGTACATGTTACACGAGGGACCTGCCCTGGTACAACATGTTTTATTCTAACATTCTTCCTACCCTCCTCTGTAAATATTTCTGTAAATTGTTGAATGTAATGATTTGCCAAAACTCTTGTACCTAGTGTGAACCTGCACGAGCATTTTAAATATTTATTATTTTAATAATTTAAAGAAAATAGAAACATATTGGTGGAAAAAAAGAGCTGAACATAAGAAAATACCCACCGACATGCAGATCCGTTCTTTTCTCCTTCGCGATGATTTTTATCCATATAAAGCTCTCCCAGGTACTCAGAATTAGAAGGTCTTTGAAGAATTGAGAGCTTTATGTGATCTATTTCACCTTGATTTCCTCCAGTTTCTAATATATACTCTTCTATAACATGTGGCAAGCAGTCTTTTGTTTCTCGCGGGCGTTCGTATGCTTTTGCAAATCTATCATGTATAAAACATAATTTACGTTAATCTAATTCATTATATATCTGCACATAAGAATAAGAAATTAATTATTAAAATTTACCTTAAAACATCAATGGGTGTATTTGGTGGAAGTAAAGGAGGATTTGTAAGAGAAGGCGTTGGACAGGCAGTGGTTGTAACTACTCCCCTTTTTGCTCTTAATTTCTGCATTAAATCTTGTATTGTTAGTCCTTCTGGTTGTGCTAATTGTTCTAATTTTCTTTTTCGATTAACTGTAACCTATAATAATGTAACATATTATTAAAAATTTTTAAATTAATAGTATTAATAGAACTGTGTGAGAAGAACTATATGTAAAATTGAATAAAAATTTACCTGAGAAAATTTTTTGGCTTGTCGCATAAGTTGATGATCAGTAAGCAGAGACTTAGACTGCCTTAGTCTTGTTGTAGCTAAGCTAGGAATAGGATTTGGATCAAGACAAAGAGGTCCTTGAGTAGCAGCAACTAAATGTGATTCTAACATCAATCGTTCTTCATGACTCCAGTCACCATCACTGGTCAAAGTTGATACATCTGAGAGTACACTCTAAAATATATTAAAACGCTGTGTTGATTAATTTAATTACTTTTTTATTTTCATATTTTGTTTAAGAACATTTTTTTATTATTGTTATTAGTGTTCCTCAATTTTATTTTCATGTATATCTTTTTATCAGAAATAAAATTTTTAACGAATTCTGCAAAATAAATATTATGAATGAATAATTATACCAAACCTTGTAATTCATTTTTTCATTTCTCGTTAAATTTATATTAAAAATATGAAAACTGCTTTTAACAATAAAGTTTGTAAACTACACCTTGAAAAACACTAATTATATCATAAAATAGTAGCATTTCATTTCTATTTATTTCTCACTTGGGTTGTAGGCTTAAGAAGCACATGATGAACTTCAGCTTTAGTATGAGGAAATGCTTTTCGGTAATCCCGAACTTCAGCTATTATACAGCCATCATAAAATAAATGAGAATGATTGGTTTCTAATTGCTCTGCTAACATTGCAGGCAACTGACCATTATCTATACATGAAAGTAATTCACCCTGTTCATAACCCATTAGTTGTGTTTCAGCTAATATTGAGTTTTTATCATATTGATTTCCCTTATCACTGTTAAATAAGAAATATTAAATTAATTTATCAACTTATTTTTCTAATATGTACATAAATATTGATATCAATCTATTGAAAAATTAGTATAGACTTACTTATTTCTTACAGCTAGTGAGTATCCTTTATTACCAGCATAGAGATTAACAATTAATGTATGTAAACCTTCTCTTTGCACCAATCTTCCCAAAAGATCACATTCATTTTCTAGATTATTCTGTATATTGCAATACATAAAATTCTTATTAATAAATTAATTTTTGTGTATTAAATATTTTGACAAATATTCATCAATAAAAGTGTTAATAACATTATCTTTACAAATGATACACATACCAATACAGAATCTGGTGTTGCATGAGGAACTTTAGTAAGTTCTTCAAAATACAATCTAGTTAATTTAGACTGGATGCTATGTTTAGAATGACTCTGTTCTCTTCTTTGAATAGATGATTTATCACATGTTAAACTTACAGAATTTTGTCCTTGAACGTTTTTCCAACATTTAGACACCTGATTGATCATATCCTGAATAATGTATATAAATATAAAAATATATAAAAGTGAGTGTTTTAAATTTGTAATTAAATGTATTTATTGATTTTTAAATGCACATAAAATAGATACACACCATGCATCATTAGTTTAATTGCTTGGAATAATTAGAAATTATAATGAAAATAATATTATTTAAATTAACTCATGATAGTTTATAGATAATACCTGAGCCTGCCGACACGCATCTTCTAAACTACAGGCTGTACCAATCATTTTAGTTTTTGACTATTAATACCATTTAATGTCATATCTGATATAATATTGAATTTTCACAATCTGAAATAATTTTATATCATATTAATGATGTTTCATACACAATAAAATAATATAAATAAAATTCAGGTTAATCTTATATTCCACAAAACAAATTTTATATAAAACATAAATTACTGGTATTAGTTATCAGATGTAATTATAAATGTACAATAACTTAAATGAAATTTTATATTTATCTAAATATTTTATTTTTGGTATAATTTGATTATTTACTATTTTAAATTAATAACCAAATAAAAAAACTAAAGATTAATATTTTAATTATATTAAATGGGATGCATTATTACAATATGATTTATTTTTAAATAACCTAATAAATATTGAAGAGTCACCTTTTAATCTATCTTTTTAAATTTATTTGTTACACACATTTTATAGTAACATTAATAATACTTATGATTTCATTTTATTAAAGTAAAAATCATCTTAATATATTAAAAACTACATAAATTTTTATAACTGAATTGCTTATATTTAATAAAAAAACATTATTTTTTTCCTTAAATAATGTAAATATAAGCTATATTAAAACATTATCTATATTATCCTACATTTAAATAATATATAATATACATATAAATATATAGTGCAGAGTAAATATACATGTAAATATACATTGCAGAAAATAAAACTGATAATAATATAGCAGAAAACTAGCTTAGTACAGCAATTTGATAAAAAACAATCAGATAAGATATTATGAGACATAAGATATATTAATGTAAAGTATTTTAAGAATAAAGCTTTATACATGTTTGTTTATTGATGAGACTAACATGTCCTTTATCTCATCTCATCGAATTTATAATAAATATTTCTAACATAATAATAAATTAATATAATCAAATATTATAAAAAGATAAGAAATGAAATCAGTAAAACAAATTTACCGAAACAGAAGGTTATGTCCAAGTTACAAATAAATATATAAAACTATATTTTAATCACAGCATGAATCCACCGAATGTCAAAACAAGCACGCTATATGAGAGGTTATGTAAATATTTATGAACTAACACTAATTAAATTTAAATATTTTAAGTAAAACATAAATAATAGGTTATTTACCTCTAAAGGGTCCAAAAAGTGATCTAATGGTAAACATTGGACACAGGACGTGACTTAAGTTAATTTTCTTATCATAACCTCACACCAATTGATAAATAATATAGGAGTTTACAAATAGCAAAAATCTTGTCAACCAGTCCTAATAACCAACAAAAATCATTTAGTGTAAAATAAATAATATTTACAAGTTAGAAACGTCATTTTAGGACACAATGTAACCTATTATACAAACACCACACAATCATAGACTGGAAAATTGACCACATTTCTCTCTAGTGAAATATTCAATTTACAAGTTCGACCTACACTGGACAACTAAAGGCGAATTGGGTATTTCATGTTCAAGAGTGATCTTGCTTCAAAAGAAGATAGATATATTGTAAAATTTATTGGTGTAAAAGAGAAACTGTATTAAGAAGTCTAACCAACTTTTCAGAGAATTATTTATTAAAATATGTAAATAATTACGTTTTAATTTAACAGAAATAAAAATTGCTGTGTTTAAAATTCATATTATTTTGAAATTCAAATTATATCTGAAATGCATAATATTTCAATAAAAAACTTTTACATTTATTTATCTTATATATTTTCGATACAACCATGCTACATTAAAACCTAGTTCCCGATATACCAATAGGAGGACTCCATTCTTTAAATAAGTGATTCATGTTCAAGTTTATGGTTAATCTAAGCCTAAATTCAAGATGCAGACAGTTTATATCGAAGATCGATAATTTGGAGTATCTTTCGATGAAATTTTGGTAATATATGGTAATATACAGAAATATGTCAATCCAAAAGCTGTCTTAGTATTAACTGAAATGTACGTAATTCAAATCAAATTGGAAAAGCAAATTCTGCTTGAAAGTTTTAGTGATTTCTTCTACTTTTAGGTGAGTAATAATATTTTAATAAATAGTATTAAATTTAAAGAAAAACTAGAAAATAATTTATACTCCATTACTTGTCATTATTTCCCTACTCCAATATTTACAAAATTCTAAATTGAATTAAAAAAAATAATAGTTTTTACTTTTCAGTAATATTTAACATTTCACATTTTGTAATTTTATAAATGTAATTAATTTCAATTTTATTCTGAATTAAATAAACGTATTATTTTAGCTTGGTTATTTTGAAGGATTTAATACTTTCTTATCATTAAAATTGTAATGCAGTATTAGTGATACTATTTATTAAAAGAGAATACGATTTACAATTACTACAGTATTATTAATGTAAGTTTTTATAAATTTATTTAAAAAATTAATATTTTTATATTACATATTTTAATAGAAATCATTAGCTTTGAAAAATAACAACCTTATATATTTACATACGTTGAATTTTGTGAAAGTACTAAATAATTGCTTTTTATAAATTAATATTATACGCTATTGTATTGCAAGTAATTTGAATATCCCGCCATTTAAAATGTAGTTAGTACATTTAACTCAAGAGGGTACATGATTTTTAATCGAGATCGTAAAAGTCTTGTTCACATAGTGGTGCTAGTGATTTGCATTAATCTTAACGAAGATTCAGAAAATGTGTCGTTCATGACTATAAGTAAATAAGAAAAATACTGAGAATTAATTTTGTTTCATGTCAAAGAATATTCGCACTACAAAGTATTTTGATGCACGTACTGTGATAAAATTGTGTCTTCGTTAAGTGATTATAATTCGTAATATTTATTCTATGTGTTGATTTGTCTCTTCTGCTGTTTTGATTTATTAATGACATTCGAATTTTAACATACAATCAAGAATAATGGGTGTTGGCCTCAAACCATTAGAATTTACGGATTGCTTAACTGATAGCCCCTATTTTCGAGAAAATCTTCATTATCATGAACGTGAACTGGAGAAAACCAGTCAACAAATTAAACGGCTCATTAAAGAGGTCAAAGATCTTTTGTTAGCTGCCAAAAGTAAGTTTATTCATTGTATGCGATAAGGCTCTATATACGCGTGTAACAGCTGCTGTTCTTGTTCTATTTTATTTTCATGTTTTTCACTGACACATTTCATTTATAATATAATATTGAGTACCTTTACTATTAATTACTGCTGTTGATCTTAATATTTCTTTTTTTTCTAAATTCATGACGTTAACATATTTTGTACATATTTTATCATATTTTTGTTCTTTGATTTAATTTAATCTTAATTTAATGTTTGTTTATCATTCTTATGTTATACATTATATTTTAAACTTATATAAAATAATACTTTATTGCATCATAATTTAAACTTAATAATAACATATGAATTATAATAATAATAATAATTACATATTTTTTTAGATTTGTCCAGAGCTCAGAGAGCATTTTCTAAAACATTACAGAATTTTAGTTTTGAATGTATTGGAGAAACCCAAACTGAAGACGAAACTCACATATCACAAAGTCTTAAGGAATTTGGTAAACTTATTGCATCAATAGAGGATGAGAGGGATCGCATGGTATGCAATGTCTTTAGCACATAAATGTTTTATGTTAATTGGAAAAGACTATTTTTGGATGAAACTAATTTATATTATAAAATGTGATAATATTTGGATTAATATTTTAATAAAAATTAGATTTTATCTTTGACAAAAAATCATGAGTTATAATATAATTGTATAGTATTATATATGTCTACATAAAATAATTATTTATTAAACTACTTACTAAAATATTTAAAATAGAAAACTTTGTTTCTTTATTCTGTGTAATAACTGTTATACTATTTATATTTGTTTATAAAAATATTATAAGTGTTATTTTAAACAACTCTGTTCTTATGAGAAAAGCTTAATGTGTTTATTTAATGGTATATCTTCAGTCACATTTTACATATATATTTTCAATAACACATAGTATTTATTTTTTTTTATTAATTCTTTAAAACTGTAGTATATATACTTTATTATACTTTTGAATGTTCAAAAATAGTTTGTTTTTAGATTACTTAGAAACTCAATTAACATTTTTAAAGAACAAGCAAGAATGTCTTATATTGTTACTTGTAATTATCACATAATGTAACTTTCTAAAATATTTTAAACATTTGATGCATATAAATTAAAAATCTATATACTTTTAGAACTATTAATATATCAATATCATTTTCAAAAGTTACATAATTATTTTTAATGTATTAGGTAAGTTGTCTATTTAAGTATTTGTTATACAAAATAAGTCTTTTCCCAAATACCTAGTGAAATGAAGATTGTATTGTGCTTGTTTTACTATAGCAAGAACAATGTGTGTACGTGCGCGCGCGCGCGCGAGAAGGAGAGAGAGAGAGAGAGTGAGTGAGAGCGAGAACATAAGGCATAATATATATATATATATTTGCATTCATTTTTAAGCAAGGAATGTGTCTTTAGTAATGTTAATAATCTTATATTTAATCTTCTATTTCTTCTAATATTTATATGATATAAGATTTAACTGCATAGTATTTAGATCAACATTTATGGAGGAGTATGAATGGAGTTCAATAAAGACAATCTCAACTACTATAAATATCTCATTTTGAAAATGTAGGTCAAATTAGATCAGGATTAGAAAATACATATTTTTTACAAAAATTTATTTCATTTAAATAAATTTGCAATTACAACACATATTTTGGTATGAATTAGAATTTTACACACTAATTATATGTTCAAAAGAATGAGTTGGTACTGGTTAGGTTAGATAAAACTACGGTCGGCTATCACGCCTGTAGAATTGGCCAGGTAGTGGAATTCAAACACAACCAACATCATTATTCATTATTCTGAGCATATAATTAATTCTGTAAAGCTCAAATTCACACTAAATTGTGTTTGGTTTGAAATATATTTAAATAATATAAAAGGGTATATTTTCTAACCCTAATCTAATTTAGATTTCTCATGATGCACAATAGAAGTTGGCTTAAATATTATATTGCTGTCCAAAATATTATGTTTATATTAATTAGTTCAGATTGAATTGTTTAATAATTTATTTTCAATGTTAAAGCACTATATTATCTACTTTTGTATATTAGAGTTACAGTAGTTTTGATAAGCTTATTAAAATCACATGTATTGATAAGTTACATACTTTCTCTTTACATTGTAAATAAATGTGTGTAATTCTTTGATACATAACTATATAAATAATAAAATAACTAAATTGTAATTTGAATATTTGACTCACAAAAATATTTGTATGTTTCTTAAAAATTACTGATTTATATATTAGAAATATATATATATATATGAATGTCAAAGTACATAATTAATTTCATTGTTAAATTAACGATATAATTAAATTTACATTTTATTTAATAAAATATATTTTATATATTTGTTCTTTTATTTACTTTATTTAAAATATTGCAATAATAACACAGAATTAGATTTTTCAATATATTTATGTATCAAAAAAATAACAGTTACAAAAGTTTACAAGTAATTAGCACTTTTAGATAAAAATAGGTTTTGGATGAAATGTGAATGAAGAGTAGAGAAATTAGAGTCATTGGATTGTTTGACATTTCTGAAATTTCATTAGATGACTTAAAATATAAATATTAGATAAAATATGATTTCATTATATAAGGATATTATCTTAGACACACAAATTATTTATTTTTATTTAAAATATTAAGAATATTATACATTAATTCTTATAATATTTTTATAATAAATATTAGTTGTATATTTTACAATATAATTATTTAATTTACTGTATATACTTATTTTATATTGAATATAACCTTATATTGTTTTTCATTATGATTAGTGTCACTTATTATATGAGATATGTGATTACGCGTACATTCATATATAATTTTTAAGTGTTATAATAATTTTATGTTTGTAAATATTTATTTTTAGAAGGTAAAAGTGCTGTTTATTACTTTAATGGTATTATTTTCTACATAAAGATTGATCTTACATCTCATTAAAAATTTTATTTAATTTAGTAATTTTGATTTTTAGCTTGAACGTGCTTATGATCACATCATACTTCCTTTGGAAAATTTTAGAAAAGAACACATTGGAGGAGTTAAGGTAATATAAAAGTTTCTGTGCACACGATGTACAAAATAATGATTGTACTATAAATTAAATTTAGTACTCATTATATATAATTTTATATTGGGAAAGTGATTTATAATTATAATATACTTACAGGACGGAAAAAAGAAATTTGAGAAACAAACTATTAAATTTTGCCAGAGTCAAGAACGCTATTTGAATTTGTCCACAAAAAAACAAGACAATGTTCTTCAAGAGGTATAAATAAAATTTATATACTACAAAAATAAATAATTTAACAGAATATGTTATACTTAGGCTGATGCTACATTGGAAATGGCTGAAAGACATTTTTGTCAAGCTAGTTTAGAGTATGTATTTTTGCTTCAAGAAGTACAGGAACGTAAAAAATTTGAATTTGTTGAGACTGTAAGTCTTTGTATAACTTTTTTAACAGATTATCATAAACAATGACTTGGAAGTAAGCAAATGTAACAATTTATAAGTAATAATGTTATTTTTTCAGTTACTAGGTTTTATGTTTGGTTGGCTAACTTTTTATCACCAAGGACATGAAGTTGCAAAGGATTTTAAACCTTATATGACTGAATTGCAATTAAAAATACAGAAGGTTAGTTTTTTTTGTAACATATTTTACTGCTTAAAAATATATGAAAAAGGCATTAGTATTACAGAAGCACGATTCTAAAACTGATTACTTACATTAGCACTATCCAGATGAGAGACAGATTGCTTTATGCATTGTAACATTGATTTATAAAAATCAATTAAGTAGGTTATATATCATTGTTTCACATTCTGTTTTCTGTAAATTTTGTATTATAAAAGTTACACATTCATTCAAACAATATCATATTGTACATTGTAAAAAGTTTACCTTTTGCAACTTATATAATAATAATAGTAATAATTTTATGAACTTTTTGTTACTACAGAAAAATAACAAGTGACACTTGTCATTTTATTGTAGTATATCTTATTCTGCTACATTTCAGAATTAAGAATATTAAAGGAGTTATACTCTAAGATAATTGATTTATATATTATTAATACTATTATAAGAATGTGATTCAATATATCTCAAATATCTTGAAAAGATTATTTGGGGTACATAATATGGGTACTTTTTATGTCTTGTGCACTTTAAAGTATTTTTAATATTAGTAATTTTCTTATAATTGAATTTGTTCTTAATGTTCAACTACTTGTAGAAATACTTAAATGTAACTTTTTACTAAATTATTGTGTGGTGCAAATATTATTAGGATAACAGCATGACAAATAGCTTACTAATTTTCAATTTCATGTGTGTGTGTGTGTTTTACAAGACTAGAGAAAATTTCCTTGCTACCCGGGATAAAACAGAATCACTTATGAATAAAATGAAGGATATGAAAAAGGTATGTAATATATTTTTAAAAATTATTTATTTTATTTATTTTTGTTGTGTTTTATTTCTTATTTACAGTATGTAATGTCTAATAGCAACATATCCA
Organism: Tetrapedia diversipes; assembly: GCA_033822845.1. Taxonomy (NCBI): domain Eukaryota; kingdom Metazoa; phylum Arthropoda; class Insecta; order Hymenoptera; family Apidae; genus Tetrapedia; species Tetrapedia diversipes. Next base: position 548,356 of record JAOPTO010002404.1, on the reverse strand, counting down.
ATATTCAAGATTATTTAGGTTACTCTAAAGATTATTAAGCATGAATCCCATATTATATCTTTAATTAATAAAGACTGATAACAAAGATTTTCATGCTTTGTTTAAAGAAAGTTATTATATAGTTGCCTTGCATTATTTTAATAAAAAGCTATTAGTGGTTTATGTTAATTTTAGTAATGTATTACGAGAATACTAGTAATATTTTCATTTTATAGTCTGCTGTAGAAAGTGGGGTCAATAAATTATACACCCGTGAAGGTTATTTGTTTTTAATGGAAAAAAGTAAGTATACAAGTTTTCTATATAGTTATTCATAAACAAAATAATAAATAATATAATTGTGATATAATATATAAATCAATTTAAATTTACAGAAGCATTTGGTACAACATGGACAAAACAGTACTGCACATATCAAAAAGATAAGAAAGAATTTACAATGATACCTTACAATCAACTTACAGGAAAGTTTGTGAGTAAAATTTATAATTTATTAAATATGTTTAATTTGTTATGAAGAAACAAAATATAATAGTACTGTACTTTAATACAGAGTAGTAAAGAAGTTTTAACATTGGCATCTTGTGTACGTCGTATGTCGGATACAATCGAAAAACGATTTTGTTTTGACATCACCACTATTGATAAGTAAGTTTAACTTAAACATTTTCAAGTATATATGTTTTATATCTTCCTGGTAGTGAAATCTGGAACATCATAGTTTACTTTAAATAATTTATCTAACCAGATACTATGTTTTATGTTTAAATGTCTATTCTTCAAAGTATGATACGTTTTGCATTCTTGGGAATTTAAGGTAGGTGATAGGAAACCTACATTTAGTAATATTCTTTATCTAAAGCTTAAATCTAACTTAAATCTAATTAGTATACAAAATAAACTTAATTGAAATGAATAGTGATTGAATAGTAATAGTAAAAGTAATTTTGTTACAACTTTATTTATCTGCATTTTTCATATGCAGCTTTTTTTTAATAGCAAAAAATATAATAATTCATAAAATAATTATAAATAAGTAAAATATTCATGCACAGTTTTAATTTCATAAATGTAATGAAAGATTTTATTACTAATTCAATGTTTTGTGCCTGTTTAAGCAAGTGTATATATTATCTTATCAATTTTGTGTATTAAAAATATTTGTTAAAAATGTGATAATCTGTTTAGAAAAAATACAGTTTTCACTATCAACAATTTATAACACTTTACAATTTTTTTATTTTTTCAGGCCCAATATAGTATATACATTTCAAGCACTTTCTGAAGAAGATAGAAAGTTGTGGTTAGATGCCATGGATGGTAAAGAACCAGTAAGTAATAATTATTATTTTATGTTTACTACAATATGTCTTAAATAATGAATTATAAGAAATTGATACAATGTATTTCTAATTTCAGAATTATCCTGTAGTAGGTGCATCAACAAAATCTGAAGAAACTGTTTTAGATGAAACAGGGTTCATATTTGTGTCAAAATGTATTACAGCTCTTGAAGAAAGGGGTAAGAGCAATACAGAGAAATACATATATCATGTTTTTTATTATTGTTACTCTATTACTATTAAATATAAATAATTTAAATATAATATACTATTGTTTTAGGTCTTGAAGAACAAGGTTTATATAGAGTCGTTGGCGTTGCTTCCAAAGTAAATAAGCTTTTAGCAATGGGATTAGACAGAAGGAAATTAGAAAAGCTTAATCTGGATGATCGCTTTGAATGGGAAAGTAAAACTATAACTAGTGCGCTCAAAACATACTTAAGGACACTATCCGAACCATTAATGACTTTCCGATATTATAATAGTTTCATTTCAGCTGCGAGTGCGTATAGGTATTCTCTATAATATTGTTTTATTTGAAATCTTCAAATTAAGAGTATTACCTTTTCTTTGTATTAAATAAGATATATTAATATTTCATTGTGTTTTATTAAAGTTAGTGCATTTTATGTTAATATTTTTATTTTTATTATTTGTAATAGAACAAGAAATGAAAGAAGCACGTATAAGTGATATTCATAATCTTGTTTATCGATTACCGAAAGCAAATTTCAATATGCTAGTTCTTTTGATCCGACATCTGTATAGGTAAGGATGCGTATGTTATATTAATATGAAAGTTAATTTTATTGAAGATTCAAGACGAAAAAATTTATTCCAGTTAATTATCTAATTATATTATTTCTACAGCATTGCGAAAAAAAGCGATAAAAATTTAATGACTATCGGCAATTTAGCTGTATGTTTTGGCCCATCCTTATTGCGACCAGAAGAAGAAACAGTAGCTTCAATAATGGATATTAAATTTTATAACATCGTAGTTGAAATTTTAATTGAAAATTGTGAGAAGATAATTGCTGGTCCACCGCAAGATACTATTCGCTCAACACAAAATATTGTTTCCTCTAGATCACAACGTGTTAATACAGAAGATGGATCAACATCTTCTGGTAATGGTACTCCTTTTCTAAGATTTCCAGTTCACACTAATATGTCTTCACCACATGGACATGTAAGTTACATGTGAATTAATTTTATAGTATACAATTTTATAAAATAAAATACATTAATTGAAATTAAATTATATAGCTCGTTACGAGGTCATATTATGATGGTCCGTTATCAGTTGTTAGTAAATCGTTTATCGATGACCGCAAGAATGGAGACTATGAAGAAACAGAACATGCGAGTCACAGAACGCCAGCATATGTAGATAGTCGAAGTGGTCGCGTTAAATTAACTAATACAAATCTTATGTATCATTCTGCAGATAAAGGTTATTTTAATTTTTTTTAAAGCATATCTATTTATCTGTATATTTTATAAATTAAAGATTGTGAATTGTACAATTTTAGTATTAACCAGTGGGAATACAAGTAGTTCAAGCGAATCAATCGCGTCTGATCCTCATTCCTATTCATCTGATTTACCTGTGAAACAAAAACGTGGTTCTATGATGTCTGTACATTATCCATCAAATTATACTCAACGAAACAATCCATCAACATCTGTGTATGTTTTTATTATCAATTAAATATTTGATTTCTTTATTTAGATGCATACTTTTAGTTTATATACAAATTTTTTTTTATAGAGTTAATACATCACCTAGTAGTGGACGCTCAAGCCCTGGACAAGTACCTGGTATTTGGTAAATATAAAGTTATTATGAGTTATTAAATGTCTTTATGTAATTTATTATATATATGTCTTTCTATAATATTGATATTATATATTGACAATTATATTTTTCGTTCTTAGGAGAGTCCGCACTTTGTATGCTTGTGTAGCTGAAAGCGATGGAGAATTATCATTTGAACCAAATCAAATCATCACAAACGGTATATAAAATGTAGTGCATTTTGTGATTATTATATTGCAAATAAGGTGCTGATATTAATCTTCCATTACAGTAAAGGCCTCTTTGGAACCAGGATGGTTAGAGGGCACATTAAATGGTAAAACAGGATTGGTCCCAAAGAATTATGTTGAACAGTTGCCTTGAATTTGGAGAAGCCAAAGAGTGCCTAAATTGTGTTTGCATTCCATTGTAGGTTTTTTTTAGCACTATTGCCTACTGAAACATATATATGTTCGTGAAAACAGAAACACAATGTTTTCTATTTAAATTACTTTGGGTACAATTTACATAGTCAATTATATATACATATATAAATATTCGTATATACATCTTTTTATTTATTAGGAGCCTTTTTGCTCAAAAACATCTATAGTGTATATAATCAATTGTAGAAAAATTTATATATATCTATACATATAGCACTAATATATTACATGATATTTAAATATATTTGTACTAAAAATGTTGCTCCAGTATGTAGCTTGTAGGAGATCTCATAGGCAATAACATTTGTTTATACCATAAATATTTGTACACGTACACCCATGTACTTGTACACACATATAATATCAGAATGTGATAAAATAAATAAGTACCAAATATAATCAGAATTTTTAATAAAGAATTTAATGATATAAAAATAACATTAATTGAATATTACAAAGAAAGTGAATATATATCGCAGTTTTATAAATTGAATAATTTAAATCTAAAATAAGTATCAATGTAAGAAACAATAAATGTATTGACTGGAATAATGAATATAATGAATAAAAAGAGTACAACTTTATAAAATGAAATCAATTTAATATAAAATATCAATAATTAAGGCTATGGTTACACATACAGTAAAAGAACGAGTATTACAACGTACGTTATAATATCTGTTCTTTTAACACTCTTGTGTGATCGTAATCTTAACTGTAATAAATGCAATTAATGGAATAATAACTTACTCATTAATAAGTTATATAATTTCCTACATTTTTAGCATGTACTCTTCCTCCCTTCGCAAACTGGAAGGCAAGGAGTGGTAAATAAAAAAGAATATGTACAATTTATGCATTTTATAGAATGCATATTCTTTTATACAAAAGAGATGTTTTGAATTTTTCTGATTTATTTTAATTATTGTCCTATAATAATATATAATATATAAATTCTAAAACTCATTGTACAAAAAAATATACTTTTGATTAACTGAATAGTTATGGTTTGATCTAAAAAAGTAAGTTTAAGTTTCAAATTACATACTTGCAAAATATATACAATTTTACTTTTTAGATAAATTATTTAAATTTGTTAAATAAATTTCCATTCCTAAACATCCTGCTTTCAAAGCATTTTTTTCTAAACTATTCCATATAGAACTCATAAACAAAGCATAACACAATATTGCTGTTAAAAACATACGTCCTATATTGAGTCCAATAGTTACACCAAGCGATGTAATAGAACAATCCAATCCCATAGACCAAATGAGTGGTATAACTAATGTACAACTTAATAACAAATACCAAAATCTTTGTCGGCGAATACTTTTTAATGAAGTTTCACATATATTTATAGCTTCTTTTAGTAAATCCTTAACATCTATATTTATAAGTTGAGATTCACCTATAACAATAAAAATGTAAACATTAAATTGTTCATGATCTGTATAATTTTGTATGTAATTATGTTTGTTAACTCACCAGTACTAAATTTAAAAGTTGCCATAATAGCTTCATGATCAGAATAACTAAAATCTTTGTAAGGTATTCGTTTTGGAAAAGGATGTTGAAAATTTGTTACTTCTATCTAAAAGCAATTAATAAGCATATTTTCATAAAAGAAGGTAATAAAATTTATAAAAATAAATTTAATATACCTTAATATTCTTTGTACCATGGTATAAAATATGATCTATCCGTTTTCCTTCAGGAGCAGTTCTTGCAAGCTTTGAACTAGTATAACTATTATTGGCACATTCATTGGTCCCCAAGTTATTTGAATTATTTGAGCAGGCATCTGCTAAACCAGCAATGCCACATATGATTCTATAAGCTAAATCTTGAGGTTCTGCATTAAGATCACCGCCTAATATTGTAGAATCAGTACCACCACAAGTCATTTTAATAAACTGAGCAGTATCAAAAGCTTGTAATACTCTATGTGCTGTGTATTCATCATTGTGTTTACTGTATTCTGCATGCAACTGAAATTAATCACACTTAATATTTATTTATATATAAAAACATATATAAATCAAAAATATAATCTTAATAAATAAACTTACATGTACAATGTAAATATTAACATTCATACCATGAATTTGAAGTTTACAAAATCCAATGCCTTTTCCGCCAAACCAATCTCCATGATGTATTTTGTGCACATATCCATTTAAAGGCCATTTATGAAACATCACATCCTTAATAGGAAATTTAGACAATATACAAATCCCTGATCCAAGAACTCCACTAAAATGCATTTGAAAAAGTTTCAACATAATTAAGAAATCAATAATAAAAGTAAAATTAACATTATATCAATATATTTTATTAGAATATACTTGATTATTAATATAATAAATACATTAAATATTTACCTATAGAAATAATGTGAATAAGGTAACTGTTCTTGTGTTCTAGCTTTTATCATTTTAAAATCATTATCAGACCACACCTCTTGTAGACAAATGATATCATAATTTTCAGCAGCAAATTTTTCTGCAATTGCTGCCATACGAGCATTTTTGTTTTGTGAAACTAATGGTATGCCCCTAAAATATATAACATTGTAGAAGCATTTATATGAACTAAAATTGTGCATACAAATGATAATTAGAAGGAAAAATAAAATTATTGTAACAAAATATTTAAGAAGTTTAAGTTAAACTACTAGAAGTAATCTAATATTGATAACATAACTTACCAACAATTTAAAGTTAATACATTTATTGACACTTCGTTTGTCATTTTCTATGCACTATTGGCTTTTTTTTTATGAAACTATTATAAATGATGAATTTGTTGAAAAGACGTGTTCTTGTGGGCTTTAATAGGTTTAAAATATGTTACAAACATATAGTTATATATAAAGCTATCTTATATTTATATTGTTACTGATGGTTATAAAAGATGATATTTTTTGTACAACTTTTTCATAGGAACATAATAATTTTTTCCTATACATATAGTAGGTAGTCAACCTTAACTTCTGAGATTTGCCCATATGTATGCAACTGTAACAACGTATGCATCAGTACTGATCAGTACGCAATCATCGCTTATCTATTGCTTGTATAAACGGATCACGGCGACCAACCAAACAATCTGTATAGCGGGTGAACTTGCTGAAGTTGAATACTGAGCTACAGTGAATCACGAATAAGTAAGTGTTTCATTATATATAATATTTCTAAGCAATGATATTTCATTTTTTCTTGTAATCAAATTCATCAAAAAATGTTTAAAAAAGAATTTTTATTTATAAATCATATGAATAAATATAAATAAATTGCGGTTTTTTACAATTAGTATAAATACAAAATTTATGGTAAAATCTAATGGAACACCCTATAAATGATATAAATAATATTTGTTAAAAACTATATAATTATAGTTTAATTTTAATTAAAATATTTAATTATGTGTAGTTAATCGGACATAATTATTGAATATTGTAATACTGATAATAAATCAAAACTATTTGGGTGTATTCCTTTTTTTTAAATATTTCTAAAAAATAATTTTGATGAATTGTTAGTAAAATGTTATACTTAATTGCATAGTGCTTATTAAAGTATTGTTGATTGGTTAATCATCTTATGTTCTACTAAGAGGGTAGAATACTAAGATACAATTGTGTATGTTTATGGTATAACTTATTCTATTAAAATATATCAAATTATAAATTATTTAACAATTATTTTACTGTATTATAAAATAGTTCAAATTTTTAATTTATTTATTTTTACAAAGGTAACCTTCATAGTAGTAGGAATTATGAAAATAATAATTACTTTCAATAATTATTAGTATATTGATATAGATCTTGATTTTAAATTTACTCTATAAATGTTTTTAAAGAATTAATTAATTTTATGTTTTGTATTTGATAAAGTTGAGATATTATAATATTGTATAATACTTTTATTTAGGTATACTATTAAGTTGTATAATGGCTACTGATAAAGTAACTTTGGGTGATGCTTTATCCAATGTTGATGTACTCGATGAATTCACATTACCAGATGAACAACCTTGTATCGAAGCACAACCATGTTCTGTGGTATATCAAGCCAATTTTGATACTAATTTCGAAGACAGAAATGGCTTTGTTACTGGAATTGCTAAATATATTGAAGAAGCTACAGTTCATGCAAGTTTGGTAATTATTATCTATTGATAATAAATAAAACATGAAATTTTTACTTTTAACAAATTGATTCTCACATTGATAATCAGTAAAGTAATATTTATAAATTATATATTATAATACTTTATAGTATGTTAATGTTAATTTTATTACAAATATAAGTATAACATGCTATTGTCACAAATATAATTTATTATTTTTATTTTAAAGAACGAATTATTAGAAGAAGGTTTAAAACATGCTGTAATGTTATATACATGGAGATGTTGTTCTCGTGCGATACCTCAACCAAAATCTAATGAACAACCTAATAGAGTAGAAATCTATGAAAAAACAGTGGAAGTATTAGCACCAGAAGTAAATAAGTTATTGAATTTTATGTATTTTCAAGTATGTATTTAAGTATTTAATCACTTTTTGCTTGCATGGATGTGTGTATATTAATAAAGTTCAATTTGTCAAATAAAACATAATATAATATTAATTTTTTAGAGAAAGGCAATTGAAAGATTCTCTGGAGAAGTAAAACGTTTGTGTCATCATGAAAAAAGAAAAGATTTTGTTTCTGAAGCATATTTACTTACTTTAGGAAAATTTATTAATATGTTTGCAGTTTTAGATGAACTTAAAAATATGAAATCTAGTGTAAAAAATGACTATTCCACGTATAGAAGGTAATTATTATTTATATCTAGTTTACAATATAAAAATTATTATTTTTTCGTTTTAGAGCTGCTCAGTTTCTTAAAGTGATGTCTGATTCTCAAACATTACAAGAATCTCAAAATTTATCAATGTTTTTAGCTACACAAAATAAAATTCGAGATACAGTAAAAGAAAATTTAGAAAAAATTGCAGGATACGAGGAGTTGCTTGCAGATGTTGTTAATATATGTGTTCATATGTTCGAGACTAAAATGTATTTAACTCCAAATGAAAAACATATGTTGGTAAAAGTAATGGGATTTGGCTTATTCTTAATGGATAGTGAGCTTTGTAACATCAATAAATTAGATCAAAAAAAGAAATTAAGATTGGATAGAATTGATAGAATTTTTAAAAATTTGGAAGTAGTACCATTATTTGGTGACATGCAAATTGCACCTTTTAATTATATTAAACGTTCTAAACATTTTGATGCATCAAAATGGCCATTTTCCTCGTCAAATAGTATAAGTCCTCAAGCAGATCTTATGGTGCATCTCCCACAAATCAGAGAAGATCACGTTAAATACATTAGTGAATTAGCAAGGTAATAATAATGATTTCTTTATTGTGATTGCAAATAAATATTAAATTCTCAGCTTTATAAAAGAAAATATCTTTATTACAATACAGGTACAGTAATGAAGTGATTACAACATATAAGGAGTGTGGCAGTGATGCCGAAAATCGAGAAACAGCAGAATTAGCACTACGTGGTTTGCAACTACTCTCTCAATGGACAAGTGTTGTAACAGAACTTTATAGTTGGAAACTTTTACATCCTACTGACCACCATATGAATAAAGAATGTCCTCAGGAAGCTGAAGAATATGAAAGAGTAAGTATCTACACATTGATTATTACTTGTTATTGTTTATTAATATTATATTCATTAATGTTTTTTATTTTTTCAGGCTACACGTTATAATTACACAGATGAAGAGAAATTTGCTTTGATAGAAGTCATTGCAATGATTAAAGGATTGCAAGTCTTAATGGCACGTATAGAAACTGTTTTTATTGATGCAATACGTAGAAACATATATGCAGAGTTACAAGATTTCGTACAACTTACATTGCGAGAACCATTACGTAAAGCAATTAAGAACAAGAAAGATCTTATTAGAAGGTTTGTATATTATTTTTTATAGTAATATATTTTTTTGATGAAATTTTTCTTGCATAATTTTATGAAATTATCTTATAATTTAAGTTATGAACTAAATTTTTTAGTATAATCGTATCTGTACGAGAAACTTGCGCAGATTGGCATTTTGGAGTAGAGCCACTAGGAGATCCTGCATTAAAAGGAAAAAAAGATCCTGATAATGGATTTGGCATTAAAGTACCACGTCGAAATGTTGGTAAGATTGAACAATGTATAATTAAATATATTTACATGCTGCACCTTTTTGGTTTTAAGGAGGTATATTTTTTTAGGACCTTCTTCAACACAACTTTATATGGTTCGCACTATGTTAGAATCTTTAATCGCCGATAAAAGTGGAGGAAAACGTACTTTGAGAAAAGATATTGATGGCCAGTATCTTGTACAAATTGATCAGTTCCATAAAACTAGCTTTTACTGGAGTTACCTTTTAAATTTTAGTGGTTAGTTCAATTTAATTAAATGTACTTACATTTCGTATTACATTTCACTATTTTGTTTTAGAATCATTACAAGACTGTTGCGATTTATCTCAATTATGGTATAGAGAATTTTATTTAGAAATGACCATGGGTCGCAAAATACAGGTAATTAAGAATTTCTTTATTATTTGTTTTACTCTGAACTTCAAATATATGAACAGTTCATTGAAAAGTGTTATTTTTTCATTCCTCAATAAGTATAACGATAAATATTTTGAATTAATGTATACAGAAATACTATCAAAATATTGTTTTGTATGCTTAATTTCATGACTAGAAATGCCAAGTACGTCACCAGCATAATGAAGAATGCAGCGACTTGATCACGATGGAGAAGCGTATTCAGGTATTTGATTAAACATGAATTGTAAGACTGTTATATGTGTACACTTATGATTTGTTACAGTGATAACTCCCAATATAGATTACTGATTTCATTATTACTGTATCATTTTTTAGATCATCACATAGAATTAATTTCTTTTTAATTTTAATATAATAAAATAGATTGCTATAAAACTAGTTTATTTAAATTATTTATATTAATATTTATTTTTGATAAAATTTCTTTTACATTTAATAATGGTTTTTGTAAATTATTTTATTCATATCTTTTATATTATTGCATTTATAAAATGAATAATGAATGTAATATAGCAATAACAAAGTTAAGAGTTCTATTTTTTTACAATTGCTTGTTGTTATGAATTTATTATTTCACAAATAGTATACCTTAAGTGATGAAATCAAAGCATATCTATAGAATGGTCATTTTATTAGTGTCATCGAGCAAAATATGCAATGATTTGAAACTGTATCATTCTTATTGTAATTATTTTATTAATACAGTAAATTATGTAATTAATAATTAAAACATCACAAATATATGTTTCAGTTTCCTATTGAAATGTCCATGCCATGGATATTAACTGATCATATATTACGAAGTAAAGAGCCATCGATGATGGAGTAAGTAAAATATACATCCATAATGTGGAAAATATTTTGTAATGTAATATTTTGTTTTTAGGTATGTTTTGTATCCACTTGATTTATACAATGATAGTGCATTATATGCTCTAACCATATTTCGTAAACAGTTTCTTTATGCAGAAGTAGAAGCTGAAGTTAATTTATGTTTTGATCAGTTTGTTTATAAGCTTAGTGAACAAATTTTTGCTCATTATAAACAACTGGCTGCAAGTATACTGTTAGATAAAAGATTTCGAGTAGAATGTGTTGCATTAGGAGCATATTTACTTCCATATCCTCGCGCTAACAGATACGAAACTTTATTAAAACAAAGACACGTTCAATTACTCGGAAGAAGTATTGATTTGAATAAACTAATTACGCAGCGTATAAATGCAGATATGCAAAAGTCATTAGATTTAGCAATCAGTAAATTTGAATCAGGTGACATTACAGGAGTTGTGGTGAGCTGAATTTTTGAGTTTAATATTTTGATACTTGTATTTAATATACGTTTAATATGTATTTTAGTAATTTAGTATTTTATAATCTGTAGGAATTAGAGGGACTTTTACAAGTGAATCGTCTTACCCATAAACTTTTAAGTAAATGGCTTGCATTAGATGAATATGATGCTATGTTTCGTGAAGCAAATCACAATGTTTTAGCTCCATATGGAAGAATCACTCTTCACGTATTTTGGGAATTAAATTATGACTTCTTACCAAATTATTGTTATAATGCAGCAACAAATAGGTATAATTATATTAAAATTATACATAATTAAATAGACCCTATAATTTTCTATTTAAATATATTTTTTAATTTATTCTAAAACTGAAATATGCTTATGATAGATTTGTAAAATGTCGTGGACTTCAATTTGTACAACCAGTACACAGAGATAAACCTCCACAAATGTCCCATCATTATTTATGGGGAAGTAAACAATTAAATTTAGCATATAGTACACAATATGGACAATATTCAGGATTTGTTGGTTCTCAACATTTCCGTACAATGTGTAAACTTCTTGGATATCAAGGTATTGCTGTAGTGATGGAAGAACTTTTAAAGATTGTGAAGTCCCTAATACAAGGAAGTTTACATCAATTTACTAAAACGTTAATGGAAGCTATGCCAAAAGTTTGTAAACTTCCAAGATATGATTACGGATCACCAGGGGTTTTAGGATATTACCATGCTCAATTAAATGACATTGTTCAATATCCAGATGCTAAAACTGAACTCTTTCATAATTTTCGTGAATTCGGTAATATAATTTTGTTTTGCCTTTTAATGGAACAGGCTTTATCACAAGAAGAGGTTTGTGATTTGTTACATGCAGCTCCATTTCAAAATATTTTACCTAGACCATATTGCAAAGGTAATATTTTTAGAATGTGAGAATTAATTTCTTCTTTGAAAGCACTACAACAATTTCAATTTTAGAGGGTGAAAAACCAGAAACTAAACAGAAACGACTTGAAGCTAAATATGCAGCTTTACAGATCGTTCCTAATGTAGACAATTTAGGTACAGCTAAGGTAAGTGACAACAAATTTTAATGCATACAAGTAATATAAAGATATATATTAAGACAATATTTATTTAATTACTTTAATCATTTAGCAAGCAATGATTGCCAGAGAAGGAGATTTATTAACACGAGAACGACTTTGTTGTGGTTTGTCAATATTCGAAGTAGTACTCAGTAGGCTGCGTAGCTTTTTAGATGATCCTATTTGGGTTGGTCCTCCTCCTGTAAATGGAGTAATGAATGTTGATGAATGCACGGAATTTCATAGATTATGGAGTGCATTACAATTTGTATACTGTATTCCAGTTGGAGAAACAGAATTTACTGTTGAGTCAGTAATACATGTACATTTATGAAATTCTATTATTAGTAATGATACTTTATAGAGAATTAAGTATAACAACATTTATGTTGCAGAGAATTATTTGGTGAAGGTTTACACTGGGCTGGATGTGCTATGATAGTATTACTTGGCCAACAGAGGAGATTTGAAGCACTTGATTTTTGTTATCATATTTTAAGAGTACAACGTGTAGATGGTAAAGATGAAAATGTAAAAGGAATTGTACGTATTTACAAATATTTTTACATAATTTATATTTCATTAAGTATATCTTTTAATTATGTATAAATATTTAATAATCTTTATTAATATTAAATAGCATTTAAAGAGAATGGTGGATAGGATTAGAAGATTTCAAGTATTAAATTCACAAATTTTTGCCGTATTAAATAAATATTTGAAGAGTGGAGATAGTGATGCTACAAGTGTCGAACACGTCCGATGTTTTCCACCTCCGATTCACCCTTCGCTCGCTCATGCACAGCAACAGCATTATCATACACCAGAATATTTACGTCAAATTAATCATCAGTGAAATATTATAAACAAGAATATGATGAAGGCTGATTCTTACTTCTTAAATAACTTATAAATATATTGGGATTCTGACGTCTTTAAAATGTTTTTTAAGTAACTTTTAAACAATTATTAAAACCACATATATTCTATTATTATATTGAATAATGAAACAGTTCACTTCAAATAATTCTTAATCAATTTAATTTGTTTATTTATTTAAATAAATTTAATACGAAACATTCAAATTTTTGTTACTTTTCTATAGATAAGTTATGAATCCTGATATATAATATTCAATAATGAATATTCTTGTTTATGTATTGTATATTGTTAATATTTAATATATTTAAAGGTAATCATTAAAATATTTATATTTTATATTATTTTACATGTATAATAGTATTTTTATTATCATTAATTTTAAAGACACATATGAATGTAAGTAGTATTTTAGGATCACATAAAAATATTTAATTTATACCCAGTTTCTGATTTTTTAGTCAAGAATTATGTTTGCAGTATTAGTATTATTTATTACAATGTGACAATAAGCATTACTTAAATTTTTAGTATGTTAAAAGCTCTTACATTATAATACATTTTATATATTTCCATTCAATTAATTTTTCCAAGAATTTAATATAGAGTACAAAGAGTCCAAAATATTTGTAAGCAATGAACATTTGTTGAATTTTTGTTGTCACTTTAAAATTTGTTCATAAATGTATCTTATACATGCAAAAAAACGTAATATATATTTATCAACGATTTTCTATTGTTTGAGGAATAAAAAGCATTGTATGATAAAAAATTTTATTGCAACTTACATATTATACAACGCTTTTAGTTACGGTTCCTAAACTTGTACTTTGTAATATTTCTTTTGTATGTTTTATATTTTTTTATTAATTTAAATGTATATTGTTTTATCATAATTATAAAGCATAAATATAACAAATTCAAATATTTGATATTAAATTAAGTGAGAACACAAGTTAAAATTTTTATTTCTATATTTTGATATAAAAATGTTAATTTGTAGTTCTTAAATTGCAAATAATAACAAAATACAAAATTAAAAGATTAGATTGAAAATTAATTTTTGTGTGCTATTGCAGTACCTAATTATAATAAATAGTAATAAAATATCTATTATTTAATTTTCCAATATTAGAAATATGAAACAGTAGTACTAATTTTTTAATGCTTGAAATTATATACATGTGTATATGAAGTATATCCTTAAGTTTCATAGATTTTGTAGAATTTTTATTAAGCTTCTAGATTTTAATAAATGTAGTTTATAAAATAAATAATATATATTAACTTAAAGACTACATGCGTAATTAACTAAAATAATATCTCTTTGAAGAGATATAATACTGTGTTTAATTTTTTATTATACATTATTGACATGTATACATATGTAGTCCATCTATCAAGGTATATAAAAATATAGTATCTTAACATTAGTTATGAAACATGATTTAATCATTTATAGATTTACAATATATTTATAACAACTTATTATTTTTATTTTTATCAAAGATCTGAAAAGAAGTTTGATGTATTATCAATTTTACTACTTGGGAGATTATGTTTTAATTGTTTTTGTTTTCCTCCTTTTATACGTTCATTAATATTCATAGTTTCAAAATACCGTACATTCCAGAACTTAATATCATTACTGTGTGATGAAGATGCAATTAAAGCACCATCACTGTTAATATCAAGTGTTTCAATAGAAAAATCATGTTGTCCTACTATTCCAAGATGGTGATGAGGAAACAAGCTTGTAGCCCTATTTATTAACATAATACAATATAAATATTATTCTAATTTATTTTATTTTACTAATGTGTGAAAACATTAAGATGTGTATGTCTTACCTGAGTATTCCATCTTCTCCTCCTGTTATTACAACATTTTCAGTAATTGGAATCATACAATTTATTGCTTTTTTAGTTAAATTTGGAAATTCATCTGAATGAAGACCAAATTCTCCCCAATTATATACATACATTTTTCCTTTACTTGTCCCCACTAATATTTTTGTTTCAGATTTAAATAAACCAAGGCATGTTAGTTCCTCTTCATATTCTTCTGACTAATAAAGTAATTATATATAGTAATAAAATTAATTAACATATATTTATCTTATATTTATACATATGTTTGTACGTCTTACTTGAACATGCAATTTTTTTCCTGGTATATTAAATGTAGTAAGAGATCCATCTCCACTCGCACAAACTAAATATTTCGCTTCTTCATTTGTTACTATAGCACTTACATAATCTTCCATTTTTTTTAAAGAAAATATAGGTAAATCACCCTTTTGTCGAAGGTCCCATACTTAAAATATTTAAATGTAAATGTAATGAAATATAAAGAAGAAAAAGAAAATGTAGGTACTTAAAGCATACCTTTTACTATACCATCATCATCTCCAGTTGCAAATATATGTTCTTTAATTACAGTCATTGTATAAATTGGTTCTCTAAAATAAATATTAATTACAGAATACTTATGACCTTTATTTATTTTATATTCATAATAGTTATATACATACTCATGTGCATTTTCATAAAGTCTTATTAGCTTTCCACTTTCTACATCACTAAGCATTATACATAAATCTTTAGCAGCAGAAAATAAAGTGGTACCACTTTCATTAAATTCTATATCACGACATGCTTTGAGGTGTAATTCTAAAGTTGATACTAGTTCTGTTTCTATGTTGCTGTATTTATATCTAACACAAAAAGATTCATACGTTTATTAAACAATTTAATACCATTTATAAGTATATTAATTACATATTACTAATAAATGTAAAATTTACAAGTATACATCTCCTACAATATTAGCTACAGCAATCATGTCTGAGGTTGGATGAAAACATATATCTACCACATGATCTTCTGTTGTGATAGATGGTGGATGATTTGTATCTATATTTTTTGATCTTATTATTGCTTTTATAACTTCATTTTCTTCCTCATCTTCATTTAATAAAAGTGGCTCTGCACTATTACCTTTAATGATGAGTATTAGATAACAAAGATGAACATGAATAATCTTTATATAATGTTATAAATAATATGCAATATTCATTATTACGTTGATTTTTATTACTTAATCTAACTAAATTTACATTATTTAAATATAAAAATATGTAAAACATACAAATAGAAACCTGATCATTATTTAAATTAGAAAACTTCTCATTATTTTCACTTTCTGTATCATCACTACTACTCAAATTATCATCATCTGAGAAGCTTTGAATGCTATCATTGCTGTCATCACTATCAAGATCATTAAATTCTACATCGCCAGGAGTAGAATTACCTAAAAATTATATGCATTTAATCATAATTAAAAAAGACATCTAATGTAAATAAATTATACAGTAGTTATCGAACGATTAATTCTTATTAATATTTATTGTTATTATGTTAATAGCTAAAGACTTGATATAACATAGTATATATAACAATGCAGAATAGTAATACAAATATTCATATCATATTAATATAATACAATAAATAAACACTCTTTATTTGAAAAACGTACCTAAGTGCCCCTTATCGAAATGCATATTTTAGAACTATAAAGAATATCACGATTTCTTATTCATCATACATGTGATGCCAGACTGAGGACGGGAGTTCTCGAGAACATCTCCTTCCACTATGCACACTACCGCATGAGCCGCGCATACATGAGCTCAGCGTTTCGGACGACTTCAGGAAATCGAGAGAGAAAACAAATAAAAGTCTTTCTTTCTCGCTTTTGAAGTGTTGAAATCCAACCAATATGGAAAGCAAGCCTGCGACACAGGCCGCACGAGATCTTGACTCTTCATTATTCTTATTTTTCGGCATACAAACTCGGATGCTTTTGTAATGAAAAACTTCGAAAAAATTTTTGTCGTGGAAAAACACGTTTTAAGACCGCCTGATTACGTTTTGATTATTTAAAAAAGAGCCTTTTTTGAATCTGAATTTTTTTATCTTTAATTAATTTAATTTAATTAGTTTTTTAAAGCACATTACGTGGTTTTGTGTGTAACAAAGTAAAACATCAATGAAAGAAACTCAATTAATGCAAATGATTAAGATCATGTTAAAATACTTGAATTCTTAGTCTTTACATACAAGTAATGATGTCAGTAACTTTATGAAGAAATGTCTGATTATTGAAACAATGTTACAGTTTCTCATGGTAGGTTCAAACCTCGACTTTGTTTTCTTTCATTTTTTTTTTTTTTCTTTTCCGCGGCAGGAATTTCCCAAAGAAAAGAAAAGAAAACTCTTACTTCGGGTGATAGAAGTTTCGACTTGATTGTTTTTCAGTAATAGGTTTAAGATATAAAAATTCGACCAACAGAGGCTTTGCATGAAGGTTGATCATTTTTTACTTAAAAAAAAGAAATTCAATTTTCAAAAATGAATTATTTTTAGACATACATAGTATATGCATAATTTTGTTTGCATTTTTCTAAATAGTCAAAAGGTAGATACAGCTTCGATTATAGAAATAACAGCTATAAAAGTTCTCAAATTAATTTACGAATGTTATATCATACCATTTTATTCTTTTTATTTTTAATTAATGCTTTACTTCTTTTACACGTTGCAGTTCAATAAATGTATGCGTACATACTCATACGGTTAAGCATTAGCAACTTATAGTGGCATACAATAATTATACAATTTATCTTTTTGCAATATATAAAATTATTTTAAAATTTCCCGCATATTTAAAACATATTTTAATAACGTTCATGATGCCATCTCTCTAAAAAGTCTCCAAACTGGTAACAAACATTTATCGACAAGTAAGCAAAAGTGGTAACTGACTTTGATGAGGCCTGCCATCTATCAGAGAAATCCGCAAACAACTCGCACATTTTTACCAACAATAAAAAGAGGCAGAGAAAAAAACGGCATAGCTACTCCACCTATACGGTAAACAGTAGAACTACTTCGATAACAGTTTCAATCATTCTTTAATAGATGGGGCGGCAAACTAAAGTTACTTAATTTTTGCGCGAAAATTTAAAATCACTTTACCTAAAGGTGGGCCGAAATGAAAGGGCTGATTCTATGATGAATTTTTCTATGGGCAATAAATCCATGTAAAAGACATGATATTTAAAGTGTATTATTATACTACATTTTCAACAAACAAACAATAAATTAATTGAAATTTTATGATGCAGCATAAAGAAATTTAATTAAAAAATTATTTTAATACTAATTTCTTTTGCAGGAACATTCATTTTAGTCCTGAATTGGTATTGTCTTAACGAATATTACATTTTATACAATTATGGTGGGGCCTTCTATATTAAACATAAACTAAGCATAAACCTTCTACATTAAAAATCATCCACGATTACTTTTGTATATTATTTCAAATATAAAAAATTACTTGTAAAATTCATTACGAAATAACGCGTAGCCCGTGTCGCAGGCCTGCTTTCCACATTGGTTGGATTTCAACGCTCTAAGAGCGAGAAAAAAAGACTTTCATTTGTTTTCTCTCTCGATTTCCCGAAGTTATCCGAAACACTGAACTCACGTATGCGGGGCTCGTGCGATAGTGTATGTAATGGAAGGGGGTGTTCTCGAGAACTCCCGTCTTCAGTCTGGCATCACAGCATCATACAACACAATATACTATACATATAAAATCATAATTCCCTATAAAATGCATCGACTATACTGTCCTGTTAAAAAAAAGAAAATTTACATAATATAGTTTATTAAACTATTTAAAGAATTCCATACATTTATATGATTATTAATAAAAAATATTTAATTTAATTATCATAAAAATTATTATATAAGATGTGTAGAATTCCCTATCCTAGAGAGCGCCACTACGTATATGCGAAAGCCCTAACAAATTTCTTACCCAAAATGCCTAAAATGCAGGAATTATAACCAGTCGATTGTGGTGGAGTATGGTAATATGGTAGATCATGGCGCTACACAGTTTAAGAAAAATATATTTTCATAAGATATAAAAACGATTCTATGTGTAGCCATTCATACTTAAATAATTTTAATATGGAAACTAGAACGAACGAATTGTTAACAACAGGTCCTATAGCGACAATTAAAGAAGAACCACTTGATCAAACTGGCGCGAAGCAGGATATGCAACAATCTCAGGTACAGGGCGTTTGCATTGACGAAGAGTGCGAACAACGTATAGAATGTACAACTGAGAGTCAAGAAAACGAGACGCGTGCATTTTTGTCGAAATGTGTGTTTTGTGGAAAAACGTTTATCTTTGGTGACGATCCAAAACTTTTAGAATGTTTACATGCAGCATGTACAACATGTGTCAGTAGTAAACTAAATGATCACAACACTTCGGTTGACGTGGATGTTTTGTGTAAGGCAATATTATATATTTATATTTCTTTAATTTATAAATTTTACCACTTCTGGCTTTTAGATTTTACTTTCCAGAGTTCGTATAGTAATGTTGTTAAATAGTGAAACATTTTATCCATACTAAGCATTGGAAACAGTGATACGTGCTTTTATATTTGTTTGATTAAACTTTTCATTGTAAATATAATTTAATAAAAAAATTAACATTTAATTCTGTAAGAATTATAACCATGACTTTAAAGTATGGATTATCAAGAGTATATCAATAATATAAGTTATTATCTTATAAAATTAATTTGGTATAATTTTTTGCTAAATAAAATATGTGTATTAATATATGAATACATTATACTATAGAAACTAGACAATGACTAAAAAAGATATGTATTCTTGCAGTGGAAAGTAATGTGATTGCTTGCCAAATATGTAATGTTACCACACAAGCAGAAAACTTAATTGAAAACAGATTTCTTTCCAAATTTATAGAAGAAGATAGTAGTCCAGGTACTGATGATGAATTTAAAGAAACGGAAGAAGAAAAAAAATGTACCAGCTGTCATGATAATGCTAATGCTACAAGTTGGTGTGTAGAGTGTGAAGAATTTATTTGTCAGAACTGTGTTATGGTAATGAAAGTATTATACTGCAACATATTTATGAAGCATACCTTTTCAGAAGTTTTTAATACAGTAATTTAAATTTTTTTGAAGGCTCATCAAAGATTAAAAATAACAAAAGATCACACAATCAAACCAAAGGACGAAGTTGCCAATGATAGAGATAATGTTAAAAAGAGCAACAAGAAGATACCTGGCTATTTATTTTGTACGATTCATTCACATGAACAATTATCTTTATTTTGTCAAACATGTGATAAACTTACTTGTAGGGATTGTCAGTTAAGTGAACATAGAGATCACAAGTACAAATTTATTCATGAAATTGCTGTTGAAACACGGGCTTCAGTGTCAACTTTACTTAAAGAAGTGAGGTAATCCTTTTATAAATTATTTATTACTTATAAACATTAAGATCATTTTTCTAATAAGTTTTGGGTACTAAGTGGAATTAAAATTTTTCAGCTACAAACGTGTTTTATTGAAAAGTGCAATGAAAGTAATAGAAGATAGGCAGGTTCTTATTCTAGAAAAAAAGAAAACTTTGGTACAAGACATAACACAAATGGTGGTGCAGTAAGTTTTAAAAAAATTTATATTTAAAATTTAAATGAAACAAAATTTAATTCATGTATTTACATAGGTTAACAAATGCAATTAATACACGAGGAAAACAACTGGTTATGCGCTTAAATGAAGTTTGTGATCAAAAACAAAACACATTAAATGAAAAAAAAGTTGCTTTAGACCAATTATCAAAACTTACTGATCATTGTATTGAATTTGTAACTCATGCCTTAAAAAAGGGTTCAGACATGGAATTACTTTATAGCAAAAGGTATGCATTTGAAACATTATGTATAGATACTAGAAAGTATAGTATTCCATTATTCTTTTGCAGATCTGTTACAAGTCATTTACAAAGAATAAAAAGTAGACGAGCTGACATTCCAAATCCAGAAATACCAGTTAGAATACACTTATCCCTGGAAAAAGTACCAGATTTGATAAAAGGTTAAATTAATAATAATAGGTGCTTAATTATATATTATTAAGCATAAGTAGTTTATGGCATTGTGATAAGCTAGATTTATGTTAAAGAATTATCATTTTATGATGATTGTATTCTGTGGTTTATGTTAAGATACAAAATTAAATACATCGTTTTTCGTAATTTCAGTGGTTTCATCTATTGGAGCAATAGTAGTGGATGGTAGAGTATACCCATCAATATCTCCAGTGGGTGGAATAAATACACCATCAGTGTCATACAATGAACCTCAGGCGGATCAAAAGCAAACAACTAATTTATCAAATGTGCATATTGATGGTTCTTCCATATCTGCACAATTACCTGCTGCAACACAACAATCAAATAATGTGCAACAAAATTCCTATCAACAAGTGCCTCTTCATGTAGTGTCTCAACAGCAACAGCAAGCACAATCGCAAAACTATATGCAACATTACCCTATGAATAATATGCCACCTCGTTCATCGCCGCAAGCACATCAACCACGTGTACCATATGCAGTTAATTTCAACAATAGAATCCAACATCCAATAATTATGCAACAGCGTCCTTTAGGAAGTTGTCATCAACAAGTAACATCATCTACACACCCTCATCAACAAGTTCACATAGATCAGCTTGGACAAAACACAAGTTTACGTGGACTTCTTGCGCATAATCCACCACCCTTCCGACCATCTACAAATCACGTATCATATCGGTTACCACCTTATAGATATCCGTCAAGTAATTCTCAACGACCGGTACCACCACCTGCATATCAACCAACAAATACGCCTATGGTATCTGGTATAAGGCTACAGCAATGCAATCCAACTTCTCCATCCACACAACATATAAATTATCCTATGCAACAACCAACTACAGCTCGTTGGCATATACCACAGAATGTTAATCCTTGTCTTCCTTTTTATACTTCTCGTGTTCATCAATCAACTACATCTTCTATGCCAGTTCCTACTAATGATACGTACAAGATAACGTTAAAAAATCAACAATCAAATACAAATCAAAAGTATAATACACAGACGACCACCGCTTCTGATAATCCACCTCAGTCCCAAAATTCAGTATCTGTTGGTCATACAGTTAGCTCATCAGTACCTAAGACGCCTAGTCCTGTGCCTGCTGGAAAGTCAGATGAAACTGAAAAGAGTTTAGACAAGTTTTGCCAAAAATCCTTAAATGATCTAATGCTTACTATTGCAAAATTAGATAGTAATGGAATCGTAGTAATACCAGAAGCTCAACGAAATCAGTTAGATTCTGCCCAAGTAGATAGTTCAACTGATGAAGGAATGAATCCAATGGCTGAAAATTCATCAGGTAATTTAATATTTTAATTTTACAAAGTAATAGAAATAATACAAATGATCAACATCTAAAATATTTTTCAAAAATGTATATTAAGGTAATAAGTGTATACACAATTATATGTTCAATAGATAATTCAAAAACTACTGCAGCATCCATGGCGAAGGACGATCCTAATGAGGATTGGTGTGCAGTATGCATGGATGGAGGGGATGCAGTACTATGTTGTGATAAATGCCCAAAAGTCTTCCACTTGTACTGTCATATTCCTAGTTTAAAATCGTTTCCTGAGTAAGTATGCAGATAGTATATGAATGATAATTTATTGTGTAAGTGTCAATATTAAATTTTTTCCATATAATAGTGAAAGTGAAACTTGGCAATGTATGCTATGTACAAATGTACTAGATTGCTCGGATGATCCACCGGGCGAAAAGAAACCAAACACAATGAGTGCAAAAGAATTACGAATTGCACAAAGAATTGTCTTAGAACTTTATTGTCAATATGAACAAAGCTTACCTTTTCGCGAAGTTGTATCTAGTGAGGTAAATTTATTTTAAAATCTTATATATATAAAAAATACTAGGAACATAAAAATTATTATTTTATTTGTTATTAACAGATAGTTGATTATCATCGTATCATAAAGAAACCAGTTGCACTAGATGTAATTAGAGATAAATTAAAACCTGAACATCCAAATCACTATACAGATTTAAGACAAGTAATGGCCGATATTAGGTTGATGTTTAAAAATGCGTTTACATATAATCCTGTAAGTTTTATCAAAGAGTTCATAAACATAAAAATGTAACAAAGAATATATTTTTTATATGATTTCTAATTTATTTTATTTTATGTATTACAACTTTATTTTACTTAGGTTGAATCACAAGTATACCAAGAAGCACGAAATTTAGAAGAATTTTTTGAAAAGTTACTATTAAAATGGGCACCAAATTATGCTTATGATGATCCTTTTCTTTCGGCTGATAAAGACGAAGATGAAGAAGTATTCCCTCCTAATAGAAAATATCGACGTATAGTTACTGACTAATTTTCACTTTTCGTAATTAAGCACGTAAACAAATATGTTATTTTTAAAAAACATAGCAAAATTATATTTTAAAATTATGAAAATTTCTGAATCATATTCAATTAATCTGAATCATTTTCATGTTTAATTGATAATATACATTATAAATCTTTACAGATACTAACAAAGCAGTTGCATATATATTTATAATTCTAGTATAGATTTCTTCAGATTTTTTGTTTAATGAAATGAAGTTTTCATCATACTTTATACTGCGAGCTTATTGCATGAATTTATAAATTAAGTGAGTATATTTTTACTCATAAATTTAATTCATAAAATATTTAAATGTTTACTATCACTTATAAATCCATAATGAAGCAGTTAATAAAATGTTTATCGTTTTACAATGAAGCATTTCAGTGAATATACAAGTACATATTTCATAAAGTATTCTGGTTTTATAACGTGCATGTGCACGCATTTATGTATTATTTTAATAAAATTCTATGACAAAAATATTGTATAACTTGTTGATGAAAAAGATACAATTGAGTATGTTACAGCGTACTGATTGATATATGATATATAAGATTTTATAAACTGATATAATTTTTAAAGTGTTTTATTCTTGGTAACTTGATTAGTTAATATTTTGAAAATATATGACATTAAATGAGCAAATACATGTTTATTACACAATATTGTAGAAAATTTGATCATATTAATATTCAAAGTTTTTATACCTATTCCATTTTCTTATAATTAATTTTAAAATATTTATATTCTTTCACACTGAAATATTTTAGATTTTGCATTTAGATGATAGCACATAAATGTAGAAAATTGTATTTAATTTCAGTTGTATTAGTTTAAGTACATTAGATATGTAAAAAAAAAAAAATAAATTTTATCTAAAAAATACCAGCTGCGATTTTTAAAATTGATTATTATTATTTCTATAATTATGATTTAGAATAAAAATTTCACAATTATGAATTGTACATAAAATAAACAGTTTAGTATGTTGAAATGATTAATAACTTAAAAGTGTATTATGTCATAACTTAAAAGGAACTACATATCAAAAACTACTTTTACCACAAAATGATTGTATTCGTTTTATAAACGATAAATTTATATAATATTCAAAACATGTTGCTTCATACTTATACAAATTTTAATAATAATAAAAATATAAATAAAACATGTAATTATTTATTATATATACATATATTTAAACATCATAGAAACCTTTAAGGAAACTTTTTAATATATTTTTTTAATAAAAACTATTATTATTGCATCAAGTATTATAGTTTAAAATTATTAACGTTGAGCACTAGAAAAGTATTTAATATTAAAAGATTTAATTTTATTCTTTAATTAAAAGTTTTTAGATTCTAAGATTCAAAAATTCATTAATTAGTTTCATGAAAACAGTATTGCTTATAGAATAATTTCATTTATGTAATCATTTCATTATATGCTCAATAAATAAATATATTAATCTTTTGAAATTTTGATGTAAATAATATTTAAATTGTATGTTATATATTATATATATATAATAATAAAAGATTTTCAATATATATATAATTTTTTTATATACAGATAGAGAGAAATACATTTTTTACCAGGTAATATTAATTATTAATGATAATAATAATAGTTATCTTAATACTATTTAAGATATGATTTTTTTTTAATATGATAAATACATATGTGTAATGCTTTCATCATCGTGTGTACGTATATATTTCCATAAGTAACCAATCAGATTTCTATGATCAATTCAGCTGTTTTAATACGTTACAAGTCGTTACAAGGTTCCAATTACACTGCATATATGCATGTATACATATATAAATACTTTTGAATTCCAACCGCTGGTATAATATAACAAGTACTTATTTTATGTACTTAATTAAAAATAGTTTAACAAATTTATTATGTACTTTTCATCCTTTTAGTAACTTTCTTTTAGTAGAAAATACATGAAAGTATAAATACTTTAATTATAAGTGACTAATCGTTGTTTAAATTTTTATGACATTATATATATATAATATAATTTTAATGATATTTAAAGTTTAATAAGTTTTAATATTTTGAAGTTGTAATTTTATATAAGTATAGTAAGAAAAATATGAAAAAGGTATCTGTTGTTAACATAAACTTAAAAATATTAAGTAACTTAAAGTTACAAAACAATAACAAGGTTATATTCCATAAAAATATTATGGAATAATATATTTTTTGCATGATACAGATTGTTAAAGTATTTTTAATTTCCAGAGAATGTATATAATTTTTAGTTATTTTATATAATCTTTAATTGTTTTATGTACATAAATATATCATTGTATTAAATATTATATGTGCATTAAAATAACTATACATTCTATATTATTAAAAAAATGGATTTAGAAGCATCTGTAGTTGAACGTTTACAAAAATTAAGACAGTGGCAATTGGAACAACAAGAACGATTGTTAAAACAACAACAGGTACAAAGAGAAATGTTAACACAAAAACAGGATTGTATATATAAGGCACTTGAGTTGTCAATACAAGAACTTAATTTTAATGAAGACACATCATGTACAAATAATTTAAGTGAGACTATTGAAAATACTGAGACTGGTGATAAAAATTTAGTTACAGTACATGAGTCAAAAACAAAAGAAAACACTATACAAATGTTAAATAAGAATGGATTTTGTGTTGATCAGAATATGAATAATAGTTTTAGAAACATAACTTTGGAACAACAATCTCCTAGAGGAAAGTTCATTAAAGAAATAATTAATACTGAAAGTGATGTAAGAAAATTGTCAAATGGTAAAATAGTGTTTGATATAAAAGATGAAATAAAATTTATAATAACTTCTCCAAAAAAAGAACAAACAAAACAATTTATAGATGGAGTAGCACCATTACCACCTGATAAAATAGCTATTAATCATAGTTGTATTGATGATATACCAATTCCTTCTCCTAAAAAAGATTTTCATACATTGCTTGAAGAAAAATTAAAAATACATGAACCTCTTGATAGGTCTAGTGCTAATTTACAAAATAAAGTAAAAAAACCATTTTTGAAAAAAGGAGAAGGTTTATCTCGATATAAATTAAGTCAACGATCTCAACCTTTTACTAGTACACAATCTAATTCTAAATATTGTAAAAATGAAAGCAGATCTAAAAAATCTGCTCAATATTCAAAGAATGTACAATTATCGAAAAATACATGTACAAATGTAGTACAAAAACATTTAAGTTTAAAGAATATACCACTGCCAAAAAAAAAGATTCTTAGTAAATCTGAATCTAATACTTCAACTATTAAGTTAGAAGATTGTATTAATGAAATGAAAAATACGATTGAATTAAATACTTCAGATTTTCATTCCGGAACTCAAAAAGAATTGGAAGAAGTAAGAATATTTGAATTATTAGAAGAAAAAGCAGAAAATTCTAGTTTTTGTTCTACATCTAGTGCAGTTGTTGCATTTTTACAACAACCATTGCCATTTAAAATAAAAAATGATGGAGGTAAAACAGAAAATAATGTATTCAATATGAAACAAATTACTTCTATAAATAAGACACCTAAACATCAAGTTTACAAATGCACATCCAGTAAAGATACTGATACTTACTGTAATTTTCCACCTTTAATAAATCAAAATTTAATTCATAATAATGTATATAAAGTGCTTGTAGAAGATCCTAATAAGGATAACACAAGCAGAACAAATGAAAAGAGACATATATTGTTAAGAAATGAAGTTGAATCTGTGAATAATCAACAGAATTTTTGTAGTATTCCTGTTACTGAAAATGATAATCAAGTAGATGTTAGTCTTCATGTTAGATTTTCTGAATATAATGAGTACAAAACAATTGGATTAACAGATACATCAAGTACATCGACAGAATCGCTAGTAACAAAATGCTTTATAGATGATAAAATTTGGAGTGATTCTTCAACTTCAGAAACATCTGTGCATTGTGAGATACCACAGCCTTCTTTAACAATGAAGAATAAAATACAAGAGTTAAATCATAAAACACAGAAGTATAAAGATATAGGACAAAATAGTAATCCTGCTTGCAATACAGATATTTATCAGCCTATTTGTCATAAAGAGGAATCAGAGTTTTCAGATACTGTTGATCAAACGTTCAATGCTAAAGAAGACTGTATTTTATACACCTGTAGCCAAAATGATTTAGTATCACAGAAAATGAATAATTCCCACAATATTGAAACCTTAAAAAAACATATGGAAAAATGTGATAATAAAATAGATGAACATATAAACACATGTAATGATGCTACTGTTGAAGATCAAGATAATAAACAAAACTTACCAGAAATAAATGAAACTATTTTTAAGTCGGATCTTCTAAAAAATCGTTTACTAGAACTTGAACAAGAAATTAATATATTTCGTAAAGAAAATACAGCTTTATCTATTGAACGTAAAAAATTACAAGAACAGCATAGAAATTTACATAAAGAATATGCAGAAAAAGAGAAAAAATTTGAAGAAAATAAAAGACAACTAGAAGACCGGTTACAGGAAGAAAGAAAAAAATTAGCACGTGAAAAAGCTGCATTAGAAAATAGAATGCGAGATTCACAAGAAAAGGCTCAACAAAGTAAATTAGAAAGACAAGAAATTCAGAATTTAAAACAAGAAATAGAAAAATTAACACAGGAGATACATACAAAAGAAAGTAGATGGAATGCAGCACAATCTAGACATAAATGCCAAATGAGGATACTAAAAATGGAAAATTCAAAACTGAAACAAGAAGTAGAAAGATTACAAAACTTCAAGAAAAATAATGTTAAAGGTAAAGGACGACCTGGAGCTTCTGCAAATACAAGAGCAATTCATCAAATTAGTAGACAACTTGAAATGCAATTTAAAAAATCTGAAAAAATTAATACCTCATCAGATGATGCTGAAAAATTGATACAGCCAATGTTAAAAACGATAAGTATAATAGAGGATCAAAATATAGAAAAAGAAAAAGTACATAGTAATAGTAAAAGTTTGATGAATGAAAAATCACAAGAAAGGCAGACAATTGTAACCAAAAAACGAAATTTATATGAAAATTTAATTAAAGAAGCAACATTAGATTTAACAGAAAATCAAGAACAATTTAATGTCTCTGAAAATTTAAGTAAATTAACAGAAACAAATATGAATAATGATAATTGTAAAAAATCTTATGAAGAACACAATATACCTTTTAATTATGGTAATATCAATGGTAATATTCAATTACACTCACAAAGTGATCAAACATGTGAAGAAAATTTGATATCAATATCATCAGATAAATTATCTGATAAACACTTAGAAAGTACATTTTCATCTTGTCAAAATAAGACTGATATTGATAAACAAACTGTAAAACAGATTGAACATATTGATGGTTCCATTGAATATCAGTTTCCAAATGGAAATATTAAAAAGATATTTCCTGATCAAGGTGTAACAAAATTAATATATTATAATGGAGATATTCGCGAAACTAATAAAGATGGAAAAATAAAATATTTTTATGCTTCCACACATACATGGCACACAACAATGCCAGATGGCTTGGAGATTCTAGAATTTGCTGAGTAAGTTTTCACTTAATTTAATTATTTAATAGTAAATTTCAATATGTAATAGTTAATTATATGTAAAATATTTTTATTTACATAGTGGACAAATAGAAAGGCGATCACACAATGGCATTGTAGAAGTATCATTTCCTGATGGTTCAGTGCGAATTTTAGAATCAGATGGTACAGAAAAATGGACATTACCAGATGGAACATTAATTCAAATCCTTATGAATGGTGAAAAAATTCTTACTCTCCCCAATGGACAACATGAAATACATACAAAAACTCATAAGGTAACAAGCAACAGTAATTTATTGAAAATTTTAGCAATATTTAATATATCTAATATCTTTGTATATAATTTAGAGACGAGAATATCCTGATGGTACTATTAAATTAATTTATCCTGATGGTACCCAAGAGACACGTTATTCAAATGGTAGGATACGTCTCAAAGATAAGGATGGTAATTTATTAATGGATTCATATCAGTAAAAGCACAAAACATTATAGATGTGAAACTAAGGATAATATTCAATAAAACAGTAAAATTACATGCAAACTAATATATTTTTATAGTTCCCATTAAGTAGCTACATTGAAATATTTAAAATATATTGTAAGTAAATTAAAATAAAGACTGAATTTCCTTTTATTATGTAATATAAAATAAATAGTATTATATTATTTTTAAATTAGAAATATTTTTGTAAAAGTTCTCCACAATCGAAGTATATCTATTCAGTATCTTCATTTTATATACCATCTAAATTTCAAAACATTTATTATGATCACTTCATGTTATCCTAACAACATCATTTGCTATATATGTAAGAGGGGTTATTGTACAGCATGGTTTCAAACTGTGTGATACAAAAATATATTAAATCTTATATAGGTCTATCTTATATTTGGCTTGTGGTGCCACTGGTGAACATTATAAAGTAAATCAGTGTTACCCTACACGGTTTTTCTTTGAATGACATTTGTTTAAATTTTTTTGAAAGTTTAATTGTGATTGTTTATTTAAACGATGCCTATACATCTAGGTTTTAGAAAATGGGTTACAAAAATTAGCGTGATAGGTGGTGCGATACTCTTTCATCCAAATAATAATGACAGTAATGATCAATTGTTACAGAAGCCTAATTCCTGGATATCATTTCCTTCGCCATGGGTTAAGTGGGATCATAATTGGGATAGGTTATATTCTTTATCATCATTATTAACATTGTCATTCATTGACATATTACAGGTTTCATAATATAATAATGATACGGATTTAAGATTTTATTTCATTTTTCACTTATTATACATTATAAATAAATATATATTATGTATTGCAGATAAATGTAAAATCTTATTTAGTTTTACTTTAATAAATAGTTGATTGATTAAAACTAAGAAATTTTTATTTATAGACGAGATCCAAAAAGTTTAGTAGATCCAACGAAAGTAAATAATGATTTTGACCAAAATGCATATAACAAAGAATTAGCAAGTAAAACAACAAAAGTTATACAGCATATAATTTTAATCCGCCATGGACAATATAATACAGAAGCTAAAACAGATACAAATAGAACACTCACAGATCTTGGTTTGTATTTTATTATTGTTTATATTTTAATATCCTTTAAATTTGATTTAAGTTTAAAATTTTAGTAATGTATATATGATACAATATATTAATCATATATATTAATATGAGTAATATTAAATGATAGAATAATTATATGTTTATAACAATATATTAATTACAATTATCTTATTTAAAGCAAAATTTAATTGGATCTAAGTTTTTTATTTAAATGGAATATTGTATATTTAAAATGATACATAAAGTGAATTAAAATACAGTTAATATTAATGATTATACAATTTTTTAAATATAAAGGTAGACAACAAGCTGAGGCTACAGGAAAAAGGTTGCAACAACTAGGTTTTCCATATACTGTACTTGTACATTCAACAATGACTCGAGCACAAGAAACTGCAAGAATTGTAGAAAATAATCTTAAAAATGTAGCAGTAAAATATGATTCACTTCTTAATGAGGGAGCACCAATTCCACCTGAACCTCCATCATCTCAGTGGAAACCAGAAGTACGTGTAAGTATATTATGAACTGCATAAATTAAAAACCTAGATACATCTTTTTTTGAAAGAATTTACATTATATCTAATCAGAATAATACTGCATAATATTAACATATTTCAGTTTTATACAGATGGACCTAGAATAGAAGCTGCATTCAGAAAATATTTTCATCGTGCAGATTTTACTGAAAAGAAAGATTCTTATACTATTCTTATTTGTCATGCAAATGTTATTAGATATTTTGTATGCAGGTATATTTCTTTTTATATAAACCATTGATAATTTGTTGAACAATTATCTATTAATATTTATATTCATTTCAGAGCATTACAGTTTCCACCTGAAAGATGGTTACATTTCAGCTTGAATCATGGTAGTATTACATGGATCAGTATTAATCCTGATGGCTTTGTACAATTACGTACTTTTGGTGACACAGGATATA
The DNA here is from genome assembly GCA_033822845.1 of Tetrapedia diversipes. Classification (NCBI taxonomy): domain Eukaryota; kingdom Metazoa; phylum Arthropoda; class Insecta; order Hymenoptera; family Apidae; genus Tetrapedia; species Tetrapedia diversipes. The sequence continues at coordinate 516,275 of JAOPTO010002404.1, read as the reverse complement.
TGAAACCACAACTTGTTTTATATTAAAATTAACATGACATACAATTTTACTTAATAAAAAACATTTATTTTGTCTGTATTTCATATCATTTTCTGTGTACAAAATTTTTAAGAACAATATATTTATGATAGTTCATTTTATTTATAAAATTTCCAGTAATGTAATTTATGTACAGCAAATCAAACGAGCCACAAATAGTTACAGTAAAAATAATTTGTTAATAAAGTTTAGTCAGTAAAGTAATTTTTTTTAAATGCGTTCAAATTACATATTTTTATCGGTAGTAAAGTCAATTCGTTAATGAACACAGAAAACATATAGATCCAAAAAAAGTTTTATGTGCACTGTATTTTTTTGGTCGGTAATGTTGGAACTTACTAGCTTTTTATATGGTTCAGCTAGCTTATGGACAAGTTAACGCCATCTACTAGTGCAATGATAATACTAACAATTATTCCGTAAATATAAATAAAGGCAAAGCACGATTTCTGTGGATTCTATAAAAAAACAGGAAATCTTTTTATGTTTTTGGGAACCCAAATTAAAGCACAAGATTTCTAAAATAGGATGCTATAAATTGTGATTTGCTATGAATTGTAAATATTATGTAGTAATATACACATTCCAATAATTTTTCCATTTTACAATTAGATTATACATTTTAAACAAATAAAAATGACTGCTTTCAATTTTGTGTATTTTACGCTTTAATCTTTAATGTAGTAGTAAAACAGAATTTAATATTAAATTAACTGTTTTAAATTTAACAATGTGTGATACACAATAAGTTGTTATTACTTAAATATATTTTTCAAATTTATGTTTGAATTTTATTTTCTTCAATTCATTATTAATATTAGGATAGCAGTTATGTAACGTATCGTATTTTATGAATATATATAACAGAAGAAAATAAAGAGATTGAAACGAAGTTGTGGAACACATTCTACATATTACAACATTAATTTAAATCATAAAAAGAATTGGTTGTAGTAATTTATGTGACAATGCCTGTACGTTTAAATTTTAAAAAGTGGATCGCTGGATTTAGTGCGATAGGTGGTGCAATGCTTTTTTATCCAAATGATGATGGTCATAATCCATCATCTCAAAAACAACATTCTTGGGCACCTTCATTTTGGAGCAAGTGGGACCATAACTGGGATAGGTTATACTTTATTATTATTATTATTATTATATTATAGTTATGTGTATAAATATCATTAACTTTTTCTTTTTCTTTTTTTTAATATTTGAATTGAATAAATGACAACAGAATGTACAATGTTACTTTGAATTTGTTATTTATATCTTATCGTTTATTTTTAGACGACATCCAAAGTGGTTAGAAAATGTAGCAAAATTAAATAATGAAACTGATAAAGAATCTCGGAAAAAGAGATCAATTAGAAAAAAATCAAGTGTGAAGCATCATATAATTTTAATTCGTCATGGACAATATAATACCCAAGGCAAAGCAGATTCAGATCGAACACTCACAAACCTTGGTTGGTATTTTTTAAATGTTACTTATATTTTATTGTTATGTATATTAAAATTTTATAATTCCATATTAATATTTTATGTAAAATTTATTTTATACAATATTAAATGTCTTATTTTCTTTATGTATAATATTATTAAGTTTTTTTGCTTAATATAATAGATTATGTATATGAAATTGTTATAAAATATATTATAAGAACATACATATAATTAAATAATTTGCAATTTTTAAAATGTTATAAAGGTAGGCAACAAGCTGAAGCAACAGGAAAAAGATTACAGGATTTAGGATTGCCATACTCTTTAATGGTACAATCAACAATAGTTCGAGCCAAGGAAACTGCTAAAATTATAGAAAAATATCTTAAAAATGTAAGAGTTACAGAAGATTCTATTCTTAGTGAAGGTATGCCAATTGCACCTGATCCACCAATTAATATTTGGAACTCTGAAGTAGTTGTAAGTATATTGTATAGATATTACAACAAAAATTTTTTATTTACTTGTAATAAGTAAGTAGTTCAAGTATTTAAAAGAACTCTGCATCATATTAATGTACATCAGGTTTATGAAGATGGACCTAGGATAGAAGCTGCATTTAGAAAATATTTTCATCGTCCAGAACCTAGTCAAGAAAAAGATTCTTACATTATTCTTGTTTGCCATGCAAATGTTATTAGATATTTTGTGTGCAGGTAAAATATCTTTACATTTTATTTATGTATTACCATATAATATTTATAACATTGATGTACAAACTCAATACATCTTTATTTACTACTTATTATAGAGCATTGCAATTTCCACCTGAAGGTTGGTTACGTTTAAGTTTGAATCATGGAAGTATTACATGGGTATCCATTCGCCCTAATGGAAAGGTGGCATTAAGATATTTAGGTGATAGTGGACATATGGATCCACAACTTATTTCATCTTATTAAAATTAAATAATATAACTTATTTTTTTGTATAATAATAAAGTACTGTAAAATAATTTATAAGAAGTAGCATGGAAACAGGATATTTTTATTTGCTCATCTTATTTATGAAGATAATAGTATTGCAATTTCTTGATAAAAAAGGATTACAAAGTGACATTTATCTGTAGTATTTAAAATACTTTGAAAATTGATAAAAATGATTTTATCATTGTGCATTCATATAATGAAAGAAAAACAAATGTATTGCAATTATAACGTGTCATCACTTGTTTCTGTGCATAATAATTAATAATTTACAAGTTATAATTGGTGATTTATTCATTTTTTCAGTATAGAGTGTACCAGTAATACAATTTTTATACAAGTTTTAGCTATTTTACAATTTTATAATTTGTACCCTATAAGTACTACATTAAATGTAAATTTTTATATTATATGTTACAAATTTATTTAAAATCCTTATTACACATACATACATGTTAAACAATTATTAAATTCTTATACTTAATTATGTAGCTGATAATCTCATAGATTTTCTAACATAATACTTCTGCAGTGCTGCTTCAAATACAGGTCCAACTGTTCTTTTTTCCCAAATTTTAGACCTTTCCTTTTTTTCTGCTTCTATTTTTGCTTTTGCGCTAACACTTGCTTTTTCAGTTTCTTCATTATTCTCACAGTTTTCTAACATTCCTTCAACATTCTTAGAATTTAAATTACTTTGTGCTTGGATTTCATTAGGTATTTCTTCAGATTTACCATTTTTGATTTGTTGTTTTTGTTTTTTAGCATCAGATTCTATGTTTTCAAGATTTTCATCAGTATTTTTTCGTTTTTCAGACATAATAGTTTTTCCTACATTTCCCATTGTTTGTTGAGTTTCAATATCTGTGTCACTATCTTCTTCTATTATTCGTTGCCTATATTGTCTATTCTTTTTTATTTCTTTACTTTTAATCTGCTCTTTTTTTTCTAAAGCAGTACTTGTTTCAATATTTGTATTTTGTAAATCATTTTCCAAATCAGGTTTTTTATTAGCTACATTATTTTTTATCTCAAATTCCTCTGAAGTTTTAACAGTTTGTTCATACAAATGTCTATAAAATCCTGACATATCTTGTTGTTTTCTGACATCAGTTATAGCCTCTATTTTATCCATTTTATTTTCTTCTTCTTCCATTTTTTTAAATTCTTCCAACTTTGCTCTATAAGCAGAAGTGACAAAACTTTCTTTATCTGCATACATTGCTCCCTCTGCTTCGCGTTCTTTTTGAACCATTCTTTCTATTCTATACTCCTGTTCTTTTTTTCTTCGTTCAGCAGCTTTTAAAAGATTTTGAATATATCTTGGTTTCTTTTTATCATCTTTCATAGTTTTTGATTGGTCTTTTATTTTCTCTATATTATCATATACTTCATCATACTGAAATATTGTTGGATCTTCTTTTAAAGCCTTCTGCATATTTAATTTTGTCTGCTTCTTAATTTTATTTTTTTCCCCTTCAGCTTGAAGAGCTTTTTTAACCCAATTAGTACCATCTTCTTCATCTGAATCATTGGTATCACTAAAAATATTGCTGATTTTTGGAGTAATATGCTGCTGTCTTTTAGGTAAAATTAAGCCATATCTGAAATTTTTTAATAATTGATGGATTTCTTTATTTTTTTTTTATTGTAGTTTATCAACATTCATATATGTAACTTACTGTTTTTCCTCTTTATTGTTAGACATATTTTGTTTAATACTGTTTAATAAAACCTCACAAATTTGTATATTGAATAAAAGGATTATAACCTCTTTTCGATAATGTTATTAAAGATAATTTTAAACGTTTTTTTTAAATTATATACATGTTTTTAGTATTTAAAAAATAAGAAAATACGAGGGAATTATATTGAAAAATATTTATCAAAAAAAACTTAAAAATATTTCAACCGATTTGAAACTTGAATTATATAGAAAGTTTTGTAAAATGTTCCTAGATATTTTTGAACTATAAATGTTTTATATGTATAAATTACACTTTATTATCATATATGAACATGTAGATATATAGTTACATAAAATATTTTATTTTAATTATACATTTAAATATATCTTGGATGTGGCCATTTAAATGTATATAATAATTATTCTTTATTATTTTTGATTTAATTTATTATACAAAAGTTTTAAGTTTCTTAACAGTTATGTAAACACACACATAATGAATAAAACTTAATTTATTGATAAAAATTCATATTTTAAGTAAAAGAAAAAATCCTTTTGTACTAAAGTGTGATACATATAAATAAAGATGCTCTTATACATGTATTATTGATAGTAATTTCCTGTCCTACTCTGCCCACGCTCGCACTTGCTGACGTCATCCATATGTTGTACTGATATTGTATATATTGCTTTATGTAGAATGTTTCATTGAAATCAAACAGTTTGTTACATTTTTACGCAAATATAAATTCAAATATGATACATATAAATACCATGGTTAATATTGTGCCGTTTATTTTCTTATTTATGGGAATTATTAATGGTTTTGCGATAAATTCTGAAGATAAGTTAGAAGAAGATTTTATTCTTCCACATTACACACATTATGAAGAACTTCAACAACTATTTAGTTCATTGGTTCAAAAGTATCCAAATTTGGTTAAAGTATTTTCCATAGGAAAATCTGTGGAAGGTAGAGATCTGTTAGTTCTTGAAATTTCTGAAAATGTTAAAGAACGAAAACTGTGTGAACCAATGGTAAAATATGTTGCTAATATGCATGGTGATGAAGCTGTTGGAAGAGAATTATTATTGTATCTTGCTCAATATCTTTTGCATAATTATGGGAAAGATGAAAGGATTACAAAACTAGTGAATAATACTGATATCTTCCTTATGCCATCAATGAATCCTGATGGTTTTGAAAAATCAGAAGTAACATTTTTATTATACTATTTTTTCTTTTTATAAATTACATTATTTTAAATGTTATACTGATGTTACATTTTTTGTTATTTTAGGAAGGAAAGTGTGAATCAAAGAAAGATTTTTCGGGCAGAGAAAATGCAAATCATGTTGATCTAAATAGGAATTTTCCAGATCAGTTTAATAGAAAAACTAATCATCTTCAAAAAGGTGGCAGTATATTAGATGGACGTCAAAATGAAACAGTAGCTATGATGACTTGGATTGCTACAGAACCATTTGTATTATCAGGAAATCTTCATGGAGGTGCAGTTGTAGCAAGTTATCCTTATGATTCTGGGTAATATTATGTAACATTTTTGTGTTTTTAGTTTAAATATAACGTAAATTACAGAATTTTATTTATTTTATGGAAGTTATGTAATATGTTATTTTGTAGCATTTCAAATCCTTGTTGTATTGAAAGTAAAAGTCCAGATAACGAGTTATTCAAATATCTAGCACACACATATGCAGATAATCATCCACAGATGCATGCAGGTAATGCATGTCCTCCAGATATTTTTCAAGGTGGTGTTATCAATGGAGCATATTGGTGAGTATACATATTTAGATTCTTTTCCTTTGAGAAATATTTGTTAAAAAAGAAAAAAAAGTAAAATGGTACTGAAATTTACCTATTTCAGGTATGAAGTTATTGGAGGAATGCAAGATTTTAATTATGCTCGGTCTAATGCATTTGAGATAACATTTGAACTCAGTTGTTGCAAATATCCAAATGCATCTGCTATGAAGGAGCACTGGAGATTAAATAAGGAATCTCTTATAAAATATCTTGAGCAAGCACATATTGGAGTGAAAGGTTTTAGATATTTATCAATTCCTTTTTAATAATTTTTTTCTATTAATAAGAATGATAATATCAATTTTTGCTTAGGTCTTGTAAAAGATACAGATGGTCAACCAATAGTAGCGGCAACTATCATTGTGCATGGAATAAACCATAATGTTTCAACTACACACCGTGGAGAATATTGGCGTTTATTACTACCTGGATCTTATTATATTCATGCAGAAGCATGGGGGTAAGTATATTTAAACAAAAGGTGTACTCATTATTTATTATCATGTTTACTGTTACCATAAAACAATTATTTTATTTAATGATAGTTTCAATAGTTAATAATATTTGTTCTATATATAATATATTGTTACTTTAGGTATCAACCAAGTGAACCAATAAGTGTCACAGTAGAATCAGGTGAACCAACCATTGTCAATTTTACTTTAAAAGAGGAAACTTATGATGATCAAGGTAATCAAGATGTACATTTTCCTCATATGTTTCATTTCCCAATTAGTATCTTGCACTTTATAAATTAATATCATATTATGCTGATATGAATTATTAATTACGATTATACACACATAACAAATATTTTCATTATTCATTTATTATTTTTATTTTAATAAAACTTATTGTTTATATTCTAGAAATGTAATTACATAGTAATTACATTTATATATACATTATTTTTTTATTAATTTATAATTTTATTGTTCTATCATATTTATTATTTTCATTTTACAGCACTAATATGACCACAGTTCCAGATTATTTGATACTAATATCTTTATACATTTTATTATAGTTCATTAGTACAAACATGTATAAAAAGAAAAGATAAATACAAGGTATAGAGAAAGGTATTAAACATTCTTATATACTGAAAAGTAACTACTTAAATAAAAAGTTACTTGCAGATTAGAGTACTTGAATTATAAACTTATAGAAAGATATAAACTTTAATCTTTTTTACTCTGTAATTTTGTTATTTTTGCTTTTATGTTTACATTTATTTGTTATATTTTTCATTATTTGGTTTTAAATTCATTTATTGCATGTTAAATACGAGAAGGAAATATTTAAAGTGTAAAAACATGAAATTGATAGAGCAATGTTTTATTAGTTGTTGTACAGAGTGCAATGAATTTATGATTTTAAATAATTAATCTAAATATCTTATAAATATGAAACGGAATCATGTACTATAAGTATTGAACATTACTATATACTAAACATATCTTTTTATGACACTCATATGTTTTAATTAAATCATTTTTTGAACAATCGAACAAAATATTTATGAACAAATGGAAAACTGATTTATTTTTTATTTGAATATTCTTTTTTGTGTTAATAAATATTTAAAAAAATAAATAATATTTTTAAAGGCGATTGCAAAGATCATTTTTTTCAAATATTTTTAGAACTGTTTTGTTAAATATAATCATTTGAAGATTCATGAATGTACTATGAAAGCTAGTTTATGTTTAAACAAAAGATATATATTAATGTAGATATATACTAATATAGAAGTCTAATTCAGTTTAATTTAGGTAAAATAACAATCATTTTTATGATTTATAAATACATGAAAAATACACCCAAATATTCGTAGTATGAATCATAAATATCTATTATATAATTTTATTAGTATTGATAACAAAAATGTGAAGCATGCCTATAATTGTATCTGTAATTTGATGTATAATATATGCAAATTAAATGTATATCTGAAGTTAAAAATAAAATACTATATTTGCTTCAAAAAGTGAGTTAGTTTTCTTAAATGTTTTCCAGTCTTTTCCTATAATTTTTTATCCATTAAATGGTATAATATCTTTGACATTATTTAAAACAATTATCTTTCTTTGTTTTCTTTCATAAGGTTTTTATTTATCAGTTCTCTATACCTTGTATTATAATATTTATATCTTTTAAAAATTTTAAGTTCCATATTTTTTGTAACTTATTTTTAGTTGTTTAATTTTCATAAAAATATTCTTTATGTATCTTTTGTTGAGCAATTTTTTGAAAATGTTACTTTCACATCATTAATAGGTTTTGTTGATAGTACTATTTTCATTATGATATTATATTGATTTATAGGAATGTCAAAATCAGATGAAGTAGAAGAAGTTATAAGGCATGTTGATAAATATGGATTTTTCCATAATACTGAATTCATACATCATAATTATATAGCAATGGAAAAATATTTGAAAGAATTAAATTTAAATTATCCAAATATTACAAGACTTTATAGTATAGGAGAGTCTGTTGAAGGACGTCAGTTATATGTCATGGAAATAACAGAAAACCCTGGGAAACATAGTCAAAATAAACCTGAAGTAAAATATATAGGAAACATGCATGGGAATGAAGTAGTTGGCAAAGAAATTTTGTTATTGCTACTAAAATATCTTTGCGAAAATTTTGGAAATGATGAAAAAGTTACAAAAATATTAAAAAATGTTAGATTGCATGTAATGCCAAGTATGAATCCAGATGGCTATGAAATTTCTACAGAAATGGATATATATGGTGCGAAAGGAAGAGAAAATGCTAAAGGTGTTGATCTCAACAGAAACTTTCCTGATCAATATGAAACAAATAATGTATGGGTTTTTATTTTTTCATTGTTCTATTTGTAATGTATTTAATTTATATGTTCAATATGTAGGTTGTAGTAGATGTAGATTGTAGATTGTAGTATATATATGTAGATTTCAAGCATGATTGCTACTTATGTTTTTGTGTGTTACAGTACAATAGAGAACAAGAACCTGAAACAAAGGCAGTAATGAATTGGATTGCAAGTATTCCATTTGTACTTTCTGCTAATTTTCATGGAGGAGCATTAGTAGCAAATTATCCATATGACAATGAACCAAAGTATACATTTAATGCCGAAAATCTAAGCCCAGATGATAAAGTTTTCAAAGCTCTTGCATTATCATATTCAAATGCGCATCCTCGTATGCATCTTGGAGAACCATGTCCTTCATTTTCAAATGGGCGATTGTATGCAGTACAAAATTTGTTGAAAAAAATTTTTCCAAATGGTATAACAAATGGGGCTGCCTGGTATTCAGTTAGTGGTGGTATGCAGGATTATAATTATGTTTATAGTAATGACTTTGAAATCACGATCGAAGTAGGGTGTACAAAATTTCCGAATAAAACTGAATTACCAGATTATTGGTTACAAAATAAAGAACCTCTTTTACATCTCATTGAAATGGTATTCATATTTATATACATGTATTATTATGTTTAATATATTGATGAAAAGATTGTTTGTTTTATAATTATGAAATATTTTTATTTATAGTCTCGTAAAGGTATACATGGTGTAGTACGTTCATCGATAGGAAGTTCTATTCCTCATGCAAAAATATCTGTGGAAGGAATTGAACATGATGTCTATGCAGCTAGTGATGGAGATTATTGGCGTCTTTTAGTTCCAGGCAAATACAACGTTACAGTTAGTGCTGTGGGCTATGAATCTCAAACACAGTCTGTGACAGTACCAGGTGGCACAGATATTGGTGAAGGAGAAGTAACACTGGATTTTACATTAATGAGAGACGATCCTGAACACTGGTATAATTATATATTATATAATTTTATGATGATCATAAGAATAGGGAATATTTCATTAAAATTCTTATAAGCATTACAATTTCCAGAATAATGATTCTTATGAGTTATTGAATGTTAAAAAGGATTGTATTTGATAAGGAGTCATAAAAATTTCATTTTATGAAGAAATTTAAAATTACCACAAAAGTAAATATTTTAATATTATAAGACATATACATTTAATATGATATAATAATTTATTACAATTTTAATTAAATGACAGTAGAAGAGATTATAAGAATACATTTTATTAAATACTTATTCATTTATCATCAAGTTCATTATATATTTTTTATTTATCATCAAGTAGTTCAAAGGAAAGGCGTTTTAATTAAATATTTATATTTATACTTTTTACATTAAAATTAAAAATAATACCTTTTTATTATTTAACTTGACATATCGTTCTGTTTTATTTTTTTTATGATAAATTATATTTTTAATGTAGAACATAACTTTCTATTTCAGGTCATCCGCCTATGATTTCCGACTAATGGCAAATTTACAGAATGTTTACCTAAAAAATGCTGAATTAAATGCTAGATTTAGTCAATTAGAAAATCATCAACCAAATATTGCTGAATTTCAAGCTGGGGAGTCAACAATTGGTATAGCAATTCATTCTCTAAAAGTTACTCATAATGTAAGTATTTCTTTCAAGAAATATGTGAATATTTACTACTTTACACTTTTGTTTTCTCAAGATTGTTAAAAACGCTTAAAATTTGTTAATCATAGATGGGTGCACCAGAGGAAAATAAATTTCATATTGGTTTAATTGGAGGATTGTTTGCATCTCAACCAGTAGGTAGAGAAATATTGTTACGATTAGCTACTCATATTCTTATGGGAAACCAAATTGGAGATCCTCCTATACAGAGAATATTAAATGATTCTGTGTTACATTTTGTACCTGGTATAGATCCAGGTTTTGATAATATATCAAGTGTTCAAGATTGTAATCCTATTGTATATGATGAAGTAGGTAAAAGAATATTAGTATCAAATGCTGTTAATTCTGATGAATTGAACATAATTGCTAATGCATTTAAAACAATGTTATCTAATGAAAGATATGATGTGATAATAATATTAGGAAGTGGATCACTTGAAATTGGGTAATGAAAATATAAACTGTTGCATAAATAATAAAAGAGAATATGTACTGCTTTTATTTTGCTTCTAAATATTAATTTAAAATAATATTTCATATTTTTATTACAGCTATACAGATGATAATTTAAATGTGTATAAAACACTAACTAAAAATTATAAACATTCAATACAGAAAGAAACTTGCAAGTTTTTAAATAATGATATTATAAAAGTACAAAATTATATTAAAAATCAGTACAACGTACCAGTAGTATGTATATTTAATGTTATATAAAATTATTTTTCGCATAATAATCTTACATATTATTGCACATTATTACCATTATCATATCACTATTTGTTGATTGTTATTATGATCTATTACACTTTCAGATAAGCATTAACATGGCTTGTTGTAAGTATCCACTTTCAGGATCTATTCCAACTATTTGGCGTGAAAATTTATTACCTTTAAAGCAGTTAATTAATGGCCTTACTACTGGTATTCGAGCAGTAATTACCGATGTTAACTATGTTCCTTTGAGAAAAACTATTGTTAAAATTGGAATCAATACATACCATGTTTCAAAAAACATGGCGTATTTCAAAATTATTCTTCTTCCTGGCGAATATATGCTAACCTTTATTTGTAAGGGTTATATTGAACAATCTATGAAAGTTCATGTGAATAATGAAAGCATAACTGATCTTCACATTAAATTGATAAAACATTATATAGAAGGAACAGAAGATAGAAAAAATAAAAGTCAAGAGTTAAACGTCGTTAATCAAGTTTTGACTGATTTGAACAATAAATATTCGCAGTTAACAATTTTACATACCATTTATAAATCACAAAAAGGTTCTAAAACATTGTGTTTAGAAATTGGAACTGAAAATAATTATAAGCGCATTGGTCGTCCATCTATAGCATTCGTTGCGGGTATTACAAATGGTGCACCTGTGACTTCAAAAATTTTATTGCACTTTGCTACATACTTATTAGATCATTACCAAAAAGATATTAGAATTACAAAATATATAGATAAATTTACAATATATATTGCACCAGATTTATCTTATTATTCTAATGATAATCAATCCTGCTCTTCATTTATTGTGGATAATTTACAATTTCCTATCAATAACGTACTGAATACCGAATCAAGTATGATAATTAACTGGTTTAAAAAAATCAATGCCGTGTTGGCAATAAATTTGAACATTGGTGCACAACATGTTGAAATTCCTTTTGCGGCAAGATACGGAAAAATACCTGATCAGGTATATAAAACAGATGATGATGATGTACTAAAAGATTTAGCATTATTATATACAAAATATAATATCCACATGAGTTCTAAAAATTCACAATGTAATCGAAATTTAAATATAGATGAAGGTGGCATTATTTACGCCGGTTTGGGTATAAATAGAAGAAATGAGTATTCTTTAATGGACTATCTTTATTTAAATACAAGTACATTATTAATGGATGTATACATCACTTGTTGCAATACAGATGATTCAAGGAATGTATGGGAGGATAATAAGGCGAGTTTATTAGCAGTTATGGAAAAACTTAATGAAGGCATAAAAGGATATGTTCTTAATGAGAATAATGAACCAATTGAAAATGCTATTTTATCACATAACAAATCAATACATCAAGTTAAAAGTGGAACAAATGGAGCTTACTGGCTTTTACTTCAACCTGGTACTCATGTTATAAGTGTTAATGCACCTAACTATATTCAGCAGACTAAAGTGTTTATTGTACCAGATGTGCATAGCATTACACATTTAATGTTCAAATTAAGATATGATGATAAATTTTTGGGAATGCCCAGAATTGTTTTTATTATACTTATAAGTAAGTTATTTGATATTTTTATAAAATATATTTACAATAATCTAGTTCATAATGTAATCATAATGCATATTTTCATAGGTACCATATGTTTGGGAATTGTTGTATGTGTTATTTTTATTTGCACTAATTGCCACTCCTCAAAAGATTTGCAAAATAGTAATTGGAATAAATATTCATTTAGTTTACTTAAAGATGGTACAAGCTTTTTCGATGATGATGAAAAAGAAATTGAAATATTTAGAAGACCAATAAATGGTAAATATTAATATGATTAAAAAGTTTTACAGATAGATATGTAAACTTTGATAAAACTATTAATTTGGCTTGTTTTTGAAAGAATAGTACAGTTTCAAAGCATCTGTTATATATTATTAACACAACCATGCTGTATTTTTTTTTTTATTATCACTTTATATTTTTTAGAGCCTACACAAAATAATAAAATTATAAAACCATATTTTGATGATGATAATATGTCAAACTCTGATGATGCCAGTGACTTAGAATTTATTAGGCCAGGCAAAGAATGGGAAGAAGAAACACCTAAAGAAAATAGATAATATGAATGAAATATTTGGTATTATATTTAAATTATGCAAAATGATATAAAAACTGAAACAAGAATTATTAACAAAGAAAAAAAGCTTGCAACAATATTAAAGTAATGTAGTATAGCTTTGTTTAAATCAAATGTTAAAGTAATTGCATTTACTGAAGGGCAAGAACAGTGTTTTCAAGAAATTAGGAATTGTTATTTTTTTAAAATAAGCAGCATATTAAATTCAAATTAACAAAAATAAAGAAAGTACTATGATACATTTTTTGTGCAAAAAATATCGTACTTAAGGTAATTTAAGGATAAAACAGGATATTTTATTTAAAATTTATGTATTTAAAATTATTTCCAGAAAAATAGGTGATCAATATTTTATGAATATTTTTATATGTAGTTTAAGATTGATATTTTATACGCAAATATGAATTATACATTCCAAAGCTTTTATATATTATTTATATATGACTTTAAAGGTATTTAGTATAAAATTTGATTTAGATTTCAATTATCTGAAACATATTTTTTATATGTACTATTACATTTAAAAAAAATTGATAATAAATATATAAGTATGTGCAAAATTTTCATGTATTTTTATAAATGTTCTTAAGATATTCACAAATGTTTATATTATTTATTGTAATGATATATACTTTATTCAAAGATACGAATAAAAGTACATATTACTTATTTAAATAATTAAAACATTATCTTATCTAAATATTTTATTCAAAAAAGAACGTATTCTTTTATAGTGAAATTTATGATTGTTATTTTTTACAGAACAAGGATAGGATTTTGAGTTTCCAAAGTCAGATATTGGAAAAAGTTTCTTATGAAAAATGAACTTTTGGTTTGATTTTGAGCTTCTAACATCAAATATCGAGAAAAGTTCCCTACGAAGATTGAATTTTCGTGGAAAGTTTAATGCCGCGTTTAACATAAATAGAAGATAATAGAAACTCTAACTTATTACCTATCCTAATTCCTAAATATACATACTTATTATTATTTCCGATAGATAGCGCTTATTGTTTAATCCAAATCAAACCATCAGGCTCATAGGGGAATATAATTACTACTAGATGAAGAATGGTAGAAGATTTTGAGAGTGTTGGGTTAGTGGTGATGGTTTTTCTTTTTCGTTCATAAGTACAAGCAAGTTAATCTCACAGAAAACAGGTAATATCTATTGATTGAATTTTTTTTTCTATAACTTAGCATGGTATTGCGAGAAATGGGCAGCTGTGATTCTGAATATTTGGTGTGAATTGTTTGAGTATTATATCAAATACTTATCAGTGCTAATATATTTCATGAGGATATACTTTAACGTTTTCACGTACGAAATAAGCAAAACTTTCAACACCTGATCTTTTTTTTCCAATTATTTTTAATATCAATTTTTAGTTAAGCTTTTTAAGTTAAAGTACTTTTAAGTGAGTTAAGGTAAGTTTTATTGTTATAATGATATAAAAATATTAAGATGTACATTTCATAGTTTGTTACTTTTGGGTATTTCCAGATTTTAAAGATTAGAAATGGCAAAGAGAACACAACCAACCTGGGTTCCACCACAAAGCAAAAATAGTTCAGTTCTTAAATTATATAATAGTTTAACAAGGGATAAAGAAATATTTGTTCCTCAATTTGGAAATTATATATTATGGTATAGTTGTGGACCTACTGTTTACGATGCATCACATATGGGACATGCTAGGTAATTATAAAATTGTATTTAAAATTACATAAAATTTAAAAATTTTATTGGAATATTATAAGTTATAACAGTTATTTTGATATATATTTTTTTTAATGTCTTATCTTTTAGATCATATATATCTTTTGATATATTAAGGCGTGTACTATCTGATTATTTTGGATATGACGTCTTATATGTTATGAACATTACTGATATTGATGATAAAATTATAAAGAGAGCCAGACAAAATTATTTATATGAGAAATATTTAGAAGAAAATCATACTCTTAATGAAATTCTTGATGATGTAAGAAATGTAATGATTACTTTTGAAGATACAGTGAAGACTACAAGTGATATGGATAAAAAGTGTATGCTGCACAGAATGTTACAAAATTTAGAAAAGGCTATTGAATATCTTGAATATGCAGTCAAATTTAAAAACGAGGACAAAACTAAGGAATATCAAGAAGTACATATATTTTTTCATATTGTTAAAGTATTAATAACAATTGTATAAGTGACAGTAATATTATTTAATATTAATAATATTGTTATTAATTTTGTATAATAATTTATCTAAAGACACTATGTTTGTAACTTGTATGGATGCAGTTGGTATTAAAAGAAGCACGAGATCCTTTGGCAGAATGGTTGGACAAAAAGAAAGGTGCTACAGTTACAAAGCATTCAATTTTTACCAAATTGTCTCAACATTGGGAAGCAAAGTTTCATAAGGATATGGATTCTTTAAATGTAAGATTAAACATGTTTTTAAATTTAATTGTATATTTATTTACTTTGTGGAGAGATTTATAAAAAAACATTTTTCAGATATTAAGGCCAAATGTTTTAACAAGGGTTAGTGAATATATACCTGAAATCATAGCATTTATTATGAAAATTGTAGAAAATGGAATCGCATATGAGAGTAATGGTTCTATATATTTTGATGTTGCAACTTTTGATAAACAGGATAAGCATTACTATGCTAAACTTGTTCCAGAAGCTTATGGTGATGCCTCTAGCTTACAAGAAGGAGAAGGTAAAGTGTCATCTTTTTAAAATACCTTGTATTGCACTTTTATTGAAAATTCTTTTATTTAGGAGATTTAAGTACCTGTGAAGTGTCCGATAAAAGATCACCAATAGACTTTGCACTTTGGAAACGTTCAAAAGAAGGAGAGCCATGGTGGGAAAGTCCATGGGGTAAGGGACGACCAGGTTGGCATATAGAATGTTCAGTTATGGCATCTATAATTTGTGGAGAAAGTTTAGATATTCACACAGGAGGAGTAGATTTAAAATTTCCGCATCATGATAATGAAATGGCACAAGCAGAAGCGTACTTTAATAATCCTAATTGGGTTAGATATTTTCTCCATTCTGGTCATTTGACCATAGCAGGATGTAAAATGTCAAAATCATTAAAAAATTTTATTACTATACAAGATGCATTGAAAAAACATTCAGCAAGACAGCTTAGACTTGCATTTCTTTTGCATTCTTGGAAAGATACATTAGATTATAGTGATAATACTATGCAAATGGCTATACAATATGAAAAGTTTTTAAATGTAGGTATAAATTTTGTAAGTTTTGAATAAGCAAATAATGAAACATATATAGGAACTTGTTTGTATTTTAGGAATTTTTTTTAAATGTAAAGTGTAAAATTAGGTCCTTGGGTTCAGAAACAGATATTAATACTTTCACTAAATGGACAAATTCAGAATTGGAACTGAATAAGAAATTCTATAATGCCAAGGATTCTGTACACAATGCATTATGTGGTAAACAGATATTTATATAAATATATTTAATCATCACAGATTGTATATCATTTTTATATTTATCCTTGTTGCAGATAATATTGATACAAGGAGTGCACTTGATGCAATTCGAGATCTGGTTACGAATTGTAACATTTATATGCAACAAATGAAACAGCCAAATACGCTGTTGCTTAGAGATGTTGCAGTTTATATTACAAAAATGTTTACTATATTTGGTGCAATATCATCTTCACAAGATACTATTGGTTTTCCAGTAGACGATAATTCCACAAATTTTAATGTATGTTCTATACTTTTACCCTTTTTTATTTTCGTTGTGAATCTTTTATTTATAATTTTTATTAAAGGTAGAAGAGCTAGTTATGCCGTATCTTGAAATTTTGGCAAATTTCCGCGAGAAAGTAAGAAACCATGCGAAAACGTTAAAAGCTAATAGCATTCTTAAGGAATGTGATACGTTACGTGACGATATATTACCAAATGTTGGAGTTCGTTTAGAGGATAGTTCTGAAGGAGCTTGTAAAGTCAAATTAGTTAACAAAGAGGAACTTTTAAGAGAAAAAGAATATAAAAGACAAATGGAACTAGAAAAATTGTTGGAAAAGGAAAAGAGGAAAGTGGAAGCTGCTGCTGCAGCTGCAGCAAAAGAGGCGCAGAAAAAAATTCCTCCTTTCGAGATGTTTAAACTAGAAAAAGATAAATATTCTCAATTTGATAATAACGTAAGCGAGTTACTTAATAATCGATACATTTTCTCATATTTCAGTATTTGTTAAACTCTGTTGTTTTCTAGGGTTTACCAACACATGATATCGATGGTAAAGAAATCAGTAAAGGACAAATGAAAAAATTTCAGAAACTACAACAAGCGCAAGAAAAGAAATACAACGAATATCTTGCTTCTATACAAAACAGTGCTTAATATTTTTACTTGAATAGTATTAATGTGTCACATTGGAAACATGAGCGTTCAAGAACGATAATGATTTCACCCGTCTAAAGTATTTATTTTCATGTTATTTTTGTATCATTACATTGTTCATTAATTTATCACTGTTTATGAACATAGCAACGTTTACATAATATTTATGTTACAATATTAACGTTTATGTTTGTATAGTACTTAATTAAAACGATTCAGTCTATTTGGGTTCAATGTCAATATTTTTTCAGATACCTTAATTATCGTTACATGTACATTCAGTGTTAACTGCGTAACTAAGGATGTTAACATCCTATTGAATTAAGTTAAAATAAAAATGATATAAATTTCGTTTCGACGCTCGTTAATGTATACAAAAGCGAATTCTTTCATAGGAAATCCCTTAGGCAAATAAATAAACCAAAACAAACAATCTATTCAAATAGTCACCAATACCCATCTCAAGGGATGTAGTATCTATCTATAATTGATAAATACAAGTTTCTGTATGATACACACGTAAATCGGTGCTAGTTAATGAGAGAAGTATTTTTAAACAATAAATTTGCTTGTTTCTACACTAATCGCGATATAAAGTGTAAACACATAGTCGTTACTCTCTGTCGACAGAATTATGATTCCGGACCGTGCAGAATTCACCATCAACGATATTTTGTGGCGTGTCGCCATTGGATTCGAGTATCCTGAAACAAAATAAACTTCACACCGTTTCCATACTACCGGATGAATCTGACACGTGATGTTGTCCATTATTAAAGCATAATACCCCTTTCACAATGACGCGCGAGTCGGCGTGTGACAGCTTTATAAATGTAAAAGCGATATAACGCCCGACTTGCGACGAAGCGGACCGATATTCATCCCGCATTCAGGAACTGTGAAAACGTGAGGCGAGGCAAACGGGTCGTGTATCATACACGCTTTTCCAACTCGGGGTAAAACGCGTCGTCCGATAACGTCTGTCAGTACCAAAAACGTGGTGGAATAATTAGAAAATACTTCTTAGTTTTGCCTCCCGTTTTATTTCTTTGAACGAAGAATAATTGCACGGTGTACATTTATTATAGATGTTTTATTACACTCGGTTATTAAAGCGATTGCAAATTCATAGTTGACAATTTAACACTAGAACTACCAGAGCAGTCAAAATGACCAATTGATGATTATTCATTCATTAAATTATTAATTTATTAATTTATACTTATAAATTCACTGTTGTAAAACATCCAAAATTTACTATGATTTTCTGCAGAAAGTATAAATAAAGATTTGTTTTCTATGTATTCGGTATTTTTTCATGTAATTTTCAATTCAATATCTTCCATGCAAATAAGTACACTTTAATTGTCAGTAGTTCTAGTGTTAACAACCCTGTGATCAACATTCCTTTACACAATTTCTTTGTTCGACTTGTAAAACGAAATTATACGTAAGATTGATGCAACATATTCTTACAATTTACTTTCTATGATCAAACTACAGCGGGATCTCGATCGATCGGCTTCATTGGGCTCACTGGACGATCCAGAGTTGGAGAGAAGGAAAAGATTAAAAATACAGTTTTTCATATACAACAAATAATTTACTTGACAAGCAACATAGATTCATACAAACATGTACAATTACACGACGATCGGACACCAGTTTGATCGTGTTTAGAACTGTACTTAGAATGCATTCGACGAGAACGCGATATTTTACAGAAACTATGAAAACTTCTATCACCGTGTACTGAATTTCTACCGAACGGTTTCCTTTTCATCGCGACGCATAGTAACGCATGCAAAAGAAAAAAGCGGAGAGGAAATAGAGAGGTTGAGTGAGAGATAGAGAGAGAAAGAGAGAGAAAGATGAAAAATAGAATAAGTTGACGTTAACAATGCGTGACGGTTGGCGCAAAAAATATGCTCTCAAATATGAAGTCAAGAGCGATAAAAAAGCAAACAGACTTTTCGCTAGAATTCTCCCTTTCTCCCCCATCCCCCGCCCCTCGCCCCCTTCCTCAGACCCGGCTGTTTTCCCATTCGCGGCCGCGCCGCGTGAACGAATACGTAAATTTTTTCGGGAAAAATTCTGATTCCCGGCACCCCAAAAGTCGAAAAGGTCTCGATTCATGATTGACACCTGAATGTTCTCGTATGCATACGCAAAGCCACCCTCTTCACGCGCGACTCGCTCTCTTCGTCGCTCTCCTGGCTGCCTGTTTCCGTTCGCCGGTTCTCTCTTTATCCAGAATCGGAGTTCGGTAACTGTCGTAACTTAACGAGCACCGCTCGAATTACCAGCGTGTTCACTTCCTTTTTCCTTCCTTCTCCATCTCGTTCTGCTTTTCACACCGCCGTTTCTTTCTTCTTTTCCTCCCGCGGTTGATCGCGACGCGGCGGAAGGAGCTCGAGAGGGAGAAAAAAAAAGGAAAAAAATGCGCGCTGAATGCGAGAAAGGTGAAACGCCGGTGTATCGGAGAGATCGACTTTATTCTGTTTCCGTGAACCACGAAAGGTGCGTTCGCGCTGGTAAATTAGAACAGCACCCTGGACAATGCCAACGGTTTTCTCCGGAGCCTTCGCGGCGCGACTCGTAACAGCGACCAGGGGAATGGTGGAATTAGTGGAAAAAAATAAAACAGGATTTTTTTACACGCAGAATTTGATATAAGCGGGGGGTTGCGGCGAGCAAGCGCTAGTTCGTAGAGTTCTAAAGAATTTCGTAGGTATAGACTTAAGCAGAGACGGATTTCGGTTTCCACCGTCCTGGGGTGTTATATTTTTGCCGTCCCGCGATGAGGAAAAAGGGTAGAGAGAGGGGAATAGGAAGCTTTTAAAATACTAAACTCTGTAGTAACTTTTGTAGAGATTTATTAATTCTTATAAACATCTCTTGATATTTATTTGAAACTTTAGAATTATTTTATTGCCTGCTTTATATTTGTAATGAATTTTGAATTCTGAGATTAGCGGCATCTGTTGTTTGACAATTGGAAACTACTAGTTCGCTGATAAGAATTATAGGAATGCCGTCCATATCAACACTTTTATCATTAATTACAGGCTTCACATAATTAATTCAAAATCTATACATTCCTGTCAGAAATACTATTTCCTATCAATTTGATCTTAATTTTTTTTATATTTTCATAATTATTGAATATTTTTTAGAATTGTTTACATCTATTTTGTATTCGTATCAGTCTCAAGATTTTTAAATATTTTCAACGAATTTACGTAAGTAATTTATATAATTCTTGATGTAGAAGTTTCTACAGTTCCTTTAGTACATAATGCATGCATAAAAGTGCACAAATTGTTATGCATCTGGACGTAATTAGCTATATTTCTCTGGTTTGTAGTAAAAATATCTCCGTTCTCGCACAATATTACAGTTCGCGTCTGTGACAGCTAGCGCCATCTGTTATTTGGAATTAGAAACTACGCTAGTTATTAGGAACACAGAACAAAGTGACAACCTCCTTTTATTGTCCTATAGTGGTTGGAACGACGACCTCCTTGGATGTTATGTATTGCTATTCAAGAGTCGTAACTTCCAGTGTCCAAACAAGAGATGGCGCTGACTTTAGAATTAAAAATTCATTAGATATATATCAGACTGTAAAGTAATTCTGAAGTAATCAAACTCGATTGTAATTTTGATTCAAATTTATTAGTTTTTATAAACATTTCTTAACATTTATTTAAAATTTTTTCAGATTACACTTTAATTCGGCAAATTTATTGATTAAATAATAAAAATCGATGTAATTTAAAACATCATTTTCTGTGTTTAGTAATGCCGATGCATTCAGTCTCCCTTGACTTATATTTAAACGTTTGCATACGTAAACAATTTTTTACACGCTTTAAAACCGAATTTGCTCAGTTCATGGCGATCAATTGAAAAATGATGCAATTAAGATTACACGATTTCTTTATTGTGTACGGAAGAGATTTTCTTTAAAATCACCGCTCCTTTAAAGCTGCCGCCCTAGGCTATAGCCTTTCCAGCCTATACCTAAATTCACCTATGCGCTTAAGCTGTTATCGCGCATTCGCTGGTTTCTGTATATACGCTTTTCCAAATCTGAAATAACAGCTGTACTGAATAAAACAATTATTGCTCTAATATAACAAGTATATTTATATTTTTAATGTGAAAAGACCTACGAAATTATTAAAATACAAAATACATTTGGATGCCGCGTATATGCAGCGCTCGAAGCGAAAGGGTTAAAGATTTCATTCGAAGACAGAGGACGCCTGTAATATGGAATAACGCATACAAAGCTCCGTTAATTTCACGGAATAATTTCACTGGGTGATCAGTGGCGTTGGTTACAATAGGATGCGTCGATACGTTCCACGACACAAAGGGATTCCGATGCTAGGCGAGATAGTCAGGAGCCAGACATAAATAATGTATTGTTCGCTATTTGAGGACAGCCACACCAGCGTGTGTGCCGCCGGTGCGGCAACGGGGTGCGTGCGAAGGGGTGGTAGGAGGCCACGTAGCCCACTTTTATAACTCCATCGACAATTTTCAGCTACCCTCTCGTCGGTTTTCGATTTACACCGCAGACTCCGGCCACGCTCTTGTCCTTTTGTTTGATTTATTCCCTCTTTCTCTCCTTTCTTCTTCCCTCCGCCGATCAGCGATTTTTCGAAACTTTCCCGCTGGTCGACCGATTATCGCTATTGTTGCACCCTTTCGGCTGGACGGTCCCGTTGAAACGCTCGGGAAGTCAATGACAAATTGTCGATGATAGACTCTTCATCCCGTCGGTTTCGTCGTGTGTCGAAAGCTTGCATCGAAAGTTGTTCCACGGATTTTGGTAAGAAAATTATAGTGGGAAGGACTGAACCTATGCTTGGAAGATATGACTGTTGGTTTCTTTATATGTATGTATGCATATAATGTTTGATTAAACGATGAAATAATTTTTACTCCCTGATAATTTATATTAGAACCTCAAAAGTAGCATTCTAACGCGACCAAGATATGGTGTCGATGTATAGGCATCAAATAAATCAAATAAAAAATTATACAAAAAGAAATAGTTTCCTTAGGCACTTATGCTATTTGCGAGAAATCATGGAAAATTCTCGGAACCTTATCATAGCATCTTCGCAATATTTCTCTAAAATATTATGAATCGGTCATTTAAACCGTTTCGTTGGATCCCGTGTTAAAAGTAACTTTCGCTGCAAGAATTATTTTCACACGAACTTTATTACTGCATGTACGTTTAATAGAACCATTAGTTACACAAACATTCCATCTAAAAATCAATCGGTACGCAATTTGCAACCAATTCAGACAGTCGATCCCATTGATCGTGAAGGACCGGCGCAGAAACTGAACCGGGACATCGTCAGCTAATAATTTGCCCGGAATTTCTTCTGAAAGCTACACGAGCTACTTGATCTGACCTGTATCCTACCTCAGGGAACGTGCCACACCCCGTGTGTGTGTTTGTGTTTTTCCAACGCAAAAACACCGTATAAATACGGCTTGTTAGCCGAGCTCGCCCCGAATCCGATTGCGCGGCTCGCGCCGTGTAATGGTGCCCTTTTATGCTAATCGGTAACCCTTCCGCGTTTAACCAGCTGCGCGTGTGCATTGTCTCGGCCAGTTTTTCACGTGCTTTTTTTCTGCCCGCGCGTTCCCGACGAAACAAAACGCACGCGCCTGTATGTTAACCCGACCCACGTGCCGACTTTCGCTGTGTCGGGTTGCGTTCAGGGGGTCAGTTTTTGTCGCGGACCGTGATGTGGTAAGGAGGGGAAGAGAAAGAAAGAAGGAGAAAGGGTGGCGGAGGGTAAGGATCGGTCTGAATTAGAGAAAAAAAAAAAATGAAAAAGGGAGAAAAAAAGTGTAGGAGCGGTTGCAAATTCGGCGTAACGCGCTTTCTCGCCAGTCGATCCACCCTTTCAAATATATTTATGCTCGAGCTCGATGAGGTGTCCCGTGAATTGAGTTATATCCGATTAATCGTGACGAGAAAGTTTTCTACCCTTATTTTTATTTTTTGTCAGCGTGATTCTTCGACGATCTCGAAACTTATTAACCCGTTCGCTACCGACATGTTTGTGGCACATCTGTTTCTTACCACAAGCATGTTGTGTATTGAACAAAATTGTTAAGTTCTAAAACGGTAAAATGTATGAAGGCTGTACTTGGCCTGCGCTCGCGTTTATTTTACTTTTTTAAAATGCTCTAAATACACATATGCAAATACTATTCCAATTGATGTCATATAATTACGAGAAAAATCTTGGGCTGTGATGAATGTTTTCCGCAGCTTTTAGTTTAAAAATGAAATGAAAATGATGCATTCAAAAGACAGATTCTACGATGTGAGAAGTGATCGAAGGATCGGATAGAAAAATCGAGATAAGAACATTTTGTACGAGGTCGAAATCGCGATATACCGGCTTGGAATAAATCAACGTCGGTAATTGAACAGGTCCAAACTAAGTGCACGGAAACCAGGAATCAGGTGCAAAACGTTCTCGGTGAAACGACAGAGGAGGAAAAAAGAATTCGCGAGGGGAGGGAACGGCGAAGGAAGAAATTGCAGGTCTCGAGGACCTGCCTTCCAGTAAAGGGTGGGCAGACTTTAACCCTTTCACCCTCGAGGGCATGCGCACAGGAAAGTCTGCAATGCAACCTCGGTAATTGCTGCACCCGAGACAAAATGGTAGACGTTCGTAGCGATGGCGGAATCGCGAATCCTGTTCGAGCTCAAACTACACCTTCGATATAATGATACAGAAACAACTTGTGTATCTCTTTCCTCTGGATCTTTCTCTAACCGAATGATGTCAAACACACGCTCTCCGGGTCACGTGCAGTCGACAAGACCCTAAAATGCAGTCCGCAATTTGAAATTCGAAGATGATTTTATTAACGCTACAATAACTAATTTTTTTATAGAAGCCCTGAAAATTTGCCGTCGTACAATTAAAGAAATTCACGATGATACTCTGTAAAAAGTAAAAATAAAGATTGGTTTTTCTTATTTTAAATTATCTTTTATTTTTCATATAATTTTTAATTTGATTTCTTTATTGCCAATAAATATGATTCAACTGTTAAAATGATAAAATGAAATTTAAAAGAAACGTATAAAATGTTTTTTTGAAACCTTGTGCAGATAAACATATCATACAGAACACCATTTTATGCTCACCTGTATACGGTGCTTCCATTGTTCCGTTCACTAACATTTTTTTCAAGAGATCTATTTTTATTTAAAGTCTCTGAAACAACGTTCGATGGCCCGTGTTCATATACGAGAGTTCGACACCGTTGTCCCAGTCGAGTCCGTCGATCCCCCATATCGATCGTCGAAATAACGTATGCCCGCGACCGTAACGCGAGTCGGCCGCGAGAGCAGCTTTGAAATTCAAATTAGGCGTGGCGCGCGTTTGATTTTCGAATCCGGTGGTTTCGTGGCCTCTGGTAGGCCGATAGTATCTGCAGCTTCCGGTGCCACGCGTAAAGTCATGCTCCGTTGAAAGGAAGCAATTACCAGGGAGATTTAAGGAGGGCAAAGAGGATCACGGCGTCTCTCCTCTTTCTTTTTCTCGTCCCTTCTCCTTCTTCTCCTTCTTATTTTTTTTCTTCCCTCTTCTGGTCCGGTCTTCTTCTTCTTCTTCGGGGTTGATGGCGCGGCTTGCTCCGTAGTTAGCGGGGCGTGTCTTCAGTTTCTTTGAATTAAACATCATGCCCGCTTCAATCAGCCCATCCCTTCGCCTCTTTCGCTCCTTTCCGTTCCTTCCTCGCTGGTCCACGACCGAGAGCCTCGTTCTGTCCTTCTCCTATCCGTGCGATTCGTCTCTTCTCCTCTCGTCCTTCCGTTCGACGGCTCGTCTTCGAGACGCGTTTCGAGCGACAAGGGGGTGAGGTCGGAGGTGAACCCAGAGGGCAGAGAAGATCCCTTCTCAGCGAGGACACGCGTCGCGAGGTATATCTCTTTATAAATTTGTAATCGGTAGACTGCGGATTTTTACGCATTCGCGAGAAGTCGAAGGGCGTGGAAAAGCGTAGGACGCGAAAGTGTGTGAAATGTTAAAGGTAAGGGGTATTTTATGATATTTAAAGGGCGATACTTGGAGTGAAGTTTGTCATATCGGTATTTATTAACTATAACTGTGGAATTAAGAAATTAATTTTAAATTCCAACATACCTAACCTGTCGCAACCCCAAGGGGTATCTAAATGGTTAGATTTTTAGAATATTTTCCAAACGATTAAATAGTAAGTTAAGATTACGCTCCGAGGTAACTAAATTTTCGTATATAAGGATGAGGGGTGGGCCGTAGGTTATTTGGTTAATATGAAGGAGGATCGAGATTCACAGAAGGTTGGAAAAGGTTGTATTAAATGAAACAGCCTACACGTTTCTTACCTTTGAAGTTGACTTTTACACATTTATTTCTCATGTAGATTAAATCGTGGAATGTGTAATTTTCAAGGGTGTATCATTCGCTGCCGATTCAAACGAAGGAATCTCGCTATCTTTTCCCATTTGTATTAATACCAACGTTTTTATAATCCACCACGGCTGGAGATACTTAGACGGTGCTTTCTCGAGGAGAATGCAAGCGCGTACGTAAATCCAGCGTTAGAGTAAGAACGTTCTTCCACGAACGTACATAAGTCTTGGGACTCAGGTGGTGCACGCTCGACAGGATGTTCATACAGCGAGCTTCTGGCACTTTGCTTTTACCGAAATTTATTTCCCCTCGCGTTTTACGGGGTCTTGTAAACAGGGAGGAAGTGGAAGCTATGTCGGACACGTCAAAAAGTATAACGTACTGGGTGTTTTTGAAAGTCCTATCGAATAATTACTCTTACGAAAAGTGTTTCTTGAAACTATCGAAACGTCTTGCATTAATTCTGTGACTGGTAAAGTGGGAATCTATGGGATTGCAGTAATTTTTACTTTCTTCGTAATTTGAGAAATATTCACAGTTATTCATTTCGGCTCTTGAGTTTTCATTATTACAATTGTTACTGTAAAATTTAGAGCTTCGATGATCGAACAAACACCTGGTACAGAGCTTATGTTTAGTTTTCTGTTTAAGATCACAACTTATTTAGTTTTTGGATAAAATAATGAGCATAACTAATTCTTCTGTGAGCGGTATAATCAATGGATTTGAGTGTCTATTTAATTTGGTGAAGTGTCTTCTACTTCTTTCTTAATCGATGATGTGAGATGTCAAGTAAAAATATTACGAATCCGTTTACCTATTTGAAAGGAGAACGGTTCGCGTGGGAAGAAAAGAAATTCGGGGTTCTCGGTGATCATGAAAATTGCGCGAACTAAATGATTAACCGCGTCAACACGTGTTATGGAGATGAAGCGTCACGAAAATGATTTCAGGGTGGCTTTCGAGAGGTGTACGCTTTCACAGGATATCAGGCTTTTTGTGTCAAATCGATCCGCACCCGATTGAGCGAGGGTGTCACGGCGGTGGACGGATACATAACACTTGGGGCGTTTCAAAAACGATGTTAAAGGGTGTCTGTTACCGTTGCGTGTAAATTTTGTTAGGACTACACGCGGGGATTATCGTGTACGAGTGTACCGATCGTTCTTTCGAGGTTGCAGAGATCTTTAAGCGCTTTTCAATACCGAATCCACGCGAGAATGCGTTTAATCCACCAGGAATCAACGTTGTGTTAACGAAATATTTAATTTAGCAGGTTTTTTTTTCAATTCAATCTGTATTGCAAAATTTCATTTTTCAACTTATCATAGTCTAATAAAAATGATGGAGCAAATCTCTAAAATTCCTTTTCGCAACCACGGTGTTAAGAGATAATTACAAACGAAGTGTTACATTTATCTGACGTTGGTCTTTAATGGACCAACCGTTCACGTTGAACAACGTTGCAGAATTTGTCTGACTTTGTATCGGTTAAAAAGTTATTCATTATTTTCGATTTCTTGCGGAACAGGACAAAGTCGAGTACAAGTAACATCGCGAGGATGTCTGCGAAGGAGCCTGCTCGGTTCCCCGGTGATACCTCGTTCCTTCTCTGCCTATCAATCTGCCCGGGTTCCACCCCTCCTCCGTCCTCCCTCTACTCCGCCTGCCGCCTTCACCCTTCCTCTTCCTTATCCTTTCAACTTCTTCGGAGCAGCGAGAAGATGTACGGCTCGATACCCTACGGCCGAGTTGCTCCGGAGCACTCGAGAAGTCCACCCCAAAGATTTGATCAGGAAAAAAAGATACGCGGCCTGGGCTGGCGAGGTGGTGAGGAGGGGCGTGGAGGGGGGGACGAAGGGCGAGGGGTGGGACCCCTGGTTCTCTCGTCCGGAGCGGAGGGTGGCCTCGCGAAGCGCCTGGCCCGCCGCACCCCAAGCGCTATGAAAAAAACTTCGCCTAACCCCCTAACGATTTTTTTTCCCTCAACCCCATCTCGACGCACACTAATTACGTTTTTAAGCGAAATTACTTTGCGAGAGAGGGGTAGAGAAAGAGAGATAGAGAGAGCCCAGCCATCGTCCGCGACCAGCGCCCGATGCTAACGGTTCCTATCGGGCTCAGACCTGTCAGGGATACAGCTGGGGGCGGTGGTGGCACACGGGGTGAAATACCGTAGGGGTGCAAGTTTTTTTTCTGGCCGCCAAGCGAGAACAGAATACGGAAGGAGCTCCGGAGAGGAGTAGCGGGAGAGACGTCGCACGGGGGGCGGTTACTTTCGTTCTCGCCGACTATCCCCCGGATTGCTTGTGATTATAAAATGTTAAATGGCACCGCCGACCTGGTTACTCGTCTAAATTTTATTTCTGTCGCCGATTGGCCCGGCAAAGGTCGTCGAGGAATCGGCTGGGTCAGCGGAAAGTGGCAATCGCGCGTGGGCCTCCTCCCCTCTGATCCTCTTTACTTCGTCCCCGCCGCCGCCCCGGTGATCATTGCTCGGATTTTCGTTTTTTTTTCTTCTCTTCTTTTGGTTAATTTCATTGGCTTCTTTCGGGCAGGGAAACCTTCCACTGCGCGTCCCTGGCAACGGTTTAATTCCTCTTTTCCTTTCCCACGTAAACGAGCGGCCTCTAGTTTTCCATCTATATGATAATTGGAGTCTCGCGTTCGCTTGAATTTTTTGTTTCGCGCGAACCGCCTCGCGTCAGACGATGCAACGCGTTCTTCTGTGCTTGGGACAAATTTCTTTTTTTTTTTTCGTTCTCCTTCCCGCAACCCTTCCCGATATCGTCGACCGATCGAGAGATGCAGCAGTTACGCGCATCTCATGAATAATTTCGAACACATTCTATTTCTCTCTCTCTCGCCCTCCCTCTATTATTTTTCTCGGTCTTTCTCCCCTGTGGGTCGATCGAAAGGCTTGCGGGGCTAGGTATAAGGGTGCAACCGGACCTAGACTCGCTGCAAATCCCTATAGATAAAAAGTCTGTACCCACCCCAGGCGCTATCACCCTAGCCGATAGTAGTGACTCACCCACGATCACCCAACCCATTTTTTTTTCAACCCCTCCGTGCCACGGATCCGTGGGTCCGCGGTTGGAAGGGATGAATCCTTTCGCCTCGTGCTGTTTCTTGTACCTTGCTGCTTCCGTCGAGAAGGGTTCGCCGAACTTAAACGCGAGGCTCTGTGAGCTCGTTTATCCGAAGAAATTTTCCACGGTGACAATGGAGAGAACAACGGGTTAGCGTGTCAGTTAACATATTTTAAAATTTGTTGTGTAATAATAAATTTGGATTAAGTTAAAATGTTTCAACTATTGCATTGAAAAATTACATCAAATGATTCGCATGTAACCGATCTTTCTATGCGTTTTATGTTTCTACGAATTATTTTGAAACGTAGAAACCAACTGTTTATAAATTTGTTACAACTCTACATTCTTTTTGAACTGAAAGACAGAAAATCGTCGCCGGATGTTGTTTCGTTTACACGCCTGTGGAAACCACGAAGGTTAATAGTCGGTGGAAGAGCTTTCGAGAGGCGACTCGAAGCCAAAGGCAGACGTCCCAACAATCGAACACCTTTTGTATCCGCCAGGACACCTTTAGCGAGACCCGCTAATGGACTCTCATCTGACCTCGCTCTCGCGTAACTCCGTTGGTTTATTATTCATGGCCCGTTACTAAACCGTGAATATTTTCCCTCTGTCGTACCCTTTTTTGGTCGAAAGCGGGCGTCGCCTTTTTACGCGCGCATTATTTTTTATGTCTTATGCCGAGCACTCTCTTTACCCTGTTCTGTCGCCATCAGCTAGCCCCCTCCCCTCTTCGGGCTTCGTCTTTCTTCGCTGCTTTCTCGTTTGTCTCTTCCACCCTCCTCTGTCCACGTCTTCCTTCCCGCTTGGCAGTCGCCGATGAAGGGAAATTGTAATTTTAATTTTTAATTCCTTTCCGCCTGTCCCGCGCGTTCACCGAATCGTTGACAGGGACGAAAAGACAGGGGGAGGGAGTCGGAGCCTAAATTGTCCGCGGATCCTTTTATAGAGAAGATTTGATGACTGAAACAAAAGCGTCGAAGTCCTTCGAAAAATATAGCGATATCTACGCTGCGTTTTTCTCTCTTCGATCCCAAGTTGTTTCATATAGAAGCGCCCTGTTCAAACAACGAGCAGGAAAGAACAGGGTTAATTAAAACGAACATTCACGCGAACATCCGTAACACCCTAATTACTTCCCCAGCATATTGTGTTCTTACTCCACAAAGCATCCAACGTAGCCGTCCGTCTCCATCCCCCGCACCCGGTGCAACCCGGTAATAAACGGAAGTGAAACTTCTCCACGATAATTGGCAAGACGGAACCAAGAAATTTATTTAGTCTCAAGCATTGCGTAGCGAGCGTTAACAAACTAATTTCGTTTCTCCTTTCTACCGGTAAATCTGGTCTTGTCGTCCCGCTCGTCTGGACTACGCGGCGTTTGCTTCTCCTGAAAGAAGGAAGGCTCTCGCTCCTCGGAGGTCGGGAGAACGGGCGCGGAAATAAGGAACGAGGAGGAAATGTTTTGACCCCTAGCCGTGTCCTCTCCTCTCGCCCGATCCCCTCATCCTCGTGTCCAACGTGGGTGGATGGGTTGCTGTGCGAGGGATGGTCGGGCGCGGTGAGATAGCGAGAGGGGCGAGGGGTGCGGGAGGCGCGGTAGCACGCGCGATTCCCCCTCGAAGAAGTATCTTGCGTAATTAAGCAACGCAGCCGTAATGTATCCAGTGTGCAGGGGCGGCCATATTGCCCCCGGTGTGGGCCGACGACGAACGGAGGGGGAGGCTGCGGAGGCCGCGCGAATCGAAGTACGGAGGGTTGCTACCGGCGAAGAGAGATGGAAGGGTGAAGAGAGCTTCGGAGAAGAAGCCGACCGGGACGGAAACAGACAGAGATAGAGGGTGAGCAAGCGAGAAGGAAGGAGGAGGACAGGGAGAAAGGGGAGGAGAGAGAGAGAGAGAAAGTGGCGGAGAGTGGTCTGAGAGGCGAGAGGAGGACTCCGAGGCAGAGTGAGGGTAATGATATGCCGGGTAGCCGGAGCACCAGCGACGACTCCGACCCTTCATCGGCCAGGAGAAGGGCGGGAGGGGCCGAGTCGCAGAGGCTCGTTTCAGCGGCTTCTTCTTTGCTCCTCGACCTCGTCTTATTTCCGTTCCTTCTTTCTTTTTTTATTTAATTCGGGAGCCAGCAATTACAGCCACGAGACACTCGTGCCGCGATACCTCTTGCTCGCGTACTTCTTTCTCCCACCGCCGGCCCCACCGACGCAGACCTCGCCTCGTTTCTTCCTATTGTTTCCCTTGCTTAACCCCTCGGACGATAGATCGAGGTTGCTTGCCGGCTCGCGAGGATCGTTGGTCGGTCGACGTTGAATCGTTCGCGGAAGAATTGTAATCAAAGTTCCTGCTGTACAGAGCGGGGCGGGTTAGATCCGAGGGAAACGGGTCGCTGGGATGAAGGGTTTCGAGATTGGGATAAGATTTGTCTGGAGAAACGGACAAATTTTAATTGTCTTTCTTTTCATTCTCTACTTCAAACGTAAACATTTATTACGCGTGTATCAACCGATGTGTGCAAGGGTACCTTTTTTTCTAGCTGTTCGCTACGTTTTATTTTGTACTACTTGCAGCGCGCTTCCATTGATTCTGCAGCGAGCGAGGAACAGCGAGTCTTTCTTATTTTTTAAACAAAGCCTCGCTGCTTCTATCTGAGTGAGGAATTGACTAGCGAAATCGAACGATGCAAAATCAGCGACCAGCTGCACCGAGAGTTTATCTAATTTATGACACCGTCAAGGGTGGATATATTTAAACGAGGCCGGTTACTATTCGCCGGTTCATGTTCAGTGAATTAATCTCGGAATCATTGGGCGTGAGCAGCGCCGTCAAATCAGCTTACATCTGCCGGTCGGCGCGAATAAATCATACCGTTGATTCGCTTAAGTCGTTTGCATACCATTAATGATGCCGGAGTAATGATCGATTCCCGTTTCGTTCGCCTCCGATTAATCGCGTTCCACCGTGAAATGGTGGTTCCGTTTCTGTAAAAAGAAGGACGAAATGCAAGAAATTGGTACGTGTGGCGGGCGAGCACGGTTACGAAATGCCGTGGCCATGCATAAATCATGATGAGCCGCGGTTTCGGTATAGCTGTACGTGTAAGTCGCATGCTCCGGTACCGGCTACTATTATGTAAATCAGCCGTGGCACACCATGGTACCCACCCATAAGCGATAAAATATCCGCTATACAAGCCTTCCATTGTGAGGAATTCATAGCGAGCCTTCGAGATAGGTTGCAGAGGAAGGAAAACGTGAGAAGGGTGTGTCCGATCACCGGTCGCTCGCGAATGTGGCGTAGGAAGAATTTGTTTAAAACAGAAAAGCAAAGGAAAAAGAAGGAAGGTCATGGTTAACGGCGATGGGAGGTTCGAGATTTGCGCTGATCTTTTATAGAAGCATTTTATAATTTGCAATCGTGTGGAAACTTAAAAATTTGTATTGGTTGTTAAAGTTTCCTCCTTTAAGGTCTTAATAATGTGTACAATAAT
Organism: Tetrapedia diversipes; assembly: GCA_033822845.1. Classification (NCBI taxonomy): domain Eukaryota; kingdom Metazoa; phylum Arthropoda; class Insecta; order Hymenoptera; family Apidae; genus Tetrapedia; species Tetrapedia diversipes. The sequence continues at coordinate 483,441 of JAOPTO010002404.1, read as the reverse complement.
TATTAAGGTAATGTTCGTGTTAAATTTACAAATAGAATGGTTCAATGGAAAAGGGATTATAAATCGATTAAACTATTGTATTGATGTTGGACTAGATTTTTATAGGGCAAACAGTTGCTGGTAGATTTTTCAGGATACAGGTCATTGTTTTTCTCGACCGACATTGGCATGCTTTCGAAGCTACACCCCGTGAACAAAGGGCATGACACGGGTTTTAAAAACAACAACAGCCTTCGAATGTTTAACGTGTGTCCAGCTATAAAGGGGTGACGCTCGTTCTGCAATGTTCCCTTTGAAACGTTGTAACTTTAATCTCAAACATTTTTCTCTCACCCCGTTAAAACAATTTTCAACGTTGCTCGAAACGTTGAACGTCTTACCGAAAGTCGAGTTCGTTCGTTCGAATGAAGTATTAATACTAAATAACCGAGAAAGAAACTGTAACGTTCAATATGTGTTTCGATAGAATAACCGTACTATTATTAGAAGCCAATAATAGGGGCGGTCGTATGAAATATTGAAATAAAAGGGAAACGTCGCGAACAGAAGTTCCTTGTGGCTCTCACCGAGAGGAGATTGATTTCGAAACGGTTGTTGACCTTGGACTTGAACACATTTGTGCATGTCGATGGAATTGATGCCATTGATTTTTTTTTCTCCGGGGCTGCCGCCGCTACGAGCCGGGCGAAGCGAACGAATATATTTAGTCTCGAGGCATCTCAGTCTGGTTCTATTTTCATGAATGTACGATTCCATAAAAATCACTTTCATCCGTCCAAACAAATAACGGTCGATGAATTAGAAAGATTGGAAAATTTAAAAATCGATCAAAAACACGATTCACCTTTACCGATTTATAAAAACCGGTTCCACGATATAGAAGTAACCCCATCTACGGATTAACCCTTAAGCACGGGAAAACATTTGGCTACTAAATCACAAAAATACCTCGCCATCGAGCGCCGCCGACTCACCCCTAATAGACCCCATTCCATACACGCACAATATCATCTTCGAAGGATCCGCTTGCTCCTTATTTTCCGAATGCCTCTCTTTTGAAAGCGTTCTATCCTCCAATAAATTCCGCAGTCGGGCGCGACACGCGGGGAACACCCGGAGAAGTAAAATTCACATCCGCGTTCGGTTATATCGGCGAGGTCTGCGCGGCGGCGCCCCTCTCCTCCCTCAATAAATGTAATCTGCATAAAAAGGATGCTAGGGGGGGAAAGAGACAGGGGCATGGGAAATAGATCAAAACTAGGCCACGCGTGATCGCGCGAATTTACTGCATATTGGCTTCGGCTCACTCCAGCTCTTCCGTCGCGCATCGCGTTCGATTTCGAGAACCCCTGACCGATTTGCTTAGCGGTGCTCGTTCTTCAAGGTGGAAACTCAAAGGCCGGGGGGGTAGTTAGTCGCTGGTCAACCCTGGTAATTGCGCGTAACCATGGAAATGCCTGTTTGTTTGGGGCTCTTTTGGTTATAGAGGCGAGGGCGCGCGCAGGGTGAAAGGGTACGCTTTTTCGAGGCCACTGAATGCAAAGAAGGGTTGCAGAGGGTCGGCCGGAAGTCAAGGACGCATTCACTGACTTCGAGAAACTCGGCCAGCGCGCTGGTCTCGATTTTTTTTTTTTTTTTTTTTTTTCTAAAAAGAGGTCGAAGGGGACCGTGGGGATGATGTAACGCGCGTCGAGGGTGTTTCGACCTCGTTTTCGAGGATTTCTGGGTCTCGGTTTGTAATTTTTGAGACGAGATTTTAAACGGGTTGTAATTTGGTATTTTTAACGTCGGATGCTCGAAGTTGACGATGAATTGTCGTTGTCCGTTTTGGTGTCGGAAAAATGTCACGCGGACGTGAATTTATGAACGTCTTTTTGAGGATTTGTAGCAGATTCGACTGTGTGTATCGTAAAGCGTTTGGGATGAATGCGCTAGAGGCGCGTGTCGTTATTTTCGAGGCATGAGGAACAAATTGTATTTCGCTGTTTCGTATATCGATAGGTTTCTTTGTGTTCCGATCCCTTCATCGCGGAACATTGGGATACCGGGCGACACATCAATCTTTATCGAGTATTTTTGGCCGTGGCACACTATTAAATCACGATCCTTTAACGCTTAAATACATGTTACGAGGTGCGCATACATAAACGTATCTCTCTACACGATCATATCGCCGTAGAGACGATTTTTATCAAGCTACAGGAAATAATTTAGTCCTCTAACAACGTACACTTCATTAATTTCAAATTGGTAGCATTTATAACACATGTACTTTATATTCGAATTTAATTACATATCGCCACCTCTAATTTAACTTACACCTGTATCTCCCTATCTTTACTTAACACACTCGTAAAAGAGTATTTTTCAACTCTTCGAGAAAGAATAATATAACGTTCTCACGTCATTTTCGAGATAAAATTTCCAAAAGGGTTGAGGGACAGCATCGAGGAATTGAACGTCAAAATTTTCCAGCGGCGATGCTTCTTAAACTTTCGCCGATAACCATCGAGAGCGCAGCGAGACCGTATCCAAGCCGAAAGGACGGGAAAGAAAGGGAAGAAAAAGTGCTCGCAGCGAGCGCGAACGCTAATTTCGTATTCGTCCTAGAAGCCTGCGGAGGAATAAGGAAGCGGAGCGTGTCGTTGGTGGGACGAGGAGGAGAGAAGGAGAGAGGCACAGAGAAGGACCATTGGAAGGGTGAAAAAAAAGGGGTCGAAAATGTGTAGCGGGAGCGAGCGAGAGGGAGCCTTGTAGCGACGGAGAGGGGCATCACGCGAAAAGGTTAGGAAAAAAAAGAGCGGTGAGCAGAAAGGGAGAGAGAGAGAGAAAGAGAAAGAGGAAGAGAGAAAAGAGGGAAGAAGAGAGAGAGAGAGAGAGGGGTAAACCGAGGCATCCCCACCCGGTGGGCCATCCGCCCCTGAAAAAAGAGTTAATATTGATCCGTTTTTTTATTTGAGTCACCCCCAGGTTTTTCACCCTCGCTATTTTTTCTTCCCTCGGCTGCAGGGATCGCCAAGCGCGTTGCCCGCCGGCACGACAGAGACGGAATTAGTGTTTCTATAGCAACTCTCTACCCCGTCCGTTCGTTTCTACGTCCGTCCGTCAGTCCGTTGGTCCGTTCGTCCGTGGAACGTCCGCTGCTCCGAATTATCCCTCCCCGGCACGGAGACATCCTAGCCTTTCGCCCGCGCTGCTGCACACCAAGGAAGCGAAGGCCAGGCTGACTGCGAAGGAATCGCGATGTACACGCTTAAGAGGATCATCGGGTGTAGCTCTCGCGATGTTGCGTGTCCCTCCAAGGACGTGGTAGGTTCTTGACGATGCTACGGGTTTGCGAGGGAACAGTAACATTTTCTTGAAATTTTCTTTTTATCTTTTTGTTTATTGATTTATTTACAGCGGGGCAAAGAACAGCAGAGGTGCGAAAATAATTAAAAGTTGAATTATGAGCGATCAAGAATACGATAGGCACGAATGTTCGAAGATAGAGTTAGGAGACAGGGATACATTGGGGTGGCTTTAGACGTTTCCTTTTCAAAACTCTGATTTTGATTGTTCCGGTATTGGAGCAATGTTCTGTGGTTCTATGGCCGACCGAATTACTTTCGCTCGCTTTATCCACCACGTAGAAAGCCTCGAACGACACAGCTTCAAGAGCGTTTATCAATCGAAAAAGCGATTCGAAGGAAACGCTCGACACCCAATCGAGACGCGTAAGCGAACGCGAAATCGATGCGATAAAGCAGCCCGGCAGATAACGATAAATTACGCCCGTTCGTTGATCCAAGCACGCAATAGGGATCATTTATAGGAACTGATAGACACGTAAAGTCTTGCCCCGAGATCCGGTGTATGCAGCTCTTTTCCGGCTTCGGGTGCAGCCTCGAAATTCAGCGGAGTTAAATTCAGCCTAAATCAGGAAATATGGAGCTCCTCCGATCGTGCTGTTCGTATGTATATGTGTATATACATATATATATATGTATATATATCCTCGTGGGAGGGGTTGGTTCCGTTGGAATATCCTTCAGACTGGTAAGTCGATGCATATTTCAGAGACTCAGCCACTCTTTGTTCCGGAATATGCTCTGGGCGAACGTTCTCCTTTCCTCTCTCCTCTCTCGTTCTTTTGCATTCCCTTTGACCAGTTCCCTCCAGCCTAATAACACCCTTTTACCACTCTGCCCTCCATCCCCCTCCCCCTGTTCCTCTCGTTCCCTCTTTGGTACCCTGGAATCTGTTTAATGCTCACGATATCGGCTCCTCTGTGATGAAAGCGGCCCCGGAGTTTTTCAGTCTCGCGCAGTCCACAAAATCTAATTCACAAAGGAGGAGAGATAACCTTTTAAGCAACGCGTCGAGCTCGATGGTCTCTCCAGCGTGACGAGCAGGGTCTCCCTGTTTGCATTTCTTTCTTTTTCTTTTCGGTTGCAGCGGCGAAACGTACTCGAAGCTGTTTGTACCGTTAATTGCGAAACAAAGAGAAGAGAAAAAGGTGACCAGGTCTTGTGTCGGTTTGTTTGGGAAGAAAAGGGGGTTGTAAGGTGCGGCGAGAGGTATCGATTGACGGGAGCCGGAGGACGAGAAAATGGTCCCGTTGTAGGGACTTTCGGATGATCGGCATGAATTGAAGTAAGGAAGGAATAAGGAAATGCGATTGTAACTGGAGACTGAGATTAAAGTTCTAACATTATTTTTACATATTAAATTACATCTCTGTTTCTTATTATCTTTCAACGTTTGTACATACCAAGTTACGTCTGTATCTTTTACAATACAAACATCCGAGAAGCAGTGCTTACCCGTTTCTACGTGATTGCTGTTGACAAGTGTTCCTTTTCATCCCTCAATATCTTCTTCCCTCGCTGTTCCCACGAACGCTCGTCTGTCCCATCTTCACCTCGAGACACGAAAAATCGAACCGAAAGCATTATATCGCAGAATTAAATTCCGCGCAGAGAACATCGCCACGGACACGGGTCAGCATTTCCATCTTCGCGGGGAATTCGGTTAGCGTAACGCGATCAAGGAACCGCGCGTGGGTCCCATTCAACGCGATTCTTACGGGGGCTCCTTCCACGGAGTCGACGATGGAACAGTCGAGTGTACGGTGTTGCAGGCCGTGCAGGGGTTACTTTTTCACGGAGCGGGTGTGTGGGAGGGGGGGGTGGGGTGGATCTCGAGGGGTTTGACAACCCTTGGCGCGACGGTGTCACCTAAGCGGCGAACCCCTTGGATCGTTTCATGTTCGAATCCTCGTTTTTACGAGGGCCGAGCTTACTTTTACGTGGAACTTTGTGGAAGCTCTCGACGTTTCCCGCAGCTACGTGATTGCGTGGCCAAACTGCGTTGTAACGCGTCCGGGCGTCTTTAAAATACACGTTTTTACGATGTTTCGCGCGGCAGCCCGCCCACTCGAGCCACCAACTGCTGATTCGAACGGAGAATACGATCGAAAGACGATCGAATGGTGGTGGAGCGACTTGGAGACAGAAGGTGTATGGGGTTCGTAGCTGCAGATGAACGTACGGAAGTTGGAACTACGTTTAAACGATGGGAATTATTGTCTTTTTAATTGATATTTCACGAGAAAAGTTTGTTCGCGGAAAGGTGTCGATCGATAAGGAAAAGTAGTTATTGTAGCTTCTACAGACTTTTTAGGAACGTTGGTGAATTATGATTAATTCAAATTACGAAAAAAAATGCAATTGATTTTTTGATAATATTTCTGATAATACTTGTAAGCTATTAGGTTATTTTTCGCAGACATAAATAAATAAATAAATAATTAAAAATAGTAGAAATGACAATGAATGGAATGCATTCTTTAAAACCCATTTCTTCTCAGCATAATTGTACCTGTCTTTTGTTCGTTGTATTATTCGAAAGAGAGAGAAAAAATTCTGAAGAAGATACTCAGAAATCGATCATTGATTTTCAATCATGTCTGAAAGTTTCCATTGGCTCTCCTCCAAGTACGTAATGCGAGCATACATTAGATCTGAAGGGAGTTCGTTATGCATTTTCAACGCAAATTAGATTAGTATTTACCGCGGCGGTTATTTTCGAGGATAATCGGAATGATTTCGCTTAGAACGTGGCACCTGTCACTTAGAAAGGTGGATTCTCAGTGGGCATTAGAGGACTAAGATGACAGGCGATAAATGCGCGCGTTCGCACACATGCACACGCATACACACACGTACATTTACAGTGGCAAAGGTAGGAAAGCAGGTGAAAAGCAACGGTGGACAGCGGTAACCAAGCGTTCCTCCGATTTTATCGGATAACTTTTCCACACAAGTGGAAACCGCGCTTCTCTTTAAACTCCCGAAGCGACAGCAACGTTTCAAACCTAATTTCCTGAGAACGTTTGCGACATCCGAGTCGTCGAACCTTGTGAAACCATGTATCGGAATTGACTTTCCGATGTTGGATGTCTCCAAAAGGGTTTTCCTTCCGTCTTCCTTTCGAAATCCTTTAACCGTAGCGGCTGAAACGCAATTAAACCGAATAAACGATTTCTTCCTTTCTCGTTCTTTTGTCAAAAATAAAGGATTAGTCATGCAAGATATGCAGTGGTTACAAAAAGTATTCGTTCACCACAATTTTCATTATCGGATGTACAGCAAATATTAATTTTTGCAACCCTGTGTATCCCTTTTTACTATTTTACTGCTTGTAATCCTTACCTTTCGACTTAGGACGGCCTCTTGTACTTTCGTACGATTATAACTGACATAATGAATATTTTTAATTATTTACAAAAGTTAGTTATTCATTTAACATGGAACGTATCGAATAGAAACCAACGGAAGAGCCCATCCGACCACTTTGTGCAACTAAAAGGCATCGGAATTGGTTCGTGACGCGGGGCTCCGTCCGAAGGTCGCGCGACTCGTGCCTAGCGATTTTGACTGGTGGCAAAAGGATTCGCCATATGGTCTTCTACTCAACGTTAGATGTGCCACGAGAGCCGAGGAGCATTCGACTGCCGAGAGGCAACGGTGGTTCGTGGAACGGGGCCCATTTATTTGGCGTGTGCTGTATAATTAGGCCTCGAGAGAGCAAGAAAGAGAGCGGGGGCCTCACTTCGGACCAGCTCATTGTCCTTTTTTTCTCCCGCTAGCTGGAAAACGAGTTTCGAAAATATATTGCCGGCTCCCCGTGCGGTCGTTCGAATACGGGGATCCGCCACCTCTCTGCCGACGTCCACTCGAAACGCACTTCCGGGAGAGGCTTGGTCATCCCGTAAACGAAACCGTTTCGGGAAATAAGTATACCGTTCCCCGTTCTTCTTTATTAAATTTCCTTTTTTCTTTCCCTTTTTTTTTTTTAATAGGAACGGAGAAGCATCGATGACCATCCGGGCCAATAAACATCCGAGACTTCGACCAATTTCATTTCTCGTGCTTTTGTTTGCCCCCTCTCCGTGGCATCGTTTGCATGGAAATCGGACCTAATGCCCAGAGATGGAAGTCACGGGCCGGAGGAGATCGCCGTTTCGTGCGGGACCCTCGAAACGTGCAGGCCTGCCGATCGTTTTTTTCATTGTTCCTCCGCCGCCATATGTCGGGAATAAAGCCGGCTTCCGTAAAACGGGAAGTCATTTAAATTTAGGCTGTTTACGGAATTTAAGAGGAGAACCGAAACGGAGGGCGGAGAGGGTAAACGCGCCGCTGCGACTAATATATTCCAATTTCACGTCCATTTCGAGACACCGGGAACTCTTGGGATCATGTATTTTTAGTTGCTCGAAACGAGAGTGTCGCTTCGACTGTTAGATTGATCGCCGCGGCTATAAGCTACGAGCGAACGGTCGATGAAGTGTGTTCTGTTTTCTTCTCTTGACAATAACGATCACGCGTGTGTAGGGTAACTCGTCCGTTTGCCGGGGCCCACTTCCAATTACTCTATAACGAGTACATTTCTCAAAAATTCAACAAGAAGCACGCAGTAATTAATTTTTCTTTTTTCTAATACGGCACAAGTATTTATATCCGTATTTGTAACCGTATTTACATTCACATTTATATTCGTAAATAAATGCTTTAAGCTTATTAAGAAAAGAAACATTGCTTCAATTACCGGATGCTACTCCTTTAATTTTCAAGGAAACGTATTCATCATACAGTCATTGTGATGGGTACCCTAATTACGGTCAATTATCCCACATTGAATACGTTTATAGTGCTTGTAATACCGCTTTATATGTATTCCTTACCCTGAAAGCCCATCCTTTCCCAAACCCGACTTACGCGTATTGTCTTACTAAACAAAAAAGTTGTGGCAAGATGGTGTACATGTGTGTTTCAATTTCGTAAAAGAAATCGATTTAACCTTCAGTGTCACTTAACCCTTAAATGCATGATTTTTTTTACACCTTGAAAATTGATTATGTAGACATGTACATGTGTTGCCACCCGATAAAATATATCCTGCAGACAGTGATAATTCTATAACAGTATGCAGTGATACTAATAACTTTGAGGCCGTTTGAATGGTATTGTATGTTATAGTATTACAACAATATGTATGTAAGGGTTAACATGCACCATGGTGACCGTTCAACAAGAAAATACCTCCCGATTTTAAACGATCAAAGCTCGTTGTTCTTTCGAGCTCTGATTCTTCTCCTTCCATGGAAATCTGGTTCGCGCACCGCTTTTCCACCCCCCTCCCCGCCCTGAGCTTGTTCCTCGAGGTCCGTGAGCAACGAAACTTCCACTCCTGTGCGCGCCTGGATTTCACGTAATTCTGGGTTTCTCCCGTAAATGGTATCGCGTTTCTTAGGGCGCTGCATCGGATTGGCGCATTGTCAACGTGGGCCCACCTAAGGGCCGAGGGTGCCGCGGCCCGGGATCCCTTTCATCCCTCTTTCTTCGTGGCAGCACGCGCGCTCCGCCGCTATAAAGGAGCGTTTTCTTTTTTTCCGGGCAGAAAGACAAAAAAACAAGGAGGCACCGCCGGTGGAAGCGGAAGAGGGGTAGCGACGACGACGGCCACGGTGCTCTTACTTGTCTGTTGTCCTCGTCGCTTTTAGAGGGACGCGTGGCGTGCACACGACGTCATTATTCCATGTCTTTCTCTCTCTTCTTTTTCTCGTCCCTCTTTCCCTCGCCGATGGAAAATTTACGGCGAGCTAGTTGCGCCGTGTTTCCCAAAAATTTCCTCACCTCCATTAACGCTCGCCTCGACCCCTATTCTCGATCTTCGAGTATCGCCGGAGGACCTCCATTAGGGGTGTTTCGACATCAACGATGGAAAGCCATTGAATTACCCTTTTCCTTTGTGTTACGAGGAAGAGGAGGAGGAGGAGGAGGAGGAGGTCACTCTGTCGTCGATGATTTTAGTCGCTTCAAGAAAGCCTTCGATCGGATCAATCTTCCAGCTTGTCCTTTTTTTCTTTCGTTTTCAGTCACTGTACTCGTTAGGAGTAAAAGAAGTGGGTTCGTTAAATTTTGTGCAAAACTAAGATCTGAATGATTTGTTTCTGGGAATGTCTCCATCGTTGGCTAATAGAAGTTTAGATTTAAGAATTGATCTTCTTTCTCAAGCGTTTCACCCTTTCCTGCGTGCACGAATTAGAAACTTTATTTCTGTTGTCGGAGGTACTCTTGTTCGCTGAACCGCATGTAAGATGCCTGTAATAAAAATGTATGGCTGCATTTTACACCTTCGCTGGTGCAACGTTCGGTCGAAAAGCACTTCAACCGTGCAGTCGTAATGGAACGTTAGTATCATGTACTGCTGCACCCTTAAAAAGTCATTTTACGAGTAACCACAGTTGTGGTGAAGCAATTTAATACAAAAAGTATTTGATTGCTTTGTCGGGGTATGTCTGTACCAAGTTGTAGCTGTAAAAAATGTTTTGTATACAATGCAACGCTATCATCTTCAACGGTAAAAGGATTAAAAAATTTCGTCCACTGTTATTTTTCTTCAAATTAGAACAGTTCCTTTTAGCACACTCATACGCTGAAATATTTACGCCAGTGATCACGAAAGTGATCTGTAACAAGTCAAAAATGTTTCCTAAAATCTAGGTTTTTGTTGTTTTTTGTAATTTGTCTCGTTTTTCGTTGGTTCAATTAATAAAACTATTTCTTAAAGTTTTCACTCATTGTCAAACCAATTTCACGATCACAATTATTGATCTTTCGAATCAAACACGTTCCTCGGCTATACTTTATTCATTCGACAAAGATCAACAGGTCTTCCTGTTTGACTTCAAGATAAACTTGCTATTGTCGCGTGTAGTTGATACGGTTCAGCTTGCGTATGTTTACTGATTTCTGTACCGGTACTTCAGGTAGCAACATAGCGGTCCAAGAGGCCTTCGAGTTTTCCGGAGTCTGACCTCGAAAACGGTCCTTCTTTCGACGCATCCCGAAAGGAATGCTCAGCGTTTACCTCGGAATTTGTTCATGCGTCCAGGGCTGTTTTCGACAAAAGCTTCTCCAACAGTGTATCCACTTTCTGTCTTTCTTTCCATAAGCAAACAATCGAAGTGCTTTGAAAGAGACCGAAGAAACGCAACACGTACTGACACGTAGAAATTTAAACTAGGTACGCGATGCTATCAATTTTAATGTAATTTTTCGTGCGTTCAATACAGGGTGCAGAGAAAGTTCTGTCCCTTTTTGTATTCGTATTAAGCCGCTTTAAGCCTTTTTTATTTTCTTATTAAGAATATTTAAATGTAATATTTTACAACGCTTGTGTCTGAATATGAATATGTATACAGATTTGCACCCCCTCTCTCTCTTTCTCTCTCTTCTTCCTTTAAAATGCAATAAAGCAAACAGACTGTGTATGTTAAAGGGACGTTCTGTAAACGGGACACGTAAACAACGCAATATACCCTGCCGGTCCCAATAATTTATCCTAACCAATTAATTTCACAATTACCTCACATCAACAGCCGTAATCCGTGCAATTAATTTCCAAACGTGTTCGAATAAACATTCCGTACGCGTAAACAACGGTTTTCATTTCATCGCGATATCAGCCCGCACGCTGTAATTAATATCCAATCTTACCCCTTAACTGCCGCACCATTAAAACACCATTTACCGTTTCCCCGAAGGGGGTAAAAACTAGCGGTAGCTCAGTCGACGAGACGCGACGAGGAAACCGGAAAGATGGTCTGTCGACTCGTCGAATCGATTGCAATAAGGAACAGAAGCGATAGGCGGGCTAGACAAACGGACGTTCGAAAGGAAATTCTCCGTGATCACGGATTTTCAGCATCCACCACAGTTAGAGAGTGAGATGGGGAGAGAAAAAGAGAGTTTCTGTCCTAGTGAGAGTCGCTCGATCCGCTGCATCTGCCACGTGCCCCCACATTTACGGCATAATGTGTCACTGTGCCACGGCCTACGGCTCTCTCCCTCGCCCCTCCTCCTCTCGAACGATTTAACAGTGCGCCGCGGCAGCAACCACTCCAGCCCTCACGCACACCGGAACCCACCCCGTCCTTGGCCGTGTGTGGAATCCTAGATTTTGGAAACTCGCCGGATTGAATGGCGCGCAGCTGAATGCAAGCTCGTGCAACGTGTGTCAAGCCAGCGTAGACGAGAGAAAGAGACGGGGCAGAGGAGGGGGGGGGGATGCGTGTGTGGGGCAGTTTTTCAGTATCCACCACCCCTTTTCACCTTTCCACCCCTCCTTCTCTCTGCTAGAACTACTCTATCGGCCGTCTCTGTTGCTTCTACATTTTTCCGTTTCTCCTACTCTCTCCCTCTCTCTTTCTCGCCTCTTTTTTCGTTTTCCCGGCAATATTGGGCGTCGCTGATGCAAGATGCAACCTCGGATGAGTTGTGAAAATATTGACGCTTTGTGGGCAGCGACAGTTTATTCGGGTCCTCGTCTAGCACGGTCCTTCACGGGATAATAGACTTTGGATTTTTATTGAAGCACCCCCGGGGAAATATCGATGGATCGATATATGGTGTCTCCTCTGGAATCCATTAACTTTGCACAGGGTACCAGAGGTTCTGCGTACGGCGTGCGTTCACAGGCGACGGAGGCGACGGTCGATTTTCGCGTTTACGTGCATACGCGGGAATATCTGGCGCCGTGAATTTTGACGAACGAGCATGCATCGATGTGTCGACCCGTGGAAAACAGGATGGCGATTCGGGCTTGAAATTTTTACCCCTCGAACGCGGAATACCGTAAAATTACAGCGTTGTACGAATTAATGCGACCGCTTGTTTTATTTCATTCCAGTGAAGAAAATATATTTTTAACTTTAAGCAGAAATGTAGTACGCTATGCGAAATTTTTAATAAGAAACGAATCATTTCATTTCAATTTCTTAAGGAAAATAGTCCAGAATCTGGACATTACGTACTCTGGAACCGAATTATACCTGTAACATTGAAAAGGTTAAAGGATTTTGAAAGGGGTGATCCTCTCGACAACCGGAGGGGGTGGGCGTGGTGTGAGAGTAAAGAAAGCACGAGAACGATTAAACAGTGAGTTTTTAATAATAAAAATATTTTGACAGACCAGTCAACTCGATGGGAACATTCATTATAATGAGTCGTAATGGGTGGGTATGTGTATGGTAGTATGATCGCGAGAAATGCGGTAGAGATTGATGCGGTGAACGGTGGAGGTTGCGTGTTGGTGAAGAGGGATCGTAAAATTACAAGTAAACACCGTATGATACAAAGGATCTTTTTCTTCTTCTTTCGTTTCTTATTCAAGGTAGGAATTCGACATTGGCAGCGACATCGCAGTATGAACATGATGATGACAATAATAATAATAATAATGATAATAATAATAATAATAATAGTAATAATAATAGTAATAATAATAATAATAATGATAATGACAATAATAATAATAATGATAATAATAATAATAACTACAGGTAGAGTACTATGATTAATTAAATTACTTAAAAAACGGTCTATATTCGTATTTGTACGCGCAATATCTCTTTTTTTTTTTAATAATACCCCATTTCATTCTTTATCTTACTTCTCATCCTCCTCCTTTCCCCCTCTTTAGTATTTCTTTTCCTTCTTCGTCATCGTCATCGTCATCTTTTCCTCTTCCTTATCTATTTAGGAATACTATTTAAAATCAGTCTTGTGGTTGAGATATATTAGGTGTCTGGTGAGGTAGTGTCAGTTTCATAGTATACATCGAGTGCCACTTGAATGCGCCGCGCGTGTCCCGAGAAATCACAAAAATCCGTATATAAACTTGTGCCGTGCGCCACGATCGGTGGTGAACAAATTCTATTGTCCCCACAGTCCGATTGTACGTCGATACACACGCACACACACACACACAAACACGCACATCGCGTGTCGGCGATCGATACCTCGATACGGTACGCGAATCCAGCGCCTAATCTCAAGTGGCCAATTTTTTTTTTTTCGTACCTTTTTAATTAGAGTAGTAGCGAGAATATTCATCGTCCGATTCGTAATACCGCGCGGAACAGTGTTAACCAACGTTTAGTAGTAGTTTTATATAGGCATAAAATTTGAATTTGTACCGTGTGTGCGGCCCCGTTCGCGCGTCCACTCGAATACGTGCGACATGATCGTTTTCGAGTACCATAGATCGGCACTGTCCACGCAGGAGGTCCCTTTGCTCGATTTTCGACCGATTTTCCTATCTCGAATTCGGATGCGACAGAAAATTATGAGAGGTCGCGTTTTTTTTTTGTTTTTGTTACTATAATTCGAGATGTTGGAACCGTGTTAGATTGGAAAATTGACTGAATCATCGTTGGAAATTATTATATGGGTACCCATAGAATTAATTAAAGAAAATTGTGAAGCGGTTCCAAGATCTTCGGTCTCATAGTGTTTAGGGATCGATATGGTTGTTCTCCCTTTTGATATTGTACCGACAAGGGAAAAGCCATGGACAGTACCGTCACAGATAGAGAACACTTTTACAGGGGACACCATGGGCGCACGCGTTCGAATTCCCGCGAACGATCGGCCGGTTCGTGCATACGATTAGCGTCTGCGTTGACTGTACAAAATTATAACTATATACGTATATAGTTCTAGTTACATAGATACAGAGAAGTATACACCATAGGTACATCATAATCGTAAATCGAGTATTCGAGCGACCACAAGCGACAGACACGGACTCGAATACGCTTCTTCTTTCTTCTCGTTCAATTTTTTCTTCATCAAACTAAAGACACGAGTGAAATTTCTCCCTTATATTAAGCGCATGCAAAACTTATGATCTTTATCTTAATCCTTCTTTATTTACACGCAATACGAGTATTGCAAATTAATCTTTGAAATACTTTCTTCACCCCGTTTCAGATAGCTTCGTATCAACTTCATAAATGTCTACTCAAAAAGACGGAAAATTATTTGCATTCAACATAATTACAGTAGAACGTTGAAGAACAGAATTAAAAGTTTTGCAACACGTTTAACATATGGTAACGAGGTGATCGAAAGAAATTGTGATATCGATTCGACACGCACAGCGTATTCGAGTCTCACTTCCGTTCGCCATGATCCTCAGCTTCCTTCTTCTTACGTTACACATCGTATTTCGATACAACGTTATAATTTGACACAAACATATAGCGCTTATATATGTATACAAATATGTTCTTTTCCCTTGCACATTAAGATTAAAAGGACAACAACGATAATGATTAATTACGACAGTATGCAGGACAAGCGATAATTCTATTTTAAATACAATAGGTACTCGACACGAGACGTCCATCTTTATTTCTTAGCTTCTCTCCGCCATCCCTATTATATATCCGGCTCTATTTATTCGGTGATTCTGGTCTGCTTACAAAGAAACATAGAAAACAATTGGCCCGTATCCGCGATAGGGCCGACAGGAACGTAATTTCACCAGTATCGTTCGGAACTAACAACCATTAACTAGGAATCGATCTCTTTCAAGGTACCTGTGTTTCTGAAATCGAAGCGATGAATTCCAAGACAGCACGAGGTCGTTTGCATCAAGTTATTGGTGCAATTGTCCTCGGTTCACTCAGACTTATTTCTACAGAACTTAAAGTAACGTAAAAAAGACTCATCTCTAAGGTATGCACGCTATCAGTCAAAAGTTCGGAGTCACTTTCCGTGTTTCAAGCAATTTCTTATCAGTTTTGAACGTAACATCGACGATGTTAATAGCAATTTCCTTTGTAAATTCTATTTTCCTTAAATTCATGCATCTGTTAAAATTCCATAGCGATCGCAAACGTTTGACCGTTAGTGTGCGAACGCTACTCGCAGAAAAGAATCATCGACAAAATTAACAAAATAGATTAGAGAATGGAATAAAAGAAGTTACTTTGCTCGATACGTTGTTCAACATAATATTTCACTCGTGCTGTTTTGGAAATCATGGCTTGGATTGTCGTCGAGTAGAATCTATCACCAATGAACAAAAGAGAAATTTGTTCGGAAATTGGTTCTGCTTTGTTTTCTGTCAGGATCGTTTCAGCTTTCGCGAAATCTGTTCATTGATGCGGATTTTACTGGATGACGCGGTGTGTATACAAAACTAGGATTAGTTTTTCTCGTTACGCTACTGAACAACCTCCGTTCAAATTCGGATCCCGTAGGACCGACTGTTCGACGAACAGAATCGACGAGCGTACCGTATTTTATTAGCTTTGGCTATCGAAAGACTATTTTTTTTCATCTCATTTCCCGCGAACAGGACAAATACCTGTTCAACGGGATATAAAGCTATAATAAATAATGAGTGACAATCAGGAACATGACGTTATTGCAGCATTGTGTAGTGTACAGTGGAACTTGTCGATTAACACGCTCGTTGGTGTGCGATATTTCGTGTTGTTGGGTAGAACAAATGTATTAAAATGTACTAGTGAGCTAGATTAAATGAAATTAAAACATCTTGTGAATTTTATCTTAACATTTTCAGTTTCGATCTAATAAAAATTCTATTTTTATTGTCCTCGACTGACACGCGTGTTAACGACCTGTGCTTTCGACTACCCATCGCAATGATCATCGCACACCAGAGGGAAACGTGTCAATGAAAAACCAACCCCGATATAAACTATTTAAAATTCTAACCGGTAACGCTGAGAGTAACTACAGTAGGTACAGCCATTCTTCAAAGTTCATAATCGCTATTACGTATGCGCGTACTATATTCCCCATTCGAAATCGTAATATGTATTTGTTAACGACAAAAGTCGCGACGAAGCTCGTGCGTGTTGATCTTCAATGACAACAATATTGGTCCTTCTCGTCCGTGAACGATCGTTGAACTGCGGATTATCGTGTGAATTTAAATTTACACAGCTGGCATGAAACTGAAACAGTGGTGTTTGCGTAGAAATTTGTTTCACCCTCGAAATATGGAACTGTTTAGAAAATTCTTGTATAAGGTATGTATTTCGATCTGCTTCGTGAATTTCGCATTTCTCATAAATGCATAATGATCCGCAGTCTAACGATCGTTTAACACGTTGAATGCCACGATGAATTTTCTATTATACGAAACATATACTGTTGAAATATTACCTACAAAACAAATAAGTTACGGTGTGTAACTATTTTTAGATGCATTAATTTCTTTTTAATTTTTAATTTCTTCACACCGTTGCATTAACGATGGTAATAATGAAAAATTGGTAAGTATTGGCATTTGTCCAAATTATGGTATTTCTACTAATCTGGGCATGTCATCCCCATGGTGCCACCTCCAAGTTGAGTGCTGGTTATCGGTGACCCCCGTGGCATTCAACGTGTTAATTGTTGACGAGATACAAGGTGGGTAAACTCGTTTCGAAAACGGTACGCTCGTACAGCGTGAAAAAATTGTGCCTTGTAACATTCTCCCTTTCTCTCTCTTTCTCGTATATATGTAAGTTGTTTATATCGCTTTATATCGAGGATGGGGTGGGTGTGCTCTATATGTACAATACACCTGGGATTGGGGGGTGGTTCTCGCTTTTTTGCCGGGGTACGAGGTCGAGGCCTATCGACCTCTGTCGCCGTGCTCGAATTCTTGGTCAATGTTGAAATTAATTAACGTGTATCGCACGGCGGACGAATCAACGAATGGATACTAAACACGTATGAAATAAAAGAAAAGCAGAAAGTAAGTGGAGGGATGGAGTAAAGGGAGTGGAGGGCTGAGAGAAAACGAATTAAGCTGTAGATTGTTAACACAAGATTAAAGGCGAACGAAAGAAATTTTAATTGGACTGTTTTTGGTTCTTGTTAATATAAGTACGATATCACGTGTCTTTAATACGAACCAATTGAGAAAATAAATTATTACGTCTGAAATCGTGTTTCCTTAGCTCGGTTAACAAGTTAAAGAGACACGGTATGCTATGCTTTCACGATTTGCTGGTACATACACTACTGCTCATCAATATTTGCTCGCCGAAGTCACGGTTATTGTGGAAGTACACCGGAGTACAGCAGGAAGTTCCATTATCAGAACGTTATTTATGATAAACGCGTTGAACAGAGATGCGTATCAAATATTTAAAAATCGGTGATTATCAATTTGTGGTGTTTCCCTCGAAAATCGATCGTTCAAAAAATTCAGTTACTTTAATGGAAATACAATTCAAGTTAATACGAGAAACGACGAAGTTCGCAACTTGCTACAGTCCGTTAAGAAAACAAAGCAATTCAATCGAACTGTATAAAGACAATACAACAAAATTATTCAGTGTTACTGAAAACTTCGACATGAAGTTACAAGAAAAAAAAAAAAAAAAATACTTTATCCCTACAAAATTTATCTACCATTAGATAAAAAAAGAATGCTAACGTTTTCCTGAAATTTTTCGGATTTCTGAGCGAAAGAAATTTGATAGGAAAATACTTACGAGCGGTGGCGTAAGTATAACGATAGGTGGATTCGGTTCGAGTTCCCTTTTACGGTCTCGGAGAAGGATAAGGAAGAGGTTTGCGGGCGGGTAGAACAGACGTGACGAGAGATCGCAACGTTTCACCGGAACGACGAGCTCGAGAGATGTCTCCTCCTAACACGCGTATAAAAGGGGCGAGAACGCGCGGCTCCGGAGAGGGAGGAAGAAGCGCAAGTGGGCTGGAAAATGCTTCTCGTGAAAGCTTGGAACGTGAATAACGAGTGAAAAGTGCGGATGAGCCGGGACCTTCGGGAAAGAATGTGGCGAAAGTGTAACGCAGCGGGGACGACGGTGTCCCTGTTTCCCCCCTCTGGGATGTGTTTCCCAACGAAATTTTCACTTTCGGGGACAGAGAACGGCCATTGGTTAATTTCGAAAGTTACTCTTCTATGCTAATGCGGTGCACTGTTTACCCTATGTGTAACCCCGCTGTCTTTTCCGTTCGTGAGGAAATAAATGAATATTTATCCTGGATAAGTTGAATCGGTGTTCACGAGTGTTGTATTACAATACATTGTTTGGTAATTTACAAGCGATATCGTGCGATACTTAGAAAAATGCTTTTACAACAGGGAACACGATAACCCTTTGACATACAATGACGAATTAGGGTCGTTATTCGTTTCGTGTGCCACTGTAAACTTTGCCGAGTATGTTATTTAGTTGTTCTTCGTTAACATTACGTATCAATCTGATTAAATGTTACATAAAAATCCAAAATTCAAAATAAAATGTACTCTTTCTCAGCTCCCACATAACTGTTCAATTGAGCGAAATTAAATAGTATTTTTCGGTCGCATCATGTTCCGTCTTATTTGTATGTCAAAGGGTTAAACCTTCGTAAAACCGGAGTGAAATCCGGGATCTTAGAGGGAAAAATTCAAAATCCTGAATAGATTCACGAAACTACCACACTACTTTTCTGGAATCCCCGGTAAACCGTATCAACCGTATCGCGTTCGATCACACGATTCTTATCGTTGCTCAACGAGACGAGCTTACTAGACGCACCCGGAGCCAGCGGATCCCGACACGGATCCAAAGGCAGCAGAGGAGAACAGCCGCCGGAGAAATTGTTCTTCGCAACAGTCGAGCCTCCTTGTTCCTTTTCCTGCGAAACGGTCGTGCTCGACCGAATAGAGGCGAAACGAGGGCAATTTGGGCCCCGACCGGCAGCGTTCCGAGCGATATTCGCACAAAATGCAGACGAACGAACCTCCCCTCCGTCTCTCTCTCACTCACTCCTCTGTTCTCTCCCTTTTGTGCTGCCGAAAAACCCAGAGGTACGTCGGGTTATATTTCGAAGCTCGTCGGAGAGAGCTCGAGGAACAGCGAGCGGGTCCGCAGCCGGACCCGGAAGACGGAGGTGAATGACGTCCTCGAGGTTGCTCCCGAAAAGCGTCCCGGGACTGACCCATGGAACAATGGGCCGAGGTTGGCCTCGCCGATGAAATTTGCATGCCGGCCGGCGGACATAAATCAGAGGACCATTGAGGGAGCGTAGCGAGCAGAGCGCACGGCTACTCGTAGAAAGTCACGAGGGATGAAGGCGACGACGACCACCGGCTGCGAATTTTTGCCACGAGGCTGTCGTGTATCATTGCGAAAACTGGTTCGCGCGAAACAGACGCCCCGAACGACAAAAGGTAGGGAGAGGGGGAGGTGTAGGATTGTCTGTCGAGGAACCGGCTGCTCGCTAGAAAAAAAGACGGAAATCGGAGAAGAAGAGATGGTGTCCCTCGATTATTGTGCGAGAATGAACGAGGTGGAACAAGGAGAATCCTTTTCGTCTCACGGAGGACTCTCGGCGTCAAGAATCCACCTATCGGTTGCCGTGTCGGTCGGGGTGGTTGGTTTTGATCATTGTAAGGGTTTGATGCGAATCGAGATCGCGCTGGAAGATCGGCTTACGCGGCGACGTTTTTTCTGTATTATTTTCTTTTTTTTTCGCGAAGGGCGAATGCAAACGAGGGGGGCTCGGATTTTCGATTCTTCGAGCGGTGAATAGGGTTACGACACGTTGGTGCGAAAATTCCTGGCTATTCTTCTGTTCTGGGGTGATCGTTGAAGGTGTAGATGTGGTTAGAAGAGATCGTACGAATTGGTAGGGGGTGGTGATTTTTAATGTAACGATTATATTCGATTCGAATTTTGGTTTTAATTTTCCTATTTTATTTTAAAAACTAAACCAATGTATCGCGCTGATAAATATCGTGGACCGTCAGTGGCCCAGACAATACAGGAACACGTTGAAAAGTGTTGAACAAGAAGCCGTAGGACATGTCTCGAGCTCTTTTAGGCGATGTATAACAGAATATTGGTGACGATATTCGAAAACATGTGCCTGCGTATTTGTATTCAACTTAACCGTGTGATTACATGTATTTCAACAAACTTGTTCGCACGACAAAGTTACAAAAAACAAAGTTTTGTAATAGACAATAACGCGGCAGCGCAGCCGCAATGAAACATGTTTTCTTTTTATATGAAAAATAAGTACAAAAGGAAAAGATAAAGGAGTACTAATCATAGGGGACAAAGAAACGCGTAAGAAAAGCAAAGGGCAAAAAAAAAAGAAAGAGAAACGAGAAAACGAGGTGGACAGCTTGATAAATCGGCTAAGTACGAGAGCGACAGAGGATCGAGGAACCGATGTCACTCCCCCCCGCTACTTTTACTGTCAGAGGAACTTGTATACCAGTACATTCATTCCGTAGCTTCTACCTTTATTTCTCGAATTCCCGCTCGGACTCATTCACTCCCGCACTCATACACCGATATCGATACACGTATACATATACACAGAACCACGCATACGTTAGCGAGCCGGCAAGCTCGCTGCTCTTCTCTCTTTATCGATACCTATCTAATGATAATTAATATCTATCTAAACTGATCGTCACGGCTCTCGTCGAACGGAACACGCGGAACTACAACGACTAACTAAATACACATCTTTCACGTTTCTCCTCACAACTATGTACACGAGAAAGCCATCGGCTGGCGAAGAAAACTCGGCCCGAGTCCTCTTCCGTCCTATTTATATACTCGTATATTATATAATATATATATATATATATTTATATATGTATATATAATACTAATTCATCTTTCTTTTCGTCAAAAAAAGATCGCGTCCCTGAATTTTTGTTTTGTTCACGATTTAAATTACACGGTTTTCACGCAGCATGCTCGTAGACTCGCCAAATTCGCTTCGACTCTCCTGTCGTCATCAACCCTTTCCCTCCCCCCTTTGCTTGTTTCCTCTAGGTACAATAATAATTAATAATCATCTATAATAATATAATATATATATCTATAAAAAGCATCTTAACAATAGTGACTGTGAACCGGTGCGCGGAGGATTCAGTATGAGGATTCGATTTCGGTCGTGAGCCTGCGAGGTTCGATTCGCCTTGCCACCCAAAGTAAACGAGAAACTCCAGCTCCCTCTCCCCCCTCTCTCTCTCTGGTACACCCCTCCCTTTCTCCCCCGCTTCTCCTTCTCTTTATTCCTTCCCCTTTTCCCAACCCCAAAACGTAGAGCTGCGTTTCTCCTTGGGTAGGCGCGTCGAACCGAGTGAAAGTACAGGGTGGCTTTTCTACGTAGCTGTGTCTACGTACCCCTAAAGACTCCACTAGGACGCGTGGCCGACATTGGCCGCCGCGGGGTTCCCGAGAGATGCGAAGTGATGCGCGTATTTGCTGTGATGGTTCTGAAGGAAAACGCTGTTCGGGCTGGAGGCCTCGGACGTGTTCAGCTCCTCCTCGTCCTCTTCGTGAATGGTGTCGGTGCTAGGGCTGCGACTGATGGGCGAGCCTCCGCTGCTGTTGCACTGCGAGTGAGGCCTGTGCATCCCCGTGGACATGGACAGGTCCTCGGGTTCCGTTTGCTCCGGCAGATTCACGGGGATACCGGACAGGTTCAACGGCATGGGCATGGCGGCGGCGTTCACGACAGGGCTCGGTAGCTGGCGATGCGCAGGTCTGGCAGAGGTGGTGTTCGCCTTTCTGGCGAGCAACAGTGTGGTCGCCTCGGGCGACTCCTCCATCTCCACGTCGATGTCGATGTCGATGTCCTCGTCCAGGTCGTCGCTGGCCAACGACGGGGATACGACCTGGGATCTTGGAATCTGACCGGCGACGTGCATGCCGCTGCCGCATTTGTGATGCATCAGGTGGTGCCTCCGTCTGAACCGCATCTGACAGTGCTCGCACTCGAACGGTTTCTCGCCCTTGTGGATCAGCAGATGAGCCTTCAGCTGATTCGAGTCGCTGAACTTGGCCGCGCACAGCTCGCACGCGTACGGACGCTCGCCGGTGTGCACGCGCAAGTGGCGACGCAGGTTGGCTACCTGCACGAACTGGCGGTCGCAGTGACTGCAGTGGTACGGTTTCTCACCTGTGTGCAGCCGCATGTGGGTCTTGAGGTGGTGGTCCCGGGTGAATCTGTCGAAGACAAGTTTCTTTAGGACGATAGATACACGCTTAGCGATTCGTTTCTTCACGATTTTCAGTAACTAATCTATTCCAAACAAACTACGACGTCCATCCAAAATACTCAAACCTACTCATCTTTATCAAACTGTAGGAAAGCTAACGAAATACCGCGTTATCTGTGAGAAATACCAACGAACCTGAACTCTATCTACAACCTGCACACCTAGGTAAAGAAGTTCCATCCGAGGAGAGCACAAATTTAATATCTACGTTCTAACAAACTCTACTTATTGTCTCGGAATCCCGATTTAACCGTAACGACAAAATCAATTTCTCAACCGTTCCTCGATGGCTCACCTTTTGTGACATTCCGGACACTCGAACGGTTTCTCCCCCGTGTGCGTGCGCTCGTGGTTCTGCAGCACGTGCTTGTACCCGAACGATCTGGAGCACACTCCACAGGTGAACACCTTGTCCCTCCCGTCCTTGCCCGCCTCGGGGCTGATCGACGTGGGTGGACTAAGAGGCGCGGACCCCTCCACCAACGGCTGCACGTTGTCCGTCTTCGCTTTGCCGGTCTTGCTCCTCTTGTTCGTCTGACCTTTCTTCGTGATCCTGTCGCCGCTGCTGCTCACCACGTTGTTGTTATTGTTATTATTGTTGGTGACGGCGTTGTTGGCCCGGCGGGACGTCGACTTGGTGCTCAACGCCGGCGACACCGGTCCCGGGGAGTGATGAAGCGGTGACGGAGGCGACGACGCGGTGGGTGGAGCCCAGCCACTGAACAGCGTCTGATGGTGTCTGTAGAGAGACGGGCTGGCGGCCAGTGTCGCGTGCAACGACACGGGAATCCCTGCGGCCATCAACGCGGCCGTTCTGCTGGCGGCAAGCAATTGCTGCGGGGTGAGCATGGACAGGCCCGCCGTTGTGCTCCCCATCCCGGGGAACATCACTTGCGACGTGTTGTTGTTCAGGGGCGGCGAGAGCGGCTGTTTCTCGGATTCCTGCTTCATGTCGAGGTGTTGCCCGGTCAAGAGTCCTGGAACATGAACGGGTGGCTCGTTGGAGAGGAGATTCTGAGTAGTTGATACATGATTTCCTAACTGTGGCGAGTAGAACGGGAGTAGCTGCGCGGATGGAGTATTTATTACGCGTTGCTGATAAGAAGTCTCGTAGGAGGGTACAGGGGCAAGAGGGGTCTTTTGTTCGCTTCGCCCGTCCCTACTCTCGACGCTTTCGTAGCTACCACACGTTTAAGTTTCTGACATTGCACGGGACTTCTTGTCAGCAACCCACGGATTATATCGTGGTACATGTTTGCAAACATGTACATTTTCAAATTGCACTCCGCGAATTTTGATACTGTGGAGGGTACGCCTGAAGCATGAATAAAGTTTTAACAGCATGAAATTGTGCGTTGCCTGTAACTTCTCGTATGCCACCGTGTATCATCTCTTTGTCTGTCTATCAAATCCGCGAACAAAATAAAACAGAACTACGCGAGACTTTCATATCTACCCCCTTAACAACGAGAACAAGTAGGAACGAACTTCAAAAGGCAGACTTTTGCAAATAGGTCCACGGTCTGGCGAATAGCGCCGGGTTTCACAACAAATCGCGTCGTGTGGCCTGTTTGCCACGGAAGGCACGCGTACGACGCGCAAAAAGGACAAGAGCACTCGTACGTGTACGGAATCGTGGCGACGATCTTGTCTCCCGCGTGCATCTTCCCTCTCGCCTGCTCCGCTGTTTCGCCTCTATTCTCCACCCCAACCCCCCTCTCGCTATATCTCTTGTTCTCTTTCGCAGTTTCGCCCTCCCACACACGTCTCTCACACGTGAGCGCGAGAACCTCGGTCCTCCTCCTCCATTCACTCACACTCTCGTACGGTGTGGTTCATTCACGAGCCTCGACTTCCCACCCACGTCATCGCGATGTACCCGCCTCTCTACGACTTGAGGCCAACGACTCTGCGAGAGTGCAAGCAGTGGTGCATTCTGCCGGTGCAGGATCACGCGGCCTCTCGCGTAGATCCGCCAGTTTATTTGAGATCTCGACGGGTACGTGGAAATTCGGAGGTTCGATTATTTTTGGGGAGTTCGCGGAATCGGAGAAGCGTAATCGGGACCGAGGTGGAAGTTTAAATAATTGGGTATTGATCGTTTTGGAGAAGAGATTTCGGAAGGTAGAGATTTCCGTGGTATATTTTTTCGGGCCGAGTGATTTTAACGAAGAAACTGTTGATTACCGAGAATAATTTTAACTTTTTCGAAAAAAAAAAAAAAAATAAACAAGAGAGCAACCCTCCTATTAGGGTTACACCTTCCAATGATTGCTTATCCGCGTGATCGACGAGGCTCGACGGGGTAATTGAATTAATAAGAGGCTCGCTTACGAAATTAGCGGATGCAGGGCAATTATGATAACGACGAAATAATTCGATGGTGCATTTACATCGAAGAGAGTTCGGTACTCGCTACAAAATCTCTCGTTCGGCGAACGATAAATCAGCCTCGAGATAATTGCAATTATTCGTGGCTTCTGAGAGGGGTACTACTGTTGCAATCTACATGCGGGATGAGACCAGGTTTAATTTAAGAAAACAATGAATCAAGCGGCCATGCTCGCTCAGCCGCCACTTACTAATTAATGGACCATTTAGAAGAGGGGCTGTAATGAGACCCGTTGAATCAATAAGGGCGCGTAAGATCTCCTATTCTCTTTCTTCTCTACCCTAAAACTCCCTTAACGTGGCCCAAGATTCTTACAGCCTACAATCGCCGTTTCCCGGCAACACGACCAAGAGTACCGCCCCCGCTCGCATCCCTTCCCTAATTGGTCGCAACCCCAATATTCTGTTCCGAATCCCTTTCCCTTAACGTCCGAATAAAAATTTCTTCTTCGATACACTAGACTTTTCTTTTGAAGATGCGCAAAATACGAATCTAATAACGAATGAATAATAAAAATGCTTGGATTTTTCAATTCTGTCAATAGTTAATTATTTTTCATCTACACGACGGTTTTATTTTAGTTTTCATCTATATTTTGTTCGCGATACTCACGTAACTTGATTATTACATGTAGAACCTTATATTTTGTAAGGTAACCAAATGCTATTACTAGGAAGTTACGTCAAAACACGACGAAAACACTAAATGATCAAAAAATAACCTAGTTACGTATTCGTAAGAATCGTAATTTTTATTGCAGCAATTTTTAGAATGTTTGTAATTCACAGTATCGTTTGCGTTTTCATTAGGTTTGATTAAAGATATTTGTTAAATTTCATTCGTCTATTAAACTTACTTGCGATTTTACCATTCGTTAATCGACAGTCGATACGTATCCGTAATTCGACCGCGGTTGGTCAAACGCGCTAGTTGACTTCGCGCGCGCGCCCCGACCAAATATATCGCGTTCTTTGTTTATAACCTAGAAAACGCGCTCGCGGTGATCGCTGTCGACGTCAGCGAACGCGCACTTCACGCTTTCGAACATTTTCGTTGCAATCACATCGGCGTGCGGCTATTTTCGGACGACGGTTGCAACCGCGAAACCCGTCGTGCCTCATTTTCCCTAACTGGTCCCTCTCTCTCCTTTCCGTCGAGCAATTTCACGTCTTCCTGGCTTATCGATGTTTACAATGTGTCACAACACGAGCGTGTCGCCGCGACCGCTTTTAGACTTTGGCGCCGGGCCAGTGTCGCTAACGTGTCCCCTAAACTCGAAAACCTTGCACGTTCATCTTCTTCCACGATTGTCTGTTTCGCGAAACACGATAAATAACGCGATTAAGTCACTGGACGTCGAATGAAACTGGAAGAAAAACCGGGATCACCTTGACCGTGCGACAAAATAAACGCACAACGAGGAGTCGCGAGTTCCTTTTGTTTTCGACTGGATATGAGGCGTGTACGTGGCGATAAGTTTTACGAAATTATTAATAAGATATTTAGATCGATAATCGACCAGTGGCGTGAAAGGTTAAGATGCGTGACGTGTGGTTATCTATCGTGATATATTTTCATTGCAATCGCAACGGTTATTTTATTCTAAATTTCGGAGTATGCTGAAGCGAGTGGTTTTACAAGTGACAATCGGAACACGTACCTGCGTTAATTTGCGCCTCTTGTAGATAAGATAGTGCCATTCTACGATCCGTGCTGCGTGTTTTCACTATGACACTCCATCCACTTCTCTGCACAATGCGATCACTTCCGGCGAGATCAAGAAACGAAAATTATAGACAAGCGCGTATGTATAACCTAATAAATTGGCGGCACTGCACAAACAGCGTGGTCGAACGTTGACGAAAGATATTGCTCCTGTTTCCAAGGCTTCTCTGATCAATTCTTTCTTCTTCAGTCGAGGGGGATTACTGGCGAGGAACTACGCGGGAATCACCGAATTCTCTTCGTGTACGAACTATGCTTCTTCTCTTGACTCGCATGTGTCTCTCTGTCGACGTCCTGAGAGGAACTGGCGCGCGTCCCGCGGAACCAAGCAAGCGAGGAGAAACGAACGAAAAGAAAAAAAAAAGGAAACAGAAGAGGAAACAAGGTATGTAAAAACGTGTTACTACTCTACTATAAACAACAAACGTCGCCGTCCGACCACGAGGAACGACGACAACCAACGACGTTGCTCTGGGCTGACCTAACCCAATACTAACTGACAATCGAGTCGCGCTCACTGTAGTCAAACATCCCCCACCCTTCGCCGCCCGGTCTCCCCACTACGCGCTCTTTATCCCCACCCTCGCTAGACTCCTCTACCCTCTCGAATCGCAACCCTAGATGCGCGAGTCGCAGAAACGTGTCTCGTTGGGGGATGAAGGGAGCGAAGGCGCGCGTTAGACGAAGATAAATAGACTGGAAGACGTTAAGGGTGGTTAGAGAGAGAGAGGGAAGATACGTGCTCCAGGGAATACACCGAGATGACGGACGAGGATGGAGCGCGCTAGGGAAAGGGATCCGAAGAGAGTGAACGAGAAGCGACGAGACAGGGTGAACCTGCGACCGTGATCTTTAAGGGTGGGGAGTCGTTTGCGAGTATAGGGAAGACTGTATATACTTCTCTGTCGTGGTGTCACGATGGACGGGGATGGCCACAGAAGGCGGGTAATCGGTGAAACCTGCGAGTGAAGAGATAGGGAGTGGACGGGCGGGTAGCGATGGGGATGGGGGGGAGGTGAAGGGGCGAGCTGGACGATATTCCATGACTATAAACCGAGAACCCGTGCGTTCCTCGTTCACCCCTTTTTCGGCTCGCGAGAAACAAGAACGATAAAAGCCGGGCGAAAGGGGTGCAGGAGAAGATTGCCACAAAAGACGATCCTTTTTCTGCGCGACAGTCATTCCCTTAATGTATATTCCGGCCTTTCTCTTTGTCGTCGCGAGGAAGATCGTGTAATAGGATATTCGAGCGGGAAAACGTCTTTGAGGAAATTTTTATCGTTAAAGGTGTTTCGTTGTCGGTTTATAAAGGCTGTTCCGCTTATTCTTGCACCAGATTCGTGGATCCGACGTAGGTCTAACATTTTCTTTTTTTTCCTCTCCACGACGAACGTATCGGTTTTGTGGCACCTCAGCGTCGCCCTTAATAATTCACCGGCGGTCGATAAGGATTGCATCGCGAGGTGCGGTGTCTACAAACTGGCACCGTCTCCTTTGATACCCACTGTCACACGTGACATTAAATATGTATCCAACGGCGCATCCTTTGATCGCGCGTGCGACGCGCAGCACACATGCACGCACGGAACGCGTATGCAACGAGCCATTTAAAAAAGAAAAAAAAAGAAGAAAAATAGGAACACGTCACACGACCATCGTTTCCCTTAAACCAAACTGTGCAAATTAAATTTACAAACATTCTTCGCATCCATCGCTCCGTATCGATAGAAAAAAAGAAAAAAGAAAAAAAAATAGAGAAGTCAGGAAAAAAGGTTCCTCTGCTCGAAATGGAAAAAAAAAAAATCCGCTCTCGTTACCCAGTCCCGGCCGACTAAAAAGCGTTGGGTGCGTTGCGTTCGTTCACGGTTCCTAGACGCGTTTTCCACGTTCCGCGTCTCTTTCAGCCGGCGGAATCGAACACGGCCCTGCGAACAATGCAATTTACGCGCGCAGGCTGCGCCACGGCACCGCGACCGAGCGACAGGAATTTTCCTCGTCGCTCGCGACTTCCGTGCGGCGATAACACGCCGAGGCACAATGCCCGAAAAAGCACAGGGCTCCCACTGTTTTTTGCGGAAAAACGAATTCTGTCGAAACAGACCCCACCCCTCCTTCCTCCTCCTGTTCCTCCTGGCCCCGTGATCCGGCATCGTAACCCCCGGGGTTGGATTTTTTCCGCTCTCGGGGGTGAAAAGTACGAGACACACGTTCGTGCGTGCACGCGCGCCCGTTCTCTCCTTGTCTCACCTGCCTGTGTCGGGCGTGCGCAGCGCGTGCCTGCAGCCGAAATACTTACGGGGACCATCGCACGCGCTCGTGCCCGATAAAAAACTGGAAGAATGCCCCCGGTGTACAGGCTGAACCGTTCAGGTGTGCGAGCGTGTGTACGAGAGCGACGCGTATTCGATGCGTGTACGCACGCGAGAGCGCGCACGCTGTTCACCCTGTCGTCCTGTTGTCCTCCGGACAGAGACGGGGATCCGAGATACTGGCTAGGGATGAAAAGGGAGCGCGTTCCGATCGAAAGGCGGAATCTCGAACGCGTGGTCGGTGAATTAGCGAAGCGATCGACGACAGACCTCTCTTCCCCTGGCGTGTTCATTTCTTTTTCACCTTAAATGTATTGGGTTGAACTCGAAGTTAGTTTTCGGATGGGGTGGTTGGGTATAAGCGGTGTAATTGTTAGGCGATGTTGCTGGATTGGAGATTGTACAGGGAATCGTGTCGAATACTTAATCTTGCTGCGTTCCTCGGATTTTGTTGCAATCGATCGTCCACTGATTTAATTAAAAGGAACTCGTAATTTGTAAGGAAAATTGTCGTTCACGTAAAACTGAGTGGATAGAGCTAGGACAATTGCTAACAGTTTCTTCATCCGCTGCTTAAAATTATGGAGACTGCTCTAGTGGGAGAAATAATCTCACGATGAAGGTATATTTGTTCGCAGCAAAGAAATCGAATTGAAAGTTAAATAAAAAAGTATTTTACATAAGAAAAACAAGGCTTTATTTATACGTTTTATACAAGTTCCTTTCAAAAGTGCACTGCAGAAAATTTACAGAACTTCGATGAAAAATAACGAATTGGTTATTTTTATCATTTCACTAGGTTTTGGTGTTAAATGTGTCGACAATGGGACATCTAAGGGGCGAGTTGCTCAAATTGAGCACGAACCAAAAGTACTTCCGTACACGAGGCTGACAAAATATTGTGAAAAAGCGTACAGGTATAGGGTCGGCTTCTATATAAATCGCGTGGAAACTATGGGATTGCTATAAAAAGGGATCCTTCCTACAAATAAGTTCGAGCATCGCATTGTTAGCGTTGCGTAAACGTAGATCCGTCGAAAGTTTCGTGCAACATCGACCAACAAATTTCTTCGACCGACGAAGCCAAAAAAAACGAAGGGAATTTTAATCCTACCCTCGAATTCGAGAAAGGGTTAGCAAATACTTGGAATTCCCTCGGTGCAGGACGTTATGCAATGTCCGTAATGGCCGAGACAGAGGGAGCAAACAGAAAAGGGATGTTTTTTAGGCGTTTGGGAGCCAGTGTTGGCTGACGGGCGTGAGGAAAAACTGTTTACAATGGCCAGATTATTGGCAATTATTACGATACTTAACCCTTGGGCGTTCAACGTGAAAGCGTGAGCCTCTACCTGGTGCTAGGCCATTGTGCGCCAGATGAGGCTTGTAACCCTTTCCGATACCTGACATGTACGTTGTGCAAAGTGGAGAGCAAAAGGGCCATTTGTCACGGCGAACTATGTAGCAGTTAACATGGTAATCCGACCTTTTTAGTAAGTACAGTATTTTTGTTGAACAAAAAGAAAAAAGATGAAACGCTCGAACTACATTCATCTCTTTTTACGCGCGTCGGTCATTCCCTCGTTTTCCTGGCGATGCATTTCGAAAAAGGAAAAAAAAAAGAGGAACGAACAATTCCCCCGGGGAAATTGTGGCAAATAAAGTTCATCGCCCGAAGGGGGGGAGTGGTAGGAAATTCATAACGACGGTCGGGCCTTAAAAATATGCTCCAAAATAGTTCAACAACTGGACAATATTTCGCTGGTAGTAAAACGGACGTACCGTAGGGTTGTTGAGCCATCGTCCACTCTGTCCAATGGTAAATGTCACAGGGCAACGTTGTTAGGGCACAACTCTAACCGCTGGAACGTTTTACTTTCTCTCTGGACGCTCCTATTAAAGGTTGTATATATATATATATATATATATATATACACGATGCTGGAGTCCGAAGCTTCAAGCTTGGGAAAGCACAGCACGGAGAGAAAGAGAGAAAGAGGGAGAGAGAGCAGAAGAAGCTCTATGTGCAACCAGAGTGGTACCGGCAATTAAAATTACGAGGACTGCTCTAGTTTGCTACAAAAGATTGAAGGCACCGTAAAAGTGTCGGAAACCTTTCGCCCCCTCGTCCCCCTCTGTTTACGCCGTTTTGGCTTATTGGGGGCCGTTCGCACTTTTATAATTTTACAAGCGCAAATCATCAGGTATGAAAATACTGAGGGCCATGGGGTCCTTCCCACAAAACGACGCTTCCAGGCGATGAAAGATGCTTCGCCTCTCTCCGTCACTCTTCCACTCCGCTCTCTTCTACTCCTCCTTCTCCCTCCTACGGTCCGGCGTGTACGTAAAACAAAATTGGATGTCTGATAATTTCGCCTAGTGACGGTCGATTATATTGCACGCCTTTATGCGCTTTCCCCTCAGCGAAGATGTTTCGCCGCGCCGGAATAAAGGGCACCTTTCCCGGTTTTACCGCTTCAAAAACTAGGTGACCTGTAAAATTTAATATCTCGACAAACAAACAGCTGCCCAACGCGCTGGCCAGTTGCCACGGGTGGCTTTCTAATTAGATTTACGAACGTTGCACGGCTCTTCTTTTTTTTACGGCCATGTTCGACAAAATTGTGGAAGTTTACAATCTTATCGCCTAATCTCACATCAGAATTAACCCTTTCACTGCTAAATACTCACGGTCGAAGTGCTTTGCGTGGACGGCACTCTATTAGCAGTGGGAGATCAGAAAAATTGACAAACGCATATACGCGTCCATAATTCACGCGAGTAAGTTTTGCCAGAGACGTATATATGCGTCCATAATCCACAGGAATAATTTTCGCCAGAGACGTATACACGCCCTTATAGTTCACACGAGTAGTTTTCGTCAGACGTATATATTCGTCCACATCAGTCAAAGGATTAAGCAAACCGACTTGCGACGCCGTCTCGCCGTGCATCGAAACAATAGACTTCAGGGTTCAACGATTGTCGTGCGTGCGTGTGCTTCATTCCCTCGACCTATCGTCGATAAGGGATTCCAAGAATTTCCTTGTCTACTCCCGACGAAAATATCGAACCGACGACGAGGAGGATCGTAGGTTGCTGGAAGATCCGGTGGCGATCATCGCGAAGGGCCTGGCGGATATTTACGTTGTAAAATTGTAAGAAGCTTTACGTTTGATCCTTGGGAAAGAGAAAAACCGCGGTATAGTTTGCCGAGATCCTTAAGAGGGTTTTCTTCGTGCCCTTGGCGAACGATTTCCCTTCGATTCGCATTATGTAATCGTTGCGACTGAATCTTTGAATATTAATTACTTTTTGTTTCAAAATTCAAAAATTCGCAACTCTGCTTCGCTACATATCTAACAATTTGACAGAAATTATTTCGGTATTAATTAGGGTTTCTTTGTTGCGTTTTATTTTGCATTTTATTGGTGGTTTCGATGGTTTTACTTTCCTCGCCGTTACGTTACGTAGCCAGAACGACACGATCGACTGAACTCCCCTCAGTGCCCTGCTCGATGTCCTCCAAAAATACCTTCGTTCGTCACAGAAAGGTGTAAACAAACTAGTCCTCTATAATCTCGATAATCCAGCGAGCTGTGCGAAAGTAACGTTCGTCTTCAACACGGGACAAAAATACGCGGTGTTGTTTTCACGTTTGTACATGACCTGTACAACCAAACGTTTGCTTGCGAACCAATCGACAATTGTACCAATATTCACGCATTACAATATTAACACAACGATATTAAAACGTTCGAAAAGTTAGATATGTATTTCGAAAGTTCATTAGAAATTCAGTGAAATTATGCAAATGCTTAGAATTTCACAAACGTATAGATCAAGAGTTCTGTGAGCCAACGCAAGAAGGATTAAAATAGTGTCACCTGCAAAAGTGAGCAAAGTTTCATCTTGGTCAACGAAAACTATGACCAGCTGATACAAGTTAAATTTCACTGAAAAATATTATCGTATTCCTGTCTTGTGATTATCCGAAAATGAAAAGAAAATTAATCCTGGAGGCCATCGAAATTAAGCACACGTTTCCCCGGGGGAACGGTTCGGTGATTTTTTTGCGATCGCTTTTTCACGGGAAACGGAAACCGTAACGGAAACCCGGATGCTTGTGCTGCCGGTCCAATTTATGCAAACCGATCTACCTTGAAATCTGTCCATTGTCAACGAGAACCGCTTTACATAGGATGCAGTGCTACAGATTAAATCGATATCTTGATCTGCGGTTCACGAGCAACCGTTGGTCACGGTTTCACCGCCGCAAAAGCGGGAACCATGCGAGTCAGCACGATGCGTTTCGGTTGCGAGTGGACGTTTTTTCCTTTTTTTTTCTCCCTTTTTTTCGATCGGTGACCGTTACGACAGATAAGAATCTTCGGCGGCGCTAAGCTTCTCCGTGTATTTAAATACGTCGTCCAAGGATAATTGAAAACTCCGCTGCTCCGTCTCGACGCTGTTAACGTCGATTCGAACGCGATCGGAATCTTCGAGCGTTCATCTGCCCCGGGGAAAAACACGCAGCCGTGTTTTCATGTTTTCGAGCAACGACACAGAATACACCTGTACACTTTTTATACGCGATCCAGCGAATTGTTGGTCCCCTGGCTAGGTTTGTGCTCGAAGAAAAAGTAAACGGCACCGACACAGTGCTCGAGACTCGAGCGAAAAAGTCTTGCCTCAGCTTGTTTAGGTTGAGAAAGGTCGGTTTCGGCTCGGTTCATAATATTTTTAAGGAAGAAAAAAACAGGTTACGTAGTTTTTCGCTCCGCTCTAAAAACTGAAAACAGAGCCGCGAAACGCGTCACGTACCGTTTGGTGTCGATGTATATACCGGCATAGTAACTGAAATAATAGGTACGCTGATAGATAACAAGCAAACGAAAGAAGATCCGAAAACATAATATATAGATACGCGGATCTTATACATTTAGAACTCTGGTTCGATCGTAACAAATTATTTCTTAACACTATTCCTACCACAACCGGTCAAATGATCGTTTTTAAAATTTCGATTAAAATTTCATAGATACAGCGTAATTGAATCGCCTTTAAACTTTAGACTTTTTCTCAAACATACGTATAATACATTTCTCAATATTCACTTCTTTTTTCATTGTTTATTTTTTGAGAAAAATTTTTACTCTGTTTTACGTGGGAATGTCGCGGTAGGAATAAGTATACGTGAAGTGTCGGTAGCAATAGTGTTAATATAGGCGAATCTTAGCGAATATTTCAAATTTGAACATTTTTGTAGTATCATTAGACGACTAATAGTCGCCCCTCGAGTGCAAAGGGTTAAAATGTACATATATAATAAATAAATAACATAATAAATAAATTTGTGCGTCGCACAGTGTTGGTTAAAGTTGAACTCGGAAGCACTTCGATCGAAGTTCCTTTCATCGGCCACGAAGAACGATACCGTGATATCCGGTTAACACGCGCGATTCATTCGAGCAAATATTTAAAAGAACGCACTAATGGGAGTCCCGTCGATGGACAAATATACAATTGATAAAAGTGAAAAACTCGCCACCTACCATTAGGAGCCAGGCTAAAGTCCCGGGTCGAAAATCACTGTTGACGAACGCGTTCGGCGGGACGAACAATTATGCATTTCGTACGGGAGACAGGCGCCGCGTGGTGTTTGCATGAACCTTAGATACCCCGATAGGAGCGTGAGTGCCACAAACACGGGATCGTCGGCCGGCTATCTGCTCATTATCGATCGAGCACAGAATTTAGCGCGGCCTTATTACCGGACCCGTCTAATCATCCGGCCCCGATACCGCCTAATGACCCGGCCTAATAATACCGATCCCGTATTAATTTCGGGCTCGGCCATCGGCGAACATGTGGCGTGCGAATAGAACTCGAGGAGGACGAGGCTGGACACACCAGCTGGTCTAGGAGGAACGTCCTCGTGTTCATTTTTTTCGCTGGGCTTCTATCGTATGCAGGTATTGGAATTTCGCTGGAGGATCGACTCTGTTTCGTGGAAGAGTTGGGACGTTTTATTCGTGGGTTATACAAGTCTGTATTTGAACGGTGGAACCAAATCGCGTTCGTTTCGCTTCGTTTTTGGGAAAGACATTTTGAACGTCATTTCTTGTAGGTATCTATTGGACATTATGGGTAAAAAGGAAGAGGTAACGATAACTTTCTTTGTAGGATTAAGCTAGTTTATTTCTAAGGGAAGGTATATCTTTTTGTACTAGATCTTTACGATCTTTATTCTAATTCTAATGCATAGCGTGGTGTAAGCACTTCACCCGTTTCTAGAACCCCTTCAGCGAATAGCTCGACCTTGCGCATATATTTCTTCTAAGAGATTTATTTTTGTTTATACGTTAGGACGTTTTTTATTTCCAACAGTATCAATTTCTTTGGCTCTGTCAAATGATGGTAAACATCATTTTGTTCCAAGTTGTTTGGTATTTAGAATAACAACGTGTTGTGATTTTACACGTTTGATTTGCTCTTTTTTAAAATTTGGAAAGCCTGACTCGATGTCCTTGGTTAGCTCTGAGCTCCATGCGTATAAGCTAGCTTTATTTTCTCCTGAACGTCGCAAACAAAATCTTAACGTTTCCGTTCGTTCGTCACGGAAAAAATATCGATGAGAAAAGGATGCAGAAAAAAAGCTACCGATCGAATCTTCATCCGAAAATGTGTGTCCTCGAATCTTCGGCATATCGACGTTCGGAGGATGCACAAAGGAATAATTCCCGTGCCGGTTCTACGCGGCGTCGTCCTCTAAGCGGATAGACGCACCCCAAATTTTTTCATCCATCCCTGAGGATCCCTTCGTTTTTCCTCCGCGTCCACTCGCGACTTCTGATCATAGCCAGGGATCCGTTCTGCGTGAAAGACGGGTCAGGGGGTGAAGGTGCGCGAAAAGGTGGCACAAGGTAGCCAGGAACGTAAGCAGTTGACCAGGCCGCACCTGGTCTAGCCAGCCCAGAGATCCATCGATCTGGATTGGATCTCACGCGAGGAGACCGTTGGTCAACCCGTGTGTCTCTTTGTCGTTAGACTCTGAATTCGTTGTACAGTAGTGGGCAAAAGTTTAAGACCAAAGAGTCAACGAGAATAAATTAATTGATTTAGAAGAACTAATATAATAATCATGTATTCCATGCAAGGTGATGAATAATGTTCTATCATAATAACAATAAAAATGAATGTATAAGCAATATTTGCAAACCATAAAGCTATGCTTTACAGTGTCCTGTCGTGTAAAAATTTTTCCCGCTACTATACTTGGAAAAGAGAGGTTACCAGAAAGAAAAAAAGAGATCACGGTTGCAGTCCTTCGAGAAAAGCGTTAAGAAGCGATCTATTTACCCCGAAGAATATCGGGTAAACAGTGGCGATTGTCAAAGGCTGAGCTCATTCACGGCTCGACTCGATGCGTCACTGTCCGATTAACGGCAAGGCCTTGTATGAACTGGGTGTCCTAATCAAACGTCGCCTACGGGATCAATTGTATTATCGTCTTCCATGTTGCTAGAGTTCATGCTTGCGGAGTTTGTCTAGCTTTGTCTTATCATCGGTCCACACACGCGCGCACACAGGCACGCGTAGCCTCTGGAAAAGTTCAATGAAACGAACGAGGCCCGGGGGAACGATTCGTTTTAACGATTCCGTGCTTTTTTTGTTCATGGTCAACGTTCGTCGAAACGAACGATACGATCGACAATTATTTTTTTCTTTTTTTTTCCTACAATCGTGAGAGAGAATTTTTTTTTAGACCAGGTTGGAGATGTCGCTTGTTCTTCTCCCGGGATACGTACGCACGATTTTTCCGAGCGTTCGCAAAGCTCTTACCCTTGTCGAGGAACCATCCACCGAAACGGACTATTTTTACCCGGAAACGTATGCAAGACGGAAAGAAGCGCGATTAGAATCGTGTCCACCCCTCTCTTTCTCTCTTTCACGATCCGCTTCCCCCCTCTCTCTCTCTCTCTTTCCTCTTTCCGGGGTAACGTGCTCCTGCGTAACAAGGGCCTAACAGAGCTGTCAATCCGTCGATAAATTGAATGGAGGACCTAAAACCACCCTACATTTTCTGCCGTCCTTCACCCCCTTTCATCTCGGTACCGCGTACTCTTACACCCCATCGGCGGTGGCGGCGGCGACCCGAGGCTCGCACGATATTTTTTTTTTCTCCTCTCCTCTTCGTAACAAAAACGTCTGTCTCTGCGTTTGACGTGTGATTCGGCTACCCCTGCGAAGAGATTTAAGGAAGCAGAAAAGTGACCGAACGGACGTGGACCGGTGGCGTCCCTCCTCGAGAATCGTCGAATGCTTCGATAATTCGGACTATTTCCAATTTTAACGGTTATCCCGCGCTAATACGCCAGAAGAAAGGGACGTTTGTACGTATAGGAATATCGTACAATCTCAGTTGAATCGTGTTAATTTTTCAAGGGGTAGAATCACGCTTACTCAACAGTAGAACAGTTTGCAACTAGAACATTACTCACGCCTAAGTCCCTCTCTAAATGTAAACTAAAATAAGAAACCCAGAAATAAATATTTTTTCCGTGTCCTCTTTCCCCTTCTGCCTCTCATATAAAATTCCTCCCAAAGAAAGCTGCTTCGATTTCCTTGGCGGTCAGATATGCCTACCCTATAACTTCAAGATCACGGGTGAAAAGGAGTCATCGATATCGGGTTCGTATCCGAAATAGGTTGCAGGAGAGAGGAGAGAGAGACGTGAGTTCACGGGAGAGAGAGGTAGTGAGTCCCGTGAGGGGGATGCAGAGTGCAGGGTGACGAGAAGGTCGGAGAAAAAGAGAGAAAGAGAGAGAGAGAGGTGGTCGACCCCACGCAACGCTCCTTCCGCACACACGAACAAATCCCCTCGTTTTTGGATTTTTCGGGTAAAAACGGCACGGTAAAGGGAAGGCTGGTGAGTAATTCGAGGCGGGGTGCGGGCTCGTGTGCAGGGGTTGCCCTTTCGGGGTATCTGCACCCTTCACCGCCCTGCCACCACCCCCGTTGCCCGTTCGCCCTCCCTGCGGGGCAGGTTTGACCAATATTTCCGAAGGGTAAGGTAAAAGGGCGCAGCGAAAGGGGGGAAGGAGAAAGGGGGAGAGAAAGATCGCTTTATTCGTACCACGTCAACGACTAATTCGTGCGAGTCGCGTTACAGCTGCGATGGCGGCGGCGGAAGTCGATGGAGCAAAATACGCGAGTCGCTTTCGACCTTGATGATTATTTGGTGGAGTTTCAATGGAGGCTCGATTGTAGGCTGAAGATCGAGCAATCTATTGTAGAAATACGGAGAAAAGTAAAAGAGAAAGGTGTTCGGAATTATTACCTTTCTTTTGTCAGTAAACTTCGTTTGTTTAATTGGATATTAAGAAAGTTAACAGTTTGTGGAAATATTTGTGTATCATGTCTGTTTTACTGTTAGATTCCATAATCCTTGGAGATAAAGAACTATTGAGTGAACGTTACTTTGTTCGGGTAATAGAGTATCTGGAAACAATATCTGGATAATGGGTATTCAAATAAAGAAAGTTCTACCATATTATTAGGTTCGAGTTAGGTTCTAAAAACCAATGAACCTAATGAACTACACAAGACAAAGTGCTAATTGTGTTATTTCGAATTGTTAACACACGTTTAGTTTTCCTTTAATTGTCGATACGATTACAAAAGATGCAGCGAAAATATTTTCGAATAAAACTCGTCAAAAAATTTGCCAAGAAAAGAAACTATCCTATCTAATTCCAAAATCTTCCTGCATCATCTTTCAGAGAAAAGAGTTAAGAGTGTATCGAAGCCTTTTCGTTTCCAACTTTAACAAGCTTGTCCCTCGAGAGGTTAAAAATCGCAGTCGCTTCGTAAACGCTGTAAAATTCGTTTCCATTCGGATACATCAGTCAACGTTATTTTTTCCCAGTTTCAACGGCGGGATGTTGAAATAACGGGCATCGATTCCGTCTCTTCAATAAAAGTTGCCCGGGGGCGAAGAGGTCACCGGGAATCGAACTCGTTTTGCCGGTTACAAAGATCGCGTCCGGCCCGGGTTCCAGTATATTCAAATATTTTTTCCCTCGCTGCTCTACTTGCTGAATCTCCGACGATTCATGCAGCACCGTGACAGTGACAACTTGTCTCGTTTGAGCTGCAACATCCATTGTCCAACGGGGATACTTAATAATAGAGCTGCCTGGAAAGTCAATTTCCGCGCGTCCCTCGTATTCTCTCGTTCTGAAAGCTCCATTTTCGAGGCAACGCTTCGAGACTGTCGAAATTAGAAAAAATGTAACACAGAAGCAGACTCTGCGTTCATTGATGACCGTTCAACTGGTTAATTTTACGAAAGAAACGTTTGATAGACGCGCCAGTGCATTACGTTGTCCCGTGTGTAATGTTAACGAAAGCGATGTTAAAGGTGGTAAAACTTTTTCGTTTAAATTTAGAATACTATCGAACGATTCTGCGAATCCTATCAGGAGACCTATTTCTGCAGATTCTGCAATCATGAATCGTGCTAGTAAAATAATTGCTTTAAAAGCTATGAAAACTCTTGAGATTTTTAATATAGAAATGAAGTGGAAAATGAAAGCTCTCACAATGTTAAATGA
Organism: Tetrapedia diversipes; assembly: GCA_033822845.1. Taxonomy (NCBI): domain Eukaryota; kingdom Metazoa; phylum Arthropoda; class Insecta; order Hymenoptera; family Apidae; genus Tetrapedia; species Tetrapedia diversipes. The sequence continues at coordinate 443,998 of JAOPTO010002404.1, read as the reverse complement.
TTGTATCGAGGCGTAGATCATTTGTAAAACACAATAGAAATATACCAAAGTTGATCGATTCTAAATGTATTTTATTCTATATTTGAGACGTACCTTGAATTTTGCAACCAACTTAGCTGAAAAATTCGTTCAACAACACCGACAATTTTACTAACAACCCCAACAACGATCGATCCCTCGACTCGAAGGGATACAGCACGGTAACCCGCGAATTCGTCACAAAAGTCGAGAAGGCCCGTTCCAGCGGCTAGTCACGTAGGTCTTTCGGAAATCCAAATCAGCGAGAAATTAAATCGACCGTGCCAGTTTCGTCCGCGGGTTCGCATTCTTCCCTGGGATCTGCGACAATGCGAGAGCCTCTCGAAGAAACCATGCGAAAACGGAACGAGAGAGAGAGAAAAAGTGAGAGGGAGAGCAGAAGGAAAGAAAAGAAAGGAGAAAAAGACGGCAAAGGACTTGGATAAGAAACGCAAGGGTGGACCACACAAGTGACACCGTTTGGCTGCGGGTGAGAGCATCGATCATGCGATTCGGTACCATCGATTAAGTCGTTAGAATCCACGACGAAACGATTGCACCTTGTCGAGGGTGCATCGACGATGCTAAATCGAGATCTCTCCGAACGTGTTATTAATTCTCGAAGGACGCACCGCCGGAAAGGGCCTCCGTGCAACGAGACACGCACCTGTCCTATGTTAATGGCGCATAAATCCTGCGAAGCACAGAAAGGGAACCGCTGTGGCCGCTTGAATTTATAGCGCCGTGGGCGTACGCCAACGAAAATGGAAACAGGTACCGCGTAATGCGGTGTCGTCGATCGCTGGGAAACCTATTACAGTGCAATCACGAGTGGGCATGATAGCGGGGGAAGAAGGGAGGGTACAGGTGTTGACTGAGAAAGCTGTCGGGACGGTGCATCAATTGGAAGTTAATTATTACGAGGTCGTAAGCTCGCGATAGGGGTTGAAAAATGTGGATTGGACACCTGGGCTTGCATATGCGGCTAGGATTAAGATGCAAGCATAACGTGCATGTGATTTATTTGAGGTAAACATTACGAAACAGTGTTACACCCTGTCTATCCGTGATTCTTGCTTCTTCGAAGCAATTGACTCTGAATAATCATCATTTCGAGCAACAGCGTAGCACAAACAGAATTCTATCGTTACTACTATCAAATGTAGATTCGGGTTAGGTTCGGGTTAAGTTCAAGTTTCTTGAACAATTTCTCTTAACTTAGCTATCCTTTTTCGACGAAGGGGTATGAAAACTGATACGGAAGTTACTTTTATCCATAAATACTATCGAGCTCAGATAACGCGTTACTCGAACAATCTCTTTGAGCCGTCGTTCCTCAACCACATAGTCTAGGAGGTAGGTCGAAAACTGCGCGGAAGTTACTTTTATTCATAAATACCGAAAGAAGCGAACTCGCCTCCTCGTTTCTTCCGCTTGGTGCCTTCGCCCTCACAGTTTTCTCGCATGGGCACACCTCAAGAGGCGCCTGTCTTCGAAGTGGGACAAGACGAAGAGGAAGGTAGCGGGGGCGGTCGTTTTCTCGCAGCTGCACAATCGTCGCCCACGGTGCAGGGTTCATTTAACTTCGCAAATACACAACTCTTTAACGCTGTGTCGCGTTAAACGTCCCGGCTAACTAATGGACACTGACAAATGTTGGTCCCGAAGGATTCCGGGGCTTGGTGCTCCACACCTTCGCATTCTACACTTTTGTGACTCGGTGCCTGGTTGTTGCCTCCGTCAGCGTGATTCTCGCTCAGCCAGAGTCGCTGGGTGCACGACGGTCGTTAGTCGGGAGCATAATGCGTTCGAGACGGTTTCGAGAGGGTTTTGTGTTGGAAGTCGATGTAAAAGGTTCGATGCTTTCTCCGTTGGTAAATTGGACGGAGGACGTTTTGGAAGAGAGTGAATTTTCAGATATCACCTTCGGTGTATGTCGTCCAGTATTTGAATAATATTGCCTCCAAAATTTCCGCATTTAAACCTAAATTACTGGATTAGCAACGTCGAGTATTCCTCAATTTTTGTTCGTTTATTTTGACTTTGAAAATCAAATAAAACAATAGTATTTATTATAAATTATTTTCTAATAATCTTTTTTAGTATGAAATGTTGTAAAATAGGGATAAATCCTTTATTTCTCTAACAATAAATTAGCATCAGCTTCTGCGAACCAATAAATGACTGTCGTATATATACGGTGTATCCGTCGCGAAAGGGTTAATTCGAAGTAGCCGTCCTCCGACACCGTCGAGTTTCCACTCCCGCGTCGCGTCGCGTCGCCGCTTCGGAGCCGAAATTCGATCGTCGGCGACGGTGCTCTCGTATAAGACGTCGTAGTACGCGTTTCGAGCGAGAGCAGAGGAAACAATGGTCGTAGGGAGGAGGGCCGGGGCTTCTGAAACGAGACCGGGTCGTCTAAGCAGCTACAACACGTTGTTCGGCCCTCCCCATTCACCGACCTCATCCTCCTCCGTCGTGCAGCCGGTGCACACACGCGCGCGCCGACGATCCATCCACGCGACCAGCAACAGGCTGCCGTCGTTTCTTTTGCCCTCCTCCGGGATCCCGTGCCCGCACGAAACCTCGTGCCGATGGATCATTTTATTGCGTTCGTGCTCTCGGAAGCAGAAAGCCGCTGGTTCTGTGCACGCCACCGGTTATCGCGGCTACCCCCCTCTTCCTCGTCCTCCTCGATCTCTTTCGCCGTCGCGTCGCCTTTGTCCTTTTCCTTCATTGGTCCTGATGGCTGATGGTTGCCGCAGGAACTTCCTCTTCTTCCTCTTTCTCGTCTCCTTCCTCTCGTCCTCTTCGATCTCTTCGTCTTTCGCCGTCGCGTCGCCTTTGTCCTTTTCCTTCATTGGTCCTGATGGCTGACGGTTGCCGCAGGAACTTCCTCTTCTTCCTCTTTCTCGTCGACTTCCTCGTCTTTCGCCTTGGCCTCTCTTGTTTCACTGCAGGCTGATGGTCGTTGGGGGGTTCTGTTCTTCAGGAACGGGACAGGATGGACGGAGGAGACTGTTCTGGCGACGGGATGAACTTCAAACGAGCCGGACCGTGCCACTTTAGCAGGAGGTCGAGTGGCCGTATGGATCTCGTCGCGGTGGCCGAATCTTCGAGCAGACGAGGATCGGTTAGGGAAACCTGCGGATCGACTCTTTCGTGCTTGGCGGATGCCCTTAAAAGGGCCAGACACTTTCAGAGAGTGTTGCCGAAGTGCTTCTTCCAGTGCGTTCGGATGAGTTTTCGTTTCGTTTCGAGGGACAATCGTCAGTCTCGTCAAAGTACGTCAATATCCGTTCTGCTTGCTCAAATAGTTGATTCCTAGTTTATAAGAAAACTATCGAGAGATTCGACGAGCATAGAAACCAAAAAGTACTTCCAAAATTTCTTATGGTATTGTATATTTAATTCTATCACAAACAAAATTATAGAGGAATCCTATAAAACCAAACTTCGACCTCGATCTGCAAAATCACATTCTGAATCACACATTATGGATGATCAAAATGACCAAGCAGTCGGTGTTCAAAGCTTAGAATCGTTCTATCCTAGAATCGCTTTTTAGAATCGTTCTACTCGAAGAAAGAGTAGATCCTTGTCCCCGAGTTTTTATCGGAGCACGTTGCAGCCTCTTGTGAACTCGAACATCGCCGACACGCGTTCCCCCGTGTAGGGTCGTTAATATTTGTTTCTCGATTCGCACCCGAGCAGGTGTCGGCGACAAGAAGGCACGGCATTGTGCCGGATTTGGAATCGCCCACGCGCCTCGGATCTACGATCTACAATCTACACCGGAGGCGAGACGATTCGTGCTTCCGCATCCTGTCAGCGGCTCGGAATAATTTTACGTAATGCCGCGACACGGCGCAGGATCCCTTTGTCGCGTTGTGGTCCGCGCTGCGACCGCTCGACGACGTGATTCCGATCGCGACGTCTCTATTTGGCAAATTGACAGCTGCCCTTTTATCGATTCCTTACCTGGGTTCACGGATCGGGGCGCAAATTTTATCTCGATCGGATTAGAACGAATTGGTTCTTTTCTTTTTTTTTTATGGGAACGGGCGACGACGATGTACTAAGTACCCTTATGTTGGATTCTTTTTTGGTTTTGGTTAGGTACGTTTAACGAGAGATTTATTTATTTTTATTTTTATTTTTACGGGATTAATCCATTAGGGAATTACAAGGAAATTATTACACTGAGATATGATAATACAATAAATGGTAACGGATAAAGTAAAAATATAAAAATGGTAAAAGATAAGAAAGCTTTACGAGAGAAGTGCGGTGTAGTAGTTGTTTTATAGAGTAGAAATATTTATTTATTTATCGGGTAATAAACCTTTGGTTACAAAATATTAAAATATACAAACTGTATAGGGGATGATCTCAAACATATACTAGGTACATATTGAATTCGAGAAACTGCAGTTAAATGTAATCAAGAAGAAAAAAGAAAGTGCTTTTCGATTTCGTGGGACGTTCGAGTCACCGAATCAGACGTTCCACTTCTCCTCGAGACCTTTTTCTAACAATGAAGTCTGTTTGCGGCACGCGTCCAGGCCGTGCCGCGAGATACACGAGGAATCTAAAGGGGGAGGGGCAAGAAAAACGCCATGACAAAGAAGCATCCCCGATACTGTCAAATTTATATCCGATCCGAAGATTCGAGGATCCGCCGATCGGCCAGATGCCGGCATGCTTCGCCGATCAAACTTAATGATATTTATGCAACGCGTGTGCGATGCATTCCGTTCCTTCGTCCTGGATTTCCAGGATCCTTTATGATGCCCGCCTTTTTGTTCTTTTTTTCCCTTCTCTGTGGGGGCGACGGCTTCACGGATTAAGACGCGAATAAAATAGGATTCGGAGCGGAACGCGAAACAGAGGATCCATGGCGGATAATGACGTTTGAAGTGTGTTTAACTTGATGCTTTTACATTGAGACTATTTGAACGGGAAGAGGCTATTGGATTACGTTTCCTTAATACTCTAGATTTTTCGGTGAACAAGCGAAATTTTTGGATTAACTAAATGTTGAATAAAGAATTTGATTAATCTTTCGATTCTGTTAATTTCGAAACCTTTTCCTTAGAAATTAATTCCAGGTAATCTTGTTTCCAACCTAAATTGAAAAATTTAAGAATAAGGTGAATTTCCGTATCTATCGAAAGAGAAGAAAAACAGATCTTTTTTTCGATTGGATAAAAAATCGTACGTGTTTTGAAAGATTTTCATATATTTTGTTAGAAGTTAGATTTTCGAACTATCCATAAAAGGTAAAGAAATTTGTTTGGTTTATTATAGAATTTACTGCAGAGTACAAATATAGCAACCTATAGATAGAGGAATCGATTTGAAGATGGCCGATAAGCGACATCGATCCGAGCGAACCCTTTCCTCGTACCCTCTTGTCCACCCTACTTTGGTCGACCAATCAAAGCGCCTCGATTCATTTAACCCTTCCCGGCTACGTGAATCTCAACCTCACCGGCACCCTCCAACCCTTTGCAGCATCTGGCGAGTGTGCTCTTTTTTTCGGTGTAATTATGCATGCTGGGGCGAGCTTTCGCCGTTGGATTGGCTAAAAGAAGGAAAAGGGGCGTGCACCTTTCACCCCTTCTGCACGCCGCCTTTCATTTCAGTCTCTGCCGCCGTTAACCCTTTTAATGGTCACCCATTAGATGTTGAATCCTTAAAGGCTTCGTTAGATCTTGAGAATTTACTAAAGCATCAAGTGATGGAAAATAAATTTTTCCTTGCGAGGATCGTTAAACTTGAGGAGGGTTGAATTTTCGCTTTCGCAAGTTTAATAACGAAATCTTTGTGTATAAAAATTAAGCTGCATCAGAACTCGTTTAGATTAAAATTCATTTAATCTAGTTAAAAGATAGTGGAACCCCTAAATATCACTATTTGCATTCGAAAAAATGTTTATAAAAGTGCTGTCGTTGACTTTCAAGTACAAAAAGTTAATTAATGCATTAATAATTAATGTGTGCGTTTAAGATTTCCTATTTTGTAGACTGCTATTTTCACAAAATAAATTAACAGGGAGTTGCTGTATCACTGTTTAGAATAGTTAAAAAAAATAAATAAATCGGAGTACATATAAATGCTGTATCCTCTTGATTATGTTAATCTCCGTATTTCATCGGAGCGATGTTGGCTGTCGTCTTTCCGCCGCCATGAAAACGTCGGGTGAGCTCCGTAAGCAAGCGACCTTACAGAGATCGAGTAAATGGTGCTTTAAAAGTTTTCGGTATACCGTGCCGCAAAGTTTAAACCGGGGCACATGATTAATGATGTCTAGATAATCGCGGCTGAGCCAGTGGATCCGAGAAAGCCTTTAAAATAATCCCCATAAAATTACACCCTAATGCCGCGCCCATTAATCCTCCATCTTATCTTCCAAGAGAGGTAGGCATCTCTTGCGAAACTCTCCGCCGAATTGTTTAGGCCCTGTAAGTGTGCCGAGGAAACCGAGATTAGTGCTTTTGTCTTCCCTTATTTGCTTCGCGGCCTTCGTTACACTGTTACATTCAGTCTCTCGTTTTCGTTAGCTCTGCGTTCTTCTGATAAAATTTACCATAATCTACTGTTATTAATATATTAACATAAATTCTGAGCCTCAACTTATTTTTATAACGAAGCTACGAATACGGCAAATCGTTCTTCATTATTTTGTCGCTATATTCCCGTTGCCTTATTTTTATAGAATATCGTATCAGAGAGGTGATTTGAATTTTAAAATCGAATTTGGAATTTAATACTCATTTAATACTCGGTTACACCATTTTTTCAAATTTCGTCGAAGTTTCTGTAAAGTTATCATATTTAAAAGTTCTCTAAGAATAGCTTAGAAAAAATAAGAGACAAATTACGAAACAAAACGCTGCTTCGTTTATTACAAGGTCCTCCCCCCGGGCAATCGTTCTTTCATGTTGCAACTTATAAAAATTGCCTCATTTACCTTTACCCGTCGGAAAAACACAAAACTGCCGGCGATTCTCCGCGGCGAACTTCAGCGGCGGCGTTGAAATATTGCTCGATGATGTTCTACGACCATCGATTTTACCCGTGGCGAGTCCACAGGGCCGGGGTGGTGAAATCGCTGGCAGAGGAAGAGAAGCAGGAGGAGAAGGAGGAGGAGGAGGATCTCTAGAACACGTTCCTGGCATCGAAGTTTTCCTCCCCAACGCGTTTAAGCCGGCGGCACTGCCGGAATTAATTATTTAGGGGACAGAAATGGCACCCCTGTCCACCCCCTCGATTCTTTCCCTCCTCTGGCCGCCTGTTTCACCGTCTTCGAGCCCCCTGGATCGTGGATCGAGCCTAACCCGAGGGCGAAGATATAATTATGGGCGGTGGGTGGGCTTCAAGTATTCATGTTTTCATTACGGCATGGGCCTTCTCAGTGGCGTTCGAGGAAAGGAAAAAGAAGAAGGAGAAGGAAAGAAGAAGGGATTTCCACCCCAACACCCTGCCACCCTCCGACTACCTCCCACCCTTTCGTCGTTACCGACGAGAAAATTTTTCCTTTCTTTTTCATCTCTCTCTCTTTCTCGTGACGCGCACTTTCTCTCGTTTTACCTTTCTCTCTGATTTCTTTCGTGTTGACACGCGTTTAATCTGCCCGTCGCAATTAGTTTCTTGGAAGCTGGTCCTACGGATACATTACCAGTAAATCGGAGCGAGCTCGGATAAACGGTTCGGCGTTTAAAATAATCGAGGGTCGCGTTCTCGGGAAATTTAACGACACGCAGAACGTCGTTTACGTAACACGATCACGTGTCAATGAATTGTATAGTTTTTACTATGACATGATGGAGTAGACTTATTAAAAATCAGAAGGAATTTTTCTTTCCCATGGTACACAAAGGGTGCTTCAATTTAATAAATAAAAGAAAGGAAACAAAAATTGTCCGCGACTTCAAAAATCTCGCATTGCCGTTGACTAAACGAGGATCTCCCACGAACCCCTCCACCCCCACAATTTCTCGCGTTCGCTATACATCCCGTGAAATATCGCTGGACGAAGAAAACCGAGCCTCTGCTAGGCCGGCCAATATTTCTCACCGGAGGCGAACGCTTTGACCGAGGATGCCGTGGACGCGCGAGGGGTCCTTGTCTCTCCCCACGAGCAGAGCTCCCGGTGTTTTTGCCCGGCTCCGTTATCTGCCCTTTGTTCCAAACGCTCCTCTCGCACCCTTTGTCCGGATCCTCCCTTTTGTAACTTTCGAGATCCTCGGCCATTGTCTCCCGTCCTGGTCTCGCCGCTTTTTGCAAAACGTCGCCGCTGCTAAATTAATCGACGCCGTTTTCCGTCCAACGAATGCCTCGAACGATGGAGACGAAAGGGGGTCGCGTGGGGAGGGGGGTTGGAGGATCAGCCATTAAAAATTCCTGAATCAGTGCCTGCTCGCCCCTGATTAACGTCCTATCCAACCCCTGACCGGGGGTGGACGGTTCAGGCGGGAGGGTGACGCTGAGGATGATGCCGAAGAATTCTTCACAATTTATGGGCGTCGAGAGAAATGCCTCGCTTGTGTCGCCGGAAAGAGATTTCCTCTTTGACCGTGATAACGGAACACTCTCGTTTCTTTGTGCCGTTTTATTCTTTCCTCGGATTTTCTCGTTTCTTCGCAATTTTTTTCAGAACCTGCTCCCGGTGCACATTAATGTTCGAACGATAGCGATTTGATGGTCGACAGGGAAAGGAGATCGTTGTAATTGTTTTGTGACGCGACAAAAAGATTAATTTACATCGTTAATTTATATAATTTATAATGATTATTAATTTATATAATTTGATGAAACGATAGGGAAAGGAGACCGTTGTAATTGTTCTGTGATGCGACGAAAATTAATTTACATATATAATTGCTTATGTTTTCAAAGGATATTTGAATCGAGACGCGTGAGATTTCTCTTAGTTTGAAACTATATATTTTATCATTTTAATCATCTTCTTGTCGATTAATTACGATACCTTAAAGCAGACGGTCTGTGGCTTGTGATCAGCAGGGTATATATTTTTTAATTATTTCTCTGACGTTTTATGTAGCAGATTTCCGTGTTTAATATTTAACCGGAGGAGATCCTCCTCGTTGCTTGGCGCAGTTTTTACGGCCGATATTAATTACATCTGAATTCCGTATTTGCCGTCGTCAGCAGGACTCGACGGAGCCTCGAAGCGGCGGCCGATCTTAATAGGAAACTTCCTCGGAGGTTACCTCGGAGAGGAGAGCCGGCCGAAAGTGCAACGATGCAAAATGAATATCTTTTTAAAACCCGCGTGTCTACTTTTCCCCTGCCCTCCCCCCCGTTTCGAATCATTTCACCCCCCTCTGGTTAATTGAAAAACTTCTACGAGCCGGCTCGAAACATCCACGGGAAAGAAAATTTTTAATCACAGCCGAACGACGCGGAGAAACGCGTCGGGAACATCTTGCAAGTTATAACTCGAGCGTATTTTTGTATTAGGTCTATCTATGAGAATGTCTTCCAGATTGTAGCTAAAAAATCGTTAATTTCACGCGATATAGTTTGCTTTTATTATAATAAGTACAATACAATGGTTTGCTTTCTAAAAAACTTCCAGGAATCTGATTTTCTAATCTCTAACACTTCTCAGTATCAAAAAACAGCGTGGAAAATTATTTTCTTGCGCCAATTTGGTTACTCAACGAGCACGAAAATAGTTTTGAAAAAATTAGAAAATTATTTTTAACACTAGGTTTACGTAACCCGTCGATTTGACGAATTTCAAATTTCATGAGTAAAATTTGCAAAAACAGTTACTATTATCTCTAGCAGTTTCTGGTGACTTTTTTTCGATAGAGTGATTCGAACATACCACAATCTGTTTTTCTTTCTGAGTTCTGCAATTTAAAATTCTGTATGACGTATTTTTTTATCTATTCCTTGGTATATGTGTACTACAAATAGATATATAAGAAGCGTTTGTAAATCTGGTGTTAATAATTTCCTGCCCAGAAAATGTTGAAAGATTTTCTATTTTCCGCTCGCGGAGCCTAGATTTAAGAAGTTGAAGAGGCGGCATAAAGTGATTCGGGAATATTTCGCTTTTCTCCGGCCGTGGGATCGAAAGTTCACCGCGTAACCGGTGTCGCGTTAATATTAGACAAGCGGCGTCGATGTCGTGACCGGCGATCCGTCTCTCGAGATCCTAGCGAAGAAACTTCCCGCGGAAACGTGTCATTTGCCGCACGGGTTTCGTGCGAAAACTCAGCGCGCTACGTTGCGTTGGAAAAGAGACGCGGTCGTGGAAAAGGCTGGCGAACGAAGACGGTCGCATTGGACAACTGTGACTATCGATCGCGTAGGCACAAGGCACAGAGGGGTAAGTTATTGGTCAGTTGCATCGTGCACACCCCGTCTGACGAGGGGGTTAGCCGCATGGACGATGGGGAGATCGTAGATGGGGGCCGTAACCCCATGGCAGGAGCGTTGTGGGATGTCCCTGGAACGAGGCGCGCGAGGTTTGCTTCATTTCCCGGAATTATGGCTCCGACTGACGCTACGATTTCCTCTCCCTCCTTTTCGCCTCTACCTTCGATGCTACGCGTGCATTCGTGCTCGAAGTTCGCGGTTGTCCTTCGACGACGCGATTAAAGTCGTGATCTTGAAAATGGTAAAGGTCCATTCGTCAGCGTTATCGAGAAAAACTTGTTTCTGCCGACTAGTTAATTTCTGTGAACCTTCTGCGAGAGTACTTTTCACGCATACCTTAGGGATCACTTAGTTCGCGTTACTGTGGAACCGAATTTCCACCTCAATTTCGTTTCTACGTTTACCCTTAGAAAAATTCAAATTTCCAACAATCGTTCACGTAATGGAAATCCCCGAAACAATTCAACGTTAAAGCAATTTTAATCGATCGTTTGCATATATCAAGCCATCGCTGCGATCGAATTAAGGAATATTCCTTAAAAGTCAGGACTCGGGAAGAACCGTGCACCGCGTAGCACGAGGGCGCTGTAAAGTTGGCGGTAAAAATTTAATACGGAAATTTCCTCGTTTCCCGCGCGAGCGTTGGCCGAGCGCCGACAAAAGCCGCCTCTGAATTCATAGAATATTTGATGACCAGCCGCCGTAACCGACGATGGACTTGTCGGCGGTTTCCTCCAACTTTTTCGAAGTTCCCGCCGAAAAAGAGCGAGCGAGACGTTCGAAACGGGTCGAGCGAACACGGTGTGTGCAGGGGTTTTCGAGGGTGAGAAGAGAAAGAGAGCGAAACTTTTTCCCTGACCCCCTGCGCGATACAAAAGTTCCACGGACTCGCGCGAATCGTGACCGGTGGATATCTCACGGATCAAGGTATATCTCGGCGCCGTGCATTATTCCCCGCGAGGGACCACGGCGAAAGGGCGGGAAGATCGATAGCCACCCGGTATATCGCGCCTTCGACCAACTTTTGTTTCTCCGTGGCGCACGGATGAAGCGCCGGGGGAATAACGGCGTTTCGACGGCCGTCGTGCTCCTTACGCCTCGGGACCCGACAGAATTAATCCCCGCTGCGACCCCGTCGCGCTAAGAACTTCTTCCGCGCCCTCCGCGCGAGATCTGTGCCGACTTCACCTTTGATCTTCGTCTCGCGCGGGGAGGGGGTGGTGGTGTTGGTGAAATACGTTTATCGTTTCCTGGGGGTGCGAACAGGGGTGGACAGTTTTGATGCGACGGACGAAGGTGTGGGAGTAGGGGGTGTCGATATTTGTTTGGGGGGGAATTCGAGATTCTTGTAGAAACGAGAAGCGATATTTATTCGCTGAAGAATTAATTTGAAGGGATGAAGGTATAGAAACAGGGGTGAAAATTCGAGATTTCTGAAAAGACGGAGGGCGATTTGTCGGTTGAAGAATTAATTTGGATGGAGTAGAAACAAGGGTGTTGATAATTGTTTGGGGTGAAAATTTGAGATTTCTGAAGAAATGAACAAGAGATTCATCAGAGTAAAGTACTATCATAATTGTGAGAGAATAGATTTCTCAACTTAGGAAGAAACGTAAGCGTCGGAAAACGATCGAAAGAAAAGAGTATACAAGATGTTTCCGTTCTCTCAATTACGATACACTTGTATCAGAAACAACGGTAAGAACAGAGATAACACAGTGTATCGGAATAACCGTGAAGCGACGGATACCTCGGAGACGGCAGGGGACGGCCTTCGGGTAAACCGATTTGTTACTCGATGCAAAACTTCTCGAAGCCTATGAGTGTGCACTTCGACGTTCCGAACAACAGTTAGATACGCGTGAAGTTTGGTAGCCCACTGGGAAACACCGCGTTCCCTTCGACGTTCTATATCAGTGTTTCTCAACCTTTCTCAGCTTCCGATCCCCTTTCACGATAATCAAGTAAGTCGCGACCCTTCCATATAAAGAAACACTTTCGATGAGGCAAAGGAGATGTGTTAAAAATAGTGTTCGTATATCGAAACACAATTTTGATTTAACCCTTTAACTGCTATGGACGTGTAAATGCGACTTTGGCAAAAGTTACTCGCGTAGATTATGGACGCGTATATACGTCACTGGTGAAATTTACTCGCGTGGATTATGGACGCATATATGCGTCTCTGGCGAAAGTTACTCGCATGGATTATAGACGCATATATGCGTCTCTGGCTAAAGTTATTCGCGTGGATTATGGACGCGTATATGCGTCACTGGTGAAATTTGTCAATTTTTCCCATTTAGAGCAACACAATTGCTAATAGAGCGCCATTCACGCGAAACACTTTGACCGAGGGTATTTAGCAGTCAAAGGGTTAATATACAATTGGCTTAATGTATTTAACGCGTTTGAAGATTTTCGATTAAAAATAACCTCCACGATTCGCTAGAGAATCGCGAATTCACGGGTTGGGAACCATGGTTCTATACGAAACGGTTTCCGTTGCAACATAGTTGCAGCATCATGCTCGAAAGGATCGAACGATGCTCCGGATGGTGTTAGCTAATTTTACGCCGGTGTTTTCTCCGTGATTCCGGGAACCCGGAAGATTAATTGGTTTTTGGTCGGCGGTTTGCTTAAAGAGAACTCGTCAGCGACCGTTTCCGCGGCCCGGGAGCGCGGCGCTTAGAAGATTAATTAGTTTTAACCCCGCTGTAAACGCTGCTTCCATTTCCTCGCGGACGGTAAACCTATTGGATTTGTACCCGTTCGATGGTGTTTTGCGGAATTAAACATCCGGGAAGATTAATGGTGGTTGAAAGCTGCTTTCGGCATTTCTATGCGCATTGTTTAAAGGAATTACAATTCTTCAAACAATTTAATGTTTGGTACTTCATGGCAACCGTTGTCAATGTTTTAGGTTTTTTAAGAGATATTGAAAAAAGAACTGCTTTGGATCACATTTGAACATGCAAACCTCAACGATAGCTGAAGGGGTGAAAAAGACCCCTGGACAATTTTTCTGATAACTATTTGACCTTCTGACAATTTTTTTCGTCTGTTGGTCGCGAAAGACGCCTGAAATATCCTCGAATCGCTCTGCTGGACCGTACTTATGGTCGTCGTGATTCGCTAATTAGTATAGGTTAGCACCTATCTAAAGCTGAGCAACCAACGCTGGTATCGCAGTGTGTGTGTGTGTATTAAGATGTGTGAATGTCAATAAGAAGCGAATCTGTCACGATTAATTGATAGTATGCGTGAAAGAAATATACAAAAACATATTTAATTTCTGTTTCATTATTATACAACAGTTAGACACCCCTCAGTTCAGAGGTTAGACAATTTATTTGTAAAACTATTGTCGCGATCCCAAAAGATCCGCGGATCGTTTAGTCTGTCAAAAGGTTGCACAAGTGCTGAAAAAGCTTTCGTTATTCGCGAACAAGTGGCAGAGTCCTCGAGCAAAGTTTCTTTCTCGCGCTGTCCTGCGAACCATCGCACGTGAAAAATGACGTTTCCCGGCAACATGGCGGAAATTATTCAGCGATGAAGCAAAGAAGCGTCGCTGTAATTCAATTCGAAGGAGAAACCGAGGGGGTAGTGGCCGCGTCGAGGGCGGTCCTCGTAGGATAGTTTTATTTTGCGCGAGGTCGTTTCTTGCTGGCCAGTCGAGGCTTACGAGTAAGACTTTGAAGTTAGAAAGCTTCCCGAACGAGATTACGCGCGCTCGCAGGAGCTTTTCGACACTTGTGCGGTTTTTCTCATCCCCGAGCCCTGACCTGTCGCCCTTTTCACCCCCCTTTTCACCCCGTTTCCGGCCGCGGTGGTCCTCGCCACTTTATGGGTCCTTGGCGACGGTGTTCCTTAACGATCCCGCCATTCTCTCGTCTTCCACGTTTTCCGCTCCACTCTTTGTTGTTTTATTCCGCTGTCTTTTTCTCTTTTTCTTCTCATCGCGGCTATCGTGACGTGGATCGCGGGGGGTAGATTGCGAGCGACCTTTGCTAATTACAGGGAAACGTGGATGGAGGGTAGCGCGTCTATAGCGACTGTCGTCAAATGTCATCGATACGGTCGATGGCGAATGAGGTTTGACGATAGAACATAGAGTTCGGTAGCGTTTTCTTAATACTTAGCCAACCGAATGGGGAGATCACCCATTTTTCCTGCAACAAGGACTCTGCGATTGATTCTATTTACTTTTATTATTAGTTCTCCTTTTCCGAAGTACAATTTTTAATCAATTCTTAATACGCGATAAAGAGTATTCGGTTAGGTGTGGCATCGTGTGATTAACTAAATATTAATAGGCTCCCAGTCGGTGAAGTGTTAAGTTTGGCTTTATTTATTAAAGCTGAAAAATAATTTAATCTATACAATCATTTAGCTTTCGTTTTAATTCACTCGAGTCTCAACAATCGTGCATCAATTGCATGAAACGTTACAAACACCTCTACCGCTTCTCAATCGATCCGATCGTTTCTCCATATATTTTCATCGATCCCTTAACAATGCTCGCAAGACGTCGAACGGAAACTCACCGCTCTGTTCAACAACGACAATCAGGTCCCGAGCGTGGCGGGCGGTCGGCCTGGGAAACCAGGGTGGCTGGCCGAGGACGGAGGTCGTGGTTTTAGAAAACTCGAGCACCGCTAAAAGCCAATAATTATCGGTGCACGCGATGATCGCCGCAGCTCCGGAAGTAGGTGGCGTTTAACCGGGGTAACCGCACGAAAGGGGATGAAAGGCGCAGCGGCCAACAGAGAGCGGCGTGTTTAACCTGGAATACACGTGGACCGGTGAATTAGCCGGTACCGATAATGAGAGGTCGCTCCTCCGCCCCTCCCCTCTAGCGTCCAGAACGGATATTACGGTGAGATGCCCAAGATAGAAAGAAAGAAAGAGAAAGAGAGAGAGAGAAAAGGGGGAAGAAGGGAGGTAGAGTGTAACGGGCAACGCACGAGAAAAGGGAGGAACGACGAGGATGAAAGAGACCGTAAGTCCTCCCGGAGGAGAAATCGGGAAAGCTGGCTTCCAGTCAATAAGGTTCTTGGAAACGGTTCTTTGAAAACTTTTGACATCACCGGTGGTCCTGAATCGATGCCACGTCGGCGATGGATCCGGCATTACGCGCGACTGCGTTTATTTGCCGCGAAATCCATCTGCGAAGGGATTTAATTCTTTTTCCCGATTTAAAAGCTTCCTTTTTTCACAATCTTTAATCTCCTACGTACTCGTCTCTCGTTCGAGGCAAGCTTTGACCGTTGTCTACGATTCGCTTCTCGTTCGTTTTTCTCCTTTCATACTCACTCCTCGCGTATCTCACTTGCTGTCCTTGCTTCTCGTTCTCGCACACGCGAAACACACTGCAACGCGAGCAAGAGTCAGGTATTCAGGAACGACATTCGAATGTATTCCGATGAACGTTGCTGCGCATCGGTGTACCTACCTGCAGTAAAAAAAAACATACGCCTTTCCTCGTAAACGCGTACCCTTTTTCACGGACGACAGGTTCCACTGATCGTGAAAAACAGACGAAAAAAAAGGGTGGGGGGTTGGTGTAAAGAGAAGAATTTTCTGGGCTACGAGCAGCCATTATTGAAAGGGGTTACCGAACGATCCCAACCTGTTCCCGACCAGTTCGCTTTTTTCCCCTTTTGCGGTGGCAGAGCGTTTAGTGACATAATGTGCCCTATACCCGGAGAAAGGGTTGCTCCGTGACGCATTGTACGATCTCCAGGGCACAAGGTGCGCGTCGTATACCTGCGACGTCGACGAGAGACAACGATCGGTAGTGCAAACGAGAGAGATGCACACGCACACACGTATATACACGTAGAAAGAGAGACAGAGAAACGGATAGAGGTAGAAGGGTTGCCAAGGTCCCGACCACTTTGGGTCTCACCCTTTCCAACCCTCTCTCTAAACGCTCCTGACCCCATGATTCGCGCCGATGCGCGTAACCGTGCGCCCTGTAACAGGTGTCGCGCGCACACGCATGCATCCTGGCAGAGAGAAAGAGAGAAAGAGAGGAGAGGGTTACGGGAGACGACAGACGGATTAGGACCCCTTTCGAACAGGTGAACCTAACCTGAAAGCTTCGTCGGAGACCGCATTCGCTGCCCACCACGAAGAGCAGACCGATAGTTCCGAGACGAGATGTAATTATAGACGCCGGGGACCGAGCAGGGACTGTAATTTCCTCGGATCGAACTGTAATTTCGTACTTCTATTTAATGGCCGGGACAGTTACCCGGACGGTAATTGGGCTCAGGGTTTGTTTCTGCGCTACGGTAAGAATTTGCGTACACACAGGAGCATGTGTTTATTGCGATGTGGGTACGATGCCCGTTGTTGTCGATCGGGAAGGGTGTTTGCACTTGGTTGATACATAGTTTCCGGAGGGTTCTCTTCGTTTTGCGGTAGGGATCTATAAATTTGTGGTTTCAAGTTTATAGGCGCTAACTCGTCGATTAAAATTACTAGCGTTCGTGTAAATGGGACACGTTTCAAGTAAATTTATAAATCGTTCCGTGACCTGATCGTTTCGTCAGAGAATCGCGAGGCTAAAAATTAGTATCCCATATGTGATTCTAATAATATTGTAGGAATTGGTTCTAAAAAAAATTCTAAAAGGTCGTCCAGTATTTTAGAAAAATATTCTGTATACCAAAACAAAAATTCTCTAACAATCTTATCATCCCTGCTACTCGCGTCGCGGGTACATTCAGTCCCTATCCATTACGTTAATTAATCTCGATCGTTCAGCCCGATCGGGGCGGCAATCGCCCTAAACGCGTTAATAACCAACCGAAACGTCCACCTCTTTATTTAATCGTTACTCAGTGACGCGGTGGCGGCTCGTAAATACCGGCGGGGCTCTTTTTTTATGGCGTTTCCAACCTGTCGGTGTCGCTCGTTCGGGCGACTTGCTTTTACGGGCACGGTTTCAGGGCAAGCCACTTCATAAAGCATCGATTTTTATCGAGCGGAAGGATATATCGCTTTCCAATTACGCGTTTCGGGGTGCGACCAGCCACACAACACCGGAGAAAGGTGAGAGAACAGAAGAAGGCTGGCAAAAAAAAGGGTCGACACGCTGGGTACAACCCTATCGATTCCCTCCCCCCTCTCTCCCCCCATCGAAAAGAAAAAAAAACATAATAAAGGAGAACAGAATGGTCCGTGGATAGGAACGAACTCTCGCTGCTTCTCGTATGGTGCGTGGTCGACCATAAGCGTCTCTGCGTCCCACTGCGAGCAGGTATAAACGCATCCACGGTGACGACGGGGGGAAGAGAGAGGGTTGTTCTTCTCACGTGGGGTAGGTCCTGGCTTTAATCCATTACACGACATATTAATTCATCTCCTCCCGGTGGATCCAGGTAGCGGCGCGACCGCTAAAAAAAGGAGAGGCCCCGAGGAGAAACGTGCCACGCACGCGTTCAGGTAGCCCCGAAAGGGGTCCGCCACGGGGCCCCCCATAAAAAAGTCGAGTCCGTGGCGGGAGAGGGGCGGGAGGGCGTTGAGAGAACGGAAAGCGATGGAACGCGCCGAAATTGTACATCGTAAAGTACCTGCTTCTGGAACCCCGAGCTCATCACCGTCGAACAGACGGCTTTTTTACGGGGACAGAGCATCGATAGGAAGAACTCCGGAATTACGGTGGAATTTATGTTGTCGTTTGACGCTGGTTCTGTTGCCGCTAAAAGGATTAGGCGGACCACCGTCGCTGGGCTTGTTTTATGTTGGAATCTTGCGATTTCTGGTATTTCGGTAGCTTTTTCATATAGGAATACTGGATAAGGAGTGTTGTTAATAAGTTAGCTTGCAGAATTATAGGTTGTATAGCCAATCATATGCAAATCTGTGAGATTTAATTTGCGATACTTCGTTGTTTTTCCACCCTTGTCGCTCTGTACGCGACCATAGTCTGAATCGTGAAAAACGGTGCTAATTGACTCACTATTCACAATGTATACTAATCACCGTCATTTATGAAAAATGCATTTTGCGATCACCGAAGCAGGGCAAAGAAATGATTGGCTAGGATTTAGTTTTAATCCTTGGGAAAGCTTCGCTTGAGATTCCGTCGCTTTTGTTCCGAACTTCGTGCATAAAGGGGAATATTCCAAATCCGATTGTTCAAAAAAACCGAACATTAAGCAAGAAGTCTCCGAGAGCGATAAAAGCGCTTTCTTCCAGCGTAAACGGAAGGAAGGGAGAGGAGGGATGAAAGAGAAGGAACGAAACGAAACGGTCGTGCCTCGTGGCGGAAAAGTTGTTTCCGCCAAGCGCAGATAAGCAGAAGAGTTCCTTCGGAAGGTAGGCGAGAGAGGGACGTGGAATACAGAAGTGGAGAGATATCTAATGCTAAAACTTTAGAGAACGTAGAAGAGAGCGTACAGCTGTTCTGACTCATTCCGGGTGCCTTGTAGCCGACCGGCCGCCATTGCGGTTCTTTGTTTTATCTGTTATTCAACTTGCGACCGGAAACGTGATCGTAGTAGGAATTCGGTAACAAGTATCTATTTGTGTTGTTCGGTTATTACAGAAAAAATGAATTACACGAATTTGTTGTGATGTGAGAAATTCCAATTAGTAGGTATATCCATGAGTATATCCATGGGATATCTTTAGAAATAAATCAAAAACCAGGAATAATTCTTTAAGCTTATGTCCAGTTAATAGATAGCTAGAAACTGTTGAAAAGCTCCAAACTGTCCTTACTACTATCATAAAAGATTGTTAATCCTAAGAGATTTCTTTCGTGCGTAGAAACCGAGAAATCCTGAACCTAACCCGAACCTAACACAGTCGAACAATCGACAGCATCGTTTGAGGATGATAAAGACCGTCCTTCGTTATTATTAAAAACGTATCACACCGACAAGTCCACTCTAACCATAATCACAAGTCCCACGACGTAATAGGGAATTAAACCATACCGTCAATATCGATCACCTTCCAATCTCTCTCCCTTGTTCCCCAATCAACAATCCAAGAACTCCAACGACAATCTCCACCGCCACCAGCTGTCCACTCGCTGCTACCCCTCCGTGTTACCCAGCGTTCGTTCGCGCGACGAGTTTCGCATTCCCGACTTCCTCTCTCCCCTTTCCACCCTTCACCGCGTCGTTTCGCGTTCCAAGGCGATTTAATGGCGGCGCGCGTTCGGTCAGCGGCGAAAGTAACGGACCGGCTGGACACCTTTTCTTCTTCAACCCTCTTTCGTTCAGATCGGGCCAGGTTACGTGCGCCTGCCAGGACCTTCGACTCGGACGTCCACCCTGTCGGGGTCAAGGGGTTGGCCAGCTGGCGTTGGACGGTTGTGCAATCTGCACGCGGGAACCCCTCCTTTCTCTGGCCGTGGAGACTGGCCTAAAGGGGGGCCAGAGGGGATGCTGATGGGAAGAGAGGCAGACGAGAGAGGAAGAGAAGAGAGAGAGACTGGTAGTCTCTGTGACCGGGGGTTGGCTGGCGTCGCAGCTAACGTTGCTCATTGTCCAAGCTCAATGGCCGTCTGTCCAGCGCCATTGTCGCTCCGTGATCTCTGGGAGGCCTGCGAGACACCGTGCTGTACCGGCTCTGTCGCCCTCCAGATAAACTTATCGCCATGGCCAGGTCGATATGCACGATCGACGCGAGTCGAATCTGCGCGCAATCGGCGATCATTGTGATTTATACGGGGATGGTGCTGGTATCTTGACGTTTGCGGCCCCGTTCGATGATGTTATCGGAGGTGTCGCGACGCGGTAATGCGAATGAGTTCGTGTAGGTGTATCGAATGGTCGTGATCGGTTGGGTTAATTGTTTCGACGGTTTCCATAGGTTAGCATGGGATAATACGGAGAAGCGGGGCCGTTGAACTGAGAGTCGATTGAACAGTTGCAATTAATTATGTATTAAATAGAGCATTGATTGGAAGTCAAAGGGAAACTAAAAATTCGAAGCGAAGTACTCAATATTCGAGTAGAAATTTTAACGCGAACGAAAATCACGGATGGAGGGAGGAAAATTTGAAATGTCGTTGTTAAATGCAAACGATAAATTTTGCGTGACCTCGTAGAACACCGTTATAACGGAAATGCGTGTAAAACAATGAGATGTTGCGAAAGATTCGAGCGAAACGCCGCCGAAAGCATGTTAAGCAGCCAGGGGTCTCATTAGGCAGCCAGGTTCGCGCCTTTCCTCCACGGAGATGACGTTTCCGGTGAGTTACGGGGCCTGTGCGTTGATATTTCTGACGCCTCGAAATTTATGCCACGGCCCACCAACGGATATAAGCGCCCCCAGTGACAGGAAACAAGTCCTGGCTCCTCTGGGAATATTCATGTCCAGAAGTAGATTGACTTTGCTATTGTTCATAGCGGTGGAACGTTGGAAAAGACAGGAAGTGTGGGAACTGTCGCCGAATATTAAGCAGGACCCCTGAAATTTTCCTTAAAACATTTCTCCGAAGCTTACAACCAAATCGCTTTAATCGTAATGTACGCAAATATTTAAACTTACAATTTAGTATACAAATAAACGCAAATAATTTTTATCCTTATCATTAATTTATTATGTTTATGCTTCCTACAGTAAATCATAGAAAATTTTAGTAGCTTTGGCGGCAAATATCCTTTACCTTACAACTACTGTATACTTAACGAAAAAAAAAATATCCCATATAGTGGTGTAATTTATTTTAGACGTTCCATAGAACTAAACTTTAGCACCGAACACATTTATCGTGTAAGGCTACACCACCATTTTGTAAGGCACACCGCCATCGCTGTGATTCAACCCTTGCACAACCCTATCCCTCAAAGGGTTTCACGTTCAGCCGCGCTCGTTCACCCCTTTATCCGAAGAAAGAGGGTTAATTCCTGGGCGCTGTCACAACACGGCCATTCGTGCATCAATCTGCGCCTTCATTGGCTGAAATCAGGATCATGTTCCGTCGAACTTACTCGTCCGTTGAACACGCCTAATTAAACGCAACACAGCTGCCACGCGACGCATAGAAACGTAATACCCAAAAAGGGAAAACTATGTTTTCTGTTGTGCGTTCGCTTAACATTCAGGAACGGAAACTTAACGACCGATAACCAATCGCACGATAATGGCCGAACGTTGCAGCCGCCATTTTGCATTAGAAAGCCTCACTCGACGTCTCGCGTCGTTATTTTGATTGCCGACCGGTTGTTATGGGAGCTAAAGCCGGTTCTCGATTTTCAGGCGTTACACGAAGGACATGTGCTTCGTTCAGACAGCTCTTCACACGTGTCCTTCAGAATTAATTCTTTGTGATCCGATTCCGACCGTCTGCACCTGAAGATTCCTCCGAAACACCTTTACCTTTTCTACCTGTCCGCTCGTGCCGCGGTATCTCGATATCTAACAAGTTTCGTTAACGTCCCTAAGGCGTGAAAGACGCGGTTATATTTGTGGCAACGTGAAATAGACGTTCGAACCGCGATCCTGATCGGTAAGAATTATTTGACGGTCCTGAGTCTAACCGAAAACTTGGGCAGTTACGGTAGCGAATGAAAGTTTAAAACGAGAGGACGATGTAAAACATTGTTTTATCGGTTCGAAAATGTTGTCTGTATATTCATTTTTACTGTTATTACGGTAGAACGTTATTTATTGATTAGCATAAAATACGAATTTCGTTTATCCTAGTATTTCTTATTATACTGGTTTTCGATTTATCTTTCGTTCAAGTTTTATTTTGATATTCATTCATGTTAGTAGATCTTAATAGATGTAAATATTTTACATTAATAAAAATATTTGTTCCTTTTTCTTGAAGATACTGCTTCATCATTTATTTAAGCTTCTAATTTGGTTAAGAGAGGTCTAACTGATTAGAAAAGACGAATGTTTAGCAGCGAGAGTCGGATGACAATATTTTCGCAGCCAATCAAACGTTTCGAGAGCAACACATCGGCTATTTACTCGGATACACATGTATATAATGCGAAGGAGAACTGCTGTCTCTCGTAGAGGGGTGGCACTTCTCGTTTTATGGCACATAAAGTCGATCGAGGCTTGCTCACGGATGCTTGATTGGCTACCCGAATAATATCACGCCGATAGCGTTTCCTCGATTAACACCGTTTCGCGTTAATACCAAACGCTGTAATTTCCTCGGTTTAAACGACTCGTTTATGCGACCTTTTGCAGCTATTATGAACTCTTCCGAGTAAAATCATCGCCTTTTATTTTATACTCTTTAATCTTTCTTCCTTTAGAGGATGATACCTCGTTGCAAAAATAAAATGCTTCACATACCTTTACCTAATTTTATTATTCTGCAAGTATTACAAAAAATGTATAACCTCTTTTCCTTAAACGAATAATGACGTTCTATTAGCGAACCTTAGATTTTTAATTTCGCTTTTTATACAATCATAAAATGTTACGGTAACATCTATTTAAAATAAATGAAACAATTCGAAGGAATATTAATGAATGAAAGAAGTAGAACAAATACGTAATTTGTTCATTGCTTCGTAGAAAAATCGTCAGCCAAAAACGATTAATGTGATCGCATCGAAGGACAATTACTTGGGAAAAGAAAACCCCCCGAGAATTCTTCTATCCTTGACACACAGAAATAGATCGGAGAATCCTTCAGGATTTCCCTTACTAACCCAATACCTCCGGAGAGGATCAATCGGCAGCGCAAAAACGGGGTAACGTGTCGTGGCGCGGACTCGATTGTCAGCGTGAAAGAGTATATCAGGGTGGCGGGTTTTTGTACGCTGTCCTGGAATCGATGAAAGGATTCGAGATATTCCCTCATTGTTCCCGCACGCGCCCAACATAAAATAAAAAGGTCGCTCCCCTCCCCCTGTGACAGGCTTCCTGTACTTCGTTCCCGTTAAAATTTCACTTTTTCAGAAACCGTCCCCGGTCCCCATCCGCCCCCCTTTCGCCCGTTTCCTCCGAAAACCACGCAGCTACGCGTATGCACGCAGATGCGTGGTTTTCCCTTCCGAACTTTCGATCTTTCGCTCGAAAAGTGTCTCTCTTCCGCTTCGACCCTCCGCTTCAACCCCTCTCCCTTCCTCCGACGCAGGTTTCAGCCGTGTGCAGCGCCGTTTGCACGCATCGTGGAGAACGACCCTCGCGCGTGTAACGAATCCGCGCTTTTTTCGCCCTTTTTTCCTGCCAGAAATATCCAGTTTTTGGGGTGCAGAGCGCGCGCGCGCGTGCGCACCGTGGGCCGTTCCGAACGAGAGAAAGAGATACAAGGGGGTAGAGAAACCGCAACGAAAAGCTGTCGGAAGGAAGGGGAGAGAGAAAGAGAGATAGTTAGATAGAGATGAGATGGAGGGAGGGAGAACGAGCGCCGGATTCGAAAAAAGTGGTTAAAAATATGTAAACCGACGTCCGCGGGATAGGTAGCACGTGGAGACGAGAAAACGGGGAGACAATGTGTCATCGGCACGCGCTCGTCTCTTTCTTTCGACGTTTCCAGGATCGAGGATGCTTTTTATGGGCCACGATCACGGGGTTAGCCGGAGTTAGAGGGGATCCTCCCGCAGGAAACCGAAGGTGGCACTTATATTCCACGCGGCACCGGGACAAACATGGAAAACGAGGCGAACGGGGATACCGTTTCATTTGTAGGCATGTTTGCTTTGGGTTTGTTCTCGCGGACGTGTTCCCTTGGAATATGTTATTTTTGTCTGGAATCATGGTTTCGAAATTATCGCCGCCATTGAGATAATTATTTCGATGAAACTGACATTCAAATTGTATAGAAATAATTAAGGTACCATTTTGAGTGGTATCAACGTCAATTCGAAGTCTTCGTGAGTATCGCTTATCGTTTTATGGGGATTTAAAATTGTACAAGATCGTTCAAGAACACGTTAGCTTAGAAACATTCGACAAACTTATTTTAAGGCAATCCAACGTTCCTTAGTCTAAGATTCTGTGTAAAATGTCCCCTCAAAAAGTAAAAGTCACGACGAACGTAATTGCATATCACAGTGTATACTTCACAAATCAATTTATTCCACATTATAGCCTATCATTCTCCGTAAAGGAAGCAGCAATACCACCTAACCAACGTATCAATTTGATTCACTTCGCAGACACATAAAATGGTCCACGAACTCCTCTTAGTTCCCGTTTAAAGGGGCCGCGGACGTACGCGGCTACTAATTACCAGAATTAGTGACTCTTATTTGTTAGGTGAAACACGGTGGGATAGAGATTAGGGGGCCCTTAGGATGCTTACGAGGGTTTAAGGTAGCTTGCAGAGAACAGAGGAGACTTTATAGCGGGCGTGGCCGGTGCTCATGGGGGCGTACGAGTATTTTTAGTCGTTTGATGCCGGCACGCGTTCTCGCCGCTTTTTTAACGCCTTTTTTTAAAGCATCTGCCCTCGGTTAACGTATCTCCCTTGTCTCCTCTACACACGTACCGTATCTTTCACGTACGATCACACAGAGGCCACGTATACAGACGTGCTTATTGCATATCGGTTCATTGTCTTCGCTGGAAAATTAGATCAACTCGGACTGGCTTAGAAAAGCGTATACAGTAGAATGTCCAGGCTAATAAGAAGACAAATTCTCCATTTGACATAATCCAAGTTTCGAACAGTCGATTCAACAGACGAGAAGAACATAAATTGATCACCCAGTTTTATCAGATTTTGATACACGTTCTTACAATAGCGGACAAAAGAAGGTTCAAAGCTAGGACACCTTCCATCAAGTTGATAATAACGTTCGTCTATTCTGGTGTATCTTATCACAAAAAGTGGCGATCCTTTTTTGTTCACTCATTTGCTCGATTCTTCTTTCTACCCTCTTCCTTGTCTAAACAGGTATTCGCCAATAGCTGGATCGGTTTCACGGTATCGAGCGGATTAACTCGAACGAAGAAGGAAAGAGGAACAGATTGAAACGAGGAGTTTCGAGGACGCGTTTCGCGAGCGGATTAATCCGATGTCATCGATTACACTGTTCGGGAGAGCCTCGAGTGTTCCCCTATTAGCCGAATCCGATGCATCATGTAATTACCCCGGGAGTATCCCTCCGGTGAATGGAAATTATTCGTCTGAAGTTCGCCAATTACGCGGCCGAGGAAGATGTCTGATGGACGGAGCAGCAGCGGCGGAAGTACTCGAGGGGGCTAGGGTTACCTTAATGAACGATCCTTTAAGGTCTGATCGCTTGCTTCCAGTACAAGCTCTTATCCGCCTGACGGAGCTTAGTCAGGGGCGTAGCAGCTACCTGGACCACGGGATACCGATCGTAATAAAGGGACTTGGTGGTGATCGTGCGTTTCTGTTTTTCGTCGCTGCTACTTTCCATTGTCTTCCTTACTCCTTTTCTCGGGATAGGACCTGGTTGGTGGCTCTCTCGAAGATGCGTTTACCAAATAGTAGAGCAACGGTTTTGAAATTTCTCTAGACGATCAGCCCGATTTATTACAGTTAAGAGTAATGTTTGTGGAGCTCCAATATTTTACTTGCTTTAACCGGTATTGAATATAAAGCGAACGAATCTTTATCTAACATCCTGCAGAAAATCATAGTAAATTTATAAAGCTACTATGAAAAGTTACGAATTTTATCCTAACGTAACGAACCTAATCTGAACTTTCAGAACTATGATGGTTCTAGCGTTAATTTTGACTTTCGTTGGTTAAGCTTTGCTTATTATCGTCGTTATTTACTTCAACCCTTTCCCGTTGACTCGCAGAGCCTTACTTCTCGAAAACATAGTTCGAGAAACAATATCGTAGAAGTTGGCAATCTTGTTACTGAGAAAGGCACCACTAAAAACCACCTTATAACTATTCGCGATTGTCACACGTTTATTTTTTCAACGATTTCAAGCCCTGATCGTCGAATCTTTTCGTTTCTCATTCTCTCGAGAAGCTTCAATGATTCGCGCGTAATTTTAAAGCTTGATCGATGCAGACGCTCAACAGAAAAAAAGCTTTACGAACGCCCAAGTAGCGTTCTCGAATCCCCGTTGCCGAACTCCGTTATAGAGGGAGGTGAACGAGAAGCCAAGCAAGTCGGGCGAAGAGAGGAGGGAATTTAGATAAAACAAGGGGCGGGTTCTGTTTTGTTCTCGGACGCCCGGCGGAAGAAGAATGAGCGGCGGGAGAACGAGGGAAGTGGAAAAGAAAAAAGTAACCGGGGCTAGCTCGTGCTCAGCACGCGTTGATGGCGCGGCCCGGAGACAAGATGACGACGATCATCGGGGTCCTCGGGGGTCGCACCTTGGTACACGAGGGTGAAAAAAGGCGTCGACGTAATATATGCCCGGCAGTCTCTTCGTGGCCGGCTTGGAATCTCGGTTGTCTGCTTTTTTTGCGGGACACGGGTGTTCCCTGTTCGACGCGTGGATGGTGCTTCTGGAAGATAAATTTGTGAATGGAGATAGTCCGCAGGGTGACGGGAACGAGGAGCCATTAGAGGGATAGGGTAGTCGCTTCTTTTCTAGTAGGTGTTTCGATAAAGGTTATTTTATGGATTAATTACAAGTTTTGAAAAACGGTTGTTTCGCTCCATCTCGACAACAAAAATAAGCAATTAATCGAGATTATCAGGTTGATTTTTGTAACATCGCAAATCATACAAGTAGAGCACCACCTAAAGAGCATCACTCTACTGCGATCACCTAAGCGACCTTTCCTTGCTCTCTAAAATTCCCTTCGGCAATCTTTCCTTATCTAGAAACTACAGATTCTCAGATAAATAAAATTTGCATTCCGTGCTAATCAATATTTGCATACTATATTTATTTCCAATCAATATTCGCAAACCATAAAATTATGTTCTACATTATCCTCTCGTCTCAAACTTTTCTCTGCTACCGTAACTCCAACTCTTTTAAGTACTCAATGAAGGTATCCTCTCAACTCTTATCGCTAACCTAAAACGCATTCCGCATCCAACTCGCGCGTTTCGTCACGGTCCAAAAGCTACCGGTGGAGAAAAATGGCCCCTTCGAACTTTGCGGTTCGCAGAGAGTCATCTCGCCAACCACGCCACACCGTGTGTTCCCCGATATTTTTATTACCGTGGTCCGATCTCGATTGGTCGCTGTCCCCGTGGCAGCCACCCTCTCGACGATCGCACCCTTGCAGCGAACGCGCGGGCCTACGTCGAGGCGGAATCGAATTCGCGCCAGTCGTGCAATAAATATCCTCGTGTGGCTCTATCATATAGATTTATCATAGTCAGGCGCTCGCGCCTGCTCGCCGATAATTGCCGAACCCTGGCGCGCATTTTCGGCTGACCGTTCGACTCCTTCGTGGTGTGGAAGGGGGCCGTCGAAGGGGCTGGACGTCACCGGGGCGAGAAAAATAATGATTCCCGGACATTTTTCAATGGGTTTGAGGGGTTAGGGGAGGGACAGGATGATTTTGTGCCGCGGGAGGGGAAGCTCGATTTAGGCGATCTCCAGAGGACGATCTCTTTGTGGCGGCACGTACGACCGCGATGTCGTCGCACCTGTCGGGGGTGGATTTCGTATTTCATGTTTGTTTCCTTAATTTTTTTTTTTTGTAATATAGGTGTCTGTTGTTTTTGTTTCTCTTCGTTTAATATATTGGATAGAAATTTTCTCAGAGATTATTATTATTATTATTTATTTATTTACAAGTATAGATCCGTTCGGCACATAAAATATAATTGTGAAAAAATTGACGGCCGAGTAGTATAATTTTTAGGATTTTATGTTTAAAGTTAGCGAAAGGCAAAAATAAATCTAATCAGCCACTGAAATTATTTACATTTTTTTTTTATTTAAATTAATTTAACGTTCATTGCATCCTTTGTCCATCAGAGTAAAAATATGAGTTTCAAGTCAGCAAGAAACAATAGTTTATTCATTCATTTAGAACTCTAAGATTGATGTATTATTTTAGAAAAAAATAATAATTTTACTTGAAGCTATTTTTTTTAGTTAATATCGCTTTTTCTAAATGTTATTAATTGTCGAATACGTAGCAGATTCATATACTACTAAAATATCGCATCCAAATGCTATTTCAATACAGTTTATAAGAATTAGAATTTTTCAAACAATACTTGGGTTAAATGTATCCCGGCAGGAGTGAAAGGGTTGATCGAACCTTTCTCAGCGGTGTATTTTCATCCCAACCATTATGTAGCGCACGATTCAGCGCGTTCTATTTACCCGTAAATATGTGGCCCCGTACCTCCGTCAAATTAACTCGGTGGACTAATAGCTCTGGAAAATAGACCGCCGCCCGTACATCTTCCCGAATGATCCTTCGGTGTACCTAGGACCCCAGTTCGTTCATGCTGCAATTGTAACGGTTACACCCCCGTGCTATCAATTGCCGATGTTTCCTGGGGTCGCAGAGACGCTGCCGTCTTTATTTCCACGTGATTCACGTAGATCGCGGGGAGTCGAGCGTGAGATTAAACGTTCGAAGCGTTGGGAGGATCCTCCGCCCTGTTGCAAATTATTTCTCCTCGGACCGTTTGTCCGTTTAGGGACTGCAATAGCGTTACCGTCGCGATAATTGCGTGGAACTCGTCCACCAATTAACGGGGGGAACGAAATTTTTGGTTTAACCTATTCCGTTTAGTTTGTTAACAAAAATGAAGGAAAGAAAATTGTCTGCAATTTTTGTACGCTCCTTCTGCTACAGTTCTCACGTGTAATAAGTAGAATGTGGATTTTTATGCAAATTCGAATTTTCAAGCGTGAGGTGTACTGTATCTGGGATACTTTGCATATTTCTATAAACGCATAAATATTCCCGTTTCAGTTACGAATAGACCACCGATCTTTACAGGTCCATGGTAAATTTAAATATGACAAAATTACGAAATTCACAAATTTACAAAACTATGGTACCCGCGTCGCGAGCGATAGTACGTGTTACAAAATTCCTCTTAGATTTCAATTCCTCTGATCGCATTCCGCCGTTTCTTCGTCGCCCAAGTATCGCGTACACAAAGACGATACCCTCGTTAACGTGATTGACACCCGACCATAGGGTATACTCACGGTGCGTCGCGGTCACCTTGACGAAAACAGGATCCAACGACGCAAACCTCGGAACAGCAACGACAGCATCACGGCGGAGGCGCGTCCTACACGCGAGTGACGTATCGAATTTTGTGGCAGCGAAACTTCCGGCGAGACTTTTGTCGCGTGAAACTTCCACGGCGCTCGCCGCCTCGACCTTGCCCGCCAGAAACGCTCGCCTCCGCAAAGCTCATGATCCTGGCAGCCCTTTTGTCGCTGACAAAGGAGTTGACAAAACATGACAATCATAACAGCCGTAACTCTCATAACTGACGTGGGTGGAGCGCGTCCATGGTCGAGGCGTGCGGCCGACAAAGCTTCTGGCCTTCGCCCCGACGCCTTCCAGCTAGACAAACATTATTTTGACAAGTCCCGCGCGAGAGAAAGGCGGCTCGCATCCCTCCCGGCTTATCGCGGCATTACGAAAGAATTATTCGCCGGTCGTTCGGGTTACAGCGGAACTCTTCGAGGTCCGAGCAATAAGAACGAACGGGAGGGTCCTGAAGCGGGTGGGACGAGAGGAATCGTCGCGAGAGAAACTGGGTGAAAGGTGGATCGTTTGTAGGGCAAATTGTGGGCGATGAATCACCAGAGATCACGGTTGATTCGTGACAGAATGACAGTTAACTAGTTCGCTGGATTTTCGCGTCGCACACGCGAGATAGGTGCAGCTTCTTTCAATTTCAGTGTTGGGACGGTGGCAAAATTTATAAGCAGAATTATTTGTGTAACTTATGTTTGCTAGTATAGACAAGGCTTCGTTAAGACAAAATTTGCTATTGCACTTACGTTATTCATTAAATTTAAGGTTGTAGAAAGCGTTCATGTAAGAACCTTCGAAAATCTAGATTGTCCCCTAGGATTATTTAAATTTAAATTAATTTCGCGAATATCGAAGATTATTTTTGGCGTTTCTCGATCAATTTTTTACTCTCCTCGTTAATCTGCTACAAACCACATCCTTAATTGCCTTTAAACACCGAAAAACCTTAAGAATCCCTGTACCCCGTACTAAAAAGGGAACCAAATCCGGTTTCACCCCTAAGAAAACAATCCTCGCCGCATCGATCATCGTCAACCGTCCAGTGAATCTTGCCTCGAAAACAGACGAAAATACCGTTTTCCTGTTCACCATGCCTCGATCGAAGTCGGGTCCGAAACGAAAGCTCCGGGTGGACACGTTAAAAGGTTTCTTTACGACGTCGTAACGAGGATCACGCTGCTGGGCCACCGTTCGCGAGGCTTCGTGATCATAAACCAACGCGTAACGTCGTCGTCGGGGAGCAGCGAAAGCAAAGAATACCTTTTTCTCCTTCCGTCGAATTCGTCCCCCTTCCTCCCTCCCTCTTCGTCACCTGCGTCGCTACATAAAAACATTTTTGATAGAGGGAACGAGCCGAATTCGCCGCGAAATGGGATCCTCCGGTTCCTTTTGATACGGCGGCCATTATTTCTCGATGCTGTAACGAGATTCGCGGAACTGTTTGATGTTTCCATATCTGGAACGCGATGGTCTCGCGTGTGTCCGCGTTACCATTATTTTATCGCGATCGAAACTGTTAGAGAAATTGTCCTAATCGCGACATCTCCACTTATGCGTTATGACTAATTAGTTTGACGGCATAACGGTCATTCTGTCGTTCTTGTATGTGTTGCAGGGAGATGATGAAGATGGGGATTAATTTATTTGTTTATTTATTTATTTATTTGACGGGTATAAAGAAATAATACAGTAAAAATTGAAATAACTAAAAATAAAAATAAAAGTAAAACTAAAAAGAGCACAATTACATAGGAGCTTATAGAGGAGGAGATTTTGAGTTTAATTAAAAATTTTAAGCTTGTCTTACAAGCAGTGTCTTTCAAATCTATCTCGATGTCCAGTTTTCCAATAAAATTCGCTCAAAACCTCACTTTTGTTCTCACTGTTTGCAGGGTCGAGTTACGTTCACCTTTTCTGACAGCACCCCTAAGTTCTGCTCTGTCGTCCCTTAAACCTCGCTCACGATTCCGTTTAAGGACATCCACGTTAATCGATTCAGCCTTCAACGTAGCCCGCTCTCGAATCCTCGGCCCGATGAAATTATCTACGCGGAGCGCAAAGTTACGCCAACTTCCGTCGCTCCTTTGACCATCAATCTTTCGAGCATCTTCCCGTCATCGCTCGTTTCCTTAATAACGAGCCCTGCGTTCGCGTTTTCCCACCCCTCCAGCTCGTTTTTATCAAAGGGGATAACGCGATCTGTCGTGCCTTCGTCGCTTCTTTCGCCTCGCACAGAAAACTACGCTCTCAAGGTTCGTACCTAAGCCGTGACGTTAAAAGTTAACCGTTTTACCAGTCTGTAAGAAGGGCCATTTACGGTCTGAATTATATATTTTCTAATGGCTCTCTGTCTCTTTCTCTTTCTCTCTCTATGTCCCTTTGCCGTGTGCTTCACTGAATTTGCATGCTCCTCTTTGAGGTCCCCGGTCCTCCGTTGACCCGGAGCGACTGGCAAAAACGTTAAAATGCGGTTTATGACTTTATGCTTTTCGTATTTTAGCGATATTTGGAACAATGAGTCCAGGGCTGACCTAACTGTCTCTCCGATCCGTGCTTTCACCCCTGGCTGAATGCGCTCGTTCTTTTCCGGGCCCCCGGAATCCGTGCACGCATAAACTATCTCTTCTGTTCCGAGGTTCGTTCACGGTTCTCCGTTTTTCCTTCGTTCTTCCAGCCCCATAAAAAGACCAAGAGGACGAAGACAGAAGAAGAGAGAGTTTTCGCTGGTCGGCGGAATTTTCGGTTGCTCGAGTTTCGCAAGGTTCCTCCGAGCGTGTTGCAGTTCTTTCCGTGGACGGATGCTTTTGTTAGGGTAGTTAGGTTTTACACGGGTGGATAAAGGTATGGTGTTTTACGAATGTTTTAATTTATGGGAATCATTGTTGTATTATTCACGGACTTCCGGACCATTAAAAAGTTAAAAAAGTACTGTACCTGAAGAAAGCGGTATAAAGGATAGAAAAAAAAAGAAGGAAAACAGTCGCATGGAACATTGCAAAGGAATTACGCTTTATAGTTTCTTGATTTTTTAATTTATGGGAATTGTTGTTACGTTATTGTTAAAAAAAACGAGCTATCTGAAGAAGTAACAAATTAAAAAATTCCTGAAATAGTATAAAAGATAGGAAAATTTGTTTGTAACTTTTTTACAAACAACTTGCTGTATAAACCTACCACCGCAACATTGACCTGTACCGATATCGATCTGACGATCTCCTAGCAAATTCTCCGTTGTTTCAGCTAAAATATGCAAACAAGCATAAGTTTAGTGGGTGGTATACCATGTTCCTATTCGTTTCGTAGCTGAAGAGGTGCCATAAATCTCGCGAACAGTTCTTGCGGCCCAAGGCCAGTTTGGCGGCGAAAAAAGAACGGGACTGCTCCAGATTTTCACGGTTGTTAGGGAAAACAGAAAAAGGTCCACGATGAATCAACGCAGACCGGTACGTGTCCTGCAAATTGTGCCATGGTTTAATATCCTCCGGGGCATGAAGGTCGACCTTGTAGAAAGCTGTCGTTAGGACTGCGAGTGCAAGATTTCTCGTTCTCGTTCGAGGCACAGAACGATACCGATCTCTCGCAGACGAGGCGCGAAGGAGGGAAAAGATTAGAAGTTGAATCGATAAAATAAGATTGGAGTTCAAACATATTTGGATTCGCGAACTATACTAAACGATAGTCTCCTAAAAATTTGACAGCGTTTTGTATACCCAAAGACACAACCTTGTAAAAGGTGTGAAAGCGCAAAGATATTGTTTATAACAATCCTAACAAAAGTTTCAACGTTCAAACTATAGCAATAACCACAGAAACTACACTATCTTTAAATCGTCAACATTTCTGACTTAGCTCGTACACGAGCAGTAGTCGTGTCTGAAATTAGACGTATGTACTTGTTGCATAAAATTACGCAAAATTGTTAGAAGATCGCGATAAGCCATTCGTGTTCACGCATTTACAATGTATTCACGTATACGATAAATTGTATCTTAAAAGACAGTGCAATTTCTATGATCACTACTGAACATCTCACAATAGGAGCGTATAACTCTACAAACTTCGTCATACTACTTAAAACCTTTGGTATTCCGTGTACAAACTGTACTACCCGACCGGTTATCCAATCTACCAACAAATCTTTCCCCCTAATTTCCATAATCCAACCCTTGCACGCGGAACACCATAGAACACCATAGAAACACCGAAGTACTTCTCTACACGAGAGTGTCCACACACGAAAACAAAATCAGCCCTCGAAATCAGTCCCGATTCGCAAGACGGATCCCCGGACGTGCTCGTGAAACGAGTTCATCTGAAGGAGCGGGTCTCCTCGCGAGTTTCCCCGATGATCCTATACAAGCAACGCGTGTTCCTCGAGGTGCAGGATATCTCGGTAAGCCGTAAGCCAAACAGGACTAGCCGGTAAACCACTCGGGTCGCGCGTTATCTGTTTGCAAGCCGACCTACGGGCACAAAGCACGGGCCTGGCTGGTGCCGTGAGTCCTTTCGAAACGATAATATTGCGACAACGCTGCACAATATTTGCGTGTTTGCCCCGTTCGTCACTTTCGGCCCTCCACCTCTGTTCTAGCCTCACGCTGGAGAGGCGCGAGCACGCGTCGTGGCTGTCGCTCTCGTCGGGGATTGGATATGTGCAGTAGCGGACAAAAGTTTAAGACCAAAGGATCAACGAAATTGAAGTAACTAATTTATAAGGGAGGGCTGGCGAACCTACGAGCCAAACGTAGCTTTTCCTCCACTTGCCTGCTTTTTAGCTATTCTTCACTATTTCACATTAGAAATGCGTTAGCCAACACTGTTATAAGGAACAGCATGATAAACAAAATTTGCATTCTGTGCTAATTGATAAATAGTGTTCTACCATAATAACAATGACAATCAATGCACAGACAATATTTGCAGACCATAAAACTGTGTTCTACATTGTCCTTTTGTCTTAAATTTTTGTACGGCACTGTATTATAGTTCGTGGTTCCCTCGTGAAACTCGCCTTAACGAGACGAACAAGCTTTCTCATCGTTTTGGTGGACTTTCAACTGTTTTAATTCGCCAGGATGAAAGCGATGGTGTACTTGTTCTTGGGATTTTGTTAAACTTGGTCGTACAGATAAAACAATTTCATAGAGAAGGCAAAATGATCTCCTGCCGCGTCTAAATATCGATGAGCTACCATAAACTGTGTATTCCTCCTAGTTACAACAAAACTCGCATCCGTAGTGTTCCATGCAAAAGAGATGGAAGGGTGCGAAGCCACGCGAAATGAAGGTAAAAAGGTGATTGGTCGAGCTAAGCAAAGAACTGTCCCGGGGCTAACGGGACGCAGGATCGGTCCGTTTCTATGATACATTTCGCGCGACGAAAAATCGTGGTTGAAGCCTAGCCTTTTTCCGTTCGCGACAATGGGGGCCCGTAAATCCGCGGCAAATCCCAATGCTAGATTTTTACAACGCGGTCCTCTCGAGGACCCGGCGAAGTCAACTCGTCGAAATTAAAAATGGAGCGGTTTTTACCCCCAATCCACCGTAATGCTATTAAAAAGAATGGACCTGGTGCACTCGAGGAGGGTAGGTAGTTTTTTCCGTTCCCTTTTTATTGAAGGTGGCTGCGGACGGTAAAGGTGGTAAAAAAGATATTATGTACAGACAAAGGCGACGGTCTCTCGTGTCCACCACCTTCCTTTCAAACGTCGACGTTTTCGCTATCTCGTGGCGATCCGAGAAAACGCGTGGAAGAAGGCGAAAACGATTTTGTTCTCCTTTCGCGCGTTCGCGGACCATTTTATCGGTTCGATCCGATTCGATCCACATTTTTAAGAGGCGAATTCACACGATACCCAGGTCACGTCCGGGATAATTAACCTTGTGTAAAACAATTTGAAAATCCAATTTTTGGTGTACTAACTCCAAAGCCAAACTCCTGCTTC
Source organism: Tetrapedia diversipes (assembly GCA_033822845.1). Taxonomy (NCBI): domain Eukaryota; kingdom Metazoa; phylum Arthropoda; class Insecta; order Hymenoptera; family Apidae; genus Tetrapedia; species Tetrapedia diversipes. The sequence continues at coordinate 408,534 of JAOPTO010002404.1, read as the reverse complement.
CTAATCCCATTTCGTGTTCTATTTGTCGTGCGAAACGCTGTTCCGCGTGGTCGTCTGGAAATATCCTCGTTTGATCGCTTCTACTGTCGAACCCACTCTTACTGGCCGCCTATATTGTGAGTCCTGGAATCTTTATTCCCTGTAATGGGAGTATCTACCTTCCCGGAAGCGCAAGGGTTATTCCGGGAAATGAAAAGACACCCTAAACGAATAAAAGCGAACACTGGCCCGGTACGGGACGCTCCTTGCGAGCTTGTCCGTAAAAGTCATCCCTCATAAAACGTTCTACCCTCTGCGTTCATCCCTCACTTTTACCGGGAAGAATCACTTTCTTTCCGCCAAAAATAGAACGTCTAGGTGTTTCATATTTTTAGACGTCGATCCGATGAATCGTATTTAGAGACAAGTAGTTGAAAGTTCGTCTTATTGTTTAATTAATAATTAAAGTTAAGCAGGTAGAGATGCACTTTAACCCTTTGAGCACCGGGCAGCCCAATCGCGCTCGTCTAAAATTTTTCTCAAACTGCAAAAATAAATATTTTTGCGCAGAAGAAAAAATTTTCGGTGCTAAGAAATGACCGTTTAATAATTTCTTTTTCATTGAATTAAAAATTGACTCATTTTTGCTAAAGTTTTCCAAATTTGTTCGACATTTTTACGTGCGTTGAACGAGTAAAGCACCGAGTCACGCAGCATCCGATGTGAATCCACAGATTTCGATTTCAGTGAATTTCTACCATCTACCGGAAAAAAGAATCTGATCTCTGGAATGCTTTTCCGTGGGTCGTGACGGACGTCGCTGCAACTCTTTAAGCCTCTCCCACGGGAGCGCGTCAGGTCCCCGGGGACGGCGAACAAAACCGGAACATGACTCGAGAAACGTTAAAGGATTACCGGCCGTTTCAGCCTCGTACAGGGAAATCTGTTGGTTTTGCCTATCCAATAGGGAGATCGGTAACTGATTGTCGCAGCACGAATGGTCCCGGCATTTTGTAACTGTCGTGGGGTTCCAAAATGTTATGACACCATTTCAGACGCATTCTTTCCGCCAATTTTCCTTTGCGCACCTGGTATCTTGCTGTTCGCATTCATTCATCTCTTTTTGTACTTGTGTTTTTGCTATGATTTTACCGTCGTAAAATTTTTAGTAGATACAACCTATGATAGAGACATATTTACCATCCAAACTTTAGATCAAGTTTCCAGTTCTCAATTTAAAGTTTACAATGTTTAATATTTTACTTGCTTTCCCTTCTGCCTACAAGTTTCGTTCTAATAATTAATCCATTTGTCTTGGAACCTACAGCACGAGTTTCAAAATGTTAACCTCCAAAAGTTACAGCGTTTCCCCTTCTCCTTAACCAATTCCATCCAACTTCAAACCACGAGGAGGACTCAAAAGCTGAAAGATAATTTTTTCCAACCCTTCAACCCAAACCCCTTCTCTGCAAATTTCCACATTTTTCCTAGTTCACTCGAATGATTACGTTTTCCAGTAAATCCTCATCCTCGAATTGAAAAAATGGGATTCGAATGTTGCGTGCGCGAAAATTGGATGCACCGAGAACAGGTAATACCGCCTGGCTAATCGAAGAGAAGAAAGAGGGAGCTGGTTGACGGAACAACACCGCCGCGGCCATCTTCGTGACGAGTCCTCGACCATGGCGGAACACGTTTCGAGGTCGGGGCTACAAGGTTTTGCAAGGGGTCGCAATAAATAAATAAACTAATACACCGGGCATAAATTGGAACACGCAAACGGTGCGCGCGTATGGCCGCTGTTAAGGGTCCTGAGCTCGTTTTAGAATCCCGGCTAATAAACCCTGCCTCTATTTCACGAGCGTTTGCCTGGCGCAAGATGGGTCGCCTAATTACTTCGACAGTTTTTACGGTTATCGAACGGGGTAAAAATGATCGCACGAGGATCATCGTGCGTTTCCACGATCGCACGATCGCTCCGCTAACCCTTTACCTGTGACCGTGCCACGGGATATTGTGAAGCCTTACCGGGGACGATATAAGGGTACCTGGTGCGGATCCGTGCACCGTTTTCTTAGGGGAATCCTGGTAGGCGAGTGTCATCCTTGTCGGATGAAGAGGAAAGGAATGTTGAAAAACAGAAAACGCGCGAAATAATAGGATAGGGTGCAGGGAAGGATTAGCGGATTGGATTTTGGACGGGGGTGTGGCGAAAAAGGATGAACGGTACCCCGGTTAATTTGGGTGGTCTTTTTTTAAGGACGTCTTTGATTACGCAGAACTGTTGACCGGTTCGAGGCGAAAGGGTCATAATGGTGTGAAAATAAAGGTCCGGTGTTCTGTTAGAAGCGGGGATGTTTTTAGGGCGAATCGAGTCAATTGACCTGGAGCACATGTTCATAATTTTTTATAGCTCTTGGAATATCTAATTTTAGAGTTACCTTTTTCTGCACGGTTTGTTTGTGTATAGGTCCTGAGGGTTTCAAGGGATATTAACTGTTATTCTTTTTTTTTTTTGTCGTATTCGGGGGTTGATTTCCGGAAAATGCATCTGTGGATTATTTTTGGCTAATTCTTTAATTCTCCCCGTTATAACGGAGCCATCAGCTTCTCGGATGTCCACGGTTTAAATCGTTTTGTAAGTAGAGCGGAGGGAAGAATTGAGAAACACCTTGTCTCTGGTCAAATCCCAGGATTAGGCTAAACGGAACAGTTTCAAGAATAAGTAAAGTGTAACGTTCGAAAATCTCGTCAAATTGGTCAGGTTTAATGCTCTTACGCTGATAAATACCTCGGTAAACCGGATCCACCGTGATCATTAGCGGTTGTGGATTCCTGTTATCAGCTGTTCGCTGTAATACCACCTTGAGATTTAAATTCCTTCTAAAATCTATTCATTTTCTCACTTTAGGCTGTGTTAAATTCAGTTTAAAAATTACTCATGGTGAGACTCACAACTTGAACACCCCAAATAACTTGTCAGAAATCTTTAATATGAGCATATGGTAGCGTAATACTTCAACACGCGATGCAACTTTTAACGAAACAGTTTTTTTCGCTAACGAATAATCCACAAGTTATTTGTAACTATAAAGCCACATTTTTACTCTAGAAATGGTACAAAAAACGTGATCCATTTTTACGATTATTTCGATCAGAAATTTGATATCGACCACTGGTTTTTAAAAGGTCGAGCAGTTTTCCAGTATTTACGTAATCGTTGTTAGGTTACCTCGTTGAAGGTATGGCCGGAAAACAGCTCGACCATCGATGTCCGAGCTCGTGGATCGATTCATTCAGTCGCCGGGATACGGTCAAGCGAACCTAAACGTGGGTTGAGTAATATTATATTTGTTAATTGTGAAATACAATCCAGCTGCCCGGCCGGATTCTACCTGTGCTGCGTGGGAAGTCGGTACCTACGATCTTCACCATCTCCACGAGCACTACGCGGATTCTTAGGGATTTATGGGAAATTCAAGTGTGTCGAAAACACAAAAATTCACGTAACATCCAGAAAATGTAAAAAAAAGGTTCGAGATAACGCCAACGTTGCAATATTTAAAGGATGAAACGAACCTTCGTTGATTTAAATTACATCTCTTTGGTTATGCTTACAAATATAAAAAAATGACGAAGAATTTGCATACAGGTTCGTAATTCAATTCTAAGGTATTGTTAAGGTGTCATCATGCTGACGCATCCTCGATAAAATAATTTGGCCTCTAAGATAAGTGAAAACGGCTGCGAATGGAAAATAAAAGGGGACCAGAGAAAAAGTCGAAAGTAGTTACGGTTGTTAGTAGAATTGGAAGGCTCAAAGTAGAAACGTAAGGTTGGTGGAACTGGTTACTTGTACAATCGTTTGGATTCTGACAACGGGTAAAAAAAAAGGTTCGGTTGGTGTGAATGATTCGAGTAACTGTTTAAAAAAAGATTGAAGTTATATTTCGGTAATTCGAGCGGCCATAAAAATTAAGATCGTTGGAGTTTTTGAAACCGTTTCAGTTGTTGGAGCATTAAAAATGCTTGAATTATTGTAGCCACGGTCGTTTTATGAGAGTATTCAGGTAGTTGCATTCGGCTATAGTTCGTCCGAAATCACTTTGGCCGTCGAAGGCCATTGTGGAGCGACCCCCACCACGCATCATCGAGCTATTCAACCTATTATCGATCGTTTCATGTATGCATTCTGCATCTTATTGAAAGCTTTAAGTACAAGAGGCGTGAGCTTATCGGTATCGATTCTCCGATTTAATGGGTACCACTTAATAATTACGGATCGTGCCTTCAAAGACGTTTAAAAGGAATTTCATTCTTGGTTAAGAAAATAGATGAACAAATCCTAAGTGATCAACTAATTTTAGATAGAGCTTAAAAGTGAAACGAAACAAAATCTTGTCTATCGTTATACACACCATCATTCCTCATACGATAATCTTAACCCTTTGACATACAATGTTTTTAAATGTTTCATGCTTTACAGAACTACTAATTTATTACTTTATAATATTACTTAATTATTAGTCAATTAACGTTATATCTCAACCTGATTAAATGTTATATAGCAATGCAAATTTCAAAATAAAATGTTCTGTTTCTAAGCTTGCACATAACTAAGTTCAGTCGAGGCCAAATTAGACAGTACTTTTCGGACGCAGTAAATTTCGTTTTATTTGTATGTTAATATTAAAAAGAAGTACGATATACCATAGTTCAGCCCCTCTATAAGCTTTCTTAACCTCAAAGAAAAATCGCCATACAGCATCGTTCACAACAGCCGTCCGCTTCTCAGCCGAATGTCCCTGACTTCGCACAGTTTAATCGTAGATCGACGCCGATATCATTCAAGATCCGTTTCCCGATCGATGAAAATCCTATTACTCGGTCCGTTGTGTATCGGGGAACGTGGTAATAATGCGACCCGCACGAATACCCTTTACGGAACACGCGGAGGAGAACGACGACCCGGTCTGGCAAGGAATTACGTTTTGAAAATTATTGAAAACCGGCTGAAAGGCCCCTGTCCATCCTGAATGCTAAGCCGCCTAATTTCATCCCCTGGTGTCTAGATAGTATTTCATCTTCGGCAAATCCCTCGAACAGGTAAAAATGGGGGTGAACCGTGGCGCTGGATGTTCCCACGCTTCGGGTTGCAAAACATCGATGAGGCGGTGAGTGATGCGCCCTGAACATGTTATTTTCAGGGAAACTGTTGCGTGCGCCGACCACTCATATCCGGTTATGGACCATCGTATCGAGCGTCCATCGCTATGCCTGTGTGCGTGTACGTGTGCTCGAAACGCTTTCGGTTCGAGCTTTGTGAAGCTTTTTATTTTAATTTTAACTTTTTAATTTTTTTGGGGTTGATACGAACACGTCAGATGTGTAGTTGATTATTATTAATATTATTATTATTATTATTATTATTATTATTGTTATTATTAATATTATTATGGAATACTTGTAGAGGATTTTCTTGCTTGCGGTTGGTTCAAGCTAAAGGGAGGGTGAGTGTATTAAAGAATTGAGTATTGGGAAAAAACATTAAAAGGGTTAACCTTTATCCATTCCAAGTTTCTTTTATCAAGAGGTGTTCGAGAAGACGTCACAGATTTTCCATCGTTTCTTTACAAACACATAGAATTCATTATCACAAATTAATTTCATCTAATCGTTATTTACTTCGCTTTTTACCAGCTACTTTAAATTTCCACCAAGCAAGTAACACGAAATGCATAATTTCCACGTGTGTTAGTTTACCTCGGAACTTCATATATAAGAAAACTGTTGTCACTGCAGGACAACGGATCGATCCATCACGATCGTCCGCGGTCCCGTCTAGCGAACGCAATAAAAGATTGGCGCAACCCTTTGCCAGGTAAAGGAACCAGTCTCCTCCCGCGACAGGGAGGCCTCTTATGTAAACGACCATTCAAATATCGTTCCCGATCGTGTTACCTGGCCAGCCTTGGGAAACCGTGAAAACCGTCCATTGAGGGACGCAATTTTCCGATGGAAAAAGGACGAACTCGGTGTGCGGACGCGTAAACCGTGGGATCGATTCGATCGTCTCACTCCTTTCGGTATGCATGCGTTTTTCCGAAACTCTGGTAGATTATTTGAATAAGTATAGGGGACCGTGGGAGTGCGTTGCGTGGGCGAGTGTACGAGAATTTCGTAACCGATTTCCCGACTGAATTTTCGCGACCGTGCTCGCAACATCGGGATCACCTGCGAGGCAGGTAACGTTGGGATGACACGATGGATGTGTCAACCGGACTGTGGGAACCGTGTTCCCCTTTCTGGACCATTATGACCACGATTATACCGGTTACACACGGAAAAGTTGCTAGTGTATCCGTTGCTACTGAAAGTGAAACGTTCTTTCATTCCTTTTTGGTGTTTCCGAAAGTCGCCGAAGTCGGCGAAGTGAGAAATTCATTGGGGTAGGCGAATCGTAAACGTTTCGTGGCACGTAAACGAAGGGTGTGAGAGTGTTGCGTGATTTTATTGCGAAGAAAAATTGCGAACAATGCATGTGTTTTATTGGGATCGTTAGGATATTAGAATACAGTAAGTATAGACTGCGGATTTTTGTGCGAACTTAAATTTATGCAAAAATAGACGAAGTATGAACTTCGAATGGAGATCTGTTTCCCTCTTCAAATATCATTTGCAATAATTTCTTGCAAATGCGTCAGTTTTTCATAAAACGTATAAAAATCATTCACGCTTTTGACGTCGTTCCGATCTGATACGATATGTACTGCAATTTCCATTAATTTTCCAAACATTGAAAATCATATCTAAGTGTTTTAATATTTTTAATGTTCTAAAATATTTTACTTCGAGCTTTACTAAAAAGTGTGATTTTGTGGGGAGTCATTGGAAAATTATTTCATGAAAGGGGTTAACGGATCCGTAAAAGCGTGAACCCTTTTTCGTGCGTTTTCTAGGCCCGTGGCGTGTCGGTTTTGAATTTTCCACGGGGGTTGTTTATCTTTTTTTTTTTATTTTGCGTTCAGCGGCTTCCGGTGCGGCGCTTCTTCCGCGTAGGCGTCGCTGCGGTGTCATTCGACACTGTTTACCGTCGGCTACTTAAGGGTGGAGGTGGTAAACGATCCTCAGCGTCGGCGTACGAATTAAAACCGAGCGAGGGCTGGTGGAAATGTGTTCCTGATTTTAAAAATAGAGCGCCCGACGACCAGACCAGAAACACTGCGAAGTTTCACACGGCGCGTCATGTGGCGCTGGACCTGCTGTTTTTTCCACCCTCTCACGTCCATCCGGTCACTTCTACCCCCGGACGTGTCTAACTGCGTATTTTCTCAGGAAAGGGATGTAGCTCGAGTACTCCCCGGAGATTACGCTGCGAGGAGCTGTTTACCCTTAAATTGGTTTTTATACCTTGAAAAATCTGTGGAGAAAAGGAAGCAAAGAAAGATTAGCGTTTGATAGCTTTCAGTTTTTTCCTAATTTTTGTAACGATACATAGATGAAAGAGTTACGATCAGAAAATAGGTGATATTATAACCGTATCTCGTTATCACTGTTTAAAATATTTAACGTCGCGCTAAAATTGTGGAAGCACAAAATTCACGTTCCCGAAGTAGGGGTTGCGAACGTTTGTTGTACCCTGAAGATTATCACCGCCATTTTCGAGCTCTAACATTTTCACACACGTCGTCGTCGTTGTTGCCTGTCGATCTGGGTTACGCGAAGATTAAAAATGTTTCATAGTTTTCAATATAGGTCGACATGTAGGCTAAGTAGCACTCAAGCAGGGAAACGCCAATAAACGAGGAGCCTTAGCCACCTCTTTATATTGCCTCATTATCGGCGCGGCAGATGATCGTCCAAGCATTTTTACAACCCCCTCCCCCTTTCTCTCTCTTGCTGCTCCCGTGTTGGATAGGATAGGAAAGGATCGTAAGATTTTACGGAGAGGCTCGATCCTCGGTTGATGGCTCAGCGTGTACCCTGTCACGGAAGGAACAAACCACATTTCGCCCTAAGTAAACAGCCGCGAAGGGCCCGGGGGGCTCGCATTATGCAACCTGATGTGACCGGACCATGGATATTTCCTTTCGTTTCTTGAGTACCAATATACTCTTTTTTTTCCCTCCTCCTTCCTCCCCTCACCTTTCTTCTGCCGGCCTTTCCCTTTCTTTCACGAAAATTGCGGATACCCACGCTCTTGCGCCGGATACGTTTGTTCAAGCCTCGTCTCCTCTTCCTCCTGTAACGCTATATCCCGGAGGAAAAGGTAAACAGGGGACTACTGGAAAATCGAGCGAAATTGCGACGATTTTTATTGGTATTAATAACGCTGAACAGGGGGGGAGGGCGTCGTTTTTCTCGATTTGAGATCGGAGATACGTCGGTGGTCGCAGCGAAGGTTTTTTAATGGTAATAGTAATTTATTTGATTTTATGGTAATAATAATACGGAACGTAATTTTTATAGAATTACATTGACGATAGTTAAAGTTATCGATTAATTTTTATAGGAAACGGAGAATAAAGTCGGATTTTGAGAAAATTATAATTGATTTGTGGATCTTCTGCGGTTGTATATTTTTATAGGAAATAGACAATGAAGCGATGCTTACAGAACAATTTAGTTTTTGCATGTGGTTCGTGGGAGGTGTGACCGTGTTTATTTTCGCAACATAGTGATTTCATCTGTTTCTGCCGACAGCATGTGCTTCAGGAAGCACGACAGCATTGCTCATCGTTCGTTAATATTAATGTTCAACGGTACTTAACCCTTGCACCCTAGGCGAAGATCGATAACGCAGACCTTTAATCGAATGGAAGGTTATTATTAAGTCGGTGGGAAATGGTAGACTGAATTTTGATAATCATACATATTTCATGCATGTCCGCATAAATTATAGGTTACTATGAATCGTTCCCAAAGTACCCTAATTTAAATTGCAATACGAAGTGCATTTTTAAATAATTGCTCGATTTTTTTCAAACAGAAAATTCTGTTAAAAGAATCACGATCGAAATTCTCAAGAAATTAATCAATTTCAGAACAACAGAGATTTTTTTTAATTTTCTTTTACGAAAAGAAAAAAAATTCAATACGAGTAGATAACATTTATATAACAGAAATATCGATCGATCCTTTGTTTCCCAACAACCTGACGCAAACATAAAAAAAAAATTGAGCGCCAGATACGAAACACCTTACAACACACGTACGGGGAGGGAAAATTGTCGATGCGTGTTTTGGATCCACGAAAATTAATATAATTTACGAAGAAACGAGGGGGGTGCAGTTGATGGATGACACTCGACGCAGCATCATCATTAATTCAATCCTTTCCTGACGTGCTCGAACGGGAAAAGGGTATCGTTGCGGCTCGCGGCGATTAATACGAGAGTCCACTTAATTAAAATGTATGCGGCGACGAAATGGAAAGGTACGCCCGATTACCATAGTAATATGTTTAATGAGTAGCAACGGGGTAACGTGAACAGTCGCACGGATATTAACTGTATCATTAGAGACGTCAGGTTGATTGATACTTTCGTACGGTCCTTTCCATGCCGCGTTATAATATTTGTTTTTTCATTACGGTGAATTATTGTCTTCGTGAACGCTTGTGTGTGTCTTACATTTTATGCGTGTCGATGACTAATGAGGTTCGTCGGATTTGGCCGAGCGACCAATGAAATTTGTCGATTTCCCCCCTTTTTTTTAAACCGACACACTTCAAACAAATAAATAAAAATTAGAAAAGTGATAAAAACACAACTTTTCCTATTTTTCGCATTACTTTTTTTTTTTATTTTTTGAAAAATATAATTTTGTTGGATGAACTGATAATTGAGAATATAATATTGGAAAATTTTCTGGTGTATCTCAAACCAGTCTGGGTTATAGTTTTTCATTATCTGATTTTTAGTCATTTTCACTCAACAAGAACGAAATATTAATCAAATCTCCAGCTTTGTCATTTCTCAACACGAAAAATATTCCCTTCTTCTCTCTCTTGAAACTTCCCGATCCCATTCTCCCCGTCCACGGTTCTCCGAATTTCTCACGTGTTACTCAACAGAAACTCGTTGCCCGAACAGCGGCGGCGCATCCACACATCCGAACAGTTCGCGTACTCCTTTACCGGGGGGGTAACAAACATTCCCCGAGGAATGCTCTGTTTCTACGATTACCCTTCTAGTTTACGAGCAGCTCGCGCTCGAAAATGGCCCGCGTGCCTTTTTTCTTTTCGAACGTCTGGAGAGCGAGCAACAACGGGAGCGGGAGAAAAGGAGGCGAGGAGAAAGGCGGAGAATTGGGGAGAAAAAGAGAGAGAAGTTGGCGATAGTCGGACGAACATGGATAAGGTTTATCGGGTGTGTACACGTCGGTGGAAACGCGGCCGACTGCTCGCGCGCGCGCGCGAGTAACGCGCTGTTACTCAGGCCGCTCGTAAAGTAGACAGATAACGGGGGACTTTAGTCGCGGCTGCAAGAGGTGATTTAAATGGCCACTTTGCCTAATTGCGTTATGTTTACGAGCCTCGGAAATCGTAGGCCGACGCTGATACCGGCGTCGCGGAAGCGAGATACGCGCCACGGTTCGCTGATATTTCGTAATGTGCCATTCTCCGGACTATAAATTGGGCGTATTTGATTTTTTTTTTTCCATAATTTTGTCATGTAACATATATCTCCAACTGTTGGATTTTTAGAGAAAGGAAAAGAATTTTACCCGGTTCTGTTATTTTGAAGGAAAAATTGTAAGGGGTTGTTTCTTTTTTCCAAGAACGAATTTTGATTAATAGGCGAAAATGATTGTTAACAAAAATCTATGATAAATATGCATGAAATTAGTTGAGTTGGATCTGTTTTAAATTTTGCTGGTAAGGATAGGTGCTTGAAGTTGAAAATTACAAAAACTTTTAACTCTTCAGTAACATATGTATACTTTGATACGTACTATACTTTTTTAATGCGTTTTATGTATTTTTTTGTTATTCAAGCTTTGTATACAAATGTGCATCTAATGTTCCGATTAGAAACCTTAGCTTCATAGGCAACGACCAATCCGCAGGGTAATGCACCGGTTCTCGTCCGATCACCGAAGTTAAGCTCTGTCGGGCACGGATAGTACTTTGATGGGTGACCGCTTGGGAACTCCGTGTGTCGTTGCCATTCACAACCTTTTTTTTTTAACTTTTTATATTTTTAATAATTGGAAATACAAAAACAAACTTTGTATTCAGTTTTTCATTTTTAAAATATCAGTCGCGTTTAACAATTAATTTATCTGGTATTGATTACAAAACTGAGAAGAACTTATAACGCGAAAGGAAAGGATTCTGTTTGCTGTAGGAACTAAAAGGAAAAAGTTGGGCTGCAATTTATGCGCACAAGTGTATAGGTACAGGATCGATGAAGCCCTCGATCGAGTTCCTTTTTCACTTGTTCCGCGTCGACATCATTATTCGATCCGCCGGAGGCTGATTTAAACGAGCAATGACGGGGTGCGTGTTCGCGGAAGTACATTTTAATTATCGCCACTATCCTTGTTTCAATCTCGCTGACGAGGTGTATTGAAAGGTGAACAAGGAGATGAGGCAGGTGCCGCTGACTTTAATCCTAAAATCGTTCGATCGGCCGACGATCCCCTGGAACCTGTTATTTAAGAAGATAATAGACATCAGCTTGCTTTTGCCTTCGAGTAACGCTTAACGCTCCGCGAATGAATCAATAGGTTGTAACGAATTAATCGCTTCAACGACAGAGCGCTCGAACAAGTGAAACTTCGTTCATAATTCGTTCAATAATAAACGATAATTAGTTTCGTAATTCCTAATTGAATTTTATGATTAAATTCAAAAAATGGTATTTTAGTAATCAACGGTAAAAAAAGTTAGGATTAGCCATCTTATAATTTGCTTTTGGATACTTCTTTTGGTAAATCTAGAGGTTACAATATTTTTGCGATATGGTACTCTGCAAAATTTACGCTATTTCGGTCACCATTTTTAATTACTCGTTCCGTACGAATAATGGAACGATCGTTCAAGATGGCGGCGAGGTACGAAAACGGTGAAATTGAAAGATCGGTGAAGAGGTGGAAATAAAAAGAAGGGAAGAAGGTGGATGAGGGAAGATAATTACGAAGGTTTAGAGGGCCGTAAGGGCAGCTGTGCTCACCCTCACCTGGCCCTCTCCGCGTTACACCATCGGCGACATCGCTGGCCCGGAAGATACGCCGAGGAACCAATAACTCGAAGCTTGCTCGAGACGGATACACGAAGAGCACACAGATACTTAACGATGAGATAATTCTCTCAGGTTATTGTTTGTCCTGCGTTTTATCATCGAGCCCGAGCTCGTCCACGTATAGACTTTGATAACGGAAAAATTTCCCTTTTGTCCTATCGCAACGAAAGTAACGCTGTTCCCCCGATGGTGTACATAATTTTATCCTTTCGAGGAAGATGCCGACATTAAGATTGCGGTTGAAAAATAAACTTTCCGTGAGAAATCGTTTTTAATCGTAACCAAAATTGTTGCTCGAACTTGATTCGTTTAAGAGCAATAAATTGACTTTTCCTCTGCCATTGATTCTATTTACTTTTGTTATTAGTTAGTCTTGAATTAGTGTTGAATTCATTAAAAATTGTACTTTGGAAGAGCAGAAAATATATTTGATGAACAATTAACAACGCTAGTTCAACATTAACTAATAACAAAAGTAAATAAAATCAATGGCAGACGAAAGAATGGGAAGCCTCCCCATTCAGTTGGTTAAGTGTTACCAGTAGGTATGTACAGAATTTTTGTTTACAAAAGGTGGTCAGAACGAAATAACGTTATTTGTGAATTGCAACGACAATTAATTCCGTTTAATACTTTTCATGAAAAGTCAAACTAAAAACGAAACGATAAACTTTTTCGAGCTAATTTTAAATTCCTGGTCGATGCTTATGAAACAGCCTGCACGAAACTAATTAAAATCTGAGCGATGGCGAAGAGAAATAAAGGTGAAATAAAGGTATCTTTAATTTTCTTTAATAATTCCTTTGATCGGGACACCGAACGGCCACCGGATGTTGACGTTAACGAAACGGCCGCGTAAATCAACGTTCGGTTTTCCGGAATTTATCGGCGCAACAGACGGCGCTGATGCACATCTATTGCCTAATTAGTCGGGTTATCCGAGTGACACGTGCCGGCATTTTAGTAGCGTTGCACATCTGCGAAACTGAAACAATAGATAGATAGATCCGATGCAGCTGTTTCAAAAATAGAGAGGAGCCGCGTAAAAGCGTGCGCGCGAGTGAGAGGGGACGATCGATGAAATCATTTCATTATCTCCCGGCCTTCGTTGCGGGCCAATTAACGCGAAGCTTAAATCACCCTTGCTCGCGTGATGCAGCTTTAACTGATCCACGGGAAAACGAAATTTATATTTCCTGAAACTGTAAACTAGATCCATAAAGACTCCATATTCTTACTACTCCGTTAAAATTATTAAAAAATTCTACATCATAAAATTAATTACCATTTATACATGCTACTTTTCCTGATTGTTCGATAATCATTTTATCCTATTATTATTATTATTTTGCGCGTAAAAGAAATTGAGTTAAAAAATGGCACATATAATATATGGCCATTTTTACAATTCTCCCCCCCGAAAGCAGACAAATAAACAGCTTTCTATTCGCGAAGCTTAATGTTCGATCGTTCTCTCTCGATCGTCTTTGTTTTCTGTTCATAATTAAATATCAGGAAAACTTGTCCCGATACCATCAAAGATACCATGGGCGTGCAATCACGAGACGTTCAATGGCTTAATATACGTCGCGCAGGATACTTGATCGAACATGGCTTCGCCTATCCTTCCTTCATGCCGTCGGATTACGTTTCTTGTAAGGTAGCGATCGTTATCGTCGCTCGATACCTCTCTCCCGTGGCAAATTACACGGTTAAACACGGTCCGGCGACGAGAGGGGATGCGATCGGCGCGCCTTTAAAGATTCCAATCTCATCGGCTGTAATGAGTTGTGACATGCTCCGTTGCCTCTTCACACCCTATCTCTCCCTCCCTCTCTCTCTCTCTCTTTCTCTCACCTCTCCTTATCTCCCTCTCTCTCTCTCTATCTATGTATGTACGTATCTCTATCTCTATCTGTATCTCTTTTTCTGTTTCTCTCTCTCTCTCTCTCCCTCTATGTCTCTCCTCAATGTTCGCCAATCCTTTCGGTCGTTGCTTTCGAAACCGTTCGCTCGTGCGATCCAGCCTTAAGGATAACGTTTCAGCGCGACGGTATTTCGAGGCTCCCGAACGGAAGCCGGATAATTGCACGATCTCGACGTGTCCATTGTGTCGAAGTGGATTAACCCGTTCAGAGGGACGCGTTTTTTGTGCGCAGACCCCTTTGAGAGCGGGAAAGATAATCCGTGATCGAGCACGATCGAAGAAGACTTTGTCCGCGATTGAAGATACCATCGAATCAATTTCTTTGTGGCAGCCTTCCGGCCTTTTCGATCGGAGAACGATGATTTCGCGGAGGATGGGATTTGGTTGGATACCGTTTTGCAGGAAGCTGAGTTTGCTGTTGAATTCCGCGGGGGTGGGAACAATAGGCTCGTAGAAAATTAATCCCTGCGAAGAAAGGATCGCGTGATTTAACTTTATTGTTTCTTTCTGTTCTGGATAAAACTGAGTGATCGTAGCTGCGATAGTTTTGCTTTCAACAATTCTAAAATACAATAATTACTACAACATTGTATATTTTATAATTTTCTAAAAAAATATTAGAGAACGTTGAAGCGTTTTTAGTAAAAGAAGTCACCTTTAGCCGTGTATTGTGAACCGTTTTCAATGGCTAAAGGACATAAAAATTCAAAGATGGCCGTTCAGGAATAGAGGTTACGCTCCATATCAAATAAGTCATCTCGTCGGTCTGAAAATGTCCCTTTCGTCTAATACATGTACAAGATACAATCCTAATTCCGAACAGATTTTTCTTCCAATAGATAGACATCGGGTCGTGTTGTAAACGGAAGACTTTGCAGGTAGGAAGTACTATACCTACGTTGTATTGCGTCACAGGCATCGTTTCTTGATCCAAATCGTACCTGCACCACGAGATCGCATTGTGCTGCAAGTTGTTTTTAGACACGAAGTTTAAAGCGGAAGTCGTCTTACCGCACAAAATTCGCTCGAAATAGAATTGCACGGAAACTAAAATAAAATTGTTTCATATTCGTATGCTCTTTTAACTTTTTACACACATCTGATAAAGTTATCTCAATGAATTTTCACTACGATCGTGTCCTTTTCGAGGATTGTTTTATTGAAACGTTCTTGGACGGAGCACGAAAAATGTAATACTAGAACCGGATATCGGGGTAAATATTAAAAGACTTGCACCGGAAGTATCGTTCGTGTATTCCTGGAGAAGAATATACGCGTTGAATATGTTTCGAGGAAAATATAGATATAAATCGATAAGCAGTTTCGTGTTTCATATTTAATCTCGGTTTACGAGTAAAATATTTCTTTAATATCTCATACATTCTTTTTAACCCCCCGACGCTTTTTGACGCCATAAATACATAGATTCGAAATATAAAGTAAAATACATAAAAATTTAGAAAATATATGAAATATTCATCGTTATATAAAATATATGAAATAGCATCGTCCAATTAGGGCAATCACAATGTTTCACACTAACCATGCACAACTATCGAGTGACCGTTAATTGTTCACGTTTCAACATAATCTATCCATATAGATATAATTTATACATACAAGTCTCCTTACATACAAGTATACGTACAAGTAAAACGAAGGTCTCCGCATCAACCCCAGAAGAAATCTTCAAGCTCCACGTAATCCTTCCATTACACCTTCAAAGGTCGCATGATCTCCGGTCGCCAGAGCAGAGAGCACTGCGCTACGGCCGTTCCATTTCCGATTGGAAGCGCAAGAATGTGTTTTACACGGACGTTACTTTGCGGTAACGACGACACCGGGCCCTATAACTTACGGCCAGCCTTGACTTTTCCGGGCAATCTAAAGAGCGGTAACGACGCAGCATCCGTGAGCTAACGGTCCGCTGCCTGTAAAGAGTTTAACTGGTGGGACGCAATAATTCAGCCCGGTCTCTATGGTCAGCGCGGAGCGACCTGAAAGGGCTAAGATATTTATGGGTTGCAGCTGATCTTGGTCCATGCAGAGGTTTTCTCTTCCGCGCGAGGGTGAGACTGGCCACGGTGCGTCTCCCATGACCACCAAGGGTGCCCCTTTCGTCGCTCCACGCCATAGACACACGTGTATTCATCCTCTGTCTTCCAGTTTTAGGAAACTACGCGTGTGAAAAGGGCACCTGAACGAATGCGATCCTTCGCGTTGCACCCTTTTCTCGTACAGCGACCTTTGTCCGCGAGGTGTGGTCACTGGGGTAGTTTCGGTGAATTGTTTGTGATTAGGGATGGCTATTTATTTGTGTTTAATTTTCCTCGTTTATAACGAGCTGGTAATGGTTATATGAATGCGAATTTTTGTATAATAGAAGATAACTTATGATTGCAGCATATGAAAATTGTAAGCTATCTGTTTATTAGTAGAACCCTTAAGCGCTGTTTAGTACTTATACGTGTGTCTAACTTCTCAATCCTCTGTTTACCGCAAGAAGCACTTTTATAGTATTATACGAACGCACGATCATGTACGAGCACAAAAAACACCCCTTGCCATCGGTAATCCAAGCTCGGTATTATGTGTTCGTCCCCGAGAGAACCCTTTCACGGCCAAAAGAATTCTTCGTCGCAACGATACAATTGGTGGATGTTTTCGTTGTGCTTCGCATAGTGGAACGTAGTATATACAGTACCGACTAAAAGTTTATACCCACTTAATGATCTTACCTCATCCTCTTGAAATAGATTGATAGACAAACGATTGGGCTACTAAATTATTAATACAGATTGTAAAAAGAAATTGTTACTTTTTGAACAAATTCCTCAGACATTTGTAATCGGTTACCATGCAATCCGTTAAACATTGTTCTTAAATTAAAAAATGTGCAATATGTGGCGAACAAATTTTTTTCTGACCTTGACTTAGAAAAATTTTACATAAGAAGCTTTTTATCTTCTTCATGAAATTATTATGGCGCTGATCGAAAACTTTTGATCGGTACTGTACACCTATGTAACTGCGTCGAAGAATCGCGCCTGGATCGTGGATCTTTTATAACCTGGTAATGGCACCGGGGTGGAAAAACGAAACAGAGGCGAAGTAACCCCTTTGAATCGACGCGTCCGAGAGGAGGGTAAGTCGTCGATCGAGACGGAAAGAGGAGTCGTCGTGTTTTCGGCGGGGTGAACGGATAGCTGGCTGCGTCGCTACAGAAACTTTTCTTTGACGGGATATCGTAGGTAGCGCTAATGGAAGTTGGCGCAACATTCGAAGGTGGTAGCTCGTGAAACGCGATCAGGATTTAACCCTCCCTCTCCAAGCTTTGCCACCCGTAATCCGCCTACGTCGAGTGGACACCAAGAGAGAGACAGGAAAAAGGAGATAGAAAGAGAGAGTGAGAGAGGGAGTACAATATTGAAGAAATTCCTCTCCTAGGTTAGGTTCCCGCTTGTTACTCGCGCCATATGTGGTCCAATCCTGGCTGGCTCATGGTGGTATTACTATTTTCGTCACGTGTCGTTACCTGACGCTAGATCGAGTTTCCATAGCACTCCTAACCTTACTTGTTTCTATCTGTTTTCCTTTCGCCACCTCCGTTTCACCCTTGAGAAATTATCGCGGGTGCATAAGGATTTGTCGATCGTGACACGTTCCTCGTGGATGATTCTTCGAGGATCGAGCTGGTGAAGACTGCGAGGGTAGATGGGATCGAGTATAAGAATAAATTTGAGGGACGATGGGTTGGTTCGATGAAGGGTCTGAATTGTGGTTGTTGGAATTTCATCGAAGAATTGTATTAATGCAAAATTTCTGCCACCTATTTATTGTAAGGTAAATGTACATCTTTGCGACTGCCTCTCTGCAAGGCATTAAATCATGTTAAAGTGTACGTAGCATCCGGTGAACAAAGAAAGAGCAGCAGCTACGCTTCCTGTAGTCGCCGCGTTTCTAAACTTCCGTGTTATTGGTTGCGTGATGTATGTCAAGGGAAACAAAATTAACAGGGATTTAGGCTGGTTTGGCTGTTGAAATTTCGGTTACCAATACGCGATCCTGAGGGATTCGACACGTTCGAATCACATGTTAGAATGTCAACCACCAGCTTGGCTAACGGTGGATCCGCTTCCTGTGTCCTCGTGGCGTACATTCGACCTGACCGGTTGCAGCGTGTTTAAGTGAAACTGATGCATCGTTTCCTTTGGAACCACCACTGATTACAAGGACCTGGGAAATTGTTTTCACGTTCGGTCACGTTTTCCAGGAATTAGAATAGCCGAACAGGAAGAATGATTAATAATTCCTTTATAAATTATACGAGCTACTAAAAAGATCATGAATATAAATTGCATCGTAATAATGCTTGTTGATCTAAAACACAGTGAATAATATTTCGAAGTAAAAGCTTGAAATACGTTGCAAGCTTTCAAAATAAAAATTTGAAAGACACTACGAATTTTAAATACATTTGCAACGTTTGATCTTTTTTTAATTCATATTCATTTTATAATTCTATTTGCTTCGATTACTCAAAAAGTTCCACAATCAGGAAACGGCCATCCAAACACACACAGGCCACAATTAATTAGCATGAAGAGAAAGAAAAAGAGAAACTTTGAATCCTTGCACGTTTACACGTCTACGAGATACCGTAGCATCTTTCACCATCGCTCTCTCTCCCCTGTTCGACACGTGTTTCCCTTGTTTCTGAACGGACTCGTGAAACGAAGACCTTTTCATCAGGTGACCAGATTTCGTGCAACGGGGACAGATTCGGATCTGTCCATTGAAATTCCTCCGCTGGAAGCCCGTTCGTTCTCAAAGGGGCGAGACGCAAGACGTTTCGCCGAAGCTAACACGAGTCTGATTTATTGGCGTCCGGCAAAAAGTCTCCGCAGGCCGACTTCGTAACCCTTACTTAACCCGAAGGAGGGACGGCGGTCTGGTCATCCTTAAACGGCCCGAGGAACCGCTGCCGTGACCCAGAAGCACCGCAACCAATAACGAGAACCATTTGGGAAGTCTATTGTTGTCCGTCTTCTGTTTGCAACGAGCGTGTTCTCTCTCTCTTTTTCTCTGTGTGCTGCAGCTCCAGTTTTCGGAAAGGAAACCATCATTCTGAACGCAGCACGGGGGTAACTGGCAGCCATCCCTTTTGTCGTCACACTGTGCATGTGGCGTGGAATTGCACGGATCTGGACCGAGTTCTTGTTTCTGTGTTCGAGGAACGCGGCGTGATCACGGGAAACTCGGTCGTTTCCTGTTTTCGGATAAGCTCGTTGCAGATCCTTGGCTTTTTTGCTTCGCGAGCGCTGCATTGTTCGATCGGGAAGCGAGGCTTCTGGTGCTATCCGAAGTGTGTTTTAAGGGAGAGGCAGAAAATTTTGGGAGTCTTAGAGTTATTTTCAAGTGTGCGTTAAAAATGTTGAGAGAACTTGTTCTGGTGGAGTCGCAAGGAATTCGCTTCGGTTGCGAAGGTTAATAAAATTAGTTTTATGTGCGGTTTTAAATCGAGATCGAATTTTCTATGATATCCTTTGAGAATAATATTTGTCGGTGAACGTGAAAGGTTGTGTCTATTTACAGTTACATTCGAAACAAGTTTAAACCATTTGAAATTTCTACCGAGAATCTTCCCACACATTTTTCGCAGTCAAATGAAAAATTCTCTCAAATCCTCTTAAACGTTCTCAAACGATCGCGGAAACCTTGAATTTTATCGGAAACCTCGCGATTTCTAGACCATGCTGCATCAAAGCTGCGCTCTCAAAGGACCGAAGTTGTACAACAACAGTCATCACCCGTATCTCTGTGTATGAGAAACCAGGAACAAGCGCACAGGAAGCGAACGCCGATGAAACAACAGAAAAGGCACGCGTGGAACTCGGATTAGTCGGGCAGGAAAACGATAGGGAAAAACGCGTTCTTTCCGGTGGCGCTCCTCGGGAGAGTGCCTCTCCCGTTCGTGTCTTCGAATCCAAAGGACACACGGCCGTGAAACGCGGCACAAGCTGGAAACACCGTGCTCTGGCGTGCGTGTGACCAGCATTGCAACATCTGCCATCGGCCCA
Source organism: Tetrapedia diversipes (assembly GCA_033822845.1). Classification (NCBI taxonomy): domain Eukaryota; kingdom Metazoa; phylum Arthropoda; class Insecta; order Hymenoptera; family Apidae; genus Tetrapedia; species Tetrapedia diversipes. The sequence continues at coordinate 388,300 of JAOPTO010002404.1, read as the reverse complement.
CTAACAGACTGACAGACCCGTGTGCATTCGCGCAACTGTCGCCTCGTCGCTCCTCGGCCGGGCCGTTTAGTTCGAGCTGTCGAATGGCCGATGATAATGATAATTTTCAGCTCCCGTTGAAGTGTCACCCAGATGTCACGGCGCTATCAAGCCGTATTATCGGCGTTGCGCGGCTTGGCGCGGTACAATGAAACTGAATTTGTGCGCGAGACGCGACAGTGTCGAGGCTCGTGTCCGTTCGGGTCCATGTGGAAGATGGGTCTGATTCAGAAATCGGTCCTCTGCCCGAGCGAAAGGTATGTTTATCGTCAATGGTAGACTGTGATCATGGAAAGATCACTGTCACGTTCTTTTTCGTGGTTAGAGGAGCGCTGGTTGCGGGGTCGCGTTACGACGCTTTTAACCCTTTGACTGCTAAATACTTTCGATCAAAGTGTTTCGCGTGAATGGCGCTCTATTAGCAATTGTGTTGGTCTAAATGAGAGATTGGAAAAATTGACAAACGCGTTGTTATACACGTCCATAATGCACGCGAGACCATAATCGTCAGAGACACATATGCACGTCTATAGTTCACACTAGTAACTTTTGCCAGAGACGCATATATGCGTTCATAATCCACGCGAGTAACTTTCGCCAGAGATGCATATACACACCCATAGTTCACACGAGTAGCTTTCGTCAGATGCATATACGCTTCCGTAGCGTATTCAAAGGGTTAAGGATCTTGTTAAGGGGTAAAGAGGAAAGGGGGTGGTTTTTCGTGTCTTTCCTTTTCTAATTTTTACTTTGGCGAGTTTATCTAACTGTTTATTTTTAATAGCTTGTAAGATTTATGCGTGTAATTGAAACGTGGTACCGTAACGAAATAATTAACCAGATCAAATGTTGTGAACAACAATGCGCACGTTTTAAGGTTGTTATCAGTTGCAGAAGTTATTAATTACGGTTTTTTCTATCCTTGCGGGGAATTTCAGCGGAAGCAGAGAGTGGCAAAGACAAATTTATCTGGCGAAAGTTAGGCGTACGTGAGGCGCAGGTTCTTTCTCATGGGGAGAGAGTGGTTCGAGGAAAGACGCAAAGCTGTCTAATGGTGTCACCTGAGATCATAATGGATGGTGGTCGAGAATAAAGACTTATTTATGCCATCGAGTGGGCATGCTCTTCGTGCAATTCTCTTAGCCCCGTGATGAGACAACAGGTAATAAAAAATGGACACGACATTGGAATTTCTATCCAGTAATATAAATTTGTATCGTGATTCGATCGTCGATCAATGGCGGCGCATGAATAGAAACCCTATTCGACGAGTGGAAACAATTCCAGTCCATTGTACGATAATTATAATTTTTATCTATTTTAATGAAAGCGACAATTTTTATTCGTTTCTATTTCGCGAAATATTTTCGTGACAAATTTTTATGGATCTTTATTTCTTCATTCCACGAAGTTCTTCATTGGAATTTTTCAAGTATGTTTTCCGTCGTTTGCGAAACGACGCCGTGGGACTTAAAGCTTGACTTATAATTTCCTGTCCCCCTTTCCTTCGGTCCTTCACGGTCAAAGGGTCCGACATTTCTCCACGCATCTTTGAGCTTTTCTTCCTTTCCCTCGACTTTTTTGTCTTTCCCGAACACTGTCGTCGAAGAAATTAGACCTGTCTCGTGTTTCGGCCATACGAACATCCGGTTCGTGCGAGGAGTTACGCCTCTTTGACCTATGCCTTGTGATCTTGCGATCTCTCAAGTTCGTAAGAAACAGCGTTCGTCTCCAATAGTATACTAATTTTTATTTAAACTAATTTTCAAAGTAAAATTTCTGTCGTCTTCGATTTTCGATCGCTTCTTAATCAACATTCAATCTGTATCTTTCTCTTGTGATTCATAAATTTTGCTGTGTTTTTGTCTTTATAGAATTGTACTACCACAACTAATAATTATCCAAAAAATTGTTTCTTTCTTAAACATAAGAAAGCATAAGTTCTACTGATAAAATTGAACGGTAATAATTTTCTTCAAATTTTCAATTCAGAATCTGTATAAATAGCCCTTGGTCACCGAATTAAAAAACGAAAATGATTACTACCATGTACAAGATGGGATCGTGTATTTTTCCATACACTGACCCGGAAGCACTCTTTCCTGGCTCATAATTATGTGAGCTACGTGACGTCCCGTGGTCCGTCGATTCCGATTCTGCAGCCGGGGAGGGAAGCCTCTCGCTTTACGATTTTTCCCGCTAAGACGATGATATTTCACTGTGTCCCTGAATAGAAGGCGACTCTCGCCTATCGTAAATGTAAAGATCAAGTGAGCGAGATTGTCCCCGCTCCTCTTTCTCTCCTCCATCTCGCAAATTCTTGCTCTAATCTGTGAGTAATTGTCCCGGGGACAAAAGGGAGAACCGGGGCCGTGCCTCGGGGACCTGACCGACCTGCCAACGCGCCTTTTTTTTTTCCTTTCGCTGCATTTTTTCCTTTTCTTCCATCCCCCCTTCCCCTCCCCCTTCCTCTTTTACTTTGGCGATCACCCTCGACACCCACACACCGACGATTAATCTTCAATTATGGCGCCGCTGACAGCCGCACTCGTAACACTTTTATAGCCGTCCCGGAATACATTCTCCGCTTTCCCGGCTCCGCTGAAATTTATCCCGGTCCCGGATCGTGCACGTACACTCCTTCGTGTGGACTCTGTGTTCCAGGGAACAGGTTTCGTTTTATTCCTCCGTCGTGCGGACCTCGGATTGAAAGATATCCGGCGACGATTGCGTTAAAGAGGATTTGTTGCTCGTGTGCACGGGCTGGATTGGGTGTTTCAGGTGAATCTCATGTGATGTTCGAGAGAATTTACAATAATATAGATCAAAACTTGGTATATCAGACATTACGTGATTTAAGAGCACAATCGCAAGCAGCTCTGAAAGAATTAAGCGTGCCACCGAAGAAATTTAAGTGTACACTATACTCATTTGCTGTTTCCATAATTCTAGTAATACAATCTTGTGCACCTAAATTTGTTCTGGTACTACTAATACTGAATAGATCCGTGTTATGCATTGTTCTGATCGACAGTTTGAAATGGATCTTTTCAAAAATGGGTGGACAGTCAATTAAGTGATTCAAGACAGAATATCTCGTTTTTGTGCAGCGAGCTGCATTTATTCGAACAGAAATCAACTCAATCGACAGGCTATTTCAATTTCTATGGATTTCATATCTTTTCAACAGTTAAGTCATACGTAAGCACCCGTGTACTTAATTATTCGGGTATTTGGATAACATCTCGTAACTTCTCGAAGCAACAACTTCCCATTAATTTTACCGCGAACTCTTCGCCTAAAGCGCCGAACAACGCTTCCTAACGAGTCCTCCGCAGTTTCCGGCATCGAACTTCGAGTTCGCCAGCTGGTAGCATCAAGAAGTAATTAAGAAGCCGGGAAGAGAGAAACGCGAAGCTTCCTACTTCACCGGAACTTCATTCGAATACGAACTCTCGCAGACCCATCCGACGATATTTTTGCGAAAACTTCCCTCGCCTACGGACGACAAAAAAAAAAGAGAAAAAAAGTAGGAAAAAGAAACGTTTCTCCTTTCTTCTCGCGTACCCGGTCCATCGCGTCGCGGTCCTTAATCATCTGTTGACATTGTGCAACGAAAAATAGTGTCCTCCGGTTAAAGGGAAGGGTATTATTTCGGGCACCGGGTGAGGGGGAGGGGAAAGAAAAAAGTCCTCCGGCAGGGTAGCAAGGGCGATCGGGTCACGGATGATCGAAGGACTCTGCGAGGCAGGTATCGGTCCTCGAGAGGTGGCGTCATTTGTATGGGCGAAAATATGTGGCGTGGGGATATTGATGTGCAACGGGAGGGGTTGTCATTGTTGCTCAACCACCCCCTCCTCAAGCCGCGTTCACCCCCCCTCTAAGGCTTCCTGAATCGCCTCCTCGTCGCGCGTAGACGGGACGAAAGACTGCACTTGATATATTGGAACTTTTGTACCTTCCAACGGGTGGAGAGCGAGGGAGAAGGAGAGAGGTTCGCGCAACACCCGGCACACCATCCTTTTATACACGCCTCGAGGAGGATCCGGACTCACCACGCGATCCACGGATAACTCACCTGCCTGCTGCCACGCCGCTTTTCGTGGAAGTTAATGCACCGACGAGTAGCGAGCTCAACAGTTCTCTATCTGTTTCGCGCGATCGGCATCCTCTGGCGCTGCCGCGGTATTCGTGATTCTCTGGCGGAGATAATCTTCTCGAAAGAGATGAACGACACGACGATTATACACTGACAACGCATTAGCTGCAGCTTATTTATTAACCTCTTAAGTGGCTATGACGGATATGTTCGTCTTCGACATATGTATTTTTGAAAGTTTCTTACTCTTACGAGGGCGGTGAGAACGATCGTTCTTTTCGCCAAATCTTCTCAAAGAAACTCGCGGTTCCATTGACCATATGGATCGAAACAAATTTCGGCGGCTCAAAGAGGCTCTTCGAAGCTACCATCACTGGCCTTGGACTGACCATTCGGACCACCGTGCAAGCGTTTCGCGATGAAACGGAATCGTTCCCGCTGATTCCCTCGCGGCAAGCAGTTTCTGTCTTTCAATAACAGCTCTCCCTCTCCTCGAGATGCATGAATGGCGCGCGAGGAGGATATAGACAATAGGCGAAACTGTGTAACCACATGACTGGCCGAAGGTTCGTTTTCGAAAAAAAGGAAGAAGAAAAAAGAAAACGGCCGGACCATAGACGGAGACTGTAAATCATTTCCAACATCATTACCGCCTCCCCCCTGCGGCCGTCTCTCCAACGTTTCACGCGGCTGCGCGTTTTTGCGAAAAGCGTTTTAACGCCGGCATAAAACGCATCGTTAGGCGAGAGAAAAAGGGACGGTCGGGGGTGGGTTTCGATTTTAGACGGCTCACCCACGCGCCCCGGACCGGGGTTACCATGACACTACACCCACGTAAGTGATGGATGCCCACGTAGTGGCCGGCCTCGTTTACGGGGCGGCATCGCGAGTCCACGGGGAAAGCGCGAAGTCATCCGCCGCGCACCTTACGGAAGCCATGCTCAATTTTTCACGGTCAACATATGGCGCGTGCGATTTCTTCGCGTTGGAGAACATGATTTAGTATTGATTCTTGGTATTTTACGGGTCAGGCTCCTGTTGGAGGGTTTTCGCGAAGACTCATTCGAGCTTTCCTTCTTTCTGTATCCCTTAGAAATTTCAGAAAGCGTAAAGTGCAGGATTCGGTTGATCGGAAAGGTGTAGCAAGAAGGGTGGCGCTTCGAAGGTTAACGAAAAATTATTTATTACTTCATACGAATGCTTGGTGGGTAGATGAGATGTTTTACTATGAATATAAGTATCGTTTGTTAATTTTTGACAGCGTGTACGATTTCGTGAATTATAAATCATTCCACCGTAATTTCATAATAATTCTTTCCAAATTCGCCATTCAACGCTGATCCTTCCGTTTTCATCCCCGAAATCGATGAGTCTCCAAATTCGAGCGCTGCTACGTAAACAGAAATACGTTTCACCGGTGCCACGGCTTTCGGAATCCTTCGCGTTGTCGATTAACGACGCGCCGTTGTCCTCTGTTAGGCGAATTGCAAGTCAGTGCATCGTGTCCCCGTGGAGTGTCGGCCGATTCGTCACCAAAAGCTGCATAGATCCGCGTCGATCTGTCTCGGGGATCGAAGGAGGGATTTCGAGGGAGGTGGACAATGAAGCAGTGCCGCAGCTGCTTTCGGGATCGTGTGGGTGCATAGCGATACCCGGAGGAGACGGAATAAAATAAGAGCGCGTGTCTCAAGGCGCTCGATCGCGCGTAGAACACGCATTGTGGCTCGTGGCGGGCCTCGCGTGTTCCTTGCTGCTCCACTGACTCTCTTTCGGGGGATCTGCGGTTAGGCCCGTCTCTCGCTTCCGGTTTGCAGTGATCGAGAACCGCGACGCGACGCTCTGTGTTGCGTGTAGATCATTTTTCAAGGGATTGATTTTTAGTTATAAGAAAATTTTAAGGGCTGCATGGTTGGCAATAATTTTTTTAAAAAATTTTGCAATCCTGGTTATACCTGAAGTGTGTTTAGATCGCGGATTTTTATGCATTTTTTGGAAAGAAGCACAGAATGCGTGTAATATGGAGAAGTGTACAAACAGCCTAACGTGAATTGTAGATTATAAAATTTAAGGGATGATACGAATTTTTACTCTAAATTCTATTTATGAATTTGCATCAAAGTCAGTAATTCGTTGATGCAGAAGACTCGACCCTAATAAAGTTGTATCTCATACGATTGTAAAAATGTATGAAAGTGTTTATTAACTATTAAATTACTTCCTGTCGGTCTAGACGTATGAGAATATGTATTTAGATACATTCATGCATACATTTCGTACAACAGGAAGGAAATATCACTTATGCTTGACGAACAGACACTAAACCGATAAAACTGGTCTCGATTATAAATAGCGAAGTTTCGGGATTCGCGTTGGCTAATAAACAGATCAATCGAATGCTAACAAAGCGGGTAACGATAAACCTACCACGAAAAATGATCCGCTATCGTTCCTCCAAAGTAGAATAACTTAAGTTTTGCCGAAAATTTTACGTATCGTCGAGCAAAGCGCGAATCATCGATTCCTCGAAGACGAACCGAACCGACTATCTCGTAGATTCGGAAGAGAAAGCGCAGCTTAGGCGAAACACATTAAGTAAGAGGCGCAGAGATCTGCGGGAAGCTTCGAAGAAAGAGAAGATTATGCTTGTTCCTCGAGTCAGGCCGCGGCCCTAAAGGGTCGTGTTTAACCCAGCAATTATATCATCTCCGTAGAGCCACTTGCGGCGCATTCCACGCCGGATAATAACCGATTTTCTTCCGCTGTCTTGATGACTTCGGCCTGGCCAGTCAGTCAGTCAGTCAGTCAGCGGCCCCGTCGTCAGGTAGAAAACGGCAGAAGGCAATCTACGGATTAGCCGAGCTGCTACAAGTCCCGGCGCACGTTTCGCTGTTTCCCTGGCTGCCTGTTTTTCGCATGGAAGGAGTCAGAGCCAAGACAAGCCGCCGGGGGAGAGGGCGAGTACACGCGGCAGCTTCTGGGGAACAAAGGAGGCGAGCTGTGCCCGGCGAACAACGTGTATAGGGTTATTCATTTTGCACTAATAGCCGTGAAGTTATTTGCCCGGACGTTTGACGGGAAGATGCGAGACGTGAATCGGCGAAACTTCACCGCGGATAATATAATGGACGGCTTGCGGATGGGGTCAGGACGAGGCGGAAACGAAGAGACCGACTGAGTATTGGATGTAGCTTTTGTGGGACTGAAACGGTCGGGGGAGGGTTAAGAGAACGATGCGATTCGGTGATGCTGTTTCCCGAAGCCGGGAAAGGTTGTTTTGCGAAGACTCTTTGGGTTATCGAGGAAATTTGTGCGGAAGACTGAGATTATAAGCTGCGCTGATCGTGTTAGTTCAATCTTAGGCTTCGATGCGTTTACTTTATATTCACATTCGCGTAGTATATCGTATACAACAACAGTACCTATAGAATCTAGGAACTTAAGAGGATAGCAATAAGTTGGAACAGAAGTATCTTCGTTATCAGCACGATACATTCGACTCGCGATGGTTTCAATATTGCTAGACATAGATATGTACACATCCGTCTACAAGTAGAAGGATCAAGGAAGAGTGTAGTCACGTTACATGATTAAGAAGAAAGAAAGTTAGTTAATTCCCTGAAGAGTGATCATAACGCGATTAATACTTCTATCAAATATTCTGTATTATTTGAATTTCAATAGAAGACTTCGCGACATACCTCGTTCGCTTAACTTTAGCTTTCAAAATTAATTAGCTTCGTTACCAACACGTTAATGACGAGTTTGCCAGTCGACTTGTTGAAACGATCCTTTCAGTTACAGCCGAAGAAAATAGACTGTAGACGATAACTTTTACACAACACTTTTTATTGTGCATTATTACAACGAATGCTGACGTTAAGACGCTGCAACTAACTCACTATCGTGCGTCTCGACTAAATTCTCACGGAACCATTAATTATATCATTGATTACCGGATGGCGTCGTTGCGCCAATATTTGTGTATTTCCTACAACAGCGTGTAGGTGTAACTATTTCCGTCGAAGGATTCTTCTATTGCAGGAGCAACGCAACCCTATGTTATCGTTTCCTCCCTCTTGACCGGCACTTACGTAACCTCTACCTGTTCGACCCTCATTTTTTCAATTTCCCCCGTCTTTGAAAGTCTCTTTCTCCTCGCCGGGGCCGCCGCATCTTTCAGAAACCATTTGTTAGGACGGAGAGCAACCCAGGCGGGCATAATGCGAGGACCTAGCGGGCACGGTTCGCGGAAACCGCCCCGTTATACGATTCCTCCTCTTATTCAACATCGAACCGAGGTTTCCCGGTATTTCGCATTCGATCGTAACTAATTTCGCCCGTGCAGCCCAGACTTATATACATTTTTATCATCCGCCCTCTCCTCCTTATTATCGTTCCACGGTTTCCCTTCAAAATGTAAGCGACTTGATGAATTCCTAAGTGACGACGTTGTTTCGCGTTTGATTGTTCACGCGGTTCAAGGGGAAGATTAACCTTCGAGAAGGTACAACGCAGGGGAAAGTTTCACATTCGTTTATTCTTGCGTTAATCACATATGAGTGTGTTCAGTAAAAATATCAACTTCTGCAATGTATCACTAAGCTCTTTCATTTTTTAATGTGTCACTATTTAGGCTCAACTAGACCTCGACCACATAATTATTAAGTTTTGTCTTTTTTTGTCTTATCTATTACTTTCTGTATTACACATTAAGTTTAAGTTATTGTTGTATACCCTCTCGTTTTTGTATACCAATGGTTTTTAATCCGTTAATAAAGTATTATTATTATCAATACTGATACCCTCAAGATCGTCGTACTGTTTGTTATAACCACAGTATTCTTCATGCTTCAACTTCAACGTCTCGCAATCTTAATCCACTTCTTCTTCCCGCTCCCCCGCAAACTACATCGAAAACACTTTTCCATTGTGTCGACGAATTTCCCGGCTAGCTCGAGGACTCGTATAAACCTGGCGAAACACGGGGCACCCTTTTATGAAGTGGGAAAGTCATAGCTCTCGATCGTGCATGAAATCTCCGCGGCGCATCCTCGGAACGAGAAACGAATTTAATCCCTCCCGTGTTCAGGAGGGACCTGGACCTCGAGAGCAGATGCGTGTCCCGGAAAGATTCGAGACTCGAGATATCCCGCCAATTTCTCCTGCGGGTTGTCAATATCTGTAAGGGCCAGGACAATGGGTGAGGGGTAGGCGAGGTCGCTAAGATACTCGCTCAAGCTGAACAATAACATATTGCAGAACTCCGGCAGAGGTATTCGGTGACGCGTGTGCACGTATACACCGAGAAACACGCACACACAGAAGGGAAAGGAAGGGAAGAGAAACGGGGGTGTGCCCTTCTGCAGCCATCGCGTACCTGTTTCCACTCGGGTCGTAACTGTTGTACGCAATCGAAGAATATGAATGAGAGCCCGAGTTTCGCAGCGGACCGGCGATACGAATTTCGAATTCCTGTGTCAGAGTCTGGATTTATCTTTTCCTTTTCATTATCCGGAGCTCGGTTGAAATGTTGGCTCCTCGATCGCGGGAACTTTAAGGGAGGGATCTGTACCCGTTGTGTGTTTCTTTGCTTCTTGACAAATTTGTTTTGCTGTGATTGACTTGGAGGGGAGTATTTTGGAAATTTTTAATCGGTTCTTCCTGGAATGCTTTGTCTTTTAATTCAACATAGCGGTAGGGATTAAAGGGTGCTTTTTAGGTTATTTTTAATTCATTGTCAAAAGGAGTTTCTGACGAACAAACCACTTATAATAGCGGACAAAAGTTTATGACTTATTAATAAATTAATTAATACGAAATAACAGTAGAAATAAAATTTGTATTCTATGCTGATTAATAAATAGTGTTTTACCATAATCACAATAAAAATGAATAGATACAAAATATTTGCGAACCATAGAATTATGTTTTACATTATCCTGTCGTCTTAATATTTTGTCCGTTGCTGTAGCTATACTAGATGAATGTTCAAAAATGTGGACACGGATTTAGAAATTCGATTTACTTCAACTTCAGCCCAAAGTCGAACGATTTCTACGCTGTTGCGCAAAGTCATCCCTAAAACCGAGCAGAAACAGCCGCGGCCCGGAACACTCCCCAACAAAGCAGGTCGCAAAGATCGCAGAGCAGTTTGCAAATTATGCGGCCTCGCAATGGTCAGGGTCGTAGGTAAAACCAGCCGCCTGTTTATCGCGTTCGCGTCGCAACGCGCGGGATAGCCCCATAAAGCCATTGAAAATGTTGCTCCAGTTTTAGCCAACCTGTAGATTTACGAGCGCGATGCGTCAGGGGCCCCGGTCGGTTTCCCGGGGGAACGAACGGACCTTGCACGAAATTGCACGCCCTTATTCAAACCGTGCCCCGTTCCCCGGCTCTTGTAAATCACGCTGTGAAAATTTACAGCATTGCTCCAGTTTCGGTCGCAGGAATTGGCCACGGCTGTTCCTTGTTCCTTGCCGCGTTTCTAGTGGTATCGCGATTCGCAAATTGTCCCTTGAGAAGAAGAAAAACGGAGGAAGAAACAGGAAGAACGAAGGCTAAGATGGGAATGCGAAACTGAGGAAAGGAGGAAAGGAGGAAAAAGTAGTTTCGATGGAAAATGTGAGACGATATTGAAACGATTCGAATCCTGTGTGCATGCAGTTCCTACATTCCGAAATTTTGTCGAGACACGATGGCAGTCTCCGGTTGTTTAAGGATGTACGTATCTTCTATCAGATCCGCGCGAACGTTTCCCAGCGGCGCGCAGCGTCTTCCTTTTCAAACGAACTTGTCGGCAACAGACATCTCTTCCGAGAGACGAGGGCAAGAGAAAAAGAGTGAAAGAGGCCGAGAGAGAGAGAAAGATAGAGAGAAAGAGAAACTCAAGGCAGAAGGAGTCTTCGACGAATCGTTAAGATTGCGTTCCCGACTTTTTCCTCGCCCTTTTATTTTTATGCACGCGGCGGAGTAACGAGGGGCTTGTCTGAGGGAGAGAGAGGCCCCGAAGGGGTGAACAGCGCGGGAGAAAGAGGAAGAAGCCGGGGTAGTAAGGCCGAGGAGAAGACTCTTGCGAGCGAAGAAGCCGAGAGTTTAATGATATTCCTGATTACGCCGGCACGTGGAGAGAGAAAAGCAGGGCGGTCTGCGAGGAACGGGGCGGAGAGGGTGGAATAAGGAGGAGGAGGAGAAGGAGGAGGACCAAGAGAGGGTGGTAGCGACGAAGAAGCTTGCACGGAGAGAAGGGGGTGAGAGACCGGGACTGTGCTCCACCTTGGCGTGCCTACCCCGCACTCATCCGAACGAACCACCCTCTCGCTCTCTCTCTCTCTTTCTCTCTCTTCCAACCCCCGTCTCAACCTCTTCGTGGCCGTGGTTCTCGCATAAAAAGTATTGATCTGAGAGCTCTCCTTCTTGGCCCGTGGAGCCCCACGAGCCGAGAGGGTTGAATCCACCCTAACTGCTTGCCCTGCCTTTATATTCATCATCCCTCTAGCGCCCCGAGTACGGCGGCCCTGTCTTCCTAGGGTGGTCGGACTTCCTCCCTTCCTCTCCACCCGCCACCCACCCCCTCTGTGGCTTCGTTCTTCTGCTTCTTCTTCGTCTTCCTTCTCGTCACCCCCTTCGTCTTTCGCGGGAAATCCCACGTTACGTATGTTTCTTTTTGTCGGGGAGAGGCTATTTTTTATGCGGTCCACCGTCGAATGCCAATGAGTCCAATCCTCTGTGTTATTTTTCGCCTGCGTTTAATGACCGACTGAGGATCGTAGTTGTATACGCCAGTCCACTATTTCTTTATTATAAAATGATTTCGACTTAATATCGTAGAAGTTTGTTCTCCACGATTGCAGGGATTTTTCTACATCTAACAAATAGTTCGCGAGTTATTTGAGATCCGTTGTTCTGTCTACCTTGACTAAGGGCGAAGGACTTAATTTTTATTTCACCAATTTATTTTTCAGTTTTCATATTTTTCTATTCTTTTTTTAAATTTCTTTTGAAGTTGCGAAATTGTAGGATTTGGATTGAGATTGGTTTGTTTAAGTGGGACGATGAATTCCGTCGTCGGCAATTCGATTGCGAAGACGATCGAACGGGACAAAAATTCGGCTTCGCTGTGGAATCCGCGGCACTCTTGAGTAACGACCGTGTTGCCGGAGCAAACAACAATTAGCATTCGCAAAGAGGGCATTTGCCTAATTTCCCTTTGCGGCCTCGTTAACTCATCGCTGGGGGGATTCGATTAGAACCCGTTGCGGCGAGCCAAGAACCGCTATTTCCAATCGTTTTGTTTGAGGAAACGTAAAAGGTGACGCCGCTTCGTAAAATTAAAGATGATGCATTTATGCATGAAGCTCTATCCATAACAAATTCGAAGGCTACCTTTTATATGATGGTAATTAAGACTTGTTGAACACGATGAACAAAATAAAGCATGTTTTTTTCGCGTTGTACATTGTATTCTTAATTCTTGATACTGAAATGTTCTTAATGCCATTGCAGCATGTTCAGATGCAATTGCAATGCAATTATTAATATACATAAAATAAATAAAGTTCCCCCAAAAAATCAGTAAACTGTATACTCCTATATTTAATAAAATTTGAACTTATATATTATATTACATTACGAGGACAAAAATATCCTCGAAGCACCAAAATAATTTACCATTTCTCCCATAGAATTTCCTATACACCTTGCAACGAACCAAATACGATAGAATTGAAGTATGCACCAAACCTATACTTTTTGAAAGAATCACGCTTCTCTACCTAAACAGTTTCTCAAGCGTAGAAACATCCCCATGGCCGTTGTTCGGGGAAGGACAATTATCGTCGTGGTTTACACGGGTGAATGGTAAAAGTGGCATTCGACCCCGTACCCTTTCCCAGCGCAGATTAACAAGAAACCCTTTTCGCCTGCATCCTCCTCGAGATCCGTCGAAGGTCCAAGGACAGACGAGGTTCTGCTATCTCTACAAACATCGGAGATCCACTTAAATATTTCCGAAAACGTGAATCGTCTAACGATCCCCGAATCCTTTCGAAGGTCCCCCCCAGGTGAACCGTTGTGACGGGTCATCTTTGTCGTCCCCTCTATCAGATCGTTATTATTTATTTAAATCGCGCCGATCGATCGACACGCTCGCCATTGTGCGCTTAATGCGTTCTCTGTCGGGCCCGACAGCGAAATGATTTTTACAGATCAGAGATTAGGGTTGAAGACGGTGGAAAAGTGGAAAAAAAAAATACGTGCCTTGGAATTCGTATCAATGGGAGCGTTCCCGTTCGACAAGTGAGAATGCAAGAGGGATTTGGAGTTGTGTTAAGATGCGTCGGGGGTTAAATCAGTTCCATTTTCATTGTTCGCCTTTGTACACCGTTGGCGGAGAATTTTTAGCCTTGTTGTTTAAAGAAATATTTGATAAACACACAGATTCCTCGCTAGCAACAACTAAATGTTTCAACTCAAAATTTTCAATCTTTCGATTGCAATAGGGTGGTTATATCGGTGAATTTCTCCCTTTTCGTCTGAATTAAAAATAAATTGAATAATGTCAATTAACACAACAGTAATACCAATGACTCTGTTGCACGAAACAGAATTATATCGTGTCGGTGAATTAAATCAGGTAAAGAGGAACGACATTTCGCGTGAAAAATACAATTTGATACTCGCGGTGCTTCATCGAAGAATAACATCCCTGTCGTCGGGTTCCCGCTGGTAGAAAGAAACCACCGCACGAAATACATGGTCGAGCTGGTTTATCGCCTTAGGGGTTGGTCGTCTCCCGACAGAAGCGAACAGGGCGGCGCAGGAGGGGCGCGAGGGGGTGAAAGAAGGAGCCGAGAGGGGAGTAATGTCACCTTTTATTAAAGTTTCGAATGCAAAATGTGTTTCGACCGGTGTGTTTCGAGTTCAGGGCCCCGTTTCTTATTAACTTTCGTCGGGCTTCTCTCGCGGCCACCACGGTTTGGCGGAAAGGAACGCGGCCGCCAACCCGTGACTTTTAATTTCTTTCCCCCTCGCGGAAACCCTCCCCCTGGCCTACATAAATTCCGGGAATTGATTAGCTCGATTAAGCGGACTTCTCGACCCGGGACGAGATTAAATTTCTCTCGCGGTCAGGCGAACCACCACCCCTCTTCCTCAACCCCCTTGGCGTTGGCTTATGGCTTCCGTAAAAACTGCGACGCGTGGGTGTTTGCCAAGTTTCGCGGCTGAAATTTGTATACTTGATAACAGTTTCTCGCGTTCAATCGCTTATTTCTTTTTGTTTCAGATTTTATTTTATTTGGGGGTAGTTGTTTATTTAGAGATGGCTTGCAAGTTTACTCTAACGTTAGATTGAATTTAGGGATGTATATTTTTAAGAAACAATAATCTAAAAATAATGTGTCACCTTAATCGATTAACATTTAACTCGATACGTTAATATTTAGACCTTTCGATTAGAATTAATGGTATAATTAAAGTCTGTTGCAGGTGTCACCCTTTTCATTGTAATCCGGATGGCAAGCGTAGCTCGACATCGCAAGGCTAGGGGTTAAATGGCCTAGCATGATACACCTTACGACGGGATCAAGTGTAGCAGGTGAGGCTGTTGCCATTGGACACTGAGGAAGGGGGTAGAGAACGGCGGAAGGAAGGGTTGTCGGTTGCTATGGCTACCAGGAAGGGTTAGAATTCCGACCCCTTTCTGAATTCCGCGTAGTGAAGGGTTAATGAGATTGGACGAACGGCGCGAGGCAAGCCCCTCGTCCCCAACCTACCCTTCTTCTTCCTTTTTTACTTTTTTTTTTATTACTCCTAGCATGGCCGCCAGCGAGATGGGCTGAAGCGCCATAAAAAAGGAAATCATTTACAGATGCAGACCGGGGACCGAGATTATTAAATTTTTTTACGACTAAAGTAACGTTTGTTTTTAATTCAGTCGCCGGCTAAAGAGGGTTAATGTAGATTTCTTTTTCCCAAAAGGAAAAGCGGAGAAAGTGAAACTGTTCGAAAGAAAAATAGTATCATTTTTCATATCCTACGAAAAAAAATCAGTTCCTCTGTAGAAACAACCTTTAACAAAAATGTCTACGGTAGCATAAAAGATCATAAAATACTCTGCCAAATTATTCCGTCGTTTCTCGCATATTATCTACATCGTCGCCTTCGTTTCCTTCTTTTTTCCAATTGCATGCCGCACACCCCACGGTTCCCCAGATCATTATGTACTTCACGCAACAAAGTCATCCTCGAGGACACAGCGTTTTCGATCCCGTGGACAAAACGCGAGGCCCTCCGGGGGTGGCTTTCCTTTTCCCGCGGTTCCTTCCGCCCGAAAAAACATTTTCCTACCCGCTCGATTCGAATCGTACCTGCTTTTCCCCCTTCCCTCCCCTTCGCCACCCTGTCGCCGTACCGTGTTCTCTCCCTTTTGAAGTTCGCGCACGAATTTATATCGCGCTCGACGGTGCGACGGACACGCAAGCTCCTACGTGTGTCTGCGTGGGTGCGCCCTCCGGAGGGGGGCATTCTTATTTCCATACAAAGCCATACGATTTCCAGCGGCTCGACCTTTGAAGAACCAGAACGAGGGTTTCCCTTCCTTTTCCAATCCCCACTCGACCCACGCCTCTCATCCCTCATAAATGGTCGCGGGTTGGCGGAACGTTGCGATTTTTGAATATTCCGGGGAAAATTATGTAAACCGTGGCGACGCTCTCACGATGTGTCGAACGAGGGTTGAGAAAGGGTGCAAGGGGGTGTATGTGTCCGTTTAAACGGGTTCTTTAAGGACTTTACGCCGGATTGGCGTGAATCTGTGCTTGTGCAAAGCGTGGGAAGTGGTTGTATTTTTTTGATGGGGAGAGGGTTGGATTAGGTGTTAGGGGATGGGTGAAGATGTTACAATTTATACTGTCAAAGGATGTTGAAGCGAGCGAGGGAATGGTTAAGACTGATCGTGGATTATTTTTAATTGGTTAAACGGTGAAGTGCAAGTGGTAAAAATGTAATGATCATTTTAATACCTAAGAAATAACTCCTTCTTTGCCCCTGAAACCGAACATCTCAATTCTTTTTCAATACCAGGATGTCGTTGAAAGAACACTTGATATGCGGGTCCTGCGCCACAAAAACGGATTACGGAGGCTCACACGGGGATTAAGGCACGTATATCTATCAGTTATTTCGAGACTCACATTATAAGTGGATCATAATACAGCATCGTAGCGTAATCCACTTAACGATTCTACAATCGAGTCAAGAAAGAGAAGTAGCGCTGAAATCATCTCGTTTGAGCTATATCTTGTAGCAATTTAACTAACATCCACTGTAATTAATTCAAGAAGTATAGAATTACAGCCAAGTTTTTTCTACTTTTTTGTTTTATTCCAAATTTTTCACTTTTTTGCTTCTTTATATCACAAATAGGATTGCAAAACCGCGTTTTTTCGTGATGCGAGGAAATGTCGGTTAAAATAATTGATTTCCCAGGGATAACATAGAATCTAGCAGTGAATCGTTTGCAGACGTCTCATCGTTTTCAAAGATTCTCTACTTTTTGACTTTCAGAGTGCAGAAGAGTGTCGCTCGTTCTCTCGACATACCGCAGGACCACGGCGTCTTCAAAAAAAGTCGGAAGGGCCTGAAGAAGGGCGTGGCGGGGTATTTAGTCGGTGTCCACGACGATGTCCTTCCTCGACCCGAATAACGTTAACGCCTCTGGATTCCGTTTTCTCGCGACAAAGACCAACTGCCCGTCCCAATTGTTCCACTCTTCCGGTCGGACGTGGACTCTTCTGGCCCCTTCCTCTCCTCGAGATCTGGTTCTCCTCCGTCCCTTGGCGTCCCGCCGATCAATCTGGACGATTGTTAGGCCATCGTCGAAAGCAACGTGTCCGAGGAAACAGCAAGAGGGCTACGCCTTGAGCTGGGGTGCCTTGCCCCCGGAATTTGGAAATAACGCGGCTAAAAAGGGGTACAAGTCGAAGGCTGGCTCCTTTATAAAGAGCACGGCTACCAAGATCGATAGGGATCGGTGAAAAGGATTGTGTTGAGATCAGAAAGGATCGGTTATGTTAACCATAGGAGAAACGAGTTTGCCTTGTAATGGCCTCATAAAGTTCTCGTTTGCGAAGAATGCTGGAAATCGTTAGAAACTTGGTAAATGGAAGGGACGTTCTATTAGCGTACTGTTGCTATTGCAAGATGGTCTTTCTGTGAAATCGTCGCACGTTTATTGACGAATTGGAAGCTGCTTAGAGCCATCGAAGAGCAAATTCTCCTCCCTGCTAAATCCATGACAGCGTACAGTAGAGATTCTGTTTAGATTCGATGGATCTCAAAGAATAATCGCTCTCCTCGCATCCAACATTTTCCTCGGCTATCGATTACCCCGGCTCTTTGCTTTCGCGATCACATTCCATCATACGCCCTCGTTGTATTTTTATTATCCTTCCGATTCGTAAACACATTACAGGTTTCTCACATTAGCCGCACGAGGGAGGGGGTTGAACGGGAGTAGCGTGGATGGCCGGAAGAACAACGGATCGAAGCGAGGAAACTCAAACGAGTCCTCGTCACCGCCATCTGTCTCCCCCACGAAAATTCGGACCTCTCGATCATTTGGGGGTGGAGGATCCCCCAAGAACGCACGGAAGTCCTCCCAGCATCCTCTCGTTTCTCTTTTCCCTCTTCTGTCGGCCACGTGAACGCGTTTCTTGACGAGGAACCGCGAAATACGTATAGACAATATGTAGCCGGGAACACATATGAGATATATAACGGACGAAATAACGTCGCCAACGGTGTATCGCGTCACTCTGCCTCTCTGGCGATTCTCTTTCAATAATACGCGACACTCTCTTGTTTGCCCGCCTCTTGTGCTCTCTCATCTTGATTTCTATTTCCTCTTGCGTGCACGACAGGTACTTTCGAAAGCTGATATCGTTATTATCGCCAATGAGATTTGTTGTTGGCTTTGTGTAAGCTTTGCAATTCTATTTAATTTACCATTAAAGATTGCGAGAATCAAAGATTTAATTTACCATTAAAAATTTTTCAATGAGAGAAACTTAGGAGAATTATCGAAATTGTTAGTCAAACTCTATTAATATCCTAGAATTTTTGCACACTCGTTCCTCCCAACTTTAAACTTAATTCTCCCCAAAAATACCTTTCAAATCTATCTTACTCAAGCTTTCAGCAACCAAAACCTTTCTTTTATTTACACTCCCTGTCTGCCACTTGCTCGATTCATCCACCTCTCCGTCGCGAACCTCGATTTCAATCCCACGCCGAAATTATGCACCGGTTCACCCATCGAGCCCGGCGGGATATTCCATTTTCGAAACGGACATCGTTTCGATTCGGTGCGAAACTTCGTGCGACCCGTGCCCCACCGGCAATCCTGACGGAGTTATGTAAAACGAAAGTGTCCCGGGTTGTAGGGGGACAGGGGGAGAGAGAGAGGAGGGGTCCTGGCATCTCCGCGCCATTGAGGTCCAACAATGAAGTTTTCTGCATAATACGCGGCCGGAGGACCGAGGTTTGACGAGCACGGATGGAAAAAGGGGATCGCACATATGCCACGGCCTCTATACCCGTTTACCCAATACACCCCGAAACTTTGAATGGCTCTTGGCCCGCTCGAATCATCGATGCGTTCGATCCCACCCCTCCGTGATTCTCCACGGGAGGACCCCCTTTGCAAGTAAATTAATGAACTTCTTATTGACGCTTCCGCGTCATTTTGTTCAGTCCTGCGTATCTTTTTCCATTCGTTTCTTCGACTAAATTTTAATTAATCTTTTTTTCCATCAGTAAGGGTGGTAATGGTTTGGGATAGGATCCGGTTAGGTTTGCTAAAGATACTTGTTATACGGTCAAAATTGTACGTAATTGTAATCATAGTTTTCTACTTTTTATTATAGTTTAGTGCATGCTTAGTCTTTGACTCTAACGCGGGCGCCATCTTGATGCGCACTTTTTTGCAGCTGATCGTTTCTTTCCCTTTCTTTTTCATTTTTACGCGACGGAGAGTTACGTATCCTTCCCATTTTCCTCGCGCCACTGAACTAGAAGAAGCTAGAACGCGAGGATCGCGTGATCGAGAGGTGGAAACAACTGGAAAAGAGGAGGAAGAAAAAAAAGAAAAGAACGAGACGAGAGAGAGTGAGACTTGTGCTGCCTGTTGCTGCTACTGGCGTTCGTAGTACGATAAAAACGATGAGACAAGACCTTTGGATGGAGCCAACGTCGAGGGGGTGAGAAGATGTTTACGAGAGCGTAGCTTTGTTCCTAGGGTGGTAGTTTATCACGAGAGACTACTTGTTTCTCGTCCGTGCGACGTGTATACCTGTGATCCTTTACCCCGCCTAAATTTCACTCCCATTACTACCGCGTGATAAGCCGAATCTTTTCTATTGGGTTCCACGGGAAGCTTCCGTGTTTCCTTGGAGGAGCACGACGCAGCGAAATATTCTTTAAACAGCTTTTACTTAGAAGCAAGTTTGTCAGAGCAGTATCATTGAAGGCTTATTCTACCATAAAATTGCCTACTTTTCTTATTTTATGATTGAAACGAGTATTTTATAAACAATTCTATCTAGAATCTAAAAAGATTCTATTTAAGATTACTTTTGGCAAATTATAAAATTTGTTGCACGCTTCGTGTTGCAAAAATTTTAGACTTCTTTTTAATATAATTTTATTCGTATACAGTATAAGAATTGCAAAACTGATTTTATGTATAACTTTCCCAATTTCAATACCGCGCCTTGGATAGGCCGACGTCAATCTAATAAATACTTCAAAGGACGAAAAATTGTTTGATTCTAAAATAATAAACGAAGAAAAACCTGAAACCTTTCGCATGCACCTAATAAATGGTAATATTTGAACTGTTTCTCGTGACTCCCTCAGGAACCTAACAGTTGGAGGTTCCACGCGGTCTGTTCGTTGGAATTAATGATTTCAGGAACCATTTACTTATTTTCCCTTTTTCTCCTTCGACGGGTCGGCGGTCTCAGTTCTACCAGACACCGATACCGTAGCACGCGTGAAACTATTAAAGAGTTTCTGTTCTATGCGCTACCGAAAAACGCGCAGGGCCCACCCACGTGGACGAAATATAAATCAGTTGAACGCGCGCGATTCCTCATGGTCTGGATACCCATCTGCTCGAGAACTTCATTCTTTCTAATAACTGTCACCGAACGCTGTTACCATTTCCTCGCGCAATTAGTTTGATTTATGCATGCACTTCCTCGGCCATACATAATCAGTGTAATCGAAACCGTGAGAATCAATGAATGTGTTATTACGTAGAGTAATGTATCGAGAACCTTTAACTTAATAAATTATTAATAGTTTTGCGTTTGTTAGCTGAAGAACCATTTCGTGGACATTTGTTTTTATTGTAATAGTAGATCGATCGATAAAATTTTACTGTATTCTATTAGGACGAATATCGTTTTAAAAATGAACAGTGAATCAGTGACTAAATTTCGAGTAAATCCCTTGATTGAAATTTTAATCAGTTTAGAAATTTTTCATATCGTGGGTTTCAATATTAAAAATTCAATATTAAAGGAATTCATGTACTATGGTTAGCGAACACCGTTAAAAATCATGTTTAGTCTCCATTTCTCGAGGACGATCATTTTTTACAGGATTACATCCTAAGTAGCGCAATGTTAGCGGCTATTATTGACACCACCCTGCATTCCTGAAGGAGGTCCAGGGGGATCCACGAAAAAAATTAATCCAAGGCAGCACGTGTCCACCGTGAATGGGGGTAAGATGTTCATCGGAGCGTGGACGGAATCGCATCTGTTGGCTGTTCGGCGAGAAAGAAACGAGGAAATCTGGGCTAAGTCGATTTAAATTATTCGGACTCTCGATATCCACGTCTTTTCGCGGCCTTGTAACGCGTGCCGATGGTAGAGATCCTGGTTTCCGTCGAACATCTGCGCTTTTTCAATGATTTAAATCGCTATAGAAGGCGCTACAGTTGAGCAAAAAAATACACGCACCCTCCCTTGCGCTTAGTTATCGTACTGCAAACACTGATGCATCTAAGAGCAAGTCGAGCGTGCAAAAAAAAATGAAACTCGCATAATGTGCATGAATATAACGAGTATCTGAAAATAAGGCACGCGTTATAATATTTAGAAGGTTTTCTAAATATTATTAATATTAAATATTAAATCAATATTGTAGTTGCATCTATAAAAGTATGACTTTACGCGGATACTTCGAGTTTAACAAGCAATGAAAAAAAGTTTTATATTTAAAATTGAAAATCGATCTTAGACAGAGTACAGATTGCCCGTCAATTTCATCGTAACTGATAATCGTGTAAATATAATACACCCTACTGGCACCCTAAACAAGCGAAGGAAAACATCCCGTTACACGGGAACCCCCTGAACCATTGTGGTATCGTTGCTCGTACAAAACAGCTGGGATTAATTGAAAAACCGGAGACGGCCGGCAACGATCGCGGAAATATATGAAACTCGGGCGGAAGGGGACGGTCCGCATTAATTGGTGCTTCACCCGCTAAACGAGCGAAGTTTCGAGCTGATCAAGTTTCCTCCTGGACGACGTCGTCGTCTCATCGTCCACCCCTCTGACGCCTCTTACAAGCGCTCTAATGAAAGAATAAATACTTGATGCGGCGTGGACCTAATTACTTCGCGACTCCGGCGACCACGATGAATTCGAGGGGCGGGGGAGGGTGGAAAATTCAGAAAGAGGGCGGAGAAGGTGTGGAGGAAGCCGAGAGGATGGCGAGTCTCACGCTTTAAGAGCCGCTCGAAAAGGTTCACGCTCTCGATCGGGTGAATAATTGAACGGGATACAGAGGCTTCCCTTTCTCTTGAGAGCATCGACTACTTTAATTTTTGCCGCGGCGAACGGAAGTGCGGTGAACGACGAGATCGAGGAAATGATTGTTAAGCTACCGAGACGGCGCGTTGAAGAAGAATCGTGGAGCGGTGGAATTCTGGGCGAAGATTTCGCATTAAAATTCATTTGATGGTTATGCGAGTCTCTCGTCCGATCGAAGATTACACTTTAATTCAATACTAGAACCATCAAACTGGGAGGAATGATCAATTCATAATTTTTCATGAAAGTTTGCACTTCCGGTACACTTGTAACGCACTTCGGGCAATTTTACATGATTCTCTCATGATTCTTTTACATGATTTTACATGGTTCTCCGTTGATAATAGACAGTTAATTATCTAGTTTCTGGGTTTTAGAATTTTTATGTTAAACATGAAGTGTTTAAAATTAGCTGTCTTCAGTCTACCAAAAGTAGATGCATTAAAGAGTGATTTTAGATTAACCTGACAAAACTTGATATGTTCTTAGTAAGTGCAACATCCGTGAGATCTAGACTCATCTAAAATTCTAGTAGATCCACGGAAAAAGGAAGACGAGTCATTAGAAACGGAAACTGGCGTACTGCATCGCCGCTCGGACGTGTGAGAACTAATTTCCAGTTTCTCCTCTGCATCGTCCCGGCATGATCAAAAGGAATATTAGATTTTCGTCAGAGCTTAAAGGGCCGAGAGCAATGGCCGCCAAAGGGTCGTCCGCAGGCCTGCCACCCTTCATCGTTCCACCATAATTTCCGAGAATGAGATAAGCTACATCTCCGTGGACCCTCTCGCACGATGCGATGGGGGTTGCAACCCTCTCTCTGACGCAACCCCCTCGGTCCTTCACGCTCTGGGGTTGTATCCGAGAAGCTTTCGTGCAACTGACCAATGCGCCATTGGCTGGCCGTACTAATCAATAAATCGTTCTTTGCAGCGACCAAGCCAACGCAAGCTTAGACACCCTTCGTTCTAACAGCGTCTTTCCGGTTCACCATTATCTCGACCGGGGAATGGATCCCACCCACCATTTTTCTTTCATAGAATATTTTCGTAGCCTCTTGGTTGTCTTTGACGCGACCTCTTTGGATCACATAAACCCGATATTATTTATTTTCGATGCATCATTGTTGTAAATAATTAAATCTCTGAATGGCAATCATTGCGTTTTATAAATAATAACTAATTATGTAATAAAATTTCAGCAATTATATATTGTAATACATTGTGTTTTGTTTCACATAATCATGCTGAAGTATTGAAATATTAAACAATTTCCCGTAGCAAAGGGGTGGTTCAACAAAAATCGCCTTGATAATTATTAAAAACAATGGAAAGGAAAAAGAAGTTTGAAATGGAATATGTCAAATAGAGATTTTTATTTTTACTTCAGTACTTTATGATATACTTCAAGTTTTAATTTTTATTGTTTCATCCCCCATAATTATAGATACCTTTTCTCAGTGGCGGTGTATAATTCTTTCTATTTCTGAAACAATTAATTCGCCACTATTAAAGGATCATTCTGATGATTTACCAAGGGTGAACATTGATAGCGTAGATCGTGAGAAAGTAAAGTAGAAACAACGATGGCTCTCGTTGAGGATGGGATGGCAAAAAGTAGGTGGAGAAATGCTCGCGGATAAGGAAAAGTATTCGACTTCGTGAAAACATCTTCTTTCCTATCGTTCCTTCCGTCTTTACGGAAAGCCCCGGGCCATTGATCGATGGTGATGGAGATGCGAATAAACAAAAGTTCGCGGCAAGAAGAGGGTGGCTACCATCATCAGTCATCGGTTTTGTCATGTGTGTTTCTGATGCCGACACTCTATACCACATCCTTCGTATCGTGGCTTCCTCGAAGCCATGGTGTATATGATACGAAGAAAAAAAAATCTGTCTTTACTGCACGAATTTAAACTGGACATTTTCTTCTTTTTCAGATGAAAAAAGCATAATTGTTCCAACCCTTGAAATTTACAGGATTCCAATAGCTTTGTGATTTTAAAATGATAACCTTTTCTAATTTCAGTGATTGCAGGTTCTCTTTTATACAATATTATCATTATTATCGTAAAAGATTGCAGTTAAACGTTTAGTAAAATAAAATTATTTATAAGTTATATTTTCAAGTTTCGCTCGAAACAATTAAAATTCATAAAATTAACCCTGAACCTTATTCGGTATATTTCGTAGATTAATGAAAGAATATTTCTGGACAACAGAGAAACTTTATCTTCCTCAGTTTCGTTCCATCTTTTACTTTCATCGTACTCCATCTTCACCTGACCGTACCGGAATAAGGTTACTCGGAAAATTACATCCGCGTATATGGCGGACGACGGTATTCTCTAGGATTTAACCTTTTCTCATGGCCCGGAAGCTTGAAAGAAGCATAAGGGGTGGTGGCTTCATCGTATCGCCTCGCAGTTGCACGTGAGCTCGGTTTGCACAATCGGCTGCATTTTCCTGGAAACCGGAGGGTCAACAATAGGCCTCTGGCTACACCCTGGCCAGGTAAGGCCATTTTGAATACGCATAACGATCGCTCATTGTGATCCCCGGTACGGTCCTACGGCGCTCCTTTTCGAGGCCCCTGGAAAATTGCGGGAACATTACGCGATTCGAACGTTTCCGCGATCGTTCCTGGGAGGAACGAGGGAAGAGAAGGGAAAAAAAAAGGGAAAGGCGTCGAAACTTACGAGGACGCATGGCTTGGATTCCGTGAAGGTAAAAAAAGGAGAAGGTAACATTTTTTTGCTGGAAACGCTCTTTTACAACAATTCCTTGGAAGATCGTGAAAACGAACGGCGATTCCTCTTTTGTTAACACTTTGACATTTTTAGGAAGAATTATGCATGGGTTATGTCGCTTATGATTCTTACTTGGGAGACTTTTAACTCGATCAGAGTTACAGGAATTTTTGTTTAAAATTGAAGACTTTTACTTCGATTAATTTTATTCTATTACATAATTAAATTTTGGAAAGGTAACCTGTAATTCATCCTCTCCCGTCGTGAACTTCCATTAAAATTGTGTGCGTTTAAAATTTATTCGGACGAAATTTGATTACGCGTCAATTATTCATTAGCGTAGCGTTTAATTCACGATGTGTTAATTAATCACAACCGTAATTAAACAGCGAACCAGCGGAATCATATCTGGAAGGGTGCGAGGGAGGGTCGCTCGAAGCGAGAAACAGTAATCCATTCTTGTAAGTAAATTTCTCTTTTCCTGTTTTTTCTTTCGCCCGCGTCGCCGCCTCCCTCTGGGCATTACACGTTGTTTTACCGAGTCGAAGTTTGTTCCGGCAACTTAAGAAGACATCCAGAAACGCTCTTAGGACTTCGGAGGATGAGATAGGGTCCGGTTGCCCTGGATACCAAGTCGAATTCTTCTCCACGGTTTACTTACCCGTTTACTCGCTGCCGAATATGAAAACTTGCGGTATTGCTGCATAACCTTCTTACGTTCCGACGTTTTTTCACGTAACGGGGTTGAATGCGAGAGGTTACTTTAAACATTGTAGATGTATTTAAAGCCCAGAAAGGAATTCGAGAAATTGTATCTTAAAATTAGTTTTCTTTCAGATACAGGTATATTTGATTATAGCGTAGGCTGTACGAAAGGTAGTATGTCTTCGTGGAAGCTATTTTGAGCGAACTTTCTGAAATTATGAGCTTGCAAGCTCTCGTAACCTTCGAGTTTGTGATTATCTAATTTCAAAGCGTTCGGAGCTTGCGCAATTTTCGGAATTTTTGAGGTTTCTGAAATTATGAGCTTGCAAGCTATCGCAGGTTTAGAGTTTGTGAGTGTCTAATCTCAAAGCTTTCGAAATTTTTGAGCCTTCTGAAATTATGAGCTTGCAAGCTCTCGTAGCCTTCGAGTTTGTGATTATCTAATTTCAAAGCTTTCGGAGCTTGCATAATTTTCGAAATTTTTGAGCTTTCGGAGCTTGCAATATGCTCTCAAAGTTAAGTCCAGTCGTTTCTTCGTTCTCGAATCTCGCGTCTCCTATAATTTTGCCCGCTTTAATCGATCTCGTCCAGCACAAAATAGAAGGACACGATTGTTCTTGCCGGAGAACGATCTTTCTATCCGGCGACATTCATCCCGACAAAGGAGGAACGAGGCAGACGCCATTTTCATTACGCCCTTTACACGTGGCCCGTGCTTTCACAGACGTCTCCGGGACGAGTCCTCGAGGAAGCTTCAAAGGCGAACTTCAGAGTTTTTCCCGGTGAACTTTGCCCGAGAGGAGGGCAACTACTCGTACATACCGGTGGTGCATTAGCTTTAAAATCGGACCAGCCCTCTCACGTTTGCGCGCGAGCTGAATGCGCCTCGCTCGATGAAACTTTTCGCGCGCTGCCTGCCTCTCTCCTCGTCGAGATCATTCTCGATCATTTCAACGACACGATCGTGTCGATGGATATTACGATGAGAAAAATAATTAAAAGTTGTGTCTAAACCAATGTATTTCTTCATTTTTGTTCCCTTTGTAAGCGAGTACGAGATACGAACATAAAAAGATAACTTGAAACGTAGATTGAGTAACGTGTTTCAGTTTATACTATTAAATGCAAAACTATGCTCTGAGTTTACGAAACCATAGGTGCTTAACGTGTTCGCGTGTATGGGTTCTGTTTGCAGCGAATCACAAGAAAATTGGAAGCCCGTGTCCTAGATATGCTGGCTGGATCTCGCGTAACTTGTGGATACCGATAACGATCGGAATAAGTCATTTAGGGGAACACTTTTAAGGATTACACGGTATAATTAGATTGAAGGAACCTCGGTGTTATCCAACACCTACTTGAACTCGAAACTTGACAAGAGATCTTTGAAGAATCGGTGAAACATAATTAAACGTGTTCCACTTTATACGAGAATTAAGAGTTTTATTGAAAAATGAAAATTCCAATGCAAATTTTATCGCGAAATTTCTACGTACAGATTGGGTTAAATTAAAACCAATCCCAATTTTGGTTCCTCAATTTAATAAACATTCGTCTAAGATAAACCTCGATCTTCCACGTTTCAAAAACAATCTCTGTTGACTTTTCCGGAACAAAATTCCCTGCACCAGATATTACTAGGATATCAGTCGTCCCGTTCCTCGAATTCATTCGAGATTAAACTGACGCTTCCCCATCAGAGGGAACAATTAAAATTGCTCGCTAAGATAGCGCGATATAAATTAAAAATAAATTGAAGTTCTTCCTTCACCCTCTCTCTTTCTCTCTCATTCTCTTTCTTTAAAAAACAAACGCCACTGCTGAAGAACCAGCAGGAAGTCCCTCCCTGCCGAATACAATTATATCGCCGGGTACAGAGCGTTTTCTCCTTAAGAGGGCACGAGGGACCAGCTTGATAGAAGTTTAATGAAAAAATAACAGAGATAATTACGGGCTACGGTTGCGGGGGTAAACAGTCACACCCACGCAGCCGACGAGGTATACCAGGTTCGGTTACCTTGTTCAACCACTCCAACGTGGCACCGTATTATTAAACGTACACCTGCATTACCGCCAACGAGAGTGCTGCAGTTTCCTTTAATTGTTGCTCGATTTTCGTCGAAACACAGGTAGCCGGGAGAGGATACGACGACCACCGCTACGTAATTACTTTCGCATCAACGATTAAGTGGCGCGATTCACCGTTTCAAGATTATACCCTGCTCGAAGAAGTACATCTTTTTTAATTTTGATTTTTGTGAGTTTATAATCAACAACGATTTATATTAACCCTAGAAACAATCCACAAGTAAACCGTGTCATTTATTCATTTTTCATCACCAGCACCTATTCCATCGTTTTAAAAATTTCTCAATTTAATGTCACGGTTCTTTTTTAACTAGTAGCTAAAACTCGAACTAGGTCTACGATAACTGTGACAATTCAAGAATCACACGACAAAGTACATGTACGAAAAACTAATAAAGAATCTCTGTTTCAGATCGAGTAATGTAGCATTCGAATCGAGGCAACCTTTCACAATTTCCACCCAGAAAGGGAGAGGGAAAAAATGGTACCTGATGCAAACGTTACCGGTTGCATGCTTAAACGAAAAACGTGCATCTGCTCGATCCTCGCCCCGATTCATCCCCGAGCTGCATAATCGGTCATCCGGTGACCGTGGCCCTGTCGGTCAGTGGGCAACGTGCGTTCCTCCATTTCCTGCGCACACCTTCCGAATTTTTCATCGGACCCACTACCCTCTTTACACGGCCGGCCCGGGTGCAACCGTAGAGGTCAAGGGTTTAACAGCTGCGAGAGGAGAAACCTTTTACCCCGAGCTGACCGTTTCGCTGTTAGGGCGCTGTGCACGAGGAGCAGTGACCCCCATGCGAAGCTATAGCGTGTTACGTGAAGGGTAAACGCGTGTACGGGAGCAGCGATGGCGGAATACCGCCATTTTACTTGGCCCTCGTACTTAGAACTTCTGATGTCGAGGTGGAAGTAGGAAAGTTTGGCAAAAGGGGAGAGAAAGTTGTAAATAAAAATTAAAGAATGGTATGAATAAAAAATTAACGATTGTGGAGAAGTGAAAAATTAGTAATTAATAAACATTTCTTTCAAAAGAAGACATTATTTCTATTATTTATAGGAAATCTGTTGATTTTGGTTTCATTGCAGTTTTGTTAACGAAGTAATTTAAAATGAGACAAGAGGACGGTTTTTTAGAATAGATCATGTGAAATACATTGAAATGATAATTGTGTTAGTAGGACACCTATATCAGCAATTAATTTCCCGTTCTTCCAAAGAAGCTTTCCTCGACAACGTCGCTATCGCGTAATTAGTAACAATGATAGCTTCCGACTACCCGAAACGTTCACACCCTCGTCCTTATTTTCACTTGCCCCTCGATCTGTGGAGTAAAAAAAGATCCCTCCCCTCGGAGGCAAACGTGACGACAGGCAGGGTGCATCGCGATGAAAATACCAAGAACGGCTGTGCAGCAACAACAATTGTTTCCCTCCGGCCATCCACATGACATTAATCCGACAAGAACCACAGGAACCGCGCTTCCCTGTCCCTCACCCTCGTTGATCGCGTGTACGCGCGTTCCGCCGCATATTTTTAACCGGCTTTTTTTCCATTCTCTCCAATTTTACGTGTGGCACGAGCTAGGCTACGGGGTAATGAGAGAATGGTTCACGGGAATCTCAGGATGGATCGTTTCAACAAACACTAAATATCTGGCGGTCCATAAACCATTCAATTGACTTGGTATCATTTTACTGTGATTTAAGGATATGGAATAATTTTTTAAAAAGTGCGAAAGATAAATATGAACAACTGTAGAAGAAGTAAAGAAAAGCAAAGAAAAAATGAAAGAATATCTTCAAATTATGTATGTAAAAATGTATAATAAAGGGTTCTCAAGTTAAAATTTTGTTTTTCCTGGATTTTTGTTTGTGCAATCAATCGGAAGATTTTTTAAATGAAACTAGCAGGGGTTGAAATAATGTGTTGTGCTACGTATTCTACGAATTTTACCGAAAAAAAACACTTTCTGCGGTGTTTGAAGGCACAGCATCGACGCCCAATGACCAACAGTCACGCGAATGCATCAGAATGATCACGTGCGAACCATAAATTGATTCTTGCACCGATTCTCACGCAATATCCCATCGCGGAGCTATCGGGCGGACCATCGAGATACGATATTAACCGATAGAAACCCCTCTATTGATTATGCGATGCGTTACGTGGGCAATAAATTACGTTCGTAAATCCATGAAACTGCGTGTGGAACTGTGACGCATACCACCGACCGCTATACTTTCTCTCGTTCGAGGTGATCGTCTGATGGCATGAATTATTACAAAAATTGTTTACGATGCTGAAATAATTGCGTATTCAGGTTTTCAAGACTAAAGAATTAACATTCGTATTTCGTTTTTGTTTTAATAAGAAAGTAAAAGCAACATATGAAGCTTAAAATGAAATAAAATGGTAACTTAATGGTAAAATAATTCCTATACATTTATTTAGAAAATAATCAGTCTTAAAAGTATAATATTTTTAATACAGAGTATTTGTTTCTAAGATTTCCATAAAAATTTTTTTCTTTTTTAATTCAATCTCCTACTTTCATTCCAATTTTAAATAGCAGGAAATTAACTTTTCATTTAACCCGAACCTAACCAGAAGTTCACACGGAAGGTTTACAGGAAAATCGTATTTTTCCGACACACAGACTCGCGTGATTTCTCGATATGTTGATCTTAGATTTCGACGGAACGCTGTTCGACATTGACCACTTGATCCCTTCGCTACCGGACATCCGCTGCACCGTGCCATGACGCCGGAAGATGCACATGCAGCGTGAACCGACCGGAATTAGATTACGTGGATCCTCCTGTTTTCTTCGAGAGCTGCGCATCTTCCGTGTCTCGTAATTTGCCACTGGGGACGCATATGGCGTGTAGTGGGTGTAACGTGAGAAACTTTTCAAAGGGTAGCTCGCATTAAGTCGCTTTGAGGGTAATTAGTCGCGGTGTGGAATAAAAATAAATATTTTGAGAAAGGAGAAAGAAATTTCAGAACCTAATACTTAGACAAATTTTTCTTCAAACTGGTTTTTATTTTTTATTAAAAAATTTCAGGGTCAAACACTTGCATCGCGTTATTTGAAGAAAGAAGAAAGTTGTAAATTATTCATAGCAGTTAATTTTATTTCGATAATTATTCATGCTATTATATCAAGCCAACCTTACTCGCTAATTACATTCGTAGCTGCAACGCTATCAATCATTAATTTTCCCGAGAACTTTTTAAAAAACACATTGAATTTCGTTCACGCGACAGGTTCCTCGTGTTTCACGAAACACACACCGAAAAGCTAGTTGCGCGGAACAGTTTCTGGACCATGTCCTGTTTCAATTCCGTCCAGGAAGTCTATCGCCACGGGCCGGGATGATTGACGACCGAAGGGTTGCCTTTCGCGGCACTTGCGGTCCATAACGCACACTCGACACATGATTCTACTCCACCCACGTAACCACCTGCGTTACCAAAATAGAAATGCACGCGCTCGAGAGGGCAACCGTCTTCCCGACCGTTTTTCCACGTTTTAAGGAGAAAACCTTCGCAGCCAGGAAACGATTCCCGATTTAGCGTCGTCTATTAACAGAGCTTTTACCGTGCGTTTTCCCACGAAGTTGAAAAAGAGAGGATCAAAAATGTCCATGCGAAATTACAGACAACTATCAGTGTCAAAAAGTCACCACACTATTTATTCTGCTACTAGAAACATTGTTAACCCTTTGACTAATATCAGCGAGTATATATGTGTCTCTGGCGAAAGTTACTCGCGTTAATTATACACGTGAATATGCGTTTGTCAATTTTTCCTCGCTCCCATTTAGAGCGATACAATTGCTAATGGAGCGTCGTCTACACGGAGCACTTCGACCGGAAGTATTTAGCACTCAAAGGGTTAAGAACGTATGAAGGTTGCGCAAAATGCATGTGCTAATGACTTTTTCTCTGAGAACCTTCCACTGTCTCGCAACGTCACTCGAATCATACAGTCAAACTGTATTCAATTCAATTTTCTTCAAAAATTACTTTTTGCATCGACGCGACAAAGCGACGACCAAAAGAAGAGTTTCTCGAGTTTGTTTTATTACGTGATTCCTGCAGCTTAGTTTGATCCCGTAACGAGCTACTCGGACAGCGGTTAGCGTGTGTGATCGAAGATGGATCCTGTGGGAGACAATCGTCCCCGGGACTCGTCGCAGAATCCTATTTTACACTCCAATATCGGCACGACAAAAGGGGTTCCCGACCGCGGTCGGCCGCAAAATTACGCGAACCAGGATGCTGACCACCTTCTGTCGATGCGCTGCCCTTCTGCCATTAGCCGGGCATTACGTTGACAGTAAGAAGCATTAAGGATCGCGACACAATCCCTTCTCTTTTGGCTACTGGAGCGTGGTGGACACTGTGGAGGAACACTGGGTTCCGCAGAGGGACCCGGAAGACGTGGGTGTGCGGAAGGTACATACGGTGTTCTTCTCTCTCTTTCACTTGCTTCCTTCTCTTCTTTTTCTTTTCCTTCTTCTGTGCAGTGTTTCCCAACGTGGATACAGAGAACGCTCCACAAGGGTAATGAGTTTGATTATTTTGGGATGAATTGAAGGATTCCGTTCGTGAGCTTCCATCAGTAACGCATGTGACGAAACATTATCGTATAAAAGGATATCGATTGGGCAAGGAAGAAATTATTGAAAAATGAGAGTGGTCGTGCAAACCACTTGCATATGTGTGTGTTTGTTTTTTATCTGAGGAGCTTAGAGTTGTACTTTACTTTTTCAGATATTGATTGATTATATTATGTTCGCAAGGGGGAACGTTTAAATTTTTGAGGTGTTGAGGTATGGACGAGGTCCAGGAAACGTTGGGAGACACTGCCCTAGCGTAAGAATCGGAGTCCAGAGTTCTGTGTTTAGGGAAACACGGCGGACAATCGTTGAAAGCGCGGTTTGCTGCCCTCTTACTACAGGGCGAGCCCCATTGTTCTTCCATTATTGACAGCAACCCAGGCGTATACTCCTTACACCTAATCCTTTAATCTCCGGGAAATGGAGCTGTTTGTAGCAAACAGATCGTAAAGCTGTCATTGTCCAGTTTTTCGTAACCGGATGCAAAATCGACCTGGCCTAGACACCGGGCTCCCTCTTCGTACCTCTGTAATGCCGACTTGATCTGGCGCGCGGTTCCGGAACGCTTTCCGATCGGTTCCTCGAGGTTCGCCTGGGAAATGGGTCGAAAATAAATGGGTGACGGAATAGAGATTTTGTACCTGTCGGTTCAGTCTTTTCTTCTCTTGCTTAGGGCCCGTTTGAGCTTCCGTTCAATGATAACGATGACACCGTGAACAGTAAGATTGGAATGTAATTTTTGAAACCTAATTTCAACGAACACCGCAAGTACAGTAGTAACTATTGTTTCAACGATAAAAAGTCCACTGTCGGATTCTTGCACGTGCAAGAAACATAGATTGGATAGAGAATTTTATTGAAACGCTTCTCCATCGTTTTGACGATGGAATTTTAAGACACAAAGTGTCGTCTCTTCGTATGTAACTGTAGAAATCACTCAACACAGTTTCTTATACGAAATTATCCTTATTAAAGATCAGTATACTACATTATAGAGTCTATTCTCTATACGTGGCCGATTGCTACCGAAAAACCTCGAACATGAATTATCTTTCGCCATCGGCGGATTTTCACGTAACCAAGGAAAGAATATGATCGAAAGCGGGGCGTACGGATACCTAATCTAGATAAGAGATCCGCGCTTATTGTGAGCAGAAGAAGTTTTGTCCGGCCACGAGAAGGGGCAATCGGCATTGTTACATCACAGAGTGGCTCGAGTTTCTGCGAACATTCTAAGAGCCAGCCACCATCGACGCGAGTGCATAGTACGTAAAATTCCAACGGATTCGACGATCGTCCTGATCGATTCCCCAGGATTCCTAAGTAAGACGAGAAGGGTCGACGAATCGTCAGGTAACCTGGTCCATCTCCTACGAAATTTCGTAACCACCTGGGGGAACCTGCCTTAAATCGCGATACCCATCGTCCACCCACATTTTCGAACTGCTTTCCGCCAGAAAAAAAAAGGAGCGGAGAGAGAAGGAAAGGCGGAACTCTTCTCTCTTCCTCTCTCTGTCGCAGGTTCTCCGTTCTCGTCGTCGACGTCGAAGATCTCTCGTGCTGAATATCGGGAACAGCACTTTGTCGCCTTATGTAACCCCAGCTATTCGATTCGAAAAAAAGTAACACGATACGCGCGTAACGTTACCGCGTGCGAACCGCAACGAGGAAGGCTGGAAAAGTGGAAAACGCGGCCGCGACCGGCTCGAATCGAGCCGGTGCGCGCGGCGCGACCCTTCGGCCCCTTTTTTTTTTTTACCCGTCGTTTCCCGGGAAAACCGACGGTTTTTATCGGTGGGAGAAAAAAACGGGATCTCCGACACACACGTATACGCACACGCACCGTGGACGCTCGCCGTTGACGCTGATTACGTTTGACAGCTTCCGCATACGCTTTTTTACATATTCCTCTTTTCCATGGAACCCAGACACCGGACCGCTCTTCAAATCCATTCGATTCCTTTTTCTCTTTTTTTGCTTTTCGCTCGGTTTTTGCGTTTCTCTCCTCCCGTTTTATCGTTGCGCCGGAAAATTTGGAGGTTGGCGGAAACAAATGTTCAGGGATACTATTGTAGTTTCGTTGAGCTTATTTGAGGAAAATGTTTTCGATCTTACTAAGGGGGTTAAGTAAAGGATTTATGTTTCTTTCTTTAAACAACGTGCTCGTTTAAAGTTGATTAACTTGGAAATTATTTCGACCCGAAAAGGGTTAAAAGAATACAGTTACTTTCACCCAGGACTAATTTTTGGCAACGTTTCTACCGATTCCAGGTAGTTTCGGTTCCGAAACTAGTTAACCCCGACTCTCAGCGACGGTTCTTTGGATTCCCCCGTTCAAACCTGGTCTCTTCGTTGGGATTGGGAGGGAGGGAGAGGGACGGTCGGAAAGTCGTTACCGAGAGTGGTTTCGCAAATTATCATGGCCACGCAGTCATCGATGGGCATATGGCGCGCGTGCCTCGGAAGCGTGTCGAAGATTGCTGGCGTGTGCCGTGTCCACGCAAAACGCTTCAAACCGCCTCGTCGACCGTGAACGATAGAAAACGAGGCCTTCTATCGGCTATTTTCTTGTCCACGGGTTCCAAGAATTTATCGAACCGATTGATGTTGCGAATTTAAGAGCAAATTCCATCAAATTCCGTACATATGGAATATTTCATGCATTTAGGAAATTTCGCATGGCACATGAAAATTTTCGGTTTTAATTACTAATTTCAATATTTTTTTAATTATCACAATTTTACGTTAAACCTGATACATCGTCAAAGCAGTGAATAGGTAATACCAACACATGTGCAATTACTAAAGAAATTGCTAAAGACTTACACTTAACCCTATTCCTACAAAATTCCACAATACTTCTAAATTTTCCAAACTTCCACACTTCGAAAATTTTAAACACAGAACTACCCTTTTACGAAATTTCTCCAAAAACCAGAAGACCTCCGCAGCAAAGGATAATTTATGCATTCCCATCCATTAAAATCCAATCCTACTCTCGATTCTTCCTCATTTCCATCTCCTTTACCAACGTGATTCCCTAAACCTGCCCAGTCGAACCACGAAGACTTAGACTCCCTTGCGCGTCTCCGTGAATTGGATTAACGATGGCAAAGGCGGCGATCTCACGAGTCGCAGGTTCGTGGGCGAAAAAGGAGAGAAAGAAAGAAGAAACGCAGCCGGTCGACTGGTTGCATTGGTGGTTCGACGAGATGAACGACTGTTTATTTGTGCTCGGGAACGAAGGGAAAGTCCAAGCCTTTTCGGCCGTGTGTCCAAACATCGGCATTATACGCGAGAAGGGAAGAGGCTCGACCAGGCGTGCGACGATTCTCAGTCAACGAAGGATGGCCTCTCTCCGTTTGCCCGGAAAATCACCACCGAAGCTGCAAATCCTGCGACTCCTCGCGACTATCCTTTCGTGTAAACGGCCACGGAGACGACGCGCTCAGGCTCGCGGTGTCCAATGAAATTACCGATTCGAACGGTCGAACGACGACGCCTTGAATGGGAGAACTCGAGCCGGATATTTGTCGGGGCTCGTCTTATTCCAATTCGATTTGCCCGCCGTCACGTTGCCGTTTCTCTTCGAGCTCCCTCGACTTCGAGGATCGTGAGCGGCTCGTTGGTTCCGGCTGCGAGCTTCCCGACGAGCTTCGATACGCGAACCGATCTTTTGTGAAGCTTCGTAAATAGTTTCGGCGAAATGATTTCTATTGGTTTAGGACGGGGCACATCGATACCTTCTAAGGTGCTGTTCTTCTACATTTTTTGTTTCTCTTGGTTGGTTAGGTTAATTCGTTGTTTCATTTTGCAACGAACTAGTAACTGGTTCGCATTGTTGTAGGGTGTGTGCATTTTAAGACAGGGAAATGGAGTGGAAACTAATTTTCTGGGTGGATGGAATTTAAATAGCTTTGAAATTCGACGATCTAATTGGGATACTTAGGTATGCGAAAAAAATCGTTTCAACGAGTGATTGTGGTTGAGCCAGAAAGAGGAAGATGACAAACAAAATTTTTCCGTTCGATTAACTTACAGTGGACCAGGATAATGATAGGGTGCAATGATTCGAAAGAAGGGAGAAGGTAAAAGACACGATGACGAGTCTGAGGTTTCTCGATTTTTCTGTTTTATTACCCACGGGTAACCAGTCAAAATATCGTAAAGCCTATACATTCGGGTTAAAAAGCATCCTCCCATAAACTCATCATGGACCGTGGTTACCGTGAAACGGAGAAAAATCCGGGCTACCAGTTGGGTCTACGGAAAGGGTAGTAAAAGTCTGAAAGAGACATTACAAGTCGGTAGAAAAGATTCTGAGTTTCTAAAGAACTGTATTTATAATATAGAAAGACTATATTTATAATTTCATAAATTTTCTATTCTTCCACAAGTGGATCTATCATTTTGTTATAGTTAAAGATTGAGTAAAACCACAAAAATGTTTGCTGTGCAAGAATGAGAAGCCGTACTAAAAATAAATTCGACACCAATGTTCCCTACCTTTTTCATTAAATATTGAAATAAGTTTCAGTCAAATAAAATGTGCAGTATCGAAGTTAAGAACGAAAATGCAAATGGATCTATCCTTTTGTTACTCACCGTACAAGAAAGCTGACGATCAACCCCCATATAGAACGCAGACAATTTTTCTCCAATTTACAAAAGGAAATCCACCGGTTGCGAGCACCTCGTCACAAACGGCGAAGATTTAAGCGAGCAGTTAAACGTAAACGGACACGACAGCTACCGCAGTTTCGTTCTCGGCGGAGGGCCCGTCCCGTGTCCATTTGCCCCGGTGCAACGTTCCCTTTTTTTCCCGCCCTCCCCCTCCGCCCTGTGAAACGCAGCCCCGCGTCCTTTGTCTAAAGCATTCGAGCGCGCGCTGCCTCGTGGAAGGACGGAAAAAAGGAGAGCCGTCTCCGGGCAACACAAAAGGGCCCAAGGGCAAGAAAAGGGAAATTTATGTATGTACCGTGGCGCAACGCAGCGCCATCTGCGTGGAATTCCGTTCGGTCCGTCAGTTTTTCGGTTTTCCGAGAGATTTGGGTCAACCGGACAGTTGCGAGAAACCGTCGCCCCTTTTTCGGGCACCGACCGGCCTAAGTTCGCCTAATGATCCCCGATTTCTCGGTGAGTTAAGGCATGGGCCCTTTCAAGGCCCGCCTGTGCCGCGAATTCTCCATTAATGTAATTACGCGCGTTCCCCCGCCCATTTGATGTCTTTGGTTGGAAAAGATTGTCGTTCGCGACCGTCGAAATCGATGGTCACTGGGTAGTGGATATTACTTTACGGAAATTTTAAAAAGTTCGAACTTTTTCATAGTTAAGGTTGGCTTTATTAATTCTTGCGATATGCGAAAAAAAGGGGGTAGTTTCGAGAATCTTTGCTAAAATGACTTATTTATTTATTTATTTATTTTAATAATTTACGCGCAAGATCCATTAGTGTACATATGTAGAGTGTAACAGTACAAAACGCAGGACATTACATATAAAATAAGAATGAATGATCTATCTGCTTTTCATCGCGTTTCTCGATTTCTGAGTTTTCTAATATTTTCCCGTCACACTCGTACGTCGAGAACGAACAATCTTTTTGACAGAGTACAGCATAATTGAAACCTTGATGTTGCAAAAGGCAATTTGGAACAGCTCGTTTCCTCGAAACGATTCAATCCTTTAGCGTGTTCCGTCAGATTCGTTCCTTTACGCTTCAACATCCTCAAACCTCGTTCCCAATCAAGATCTCTCAACGACAGAGACGCGAATCGTCAGATTTTCTCGTGGACGCGTGGAAAATTTGCGTGAAACTGCAAACCCGGCGAAAACCCACGCAGAACGGACATTGCGAGGTCCACGAAGGAACGAACGAAAAGAAGCGAACGAAGGAGACACAGAGTTCGTCTCTGTAACGGCGACGGAACATTTATCTCGAGTGTCACTTCACCCAACTTTCACCGGCACAATGTCACTCCGTTCTCCCGCTCGTTGCTCGCCCTTTCTCCGCCCGCTCTTGTCCACGTCGAAGGGTGTCCTCCGAAATCGTCGTAATGGAGCTTCATTCAGCCGGCGTAGCACCGTCATTTGCATTTCTTGCGATTTATCTTCGTCGTTGCTACGTTCAGCGGGAAGCCACTTCTGTCCCTTTGTCATAATAGATCCGCGACGATGCTACCGGGCAGGATCGGCGTGATCGCGAACTGTCTACGCCTTGGACCAGTCCAGCAGACCGATATCACGTCAAATTTTTTCGCGACGGAAGTATCCTTTCGTTAGAACGTCGACGATTTTATTTTCTTTGACCCTTTGGTCTGAAACTTTTGTCCACTACTGTATATTGTCAAAAATTGCATTATATATACTGTCTTATTGAATAAAAAAAGGGTAGAGGGATGGTACATGTAGATTTCAGCTTTATCGAAAAAGAAAAAGAGAAAGAGACAGACTTGGATTAGTCTGACATTCAAGCACAGAAATCTTTCTATTCTATTTGAATTCGTATAATTTAATCGTGTCTTTAGACGATTTTAACTGGTTTATTTCATACTTTACAATTTCACGAATAGCAAATCTCTCAATCGATCAATCGAATCGTACACCCCTAATAACGAGCACCACCGAACGAAGAAGTCTATTCGGAATTAGAAGACTCAAGTAAAAAACCGAATATTTCAATTTCCCCGGTCACTGTGGCGCATTGAAGCAGCCTTGGTTATCTTCATCGACCCTTCGTCCCCCCGAAAAGGGTTGCGTTTTACGAAAGCGGCGATCTCTGTCATCCTGCGCGGAACGAATTGTCTAACGCGTAACTAACCCCGGGTCCAGCTATATCTCGTGATGACTATACTAAGGCCTGACAATGCCGACCAGGTCGCCTCTTCACGAACGGCGGCCGATGCATCATTGCAAAGTGGCCGCGACTAAACGACGTCGTCGCATCGAAAACGCTAGGCAGTTGGATAAAAAGACGAGGAGGACTCCTCGAAACGAACGAGATTTCACGTTCGACGGAATCCTTTCGTTCGTTATCGAGACGAATTTCGAGGCGTTCCTTAAAATTCATCCCCTATTCTTCGCACGCTCCGCGATATGCGACGATCGTGCGGAAACTCATGGATTTTTTCAGCTGCGACTGGTGTGCTCCTTTTTGGACGCGTCTCCAGAAGAGTTCACGGTCCAGTTTTATAGAGTGGATGAAAAGAACAGTAATATGGAGTGATTGATAGAAAAATTTGGATTTTGGTATCGATTAAGTGCATTTTGACGCTTGTTTAGATTTAATGTTGATGAAAATTACGTCTGACCGGATATTGAAATGAAAATTTAATGTATGGCAAATATAAATTGATACGATTCATCGGTTTATATATGTTTCTTTAAAGAAGCAACTAAATTATGGATTATTTAACGTAAGAAAAATTTTGAACGTAACTAAACAAAAGCTTTCATTAATTTTTTAATTCGCCAAAAAGAGAGAAAAAAATTTAAATGAGCACACAATAAATTGGTATTTAATGCTTTATCAATTTTTGCAAGCTTCTCGTTGATTTACATACTCTTCTCGTGGAATGGAAGAAGAAAAGTGGAAAGGCGGGAAGAACGATCGAAATCGAGGCGAAGAAAGAAGAGTGAAGGGCAGGGTAAAGTACCCTCGTTCCGCAAAATATCAAAGGCTCAGTAGGGAAATTGAAAGGCTTTGTATAGAAATAAGAATGTATCGACTGCCCCCGACAACCACTCAGCCGGGGACAAGATTTTCGAATCTTAAACGTGTCATGACGAAAATGTAGCGTAGCCATGTATTTTCAAAGTCGAAGAACACAATTCGATGGAATACGTTATATAACATGAATTAAAAAACGAAATGGTACTTTCCATTTCAAAATTTATCCTTACTAATCACTGTTAAATAATCGGATTTAATTTTTCGTTTACCATGAAAAAGGAATTTTCGTTCATTTCTAATCCGATAAGAAATATAAAATATTTGTATATTTCTTATCCATGTATGATTTATACATGATTTAATTTAATATATTGCTAGGCGGTTAGACTTAAATCTTAGACATTACAACCCCTAAATTAGGGGTAAGGATACAGCTGTGCCCTCTAACGATGAGGCTGGAAAGCAAGACCAATGCTAACGATTTTACCCATAGAAATCAATGGTTTTCACAGAGGGTATGCGCGTTATGAGGCTTCCTGTGAACTGAAATACCGATCATGGAAAAGGTAAAATATCTTACGGTATGTACATATCCTCAAGTATTACAGTTTATAAGTATTTACCAGGAGCAAAAATATGCAAACTCTAAATCGCACCATGGCGGCGAACGAGTGCGCCATGCAAAGCCCTCCGACACCGAACGATTGCGAAACTATATA
This sequence comes from Tetrapedia diversipes, assembly GCA_033822845.1. Classification (NCBI taxonomy): domain Eukaryota; kingdom Metazoa; phylum Arthropoda; class Insecta; order Hymenoptera; family Apidae; genus Tetrapedia; species Tetrapedia diversipes. The sequence goes on along the minus strand of JAOPTO010002404.1, from coordinate 347,712 downwards.
CGCGCGAGAACACTGAATTGTTCTTTGCGATACGACGACGGGGATCGAGTGAAAGTGAATCTTTCCGCTTCAAGTTGGACAAGATTTCCTTGTGCGAAAATCGCCTACACCAAAATGTACATGCCTATGCTACCTTATAGCTAACTTAAACCGAGTCGCACGCATCCCTCGCTGTCCTGTGTGGTGTACTGGAAACGCTTATACGTAGAATTAAGTGCTGTAAAGCTAGATGTGAAAAATAAATGGGGGTTAGGGGGAAGGGGAAGGGGAAGGGGTTGTGGGCAATGCATTGATTTGGGTTGATCTCGAATTGCAAAAACGCTTAGGAAAAGAGTTGAAGGAACAAGAACCCTCGGAGCGGATTAGAACGAGGTGCATATGGACGAGCGAGCCCCGATGCGATATCAGAATGGAATATAATGAAATGCGACAAAATGGCGAACGAGACATAAGTTTCGAGCGGGGTATATCAGATAAATAAAATTATATTAGCATTAGGATGAAATTAAATTAGTTAGTTAAATACCTGAAACATGAAAGTTAGTATATTACGCGATAACTCATTCGCACTAATGGATCAATCCAATAGCGCGAATAAGTTATTTGACGGTATCATAGAACGCGACGGACGGAGTACGAACAAAAGCTAGTGATTCTACAAAAGTTAAAAAGATTCTAATACTTCAGTCAATCTCCAATCGGTTTAAGACCGGGAGCAAATGTATGCAAATTCTAAATTGAATCGCGAACCATGCGTAGCTCTTAGCTTGACGTAGATTTCCAAAGAATGCGTGTTCTTTGGAAACCGACGTCAATTACCGAGTCTCACCTAGGGGAGGTGGCTACGCAACGAGCGAGACTCGTCCGAAATTCATTCCACGTGTCTATAATTTACGACTCTAACGTTAAACAAATGATAAATAGTTGAAAGTGTTTAATAAAGTGTAGGATGAACTTCGGATTCACATGAAATTACAATGGCGACCTATTCTAAGTGGCGGATATCGCATTCGAGGATACGCTTGTTCAACTTAAAGCGAGTGCAAGAAAGTGAGGCTAATATGCACTTGAAAATTGTCGTGCATTGCAAAGGGATTTCGATACGGAAAGCTAAGGTGGGACTCTAATATCGCAACACTAAACTATATGCAATGATCGATTGATCATTAACAGATGATCCGAAAACCACCCAAAGTGGGTGTTCGGTAATAAACGCGAGCAATTAAAAATCGCGTCGCGACCGAAACTACCGAGTTCGCAATCGCTGGCCAACATCGTCGAACAGTGCACAACGCACTCTCATGCACTTAATAATTGCATGCCAAATGCGTTCTCGCGAGCCGCCCCCGCCTTCAACCGTGTCACGGCATCCATGCCGCGACTTACGCGGTCGCTGGGGCGACGCCATGGCGATAAAACTCACGGGTCTCAGCCAGGGTTCGAGCACGGCCCTACAGATGGATGCAACAGTCCACCCCTGCCGACTAACGGATGCAGGAACGCCCCACAAACTGGCGGTGCGCCCCACAACGGCGACCAGTGGAAGGAGCATGCCGCTGTCCCCCAACGCGTAACGCGCGGGACCCGTCCACCTGCAGGACCTAACCCTGGTCGAGAGCAACCACCGCTCCATCCGACACAGCGCCGCAGTTCCCCGACTGGACACCGGTAGTCGCATCGCCATGACGCCGCCCCAACAACCGCGGCGCGAACATGGAATATCGTGCAACGGGTGAGATTGGAGAAGACTCGCGAGAGCGTCTTACAGAAGCATGCAATTAAAAAGCGCATGTCGCACCACGGCGGCGAACGAGTGCGCCATGCAAAGCCCTCCGACACCGAACGATTGCGAAACTATATACGCGCGAGAACACTGAATTGTTCTTTGCGATACGACGACGGTGATCGGGTGAAAGTGAATCTTTCCGCTTTAAGTTGGACAAGATTTCCTTGTGCGAAAATCGCCTACACTAGCATGTACATGCTTATGCTACCTTATAGCTAACTTAAACCGAGTCGCACGCATCCCTCGTTGTCCTCTGTGTGGTGTACTGGAGACGCTTATACGTAGAATTAAGGGCTGGAAAGCTAGATGTGAAAAATACATGGGAGTTAGGGGGAAGGGGTTGTGGGCAATGCATTGATTTGGGTTGATCCCGAAGTGCAAAAACGCATAGGAAAAGAGTTGAAGGAAGAAGTACCCTCGGAACGGATTAGAACAAGAAGCATACGGACGAGCGAGCCCCGATGCGAAATCAGAATGGAATATAATGAAATGCGACAAAATGGCGAACGGCATACGTTTCGAGAGGGGTATATCGGAGAAATAAAATTATATTAGCATCAGGATGAAATTGAATTAGTTAGTTAAATACCTGCAACATGAAAGTTAGTATATTACGCGATAACTCATTCGCACTAATGGATCAATCCAATAGTGCGAATAAGTTATTTGACGGTATCATAGAACGCGACGGACGGAGTACGAACAAAAGCTAGTGATTCTACAAAAGTTAAAAAGATTCTAATACTTCAGTCAATCTCCAATCGGTTTAAGACCGGGAGCAAATATATGCAAACTCTAAATTGAATCGCGAACCATGCGTAGCTCTTAGCTTGACGTAGACTTCCAAAGATCATGTATTCTTTGGAAACCGACGTCAATTACCGAGTCTCACCTAGGGGAGGTGGCTACGCAACGAGCGAGACTCGTCCGAAATTCATTCTACGTTTCTATAATTTACGACTCTAACGTTAAACAAATGATAAGTTGTTGAAAGTGTTTAATTAAGTGTAGGATGAACTTCGGATTCACATGAAATTACAATGGCGACCTATTCTAAGTGGCGGATATCGCATTCGAGGATACGCTTGTTCAACTTAAAGCGAGTGCAAGAAAGTGAAGCTAATATGCACTTGAAAATTGTCGTGCATTGCAAAGGGATTTCGATACGGAAAGCTAAGGTGGGACTCTAATATCGCAACACTAAACTATATGCAATGATCGATTGATCATTAAAAAATGATCCGAAAACCACCCAAAGTGGGTGTTCGGTAATAAACGCGAGCAATTAAAAATCGCGTCGCGACCGAAACTACCGAGTTCGCAATCGCTGGCCAACATCGTCGAACAGTGCACAACGCACTCTCATGCACTTAATAATTGCATGCCAAATGCGTTCTCGCGAGCCGCCCCCGCCTTCAACCGTGTCACGGCATCCATGCCGCGACTTACGCGGTCGCTGGGGCGACGCCATGGCGATAAAACTCACGGGGCTCAGCTAGGGTTCGAGCACGGCCCTACAAATGGATGCGACAGTCCACCCCTGCCGACTAACGGATGCAGGAACGCCCCACAAACTGGCGGTGCGCCCCACAACGGCGACCAGTGGAAGGAGCATGCCGCTGTCCCCCAACGCGTAACGCGCGGGACCCGTCCACCTGCAGGACCTAACCCTGGTCGAGAGCAACCACCGCTCCATCCGACACAGCGCCGCAGTTCCCCGACTGGACACCGGTAGTCGCATCGCCATGACGCCGCCCCAACAACCGCGGCGCGAACATGGAATATCGTGCAACGGTGAGATTGGAGAAGACTCGCGAGAGCGTCTTACAGAAGCATGCAATTAAAAAGCGCATGTCGCACCACGGCGGCGAACGAGTGCGCCATGCAAAGCCCTCCGACACCGAACGATTGCGAAACTATATACGCGCGAGAACACTGAATTGTTCTTTGCGATACGATGACGGGGATCGAGTGAAAGTGAATCTTTCCGCTTTAAGTTGGACAAGATTTCCTTGTGCGAAAATCGCCTACACCAAAATGTACATGCTTATGCTACCTTATAGCTAACTTAAGCCGAGTCGCACGCATCCCTCGCTGTCCTGTGTGGTGTACTGGAAACGCTTATACGTAGAATTAAGTGCTGTAAAGCTAGATGTGAAAAATAAATGGGGGTTAGGGGGAAGGGGAAGGGGAAGGGGTTGTGGGCAATGCATTGATTTGGGTTGATCTCGAAATGCAACAGCGCATAGGAAAAGAGTTGAAGGAACAAGAACCCTCGGAGCGGATTAGAACAAGGTGCATATGGACGAGCGAGCCCCGATGCGATATCAGAATGGAATATAATGAAATGCGACAAAATGGCGAACGAGACATAAGTTTCGAGCGGGGTATATCAGATAAATAAAATTATATTAGCATTAGGATGAAATTAAATTAGTTAGTTAAATACCTGCAACATGAAAGTTAGTATATTACGCGATAACTCATTCGCACTAATGGATCAATCCAATAGTGCGAATCAGTTATTTGACGGCATCATAGATCGCGACGGACGGAGTACGAACAAAAGCTAGTGATTCTACAAAAGTTAAAAAGATTCTAATACTTCAGTCAATCTCCAATCGGTTTAAGACCGGGAGCAAATATATGCAAATTCTAAATTGAATCGCGAACCATGCGTAGCTCTTAGCTTGACGTAGATTTCCAAAGAATGCGTGTTCTTTGGAAACCGACGTCAATTACCGAGTCTCACCTAGGGGAGGTGGCTACGCAACGAGCGAGACTCGTCCGAAATTCATTCTACGTGTCTATAATTTACGACTCTAACGTTAAACAAATGATAACTAGTTGAAAGTGTTTAATAAAGTGTAGGATGAACTTCGGATTCACATGAAATTACAATGGCGACCTATTCTAAGTGGCGGATATCGCATTCGAGGATACGCTTGTTCAACTTAAAGCGAGTGCAAGAAAGTGAGGCTAATATGCACTTGAAAATTGTCGTGCATTGCAAAGGGATTTCGATACGGAAAGCTAAGGTGGGACTCTAATATCGCAACACTAAACTATATGCAATGATCGATTGATCATTAAAAAATGATCCGAAAACCACCCAAAGTGGGTGTTCGGTAATAAACGCGAGCAATTAAAAATCGCGTCGCGACCGAAACTACCGAGTTCGCAATCGCTGGCCAACATCGTCGAACAGTGCACAACGCACTCTCATGCACTTAATAATTGCATGCCAAATGCGTTCTCGCGAGCCGCCCCCGCCTTCAACCGTGTCACGGCATCCATGCCGCGACTTACGCGGTCGCTGGGGCGACGCCATGGCGATAATACTAACGGGGCTCAGCTAGGGTTCGAGCACGGCCCTACAAATGGATGCGACAGTCCACCCCTGCCGACTAACGGATGCAGGAACGCCCCACAAACTGGCGGTGCGCCCCACAACGGCGACCAGTGGAAGGAGCATGCCGGGGTCCCCAACGCGTAGCGCCGAGACCTGTCCACCTGCAGGACCTAACCCTGGTCGAGAGCAACCACCGCTCCATCCGACACAGCGCCGCAGTTCCCCGACTGGACACCGGTAGTCGCATCGCCATGACGCCGCCCCAACAACCGCGGCGCGAACATGGAATATCGTGCAACGGGTGAGATTGGAGAAGACTCGCGAGAGCGTCTTACAGAAGCATGCAATTAAAAAGCGCATGTCGCACCACGGCGGCGAACGAGTGCGCCATGCAAAGCCCTTCGACACCGAACGATTGCGAAACTATATACGCGCGAGAACACTGAATTGTTCTTTGCGAAACGACGACAGGGATAGAGTGAAAGTGAATCATTTCGCGTTAAGTTGGACAAGATTTCCTTGTGCGAAAATCGCCTACAATAAAATGCACATGCTTATGCTACCTTATAGCTAACTTAAACCGAGTCGCACGCATCCCTCGCTGTCCTGTGTGGTGTACTGGAAACGCTTATACGTAGAATTAAGTGCTGTAAAGCTAGATGTGAAAAATAAATGGGGGTTAGGGGGAAGGGGAAGGGGTTGTGGGCAATGCATTGATTTGGGTTGATCTCGAATTGCAAAAACGCTTAGGAAAAGAGTTGAAGGAACAAGAACCCTCGGAGCGGATTAGAACGAGGTGCATATGGACGAGCGAGCCCCGATGCGATATCAGAATGGAATATAATGAAATGCGACAAAATGGCGAACGAGACATAAGTTTCGAGCGGGGTATATCAGATAAATAAAATTATATTAGCATTAGGATGAAATTAAATTAGTTAGTTAAATACCTGAAACATGAAAGTTAGTATATTACGCGATAACTCATTCGCACTAATGGATCAATCCAATAGTGCGAATAAGTTATTTGACGGTATCATAGAACGCGACGGACGGAGTACGAACAAAAGCTAGTGATTCTACAAAAGTTAAAAAGATTCTAATACTTCAGTCAATCTCCAATCGGTTTAAGACCGGGAGCAAATATATGCAAACTCTAAATTGAATCGCGAACCATGCGTAGCTCTTAGCTTGACGTAGATTTCCAAAGATCGTGCATTCTATGGAAACCGACGTCAATTACCGAGTCTCACCTAGGGGAGGTGGCTACGCAACGAGCGAGACTCGTCTGAAATGCATTCGATTGTTTAATAATAATTTATATGTATGTTTTATAACATTTAATATGGAAGTTGCAAGATATTAAAAGGCTCAGTGAAGTAGGTGTTGAGGTCCCAAAATAAATTGAATGAGCACGAAATAAAGCCAAATGAATTACGAATGAAAGAACTTGATCGAAGACTTCGAAAAAGAGATTTCGATAAAATCTTCGTGACTCATAATTGAATGGAAAGCTATTAGATTCGCAGCGTAACAAAGTAAAATATATTAGGTTAATTGAATATAATACAAAAGAGGGTATAATGGAATATTAGAGAATGGAGTAAGATGATGTAGCTGTAATGTACTGGAATAAAATACAATAGAATACAGAAAAGTAAAATTAATCATTGAGAGTTTATTTGTTTACAGCCTAAATTCATTAAGTTTGTCAAATAGTCTGATTAAAACGATATATGGAATATCGATTACAGCATTTATCGAGTATGCTGTTCGATTTTTGTCGATTCGAAACTATTAAAGAACTGGATACAGATTTCTTTTTCAGATGATGTTAAGATGTAGAGTTAAATCGAGGTTTTCGTTACTACGATTGATTTATTTAATATACTTATATTTCGCAACTCCAAGTTTTTAGTTTTGTTGCAGTGCGAAATAAATTTTTAATTCCCGATCGCAACATAAAAATGTGTTTGAGGGATACTGATAGATCCCCGAACGTTGTGCGTTCAGTTTGTATATATTACGTTGCACACACGCAAAATATGCAAAAATCGATATGTGCGAGTGCCATCATTTCTAAAATCAATATTAATTGTTCAAAATTATTTATATTATTTAATATTTAACGCATAATTTTGCAGATGCCACTCACATATGTCGATTTTAACACAAAGCATGCAATGGACAATTACAATTAGCGAGCATAGTGATAAAATAGTATAACAACTATTATATACCACCTTATTTTCTTCGCGCTGGCTGAAAATTTTGCAAAGAAAAGTGATTAATAGAAATTAACATCCTAACTTGACCCTATCTTTCAATTGACTCGATTGAATAAATTTGTTTTAATATGAAAAATTTAGAAATGAAGTTAAAATGAAAAAAGAAAGAAAAATCTAATTCAATATTCAACTCCGATAAGCGGAGCAATATTTTATTTAAATATCAAGAGATTCGAAATTCAAAGTAAATTCTCGAAGAATATCAAAGCGTTTGATTCAATTTAATACTTTGATTTTCGAATCTACTTGTCGCTCAATACGTTCTTGCACTTCTATAAGATTTTACGGATGGTCAAGGAAAGCAAATGAAAGTTGATAATAAGCAAAATTTCGAAAACGTGGCTTCTGATTTAATGTTTTAAGTTTTTCTTTACGTTACATTAAAATTCTAACGCGTGAAGTGCAAGAAAGCCCTACTCTAGGCTAAGAAATGTACCATAAAAATGTAACATTTACGATTGCTATTGTACTAAAGTACAATAACATTCGTGATCACTATGCTCGCTTAAAAAGTGATAAAATACAACCGGCCCCCGTGTCGTTTCGGACCTTTCATCCTACGACATGATTGGGGACCGGAGGAATCGTAAAGCATGCGACTCACCGATCGCAGAATCTTCTATGGCACCCCGAAACAGCTCGAAATCGGCAGCAATCCTCGTGCCTCCTCTAGTTCTGGCACCAAAATGTAGTTTCTCGTTCAAATTCACCGGGCCGTCATCCTTCTTTGCATAGCGTTCTGTAAATATTTAATCAAAAGCTTTAGTGGGATTCGTTTCAAAAGAGGATATAGAAGATTTTGCAAACAACATACACAAACAGATGCAAGTGTACTCCAGAATTTAGAAAATATTACGTGTGTAATTACAGAAATACACGCGAACACGTATAAAATATAGCATGCAAAAATTCGAAAGTTAAATCGTTAAAGCGTTTGCGAGAACAAGCATTAATCGAAAAAAAAAATTGTGAAAACTCGCGATAATTAATAAAGAAGCACTCGCGAAAACGTAAGTTAATCGAAGAAAAAAGATTCGCGTAAGCGTGCATTAATCGAAAAAAACATTCGTGAAAACTCGCGATAATTAATTAGGAAACACTCGCGATAACGTAAATTAATCAAAAAAAAAGATTCGCGTAAGCATGCATTAATCGAAAAAAACATTCGTGAAAACTCGCGATAATTAATTAGGAAACACTCGCGATAACGTAAATTAATCGAAAAAAAAGATTCGCGTAAGCATGCATTAATCGAAAAAAACATTCGTGAAAACTCGCGATAATTAATTAGGAAGCACTCGCGATAACGTAAATTAATCGAAAAAAAAGATTCGCGTAAGCATGCACTAATCGAAAAAAACATTCGTGAAAACTCGCGATAATTAATTAGGAAGCACTCGCGAAAACGTAAGTTAATCGAAAAAAACATTCGTGAAAACTCGCGATAATTAATAAAGAAACACTCGCAAAAACGTAAGTTAATCGAAGAAAAAGATTCGCGTAAGCATGCATTAATCGAAAAAAAAAATTCGTGAAACCTCGCGATAATTAATTAAGAAGCACTCGCGAAAATGTAAGTTAATCGAAAAAAAAGATTCACGTAAGCATGCATTAATCGAAAAAAACATTCGTGAAAACTCGCGATAATTAATTAGGAAGCACTCGCGAAAACGTAAGTTAATCGAAGAAAAAGATTCGCGTAAGCATGCATTAATCGAAAAAAAAAACATTCGTGAAAACTCGCGATAATTAATTAGGAAGCACTCGCGAAAACGTAAGTTAATCGAAAAAAACATTCGTGAAACCTCGCGATAATTAATTAAGAAGCACTCCCGAAAATGTAAGTTAATCGAAAAAAAAGATTCGCGTAAGCATGCATTAATCGAAAAAAATATTCGTGAAAACTCGCGATAATTAATTAGGAAACACTCGCGATAACGTAAATTAATCGAAAAAAAAGATTCGCGTAAGCATGCATTAATCGAAAAAAACATTCGTGAAAACTCGCGATAATTAATTAGGAAGCACTCGCGATAACGTAAATTAATCGAAAAAAAAGATTCGCGTAAGCATGCATTAATCGAAAAAAACATTCGAGAAAACTCGCGATAATTAATTAGGAAGCACTCGCGAAAACGTAAATTAATCGAAAAAAAAGATTCGCGTAAGCATGCATTAATCGAAAAAAACATTCGTGAAAACTCGCGATAATTAATTAGGAAGCACTCGCGAAAACGTAAGTTAATCGAAAAAAATATTCGTGAAAACTCGCGATGATTAATAAAGAAGCACTCGCGAAAACGTAAGTAAATCGAAGAAAAAGATTCGCGTAAGCATGCATTAATAAAAAAAAACATTCGTGAAAACTCGCGATAATTAATTAGGAAGCACTCGCGTAAACGTAAGTTAATCGAAAAAAATATTCGTGAAAACTCGCGATAATTAATAAAGAAGCACTCGCGAAAACGTAAGTTAATCGAAGAAAAAGATTCGCGTAAGCATGCATTAATCGAAAAAAAAAATTCGTGAAACCTCGCGATAATTAATTAAGAAGCACTCGCGAAAATGTAAGTTAATCAAAAAAAAAAGATTCGCGTAAGCATGCATTAATCGAAAAAAACATTCGTGAAAACTCGCGATAATTAATAAAGAAGCACTCGCGAAAACGTAAATTAATCGAAAAAAAAGATTCGCGTAAGCATGCATTAATCGAAAAAAACATTCGTGAAAATTTGCGATAATTAATTAGGAAGCACTCGCGAAAACGTAAATTAATCGAAAAAAACATTCTTGAAACCTCGCGATAATTCATTAAGACGCACTCCCGAAAATGTAAGTTAATCGAAAAAAAAGATTCGCGTAAGCATGCATTAATCGAGAAAAAAAATTCGTGAAACCTCGCGATAATTAATTAAGAAGCACTCGGGAAAATGTAAGTTAATCGAAAAAAAACATTCGTGAAAACTCGCGATAATTAATTAAGAAGCACTCCCGAAAATGTAAGTTAATCGAAAAAAAAGATTCGCGTAAGCATGCATTAATCGAAAAAAACATTCGTGAAAGCTCGCGATAATTAATTAAGAAGCACTCGCGGAATATTCACTAATTAATAAGTAGACACTCTTAAAACATGCAGTAATCCATGCGTGAACATATTCACTAACCGGCACTAGGGTCCATTGATGACTATCCCTGGACACAGGAGACAGAGGTGGAAATGCTGGTGACCACTCGCGAGCACACGCGTTAAAAAACGATAAAACACTCGCGGATGCCCGCGGGTACGCGCGCGAACCCGTTACTATACGCGCGATGTGTCAGAATATGTTCGGTAACATATTGACAGGTGATGTGTACAGTATGACAATCAGACAACAACTGAGCTCCAGAGGTTATTACCGAGTTGCGCAGATTGCTAAAAATGCACCGAAGCATGAAGTCTTGTTTACTACTGGAATATCGTTATTTTCTTAAACTGAAATATTATTTTTAATGTAAAATTCTTTTATTTTTCTTTATTAATTATAATCTCGTAAACTTTAATTGTTTATGCAATAAATTATTATAGTACCTACTAGCCTCCATCGTTTTTTTCATTTTTTAATAAGCAAATATAACAAATTGCTGGTGAAAAATAGAATTCTTTTAAATTTCATGGTACTTAACGAAATACAATTAAATTAGTTGAGAATTATTTCTCTTTATTAATAATAATTTATTAAATCTTAATTGTTTATGCAATAAATTATTATAGTACCTACTAGCCTTCATCGTTTTTTTCATTTTTTAATAAGCAAATATAGCAAATTGCTGGTGAAAAATAGAATTCTTTTAAATTTCATGGTACTTAATGAAATACAATTAAATTATTTAAGAATTTCTTATAATTTTTAAACAACTAGTCAATACTTGCAGTTGCATTTGTAATAATTTTAATCCTTTATTAGAATTTTAATAATAAATGAAAACAATATTGCGTACAGTGTGTTCTTTTAATAATTATTCAATCTCTTTGGATGATAGATTCTCTAATACCCTTTATATTAAATAATTTATGTAATTTTGATTGTTTTTGCAATAAATAATTGTAATACCGATTACCTGGTATTGTTTAATCATCTTTAATTATGCAAATACGAATGATTCTTAATGCTAAATAAAGGCATTACTATAATACCTTGTATTCAATGGATTGTAATTACATTATCAAAAGTTTTGTATGGTTTCTAAACTATTTATCTTATTTTAAAATTTTATGGGATTCCTTTAATATTTTATTAAATTATTTATAGGAAACATTCAAAAGATATCTAGAAGACAATGCTGTTTTACGATTAAAACATATTTCCAGTTGCATTTACCTCTTAATTCCTACATGGTGATACTACTTTATTAATCTAGAAATGTTATTGTCACTGTATAGTTTGTAATTTGACAAATATTTATAGAATACTTTCGTTATATTATTTTTCAAGGCTTTTGTGAATTTTCTATTAAGAGGTGGGGTCTTTTGAAAATGAATTTATTATAAAGAATTTGCTCAATTTTCTTTGCAATTGTATAACATATTTTTCAATTCATTGCAAGTATTGAAGCGTGAATTACCTTTGTTTTCGCCTTGCTTACTATTCCATGACATATATAATTTCGTTATTTCTCTTTATTCATCATAATTTCTTGAATTTTAATTGTTTATGCAATAATTTATTGCATTACCAATTAGCCTTCATTGTTTAGTTACTTTTTGATTGGCAAATATAGTCAACTTTTGGCGCAAAATAGAATTACTTTTAGTTTCATGGTATTTAATGAATTACAATTAAATTGTGTACAATTTTTAATAATTTTATACATTTAGGCAATATTTGCGATCACTTAGGTAAAAGCTTTAATATTTTATTAAAACCTTTATAACAAATCTGAATAATATTGCGTAAAATGTGTTCTTTTAACGATTAATCAAGTTTTCGGATGATAAATCGATGATGTCCTTTAAAAACAAATAATTTACTGAATATTATAATTGTTTATACAATGAATTTTTGCAGTTCCCATTGTCCGGTATTATTTAATTATTTTTAATTTTGTAAATGTAAAAGATTATTAACACTAAACAGAGGCACTTCTAAATTTCCTTGTATTCAATATATTGCAATTAACTTATTTGAAGTTCTGATAGTTTTTAAACTATCGAACCTATATACTTCAGTTCATGTAATATCTTTAATATTTCGTTAGTAAATAAGAAAAATAGCCTGTAAAATTTTATTGATTAAAGGATATATACTTTTAATATTTGAATAATGATGTTTGCTTATTTGTTTGTTAATCTAAAATGTTATACACCTCTGCTTCTATTGTGATTATGATTTTAGTAAAATCATGAGAAACTTAAGATTGGAAAAATACATTTCTATTAATAAAATAATTCTAATGCTTACTATGAAGTTGTCAATTCTAATTAGTAAAAGGAAATGTGTCTCAACTTTTACCATTTCTATTCATAATTTATAATTGCGCGCAAAGTAATGAACAATTTCAGTTCTACACAATGCTTTTGTAGTAGAAATTTACGATTACTTTCATTTGTTATTTTAAATGTAAAAAGTTACTGAACCTGTAAAATTCGATACGAAGTGACAAGTAAATAGAATTATAAAACTAAATACCGCAGGATTATTTATGAATACACTCTTCCAGATAGGAAAAATGTAGATAATTTATAGGAAATGAATATAGTATTCCATACGCGTTATCGTTCAATTAATTTTTATTAATCGTTATTTTACATTAACGACGATACCGTAACTTTACTTATTTCAAATTCGCGCTGAGTCGTTCTGCGCAGCCGCGGCTGGCTGCTGGCCCGTGACGCCGGTCGAGCTGACCCTTTCCGGCGTGGGACGCCATCGTGTACGGACGTTTGACAGGTCGAACGAAACGCGTCTCGCATAATCGCCAATCATAAACGCGTTTTTACGGGTTATAGCTTCGTGATTTCGTGTAATTTAACCCGTTCGCTACTATTAACGGTCGGCAGTGTTAGATTTTTATTTTTATTTGTTTTTATATCACCGATTCGATACAAATTCAATTCGCCTACAGTATTTCGCGACCGGAAGTGTTAGACTTTTATCTTATTTTTTTTATTAACGAGTGGTGGTTCCTGGATATAGGACTGCATCCTGGATACTACTGATGCTACTGATGATCTACCCAGTGCAGGCTATGGGGACCATAGAAGACGCGTGATGCTAATCGCCATACGGTGAGTCATATTTCATTGTTCCTCCGGTTCCCAATCATGTCGTAGGACGAATGGTCCGAAACGACACGGGAATTGGTTGTATTTTTTATTATTATTGCGAGCATAGTGACCACGAGTATTTTATTACTCGTGTACATTGATATATTATTTGTTAGGGCTTTCTTGTGTCTCGCGTTTGCATAAATTTATTACATCCATTTCTGTTTCATATGATTTTATAACTTTACACAATTTCATTATATTGAGTATTATTATTTGCATTAGAATTTCATATTATCTCATACTAAAGCTTCGATCTGTTACACACAAAAACTTTCGAAGGACGTTCGAGCTTGCTTACGTAATGTAAACATGAAAGCATTTCGCGACGAGCTGGCAGGTGGTATCGAAGCGACAACTGTTGAACACTTGTTCATTGTCTTCGATTCTTAGAATTGTCGCTTCGATAATCCTACCACTCGAGGGTTTTTTTAACATGTTCATTCAGAGCTTGGAAATATATTTCATGTAGTGAATAGGAAACAGTTTACTTTGTATTAAAATAAATTTCCAAATTACCCAGCTCTGAATACGTACCTTTACCCTTCCCATTCCTTCAACGTAATAAAATAAAATATGTGAAATAAATAAAGTGAATAAAACAAACAAAACCCTTCCTTGTGTTTTATTATCCTCTTCTCTGAAAAAAGTGTTAGATCGTTAGCTATGTTACTAATTACATTTTTAGCTGGGATTCATAGCACACATGAAGACGCAAGGTTAGTCATATTTTTGTGTTCAATTATTATGTGTAGTATTGGCCGTTTTATCCATCCATTCTTATACATATCAATTTTTTAAACTCGGTATTTCAATTTCGTCGTTCGGCGTCGAATTGCAATATTTTCTTTGTGCATATTTGTTATTCTACGGTGTCAAACTTCGGGTGCTTGAGCGGCGGCCGCTACATGTAATAGGCTAGCAAATTATTCATGATACAAACTCCACTTTAAATTCAAAATATTGTTTTTTCTCAGCTCAGAATTAAATAAATGTTAGAATTTTCAATTTAAATAAATATCTTTTATACAAATTTACAAGTAAGCAATTCAGGAGATTTAATTAACTTCGAAAATTGTCATTCAGATATTATAGTCTTGAATTTAGGAATATCTATAAATTTAAAATTCATTAATTAGTGCTTCTTTTTATTTGATCTGTTGTTCTTTCGAAGTTGTTTAGTCCGGAAGCTTTTTTTTTTAACGCACGTAGGGAACAGTCGAACATTCATAAAGGAATTGTGGATGTTTATGCAAATTAATATTTTTATTAGTACAATTAAAGGAATCGAGCTTAAATAAAAATTTATATCTTGCATATTGAGTGTATTTCGTGCTTCTACATTTATTTGAATTTCTCATTAATGCATAAACATCTATGGTTTAATATCGAGTTGCTGCAAATGTTTTGTTGAATTCATTCTCATCTGCTTGCCGAAGAAGAAGGAAATCTACAGCTGTATCTTTGAAGAGGCCCCGTGATACGAAGAGGGCTGCAACGTAATGGTTGTCCATATTAGAGTAAACGTTCTGTTCTACGATGGACAACTATTTTTTATTTTACTTTATCACTATGCTCGCTATGTGTTCTTTATCTATTTTACACTATTGTCCAAAATCGAGAAGTACTAACACAGATTTCGTTCCCAAATAAAATATAATATTATTCTGTGCAACAAGTTTTGAATACTCAATTTTCAATTAATTAAAACATTTCTGTGTACTACTTGATATTTGGGTCATTTATTGTTTAATGCAAGCGGTAAGTCTTTTTTTATCGTTTCTACTCACATTTTCGAGAGCATATAAAGTGCTTCATCGAATATTTAAATCATAATTACGAATATTCAACGTTTAACTAAAACTTAAAGCTTATTAAATTGGTGTTGCAAATTAATACAGTCTCTCAAGTTTTCTGATATGAATATTTTATTTTATCTAATATTTCAAGCTTATTAAATTAATGTCTTGCATTATTAGAGGCTCTCGGGTATGTTTACGATTTTCTTTTTTTAATTGTCATTTTATTTTAGAAAAAGTAATGATTTTGACAAATGCTTAAACTATCTCTGTTAACATCCAAAGTATTATAATATTATTGGAACAAAATACATTAATTTCAGTTCCAACATTAAAATTCTTAATTTATAAGTAATAATCAATTTTTTTATTTCAACGTTTTAATTACAAAATTTTTAAAATCATTAATTACTATAAGTACTCCTTTGGGTACTTTGCAAAATCTGTTAATCTTCTCAGAATTGTTTAGTTTTTCGGAAGCTATTTTTCAACGAACGTAGGGATTATTCAAACATTTCTAAGTGAACGTGTAGTTTAAGAAAATTCATAATTTGACGAACTACTTTAAAAAAGTAGAATTCGAACAAAGTAAAAAATATTTAACTGCTACAACCTATAAATTAGTTTTAATATTTCATATATTTTACGTATTGCATTTTCTATTTTGTATTCGTTTCGGTTTCCCATAGATGTTTCGCTCGATGAAGAAGTTAGGAAGAGGCCTGCCAGAACTTGGAAATTAGTACCGCGAATGAGCATAGTTTATAGGTTTTGCCCACGGTTTTTCCGCTTTTCAGAGAGTTTCGAAAATAGTCAGTATATAGGTTCTACCAATTTAGGAGTTATGGAAAGTAGGATCTCCGAGGGAAGGGTTTAGGGATTTACAGATTAGAGAGTTTATGATAGGGGGTTAAAGGGTAGGGAGTATCTAGATTCAAACCCTCCGTTTAGGCGGAGTTTGGTTTAGTAAAGTAGTAGTTTACTAGTACCTTTAAACTTGGTACCTTTTGTCCAGTAGTCAGCGTGGCCGTGGCGCGTATATACTCTCAGGGCCCTCCGTTCACGCGGAGCTTGTTTGTTGAAAGGTCACAGCCACGTTGCAATTCGAGTCCTTTTTTATTTGTTAGGGGTACCGGGGGTGGGTTTCGCGGTCGTGACGTTGGGTGTACGCGGTCGTAACGTTGGGATACGCGGTCGTAACGTTCGCGGTACGCGGTTTAAGGGGTGGATTCAAACCCTCCGTTCACACGGAGTTAGGTTTAGTAAAGTAGTAGTCTGTAAGTACCTTTAAATTTGGTACCTTTTGTCCGGCAGTCAGCGTGGCCGTGGCGCGTATATACTCTCAGGGCCCTCCGTTCACGCGGAGCTTGTTTGTTGAAAGGTCACAGCCACGTTGCATTCGGATGCTTTTTTATTTGCTAGCGTATTCCGGGGGTGGGTTTCGCGATCGTAGGGTTGGGGGTATACGGTATATGGGGGAGGGGGGTGGGAGCAAACCCTCCGTTTATGCGGAGTTTGGTTTAGTAGTTCAATTCTGTACATTTTGGTACATTCAGTCCGGGGGCCAGTCTGTTTCTAGCGCGTATATACACTCAGGGCCCTCCGTTACCGCGGAGCTTGTTTCGTTGAAAGGTTATAACCAGGCTGGACTCGGGCTTTTTTGGTTAGGTTCACGCGCGCGTGGGTTGTGGGAGTGGTGGGTTTAGGGAATTCGGTGAGCAGGCGCGCGTGGGGTTCTATGGGTGTAGAGTCAAGGGGTATTAGTAGGGCAAAGGTATGGAGATAATCGGTGTAGGAATACGGGACACCAACCAATCGGTCTGAGATGTGGGAATCGAACTCGGGGCGTTTTTTGCTAGGGGTATGCGACGAGGGTGCATCGCGTTTAAGGGGTTTATGGGTTTAGAGTCGAGGGGTGTAAAAGTTAGGATCACGTATAAGGGTAATCGGTTTTGTGCGTGTTAGGTTCCTGGGTTTAGGGGGTAATAGTATAAGGGTGGGGGCTTTGTGGGTATTCGGGTCTTCGGTGGCGCGGACAACGGGGTGTGGGTTCAAACCCTCCGTTCACCCGGAGTGGGTTCAAACCATCCGTTCACACGGAGTTTGGTTTAGTAGAGTAGTCTTATAGTACTTTATAGTACTTTGTATTAGATAATCAATTGTGGCCGTGATGCGACCCTTCCGCCGGGGGCCGTCGTGCGCAGGTGTGATCCTTCCAGCATTTCAGGGTCCTCCGTTCACGCGGAGCTTGAGTGCGTTTTAGCGTTATAGCCACGTTGAATTGGGGTGCTTTTATATTTCCTTTTGTATTTGCTAACGGTTTCCGGGGGTTGGGTAAGGGGCCGTAGGGTGGTGGGGGGTACGGTAGGGAGGGGGGTGGGCGCAAACCTTCCGTTTATGCGGAGTTTGGTTTAATTGTTCAATTCTGTACATTTTGGTACATTCAGTCCGGGGGCCAGTCTGTTTCTAGCGCGTATATACACTCAGGGCCCTCCGTTGACGCGGAGCTTGTTTCGTTGAAAGGTTATAACCAGGCTGGACTCGGGCTTTTTTGTTAGGGTAACGGGTGTGGGTCGTGGGAGTGGTGGGTTTAGGAAATTCGGTGAGCAGGCGTGCGTGGTGTTCTATGGGTGTAGAGTCAAGGGTGTAAGATCACGTTTGAGGGTAACCGGTTTTTTCGGTGTCAGGTTCCGGGGATCACGGTAATAGTATAAGGGCGAGAGGTTTTTTGGGTATTCGGGTGTTGGGTGCTGGGGTAAAAGTGCAGGGGACGGGGGTGCTGGGTTGGGGGGCAGGGTGGGTGGGTCTCGAAGCGCAGTCACCTCCTCGTGGTGAGACCTGGTAATTGGTGTTGGTTTTCTATTGAGTAATTAGTGGAATACCATACCAAGCTAAGAACTGCGCGAGAAATTTATGATTCA
This sequence comes from Tetrapedia diversipes, assembly GCA_033822845.1. NCBI lineage: Eukaryota > Metazoa > Arthropoda > Insecta > Hymenoptera > Apidae > Tetrapedia > Tetrapedia diversipes. The sequence goes on along the minus strand of JAOPTO010002404.1, from coordinate 329,259 downwards.
ATTAGTTTTGAATAAAACTTCTAATCTGCAATTTGTTGGAAATTTAATAATTTTAAAATAAAAATAAGGTAAGTATAGCGCGGTTGTATAGTCCTATTATGCAACATATCTGATATGTAAAAGTTTATACACCAGGCCGGAAAAAATTGATAATTAATAATTTCTTCGTTAGCTTTCATTTTCCAATCGGTAGTGTATGTTAAATAAGTGTTTTTTCAAATATTTTGTTCTAACAAACGAAAACTAATAAAAATTAAAATAGAGGAAAGCTATAGTGTCTAAAGAACAGGAAACAAAATTAAAAGTTTATAAACAAACGTTGTAAATCCTTTTTTTCGAATTTTTGAGTAATTGTTGAAATATCGAGAATATTGTACGTAATCTGTACGATAAACGTGATCATCTAAGAAATCGCTTGTTATAAATAAATTTCGAGTAACATTTGCATAAGAGGAAAGCATGGAACCTATAAAATGAGAAACGAGCATAAATATTTATAGATAATTGTTGGAAATGTATTCTTTTTTATGATTTGAATATCTGAGCAGTTTTGAACATCGGAACACTATAACCATTTAGCAGAGGAAAGGTGGTACTAATTCGTATATATATTATATGGGAACGAATGTATATTTAAATTTTATAGCTTATACGTAATATTATTGAACTTTTTGCGTATCAAATTAAAGAGGAGGATATGATGATTAATTTCTATTGAATTTTGTTTTAATGTTTTGCCTCATTTTCGAATTAAAAACGTTTATGATAAAATACTGCGATTTTTGACATTGTTGCGCCATCTAGCGGTGATCAGATGTACTTATCTGATTTTTAATTCCGTTATAATAATGAATATCGTAACCAAATTAATATCAGTCGGTAGTGTTGGTTCTAACAAAGAAGAAACATTAAAAAAGTCCAGGAATTTTGACCGGAAATGCGTTTTTATACGAATTGAAAATTTGATCAGTTCGTGGACCTCAAAATACTATAGCCATCTAGCGGTAAAAAGGTAGTACTAATCGTCCCGATATAGATTATATGGGAATCAATATATATTGAAATTTCACAGCTTATAGGTAATATTTTTGAACTTTCTGCCTATCAAAATAAAGGAGAGGATCTAGTAATTAATTTCTATTGAATTTTTATTTAATTTTTCCCTCTCTTGTTTTAAATAATAACCTGTTGCTTTGAAATAGAGCGAATTCGGACATCGTTATCCCATCTAGCGGTGAGCTATAATACTAGCTGGATTGCTATTCCTTTTATAACGAATGTTGCTTTTCAATGAATGTATGATCTTTAAAAATGTATATCAAGCTAAGAACTACTCATATGCGAGATCGATTGAGGTTTTTCAAAATTTTGCACTTGTCCTTTTGAAACCGATTAATTTGTTTATATCATTAGACTTTACCATCACTTAAAAATTTCTTTCCTGTTTATTCATTCCCGTTCTTATAATAGTTTCAAATAATTTAATCATATAAATTGTTTAATATCCAGTTATGCGAATGAGTTAGCATTTAATATGTAATTGCATAATTTTTGTTTGACTGCCCAATTCGGAAATGACCACTATTGTTCTTTGCCTGGTCGTCATACGATAAATGCAATGTTTGAGTCGGTATGTCAGTGCTATTAAAGACGAAAGTTTATAAATTAATTTATGTACTCTTAACTCGTGTTTGGTCCAGCCATCGTTGTGCTATTAATTATTTTCATGTAGAAATATTATATTTTGAAACTCGATAATTTTTGTAACATGCACCCCGATTTTATCGACCGCGATGGTTGAACTGAATGCGCTTCCTAAAGTTCTCGCTCTGAGTCATAGGTGGCACCTCGAAACGTTTCTTTCTTGCTCGACTGATATTTTAGATTGTTAGATTCGTAGTCCCATAAGATGTAAGAGACATTCTATTTTATTTGAGCGTGTTTTTTAAATTGAGGTTGCTTGATGTATGCATAATTTTATCATTTTTATCATTAATTTTTAGTTTATTGTCAACCACTGAAACGTACACTTTCATTTTAAGTATGCATGATTCCACTAATTATATGATTCCTGACAATTCCATTACTTCGTTTGCACATCGCACACACTTTGCGTTTATAGTCGAAAGCTTGTTTCTAATGTAATCTAATTCACTTCTCGCAGATTAAGTGGTTCAGTGAGCGGAATAATTTCAGAAGTCAGTTTTGACGTATTTCTGTACTATTTTTCTCTCTCTCCCCCCACTCGTATAAATAATAATAATACTTTTATTATTTATTCCTCTCTCCTTCTGCTCGTACAAACCAATAAATATTCCCCGAATATGTACACAAAGAATTTCCTGAAATTTCTTTTATTTGCAAGAACAGATAACGCGGTTTAAATATCACAGATCGTTTATACAATAAAACACGTGGTGCAACAATCAAAGAAATCAATAACAAATGCGACGTGGACGAATCCAGAAATTTGGTCCGGATTAATAACTGGAAAATTTGATAAACACCTTATCTTTCCCTGTATGTGAATCACCGATTTAACATCGGATCGCGGCCTCGCGCATTAGATCACGGTAAACAAAACGAATCGCATCTACGATCGAGACACGATCGTAATCACAATTTACGATTGGGTCGCGTTTTTCTCGTTTTCGGTCAGACTTAATGTGATTTACCCGAATACACGAAAACGTATGAGTGTGCGTAACAGTTGACTAAACACATACAGCGATAATACGTTGAAGTGGCATTATCGTGTGTTCATCTTCGTGAAAATTTCCTATCGGGGCCACCGCAATCTATATAAACTCTGTCAAGCGATTTCAAACAACTCAGTGTTCGGTTTTGACGTCGACAAGTGTCGTTTGCGAGTTTTTTCTCCTTTTTCTTGACACGCACAAACACACACACACACGTGAAAATGAACGGCAAAGTAATTGCACTGTTACTGACAGTCTGTTGTATCCTCATGGTGTACCAAGTGTCAGCTGCTATAGGACCACGTATGTAACTTCGGTGTTTTCATCGTTTTTCATTGAACCATTCCTCGATTTTACTTGGATCACGTGTTATCATAAATCGGTGCTCCACTGTTTGGTGTGAATTCAAATTTTTGAAAACGAAGCTTGTCGTTTCGACACGTTTCGTGGTTCTTGATACATCTAATTAGTTTATTTATATTTATTTGGTAGATTTCATTCGAAAAATTCTTTAATTTACGCGAATTCAGATCTGAAGGACGTATTTGTTCAAGTACATCGTGTAATTTGTAGTACAGTTTGAAAACGTTCGGGTTAAAATTGATTTAGGATGCTTTTTATTTAGCGAATGTTCAAATTTTAAGAATATAAAGTCGTTTAATTTACGATCCAGCTGTGTTTTCGATAATATTGTTGCACTACCACGCGTAACCATTATCTTTTCTTGCAATATTTATTTACTTGTTCTTCGAATCATAGATAACTGTATTTGCGGAAAGCAAACGATTGCGAGGTGTATAGTCGGAAGTAATCTCATACGTTCTAGTAATATTCTTGTTTGTTTATTTGCCGTCAACAGAGTGTCTTCTGCCATTGGAACAAGGCCCATGCAAGGCGTTCTTACTACGGTACGGATACAATCCAGACACGAATCGGTGCGAACTATTTCAATATGGAGGTTGTCGAGGGAACCAGAATAATTTCGACAGCCTTGAGCAATGCCAGCAAATCTGCTCGTGAACATTAGAACAGTATATGTACATGTGCGAGTGTTTAGGAGTGAAACGAGTCATCTACAAAAGTTTAAGGCCAAAGAGTCAACGAAATTAAACTAATTTATAAGGGATAGCATGATAAATAAAATTTGCATTTCGTGCTGATCGATAAATAATGTTTTACCATAATAACAATAAAAATAAACGTATAAACAATATTTGCAGATCATAAAATTATGTTCTAAATTGTTTTTTCATCTTAAACTTTTCTCTGCTACTGTACATAATACTCCTGTAAATACGTATACGATATCCGGCTCAAAAAGAGGTTTACTCAATTTACACATATTCTTTCGATCATCGAATAGGACTGTCGTTTTATGCACGAGTTCATGGAGAATAAAAAATTATATTCTAAACACGCATCCACGTGCCAAGAAATGTTTACTTAACTCTAGGTGTACACAACGTAACGTTTAATTAATTTATAATGAAATTGAATAAACTGTTTTATTGCATAAAGTAAAACAAACTTTTTCATTCGCGATTCGACATTCAAAAAGATAGAAGGTATTCAAGGCTTGAAATACAAAAAAGTGATCCGTTTAAATGCGTGGGGGTTGTTGCGAATCGAAAGGATGAGGTGAAGAAAAGGGATGGGAAGATGATAGGGGTAGTATTTTATTCGGGGCCTGCTTGTGAGCCTCATTGATAAGGCTTACCTAGTTGGTCTATGCCTTAGACATAGGGATGGGAAGGGGATAGGAAGGGGATAGGAAGGGGATAGGAAGGGGATGGGAAGGGGATAGGAAGGGGATAGGACTCAAGCACTTGCGAGAAAGGTAGTTGGTAGATTCCTCCTAGTGGCGAGGGAAGAAAGGTTGCTACAAGTGTATAACAATTGTTGCTTTTATTTAATTTTTCATTTACACTTGGTTTATACGATATTTAGTGTACAAGGGGATTCAAAACTCGTAAATAAATAAATAAATAAACGAATAAATAAATGAATGAATGAATGAATAAATGAATAAATAAATAAGTGAATAAATAAATGAATGAATGAATGAAAAAAAAAATAAATAAGTGAATAAATGAATGAAAGAATGAATAAATAAATAAATAAATGAATGAATGAATGAATGAATGAATGAACGAAAAAATGAATGAATGAATGAACGAAAAAATGAATGAATGAATGAATGAATGAATAAATAAATAAATAAGTGAATAAATGAATGAATGAATGAATGAATAAATAAATAAATGATTAAATAAATAAAAATCTTGATGAATCACACGAAAGTTGTTGCTGCTGAACGTTTTACGAGAAATCGAACGTTCGAAAGTCCGCAATCTGTGATCGAAAAGAAACGCAACGAGTGCGCACGTCGTGCGACATCGTCTCGTCGTTACGCGCATAGCCTTGTTCGTTGAACCGGAACCCGTACGTGTCGCCGGTGATCCTTGTTTCCACTCGTGCTTAAAATTATCCAATTTCTCTATTATCGTCGCGGCCATACGTACCGTGCGTGCGTGTCAGCGGAACGCTTATTATTGGCCACACCTCGCAGCAAAAGAAAATACCTTAACGATCGTACACGGGTTGCCCACCGCTACCTTCTGTCCACTTACATGTCGGATAATAACGATCGTGCGTCGTCGTTTTCTCTTTTTAGAACGAAGATGTCGCGCGTTCTTTTGTGCTCGTGTTAACGGGTAGACGACGACGGTTTTCTTTTCCGTGGCGAACCGTTTTGAGCCTTTTCCTGTCGACAAGGATCGTTCGACCGGGTCAGAGGATGATTTTTCGATGAACGACGTAATTCAGCTTATGGCAGAAACAGGAGTTGTATAGTGCTTCTGAAGGAGAGAGGTGAAATTTTGAAAAAAAAAAAATAAGGGTGATAATCTTGCAAGAATTTTAATCAATATCGTAAGAAGATACCGCTGGACTTCGTTATGAAAAGAAGTTACATAGATTACGTATAACTTTTTATTGATAAATTATGGTTGCCTAGGTTGTGTGTGTATGTAGCTACCCTAATCAATTCTGATTAGATTACATAATGGTAGTCTGATCTGTTTTTGTTTGAATATAAGTTGTACGATATACTTCGATATAAGTTATGCACAGCAGAATTTCGATTATAGGAACTGATAGGGCGACAAACGCGTTTCGATAATAGAACATTCCCATTTTCCTACTTTATTTCGTTAAAAATAGAATCCTATAAGTTCATCTTCTTTCTTTAATTTTTATATGGTTCGATTTATATTGCATCGAGTGACGATATTTTCGCGCGCTTTATGAAAATTCACCCGTGAACGGGCCGACGACTGTTATCGTGGCGTGTAACCTCGCGACGCCGCTGTTGTGTTATCGTGCCTCCGCTTAGCGATCTTATCGAGCCTCTGCTACAAGCGTAACACGCTTCGCTCATTTCCCGAGATTTTATTGACGCTTTGTTCACGCTTTCGTCGGCCGCTTTGACCTTTACCCGGAAACGTGGAAAAACGAAAGCGAGGAAAAGCAAGTGAACGTGATAACGATTTCTTAGAAAATCGTCTTTTTTTTCCCAATCAGCTGAGTCAACTCGCGATGCGAGCGCGTGAGATGACGCGATACGAATCGAATAAACAAATTTCACCGGTTTATTAGTCGCGTAACGATCGATTAAAACGAGCAATCTTTCCGTTTCCCGTATTCCGCGGCGAATCGATGGCGTGTCACATTGAAATTAATCGTTCCCCCAGCCGTCAAACGTAAAATAGGTGCAGCGTGATGAATTTGGGAGGAAGGAAATCTATTTTGAAAGGATGACGACGTAGCGAACCACCTCGAACAATCTATCTCCGCCAGCAGCGGTGATTTACATACAACAAGGCACCGGAATGATTGCCTTTAGAATACATTAGCTCGCATGCTCCGGATACAAGGGAACCAGCAAACAAAGTACGACCAAACTGGGGTGTCCCTGTACTCTCGGCCAAGACATATCGAAGGAGTAACAATCGAATTCAAATCGTCGCGACGTTCAACGCGGAACGTTCGAAAACAGCGCAACGCTTTCAGCCTCGGTTTCTTGCGCAACGCTTGGCTACAAATTCTGATGGCTGTATACAATCCTCGCCTTCTTGAGTTTAGTTTAATTTGCCGAAATTATTATCTGGGGAATTTCGACGCTACTTTGTATTCCTAGAGACTTGTATTCGTATCGATTCACTAAAATTTTACTGCGAAACTTTTCGAGCTTCCATAACTCGTACCAATTGTGAGTTTTCAAAACTTGTAAAGATTGCAAATCTTCGTAGCTCATAGCAATTGTGAACTTTCAGAGTTTGCAAAGCTTGTCACGATTGTGAGCTTTTGGAGCTTGCAAAGTTAGCTGCGATTGTAATTTTTCAGAGCTTGCAGTTATTGTGGCCTTTCAGAGCTTGTAAAGTTCGTGGCAATTGTGAGCTTTCAGAGCTTACAAAGCTTGTCAGGATTGTGACCTTTCAGAGTTTGCAAAGTTCGCAGCTATTGCGACCTTTCAGAGCTTGCAAAACTCGCAGCTATTGCGAGCTCTCAGAGTTTGTAAAGCTTACAGCTATTGCGAGCTCTTGGAGCTTGCAAAGCTTATAGCGATTGTGAGCTTTCAGAATCTCTAAAGAATACGATGTTTCATAATTTGCAAAGCCTAAACAGATCGTAAGCTTTCAGAGCTCGCAAACGTAAGTCATTTCAACGCCGTCGCAAGCCGTTACGCGTGAAACCCTGCACTCCGCGTAAGTACACGGGACTGGGAGTAGTTTCCATGGTCGTAGATTGAGTCGCGAACAAGCGAGGTCCGTCGAGGGCCCTATTAGAATTACTTTCAAGCACCCATTGTGATCTGCACGTTTCCATAGACCGCTGACACAAAAGAAATACAGCGTAGGACAGGACGATAGAGCCCTCGGCTATTGCCACACACGTGGCCGATAACCCGTACGATCCTCCCCGAGCAAACACGCTGTAATTGCATGGGCTCCACATTTTTCCACCCACATACAGAGGAGGCCCGGGCCTCTATCTCTCCGCTCCTTCTTCCTCCTCGTCGACTATAACACGCTCCGTTCCTCGAGGTCCGCTCGCCGTTGCTGCAGCGCCTCGTACTACTTATCGGTACCGGCTTGGGGCAAGCCTGGTCGAACCTAGAATCTGCTCGTGATTCATTCATTCCTCGACTCTTTGTCGCCGATACACCGTTTTGAGTTCTGCAGGATTTAGCCGCTACGTGCGATAGCGACGGGTATTTATAGCAAGCATCCGTCGATCATGGAGAAAGCGTCGATTCGGCATTTTGGTTTTCGAAGTTTAGACAATTCTTTAATTCTTTAATCGCTTCACTTTTATTTTTCACACCTGAATTCCATCTTCCGTTCTGCAAAAATCATTTTATAGAATTTTCCTATAATTATAATATTATAAGGAGATTATAACCAAAGAGTTAACATTGGTAGAATTATGTTAAGTTAAACGTTTAGACGTCATTGGTGTGGAGTGCAAAAATTTCTGTGCAAACTGCGAGCATCTTTTTGCGATCACTCTTTCTTAAAAGTTCCTGGAGTACGTAGAGAGAAATATTCTGTTGGGACGAAAATCTGTTTTCTTTTGCCCCTTTTTTGGGAATGCAGACTTCCTAGGAAACAGAGTACGTATAATTTATAAGACGCGCTGCTTTCTGGCAAATGTTTGCCAGAGAAACGTTTCTTTTAATATTCTTCAAGCATACGAATTCCATCGATCGTCAAACAATGGTGTTTGCCGATGGTACGTTGCGTATCACGTTCAGAAATCAAAAATGGTAATCGCAGTGTATCGAATGAACGTTTATAATTAAAAAGGAAGTCACACGAAAGATTTCATTCTTCCTTACCTGTTTTAATTTCATGCAGCTGAAAGCATACGGAAAAGGCGAAAATTGTGGAAATTTACTTTAATTTAATAGCAGTCCTCAAGTGCACGGTGTTCCATTTTGCCAACCGCTTCAGTTTTAAGACCGAGAAACATTCTTCCAATTAAAACGCCAGAGAAACGAGGTAACTTCGCGGAAACGGAGGCTGAGCCACGAAAAACCCTTCTTTGCGCCATCTTCCCTTCACACAGAATTCCATGGAATTTTTGGAACCCTCAAACTATATCAAATCACAACCTCACGTTGTTTCGTACTAACAACAATAATTTTTACTGCCATGGCAAAGCCATTGGAAGCCATGTAGTTACCTTAACTTTCTTCACGCCTTCATCAAATCTACCAAAATTCCCGAGGTTCTCGCATAAGGCTATACGAATAGCAAATGTCGATTATGTAAAGCCCCAAACGTAGCTTAACCCTTTCGCTTCGAACGTCTCATATATGCAGCATCCAAATGTATTTTGTATTTTAGTAATTTTGTATTTTAATAATTTTGTATTTTAATAATTTTGTATTTTAATAATTTTGTATTTTAGTAATTTTGTATTTTAATAATTTTGTATTTTAGTAATTTTGTATTTTAATAATTTTGTAAGTCTTTTCATATTAAAAATGTAAACATACTTTATAGTAATGACTGTTTTATTCAACAATAGTTGTAATTTAAGACTTAGAAAAAAGTATATACAGAAACCACGCACACTGTGCATATTTCTGACGCGAGTTTTCATTCAACGACGGTACTTCGGCGAACTGGACTGTCGTAGCGAAAGGGTTAAAAACTATCGTTTAAACACCTATCCCGCACACCCTTGCCGAAACAGCGTTTGAAGATTCAAAAGGAAACCCCGTTTATCGTTACAATCGTAACGTCGTCCATCGAACTGCTAACCTCTGTCGGTTGATAAATCACCGTAGCATAGTCGAGGGGGACGGGAAATGTGGCTCGTCCTCCTGCGAGATTCACGAAGCGATATTAACGATAAAGCGGCTGCTGAAATTTACGAGTCACGAAAAGTATAAAGCAGCGTGTCGCTATAAAATCGGTGGCATCATTGCCGGATAGGAGAACGGCCTGGGCCCGGGCCCAATCGTGAGCGAATCGTGGTAATGGAAGCAATTTCGTCGTCTAAACGGATACAAATAGTACGGCGATAATGGAGCGACACGGTGGTTGTTGTGTGTTGGCTTCTCGATACCAGGCATGATTTAATGGACGCCGAAGTCGCTGGTGCACAGGTAACGGGTGTTTTACGGTGATATTATACGGGGTTTGCACTTGGCCGCGCAACTCCCATGGACGGGACACGAGCATTGTACTAGAAACGGTGAAAATAGGCTCCCTTCTTCCGATACCCTCCTCCTCTCGATCCGTGCAAACAACGGACACCGACTGTTGGTCCTCGAGTACGAACGCTTGCCGACTTCATGACCGGTTATTGGTTTATCGCGCGTGCAAGAGTGGCGTAAACGATGTTCCGGTCTTGATTGAATTCCGAAGAAGAACACCTTTTTCGATATCCGTAGGTTAGGTTCACGATATCGATCGTTAGTTTCACGTTTAATAGTTTACGACGGTCACGCGGTGGTCTCCGAATAATCTTTTACCCTCAATTCTATTAAATTCTTAAAAACTATTCTAATTCTTAAATTCTATTAACCTTTTATTAATAGAATTTCAGCGACTCGCAGCGATACGATTTTCAATTCAAAGCTCACCGTTGCCTTTGGTATCCTCGTAAAAAGTAACCAGTGAACGTTTGAATCTACAACGATCGCGATTCCACTGGGAAGTACACCTAAATATGTTCGCGTTCCGCTCGTCCACGTAAATTTCTTCCTGGAAGCTCGCCGGTATCGCGTGACCAGGGGTAAGCATGTTTCACCGAGTCTTCCCGCTCCGTGGATTACCCCGGAGAGTCGAAAAGGCATTCGTAACCATTGGTAATTTTCCTCGTTAAGCGTTCCGCTCGCGGTTACTCGCGATACGCGTGCACGCTCGCCGGGGCTCGAGCACGTAGAGAAGTTATCGTTGCACCCGTGGGGCCGGGGCGAAAACGTGGCCGTTTAAAGTTTCCGGGACGCGTTAAAAGCGGCAGCCTGTAATCCCAGTTTCGGGGGATCGTTCGAAAGAGTGGAACGGCGCCACAACGCGTTGGAATTTCCATAATTAGCGGGGTGGCAAAGGGTACGACTGTTAGCGAGTCGCGAAAGTTCCCGCAGGTTGCTGGCTAACCGATTTGCATCGAAACGCGGGGCTCGTCGTATCAACAGGGGCCTCGCCTGACCCACTTTCCTTATTGCTTCATTCCGTCGGGCTTTCTTTGCGGCCCGTCGAACGCGCGAGAAATTAATTTGTTGCCGGGAACGCCGTTCCCGGGCACCGTTTCGCCGCCATCGCTGCAGGACACGCGGGATCGCTCGATTTATGGGGCAATTTGTGGCGCCGGACAAGCAGATCAAAAATAATGATCGATATATAAATTTGTTTCTTGTCGAGTGTATATATTCGTTGACCGGATCGCTCTATTCATTTTCGGGAATTTATACGGGCTAATTTGGTTCGTATAAATTAACGACCCTAAAGTACGGGAAATCGGCCGAAAACGGGGACGTCCATCAGTTTCTCGCGATTTTTTTCCTCTTACCGGCACCGGGGCGACGTGCGGCATTATCTTTTTACTTTAATGGACCGACCAATATTTCGGTGTCGGGCGTTTTTATCTTGATCTCCGCGAGGTCGGAGCAGCGGAGATCGCTGGTTTTATAAGCGATAAATTTGGGTTAAAAATCGCGTAGCATCGGTACGCGAAACAATAAATCTTCTGTTATGGAATTCGGTTTTTCTTGCGGTATTAAGAGCGACAAAAAGTTGACAGATTTCTGCTAATTGCCAGCCGAAAGCTTGCGCAGCCGTCGTTAATCTGTCACAACTTTCTCTGTTACCCCGTTCTCATTTGACGGCCGACTAGTTACCGCGTTTATGGAATATGATTTACGGTAGGAACGCCTAAGGAAATTATGGCATCTTGGGTTTCCATAATGCCGAGATTTGCCGCTCCCGGAGCCACCTAATCCAGCTGCATGCAAGAAGATCCTCTTATCGTGAGGACACGTTCCCTCGCCGGGTAAGACGATTATCTTCGAGACCTCGCGTGAAAAGATCTGCCTGCCTGACTGCCTCTGAAACTCGAAGAACCACGCGATATTATTCGTACCCGCCGCCGCTTTCTTCCATGGCGGAAATTTTTAATTACCTTTAAGCCGGGTATCTCGATGATCATCGCTGACACGATCGGAACGGTAAGGGAGACCGGGGTAATTTGATACTTTTCTTCAGCTTCAAATTCTAGTTAAGCGGAATCATCCAAATGTATAGGTGGGTTCTTCCACTTTGCATATTTATTTATTTATTTATTTATTTGTTTAAACAGGAAAACCCATTAGATACATAATATGGTACACATGAGGGTATTCTGCAATTTTTCTAAATTTGATTTTGAAATGATAGTAAAGATACGCCGAAGAAATCGATTAGTAAACTATATTTATTGATTGTATCCATAATACGATTAATAGAACATTGCAGTAAAATTTTGAAAGAAAGCGTAACGCGTTGTTAAATGAAATAATAACGTCAATTCGGTCGAGTCGTTATTTTTCATTATTCGACATCGTTATTTTTATTTATTAAGATATAATTGAGCGATGCCCGAAGGGATCAGTTTGTATTTGGTATTCGTGAATTGTTTGTGATCACCGGCGAGGAGGCATGTTGGCAAAAAATCCATCAGTCCGTCAACGATCTCGTGTTGTTGCACGAAACGACCGGAAGATTGCAGGTGCGTGGAAACCATAACATCGAAAATCATACCACAGGGGTAATCTCGAAGATTGCCCGTGGAGTAGGATTCTCCGGGCGTTCGCTGGGTGATTTTGGTGGAAACGAAAGTTCGTGGTCGGACGGATAGTGGCCGTTCAAGGTGAACCAGCGGCCACCTGTTCTCCATTATAATTTCGACTCTGTAATCTGAGAATCTATCCGTTTCCACGTGGCTCGAAAACGCGATTGAACCAAAGTCGTTCGTCGAGTTCTGGCTCCCTTTGGTTGAGCTCGGACTCGAGCGGAGAACGATCGTTAGACGAACAGTAATTAGAAAATGATCGAGACAATTAGGAGATAGGGTTGTCGAATGATACGGGGGAACGGGTTAACAAATTGAGTATATGTGAAAATGGTACCTGGTTTGGTTTAAAAATGATCAAAGTGTCACTAGTGTAATGGAAGGTGCAATAATAGATATGATAGCTGATGGAAATGAGTATAACACAAGAGATTTTTGTTTAAGAAACTTTATTGACAATAAATGTAAAACTTCTGAATGTGTGTGATTGGCTCGTGATGGCTGCCTGTCACCTTGAACGTCTCGTTGTGGATTGATGATTGATTAAAAAAAATGGAAGTGGCTTCAATTTGGCTCTTTCCACGTATTGTCTGCCCTCGAATATTCGCAAAGCGTCTATCCCAACAATAGCAATGATACTAAAATGTTTGAACACGATTCTACCCAGGGGGATGATAAAGAAATAAAATTGAAAATAGAAAATTCTTTTACATATTTTTCGGTACATTTTCATTTTTTCAAGATGAACGATAAAGTTATGTCAATAATTTGAGATGCGACTCAGTGTAAAAAATGACATAAACTGATAACAATTTAACAATTAAGGAAATATCGTTAAGAAAAGCTTCTCTAACTTTAATTCTAAGTTCTTCTTTCCATCGATTTAAGGTTGAGAAATTATTTTTTGGCTCGATCAGACTGATATCGATCCAAGGATTTAATCGCGAGGTATCTTACGGTTTATATCAGAAGGTTAGATCCTGATCCTCCATAATCCTTCTTCAAACTGGTAACCTGAGATATTTGAGTATTATGGGGTGGGTGGTTTCTTGGACATCGGAGAACCCTTCCGAATTTACGTTTGTTTACCTATATATCTCGAAGATCATCCTATCGATTACTACGAAGATCAACGCATCGTCAAACGTGATACTGCGGGGGGTGAAAAAAAAGAACGGGCGATCTCGAAGCGAAAGACTTTTTAGATATTGGTGTTTTTTTTTAAATAAGGGAAGCAAGGGTGATCTAAGATAATCGTCTATCTTCCGGTCTTGGTTTTGTCGACGTTATTTATGGAAAGAAAAGAGGAGAAATCTTGAAACGGGTGTACACAGTCTGTGATCAACGAGAAACGAAAAAACTTCTTTTACACGAAGTTCATCGTGCATCACAAAAAGTGTTTGAAATGCGTGGTAGAACGCTCGTTATCCAATTAAAAAGAGAAATAAGTTTAATAATTGGGGATTAATTTGATATTAGCCTGCTCGTTCAGTTGTTAAAACAGAAATCGCTCTTATATCTCGTGCACAACTCTCATTACGCAGTCTAGGTAATCGAAAGTTGAGAAACTAGTATTTACATAACCGACGGTCTACAGTCTACATAATCAACCTCTTTCATCGTGATATAATATACGTTTTACTAGACTACACGGTAAAATAAATGAAAACCTTGCGTATCACCTATAGAGTATAACGAACATCGTCTTCTACAATTAGAATCACATTAAAAACACCGCCTACATCGCGATCCAGCGAAGCAATAACACGAACAGTAGAAGAATGACAGTGAAACAAAAACCAACAGAGACTACCAATAAATCTCACTCTGTAATCATCATAAATCTTCTTCAGCTACGTGCAATCGATAAAATCCTCGTTCGCTAACAAACTTCATCGACAAACAAACTTAACCCGAACCTAACCTTTTCACCCTCCGCCATTCCAATGCATCAAATGCAGTTTCGATGCACTAAACGCAGTTCGACCGCTTCACGACAATCACCAGAGCGGGTACACCACACCCTGATGCCAAACATAAACACAGCAGCGCGCCACAATCCGTTCAATGACCCTGCGCCGGCATGACGGCAACCCGCGAGCTCGCCCATGCGGGTTGCCTGCACCGGCCAGCGAAAGGGGCAAGAGTTTAGCCTCGAAGCTCCGCGAAGGGATCGATCGCGGTCTGCGATGTGCATGAGCGTTTAGTCTTTAGAGACGCGCCACTTGATTTAGAGCTTCCTCTCGCCTGTGATCCCACAACAGCGCAAGCAGCAGCAGCAACAGCAGCAGTAGCGACGATAATATAGCAGCAGGTGTACCAACCGCTCGGATCGGTGGCACCGGCGTCTCCTCCTCGACCGTGCACGGAATTGTGCTGAGTTCGTGCTGGCAAAGGCGACGTACGAGTGATTTGCATCGAGCCCGCAGCCCACGGGAGGAGCGAGCATAACGGGCCGGTTAGCCACTCGACGCCGTTTCGTGTCTGCCGCTTGGTCACCGGTAATTAACAGGCTCCGCGAGGCACCGTATGAATCGAGTGGCAGCGCGCGACATGCTTCTCAGGCCGTGTCAAGATGCTCCTTGTCCAGGACGCTTTCCTTGCGCCCTATGCTCCTGCTGCCGCCGCGGCGGCGATTAATCGTCACGGAAACGCTGTTGTTTCTGCGGAACCTAGCTACTCGGGCCTCTCTGGTCTTGCACAGTGCACGTAGAAATGGGTAGATCAGAGAGGTATTAGACGGGGAGGGTATTAAATTTTCAACGGAGAATTACACCGCGGCGATCCTTTCTGTATCGATTTCTTTTCTACGAGCGAGCGTGCATAATAGAAACCGAACTTGGCGATCGCGTTGCAAAATGAAATACGATATCCTCTGTTTTAAAACAATTTCCAAACGAGCGTATACCCATTTGTCAACGCAATTCCATGGAAATATCAGCTCTTCTATCTTCAAAGAGCACCCCGAATATCTCTTTACACTCTCTCCACGGAACAAGCACAATGCCATCCGTCACAGTCGTCGCGCCTCTTAACAGTGTATCATTTAACAGCTTCAATAAGCGTGGAGAAGCTGCCGGAGGCTGTTTACACGAGAAGCTTATAAATTGCCTCGCCGGTCGACTCGAGCCGTGCATTTCCGATTTCAAAGAGTGTCTCCGTGATTGTACAGAGGCAGCAATGCCGCGCGCTCGCTACGATTGAAACGGAACGCGGCTCCAGCTCGCGGGGGAACGTCCGCCCGTGTCGGGCCGGGAAGCAGCTTCCATCCGATACTCTCGGCTATCTTCCCTCGCCACCCGGTGTATTGTGTTCCTCGCCGTGAAACCCATTTGCTTTCTGCTTAGAGGGCCGTGTAACGGTGGAAGCGTAGCGGAGACTCGGTCGTGGCGGTGTGGAGGAGCGTAAGAAGAGCGTTGCAGAGAACGGCGACGGCGTTCTATTTAATTAAGTTTGCATTGTATCGAAGTGCATGGCTGCAGGGAAAGATCGTTATCGAACTTTCGCGAGATATGACGCTGGCTGGCCCACCGCACTTATCACGGGGACGATCTGCCGGAGCAAATGAACGGTCGCGTTCGAGAACGCTCACTCCTAACGAGATCGAGAGGTTCCCTCCTTCGTCCTCCTGCCATCGATACCTCCGTTCCGCTGCGGGGACGCGGAGTCCCTCTGTTCCACGGGGAGAACACATCGGGAACCTGCGACATCTGCATGGTGGAGGTGCGTGGTGTATAATTAACGTGTCCCCCCCCCCCTGCGACGCGACGTCTGACGTCGCCGTTGCCGGGGAATTCTCGTTTTGCGGAACAAATGTGCCTCGCCGCGTGCTTTGACGTAGACATACTGGGCGTTGAAAGCGATAGATAGGAAAGAGCGACGACGAGGCTGGTACGGTCGAGGGGAATCGCGACGATCGGCCTGCGACGACGGGACGAAACAAACGGAAATTGAAGGGACAACGGGCGAACAAGCGGAACTGCCCCGGTAATGGCGTTGTCTGGGAACTCGGTTTCTTTCAGAGGAACAATGTGATTAAATAGAGGGTGACTTGAGAATCTTAAAATTACCATTCTACTTCGAACTGTTAAAAAAGACTCGCGTAGCCTCGAGAAAAGTTCCTTTTCGATAATACCTGTCTGAAGCGATGAAAGGCAAGCGGCAAAACTTGTACTTGTTTCTTTCGACGAACAGAAAGCTCGAAATGAAAAGCAGAGCAACAAGGTTCGGCAGAGGGAGTATCGAAAATCGCACCAACATTGAAACCTGCGAAGCGTCCAGGAATCCTGCGAATCGATGCAAGGAACGCAGGGCGCGTTAAAGCCGCGCGGATTTTTGAAGCGATTTCGAGATTCACGGAACGTGCCTGGATGAAATCGCGGCCCGATCACGTATATTATATTAAAAAGGCTGTCGCATACGTGTCGTCTTTTCAGCGGCCTGTGTTACTGCGAGTTATTAGCCCGAAGCGTCACGTGCGTCGCGTTTTACCCGCGACACAAATTATTTGCATTCACGGCCGACCCCGCGTCGTCCGGCTGGAAAAGGTAAACCGTTTCACGGGTGGAATCGGCGGAAAATATTCGAGAAATTCGAGGCTCGGGCCCGTTTGAAAAATTTCTATACGGGTAATTAAAAGCGCGCCATCGCGACGGCGGACGTGTAATTTCGCGTGCGAATTCTCGATGTACGTGTTCGAATTTCTGAACGACGATCGACGACGCACGAAGGATATAAGGATCACGTTTTGCCGGGAACACGGGGAACACAAGCTTTGCCGAGTCGCTTCCAGGTAATCCCCCTAGCATTATGAAGTAAACTTCTGCGAGGAATAATATTTCAAATATGAGCCCCGAGAAGTTTCAGCCGTTTTAAAGATACCAGATGGTTGCACAAGTTTTATCGCGGCCAGATGCAACACGGAAATTCGAGTTTTAAGGGTAATTTATTCAACGTTGGTCACGTAGCGCGCAAGCTCGCGGGCGGACGTATTGTTAGACCGGTAAGGTGCCTCGGAGAAAATTCTTTTGATGTTGCAAATGGATATGAAAATGGAAACAGTTTAATATTCGTATACGTTTGTTCGGAGAAATCGGAGAACAGAGTTTCGCGTATCAACAGCGTTCATCGTGATAATCCCATTTTTCCTTTTCAACGCAACGAATTCGAATTG
The DNA here is from genome assembly GCA_033822845.1 of Tetrapedia diversipes. Classification (NCBI taxonomy): domain Eukaryota; kingdom Metazoa; phylum Arthropoda; class Insecta; order Hymenoptera; family Apidae; genus Tetrapedia; species Tetrapedia diversipes. The sequence continues at coordinate 311,544 of JAOPTO010002404.1, read as the reverse complement.
TAACCGCGAGCAATATATTTATCGGGATTTCAAGTTTGCAGAAGCATAAATCGTACTACGAAGAATAAATAACAAATGTTCAGTTGATGCAGATCAATTTTTATTCGTTAATAAACATTGACGGATACACGAGAAGTGATAGCCGTCCAAAATACACGGTATCTACAACGTTTCATATTCGATGTTCAGCTTGTTTCGCTAAACGATTTATAAAAATGAAGAATAGCTATCGGGTTTGATTCATGGAGTGTCAATAATATTGCTGTCGAATGGCCGACTGGAAAATGGCATCAATTAAGCTCTCGTTAGTCGTTTACAGCGTGTATGCACGTTCGGCCTGAAAATTCGGAAATTGATAAGGTCGATGCCCATTACTTTCGCACGTTGAGTGTGTACATAGCGTTAATCTATCGTAATACGTGTGCATCAATTTCCTGTCAAACGCATTCCACCGGATACACGGCTGAACCGGATACGAGCTACGAAACCAGAACGAAGCAGCGTTCGCGTTGAATTTTAATTTTGTTGCTGTAATATTTATGGATTGCATTTGTCTTGCAAAAACGCAGCGAGCATCGCCGTGAATTTCTTCGTTGTGTATAATATCGTTTTCGAGAATGGCGACGGGGTGGGGAGGAAGGTGAACGAACTCAATTTCAACGCGAACGTTGTTTTCAATCAATATTACAACGATGGTGCAATTATAACGCCGGAAGAATAATTAAACCGTTCCGCGTTTCATTACAATATTCGATATGTTTTGCATATCATAAATATGAAACTCTAAATTAAAGAAACTCAAGAACAAGGGACAAAACTGAATATACATTTTTGCTTTCACTCTGAAACGTTCAGAATTTTGCGACCAAACAATCGAATCGTTCGGTTTTCATTCTTTCCACTTTCAACACGTGTAAAACTGCAATTAATATTTTCTATGCGAACAGTACTCCTTTGAATTGAAGCAACGAGCTATCCACCGATGAACTGTTATCTGTTCCGTGTCACGAAAGACATAATGCCAATAATTCTCGAATTAGGCTAGTCAAGGGAATTATCGATCATGTTATGTCAGGATTACAACGATATTCGGGTCACCAGGGCGAACACAAATGATCCACCCGGCTTATAATTGAATCGTAGCATTAAGATCGACGTTAAAGTTTACCAACGGCGATCTCGAGAGATTACAGACATAGATATTTCAGCTCGGCGTTTTAACGCAGCCGTGAACGTGCTTTACGCTCAACACGCTCTTCGGTTCGGCATCCTTGCCGTATAATACCACTCGATCACCTTTTACGTATCAATTTGCCAACGGCTAGCTGATTCACAGCTCTTCAATCGTTTAATTAAGATCGCAATCTCGTTTCCCTCGCCCCGCTCGGCTCATTATCATTTTAAGTGCCTCGACCCCTTTGTTTGCGAGCTAATCAACCGAAGGCAAAATGATAAGTTCCGATCGAGCCGCGGCGATCGTTCGGGACCTATATCGCACGCCGTTTGTTTGGCGCACGAACAAAGAGAAGAAACGTAGAGGAGGGAAGAGAGGAGACGAGAAATTCGAATTCGGTCGAATGATGAACATTAATAAATCAACGACGCGATGGCCGACCCGTTTCGCTCGGAGTAATGCAGTAGCATGTAAAGATGATCTCTTGTCGTCATAACTGTACGCTTAAATGGCCCTTCGCGGTAGTAATGAATTTCTCGAAAGATTAATTCGCGAAATTTTCATGCGTCACGCGATTTAACGAGCGACCACGACATGTGCTTCAGTTTCGGCCACGCATCCGCCCCTGCCCCCCTTCCGCTGTGCATATGCATGTATGCGAACGTGCCACCGACATGTACTTTATCTGCCACTCGAATCGTAAAAAGTACGCTCTAATGAGCCGGCCAAGCATCGTTAAACTGGCCCTTTAAAGATTCAGCAATGATAAATCATCGTGATTGCCTGTCTAGATATCTGTTCCTCTTTTCCTTCCGGCAATCGTCGATAGGTACAAATTAAGAGGGCATCAGCTACGTCGCGGTGCCATCAATTAGGGTATTATTGAAATTCTCTGTGCGCTCGCTTTTTGATCGATTCACGGCCCTAATTATTTCATTGTCCGGGGTATCGTGGCAAGCTACATTCATTGACTATTATTAGCTCGCGGGAAACGTTGACCGAATATTTCTCTATTCGCTATTCCGGACAAATGAATTAAATTAAAATGCTGAACGTTGATGAGATTCATAAAACCGGCAGAATCAATAGCGCGTTCTGTTACTTCTTTAATCGATCCGTCTGACTGGACTTGTCCTACCTCATAACCGATTCCATCCATCACAGCTTCCTCTCGCTAACCGCCTCAAGCTGTAACTGTAATTTCTCGTAACTGTTGCAAAACATTTTCGAACAAAACACCGCTCGTGGTAGTCAACCAAAAGAAAAAAACGAATTAATTTTCCCTTCGTGCGATCTTTCAGCGAAAAATAATCATATCGCATAGATTCAATCGCTCTCGTCAGAACAAGGTTCCCATCTTCCAGGATTTAGAACGATCGCAAGTTACATTATTGTACGTCGAACAAGTTCCCAAAAGAATTCCCGATCAAAAATCTGTAACGATTCGTCTTACTTCCTATCCAGAAACCACACTGTTCCGCAACTTCTGCGACTCTCTCCGCGAAAGTGTCCCGGCTCGAACGTCGCGACGTCTTGATTAATGGAGCCGCTCGGTTAAGAAGACAAAGTGTTCGAGCCATATTCCCCCCGCGTTGTAAACTTCCGCTGGAACGAGACAGTCTTTACGACGGGACTTTCGGGAGAGCCGTGCACCGTGAAGCAGGCATCGATCCGGGTTTACTGGTCCACGTCGGAAGTACCTGTGACCCTTCTGGTTCCGGGTGAGCAGAGGTTGCGGCCCGATCTCCCTCGTCGGGGTTAAGTAATTTGTCGTTGCCGATGGGTTAATGTTATCCATCGCTAAGCGGGAATTTACGGTGTAATAAGGCCGCAGACCGACGACTTCCGCGATCCATCTCGAGTCTGCGCCCCTTCGCAACCCTTCTCGCGGCCTCCTCCTCCTCCTCAGGCTGCTATCACGGTTTCCATCGTGTCCCGTGACTTTCCTCGCCGGGAGGTGCGTTACACTCCTCTGCTCGAAGCTGGATTTCTTGCCTGCGGGTGGAGGCCGCGATTAATTAATATGATCGGGTCACGGACCTGGGGCACCGGGTACAAGGGAGATATTGTTCGGGTATCGAACCCTGGTTCGGGTTTCCTTCTCGTTCGATGAATTTAAAAACAGTGCGCTTGTTATGGCGATCCCGTATTTTGATGGAGCACACTTCTTTTGGTTGAATATCGAGGTTGAATATATAGCTTATTGTAAAGTTGATAATGTTATCTATAACTTTGTAACCCTTGGATACTTTCGTTGAGATAGGTGTACTATAGATTTAATATTAATTGATTGTAAAAGGAAAGATGGAGGATCATAATTTTGGGGTAACGGAATTTCAGAAAACCGAGACTTCCAAAGACAACAACCAAAAATTTCTCAATAAACAGATGAATAAGAAGTAATCCGAAAAAAGGTTTCTAGTAGCTTATACTCAAGTAATTCCCAAAGTTTCTCAAAGACAACCTAGCTATTTTTCGATTCAAGGGCTGAAACGACAGGTCGCAAGACCTCCGGAGGTCTAAAAAATGAATGGAGCAGTTAGTTTCGTCACTTTTGTAGGAACTTTCCCGCAGGACGTTTCTTGTCCCTGTTGAAGGAACGCGACTGTTTCTTCCCCCGTGAAAGTTTATCGAATCGCGGAGTCTCGAGTTTAAGTCGCGGACTCCCTTAAGCATCGTCGAGGGTCGAATCGAAAAACATGACCGATGCTCTTCTATCCCGTGGCTGTTGCGGTGGACAGCTAGAAGTTAATTTCCAGGTAAAACAGGAAGACACTCGATGGGATAAAGTACCCACGTGGTTCACGCAACGAAATTTATTTCCGATCCGGGACCGTGCGTGGATGGCGCAGCATTGGCGCCATCGAATCGTGTTCGACTTCCGTGTTGATCGTTTTTACGAGAAAGGTACGATAGGCACGCGAGTTTTATCGTAAATCCTACGAGCCCGCGCGAATGAATCCCGGGACGAGTTGAAAATAAATGCGAGGCCGAAGATAAGTTGGATGATCATGTTGCTGCAACGTGGTATCAACTGATCGATCTAAAAATTGAGCTTTATCAACCAGTTGTCGTAAGGATGATAAATCTATGAAGTGTCGCTGCAAATTCGGATTATCCGATAAGCTTATTATCGTTTAATGAATCGTGACTGTAAATGTTGCATGCAACTTTCTTTTCGTACGAGTACATGATTTGCGTATGTTATATTCTATTAGCGGTGCGTTCAGACGTTTGTATTTATGGTATAGAATATTTGTGTGAAGCTGATGGTGTTGTAAAATATATATGAAAATATTTTCATTTAATTTATCAGAAATGATTTTTTAATTTCTAAAGAAGACAGTTTTCGATCACTTGAGCAATGATTATCGTTGATAAGATCGCTGTAATTGTTCTCCTCAGTCAATAAACAAAGAACCTGACGTAGAATTAACTTTTTGGAATTTCTCTGCTAAGCCTTCAAGAAACATAGTATCTACTGTATGAGTAATCTGTTGGAAATTAAAGATAGCAGGGAATGAACGTTGACACAGCACGTAGTTGACGCTAATAGATTAAGTACGGGTAATATATGTGAATGGGATTCACAATTACTAAAGTAAATCACACTAACGATGCGATAAAGAATATAAAACATTGATTCATTGAAAATCGCAATTCGTTATCATCGAAGTTCGCTTTAGAAATTTATTAGCGTCGATAAAGATAGAACCTGAAAAATTGCACGCATCTAATGACATTTACCAATACAACCGGAGTCATTTCAATTCATGAATTCTGCTCTCAATTAGCAACACGCGCAAAAAGGACCAAGCGACACGTGCTCGAGCACACAGCCAGAGAGCACGAGGCTCGTAAAGCCCAATGAAAGTTGCAGAAACGCTTGCAGGAATTCCGGTTCGCGTCGAAATCGAACAAAAGGAGCTCGACACAGGTTGCGTCGTCCGTGAATATCGAATACGCTCTCGAGCACGCCTCTAATCCGCGGCCGATCAGGTCAACCCTCGTTAAGTACTCGGTGTCGTCGTAGTTTTAGCTCACGGTGCCGCGTGTGCGCCCGTGTGTGTACACGCGTGTGCAGGCGTGCACCGACGGTATAAACGCGGTCGCGTGATGATACCACAATTAATTGGAGCCTCCAGGAAGGCGAGCCCTGGCATCTGTAGTCGTGTGCACGAGCACGTTACGAGTACGATACCTCGTTAGTTCTATTCCACGTGCCACGTGATACGGAAAACGCGCGGCTGAAACGAGAAATAAAAGGAAAACAGCCGAACGAAGCGCGGTCATGTCGGTCCGGCACGGTGGTCACGTGTGACCGGATACCCGCGCGTGAAACACGACCAACATGGCGGCGCGGCGCGGCGGCCACCTCGCTTCTTCTTGCTCGGGCTGGAAGGTCGAATTTCAGATTTGGACGGTTTAAAAAAGAAACGCGCGTCGCGTGAGAGGGACGAATTCGTTCGGAGGAACGTACGCGAGGTATTAAAAAGAATGACGCAGGATTTTACGGTTTGTAGCTCTCGGTAAGCTGAGTTGAAAGAGGTTAACCGAGTTAAGTCGACCGAACAACATGTATTCCGTGGTGGTTGGCAATTTTTTGATTCGATCGTACATTTTTATTTTATTGGCCGTTTGTATAACGTAACGCGAATACTAGCGGTATCAATGGGTTCAAGATTTCGTGTAATTCATGACGTGTGTTTCAATAGAATTTTTTTATGTTAAATCATGGATTTATATGGAGGCGTTGATATTCGTAATCGAATATTTATAGTCTAGTGATTTGCATTTAATAAGTAATTTGTAAATGAATATTGACTGGAATTTTCTAAACGAAGATTAATTTATTTGCGAGAATAATCTTACGTAATAGATTGTAGGCTTTAGATGTTCGTATCTTATTTGAGAGCAGTTAATTCGCTAAGATTGCTACATGTACGAGTTGAAGAAAACTTGTATAGGGATAAGACGCTTGCAGGTTGTTTTATCTACTACGCGGTAACGGCAGCAAGATGACTTGGTTATGCTTCTTTTACCCTTATTTCGGACTCTTCGATCTGTTATTTTCATAATTATTCGTTTTCCCGTGACCTGTTCTACCGGCTATTTCCTAGGTTTTTTGACGATTTACGCGGACGTTCTTTATCCTATTTCTCATCATCCAACGCTATCAGCTTTTAATTCATTTTATTTGCATGTTAATATTACTTGCACCTTCTTCAATAATTTACATATTCATCAAACAATCATTTTCTTCTTTTCGCCGTAATTTTCAACCTCCGCTTCGTTTTATTATTAAATTTTATATTACAGGTATTATATACGTTACCATTAGTTACAATTATCCCTAATTACTATATGAATATTTATTTTTCAATAATTTTAATAACATAAAAATATTCTTAAATTATTCTGTCATAACTCATCTTCTAAAAACCTCACACATATAAAATACATGTGTAAAAATTTTTCGAAACACTTTTCCACTTCAACTGGTACCTCCAATTAGAGTTTTTCTGTTAAATTGCACTTGACCTAACTGAATAATGCAAAGAAAACAACTTTCACCGATTACCCCATCGAAACTCATCCACCCTCGCGAACAACACGATACGTTTATCGGTCGCTTTCACAAACGAGCTTGAACCTCGAGTTTACGAAGAAGAGGAAGACAACAGGGTATTCGGAAAAGGATTCTCAATTAGAGCAGCTCGTGCTAGAGCGAAACTTTCGTTCGTTCGAACTTTTTCGCTCTTCATGGAAGCGCTGAAGCAATTTTTACGAGCGACTCGCAGTAGCTAGGGGAGTAGAAGAAAGAATAGATGGCATCGAGTTGAGCTACGCGGGTCCCGGTATCGATTGACGTTTAGTGTCGATGTAAAACAATTTGAAATCATTGCTCGGAACGTCGGATCTACCGTTATCACCGCTGTTACACATAAAACCACCCTTCAGACGTAGGGTTGATTTTACGATCGGGACCAGCCTATCTTCTATCTCTTTGTCTGGCACACGTGGAACCGGTAATTGATAACTTGAGGGACACGATCAGAAATATGACCCGAACCTAACCATAGCTCGAACCTAACCCGAACTTAATCATAAACCTAGTCGAACCTAACCACAACCTATCTGTAACCCGATTATAACTCGAATCTAATCATAATTGAAACTAAACTCGAACCGAGCTCGAACCCAACCCAAACATAACCCGAATCGAACCTGAACCTAACTTAAAATTAATTTGAACTAAACCCGAACGGAACCTAGACCAAACTCGAACCTAATCCAAAATGAACCTGAATCGAATTCCAAGTGTACCCAAATCGCACTCGAACCTAATCCAAACCTAACCCTCACCTTTCTCATATTACTTCTATTCGATCTTTAACGATCACGTGAAACAGATAGCAAAGAAAATGTCTTTAGTTTCCGGAGAGAAACTGGCGATTTAAAAATTTAATTCAATACCGGTTAACATTTTCTATCAAACACTTTAGGATATTTTCCAGCGTTGCCCGCTTTCTATAACATTTACATTGTCTCGTGACACACTTGCAACCTCGTGTTCTCCTAGTTCAGTTGCAGATCGATAAAGATCGCTTATCTTCACAAATTTATCTCCCTATTAGCTCAAATAATCGAGGCTCCACTATAAGCGATACGAAACAAGCATTCCGCGCGAGCTCCCGCGACGAAATTTTATTCACGGAACACCCGTTACGATAAGTAAATAACCCGATAAGATACCATTCACGTCCGGTTGTTCCAACAACATCGTAAATCCCCCGTCACGCCGCCGGATATCTGCATGAATATTTTCCATGCTGACGTACGCGCATCGTTTCCATTTCTAGAATAATCAATTGTACGAGCTACGTGCTTAATGACCCGGAGTGAGGAGGCCCCGTGTACGTGTTAAACGTGATTCCCGTCGCTTCCACGATCCGATCGACCCGTTAGAATCGGCCGGACAGTACCGGTCGGGAACACCGCGGTGAGTTCCTGCAACCTGAGCCCTTGCCGGCCGTGATTCCCGCCTTCCTGACCATTCAACTGTCATTAGAGTTATTTATCGGCACCGAAATGAATTACAGCCGGTGTAAACTCCAGATCGGCCTGCCTGGCCGTCGGTATTTACCGGACGGGGCGCCGTGAAATCTTAATAATGACGACAGCCACCGTCTACCGTCGAATCGTTGCGCTGCCTCCGGATATCACGGCCGGCGTACAATGCAAACGAACATGTTTCGCGGGAGAGCGTGAGTCTTCTTTCCGATAGCGAGAAGAAATGGGACTGGACTGGACTGGTGAGAGAATATAACGGGGAGAGAAGATACCGTGGGACGGGATATGAAAAGTGACGTGGAAGTGGGACGATTGTGGATTACGTTGAAGATGTTTTACCTTTTTATTTTGAATAAGCTCGACGAGGATCTCTTATGGGTGAAATTAGTAGAAAGAAATTCGATAGTTTCTCGTAGAATGGAATTCTTGGGTTTATAGGATTTTTGATGGAAAGGGAAATGCTTGTATGCTATAAGGACACGATAAAGTAAGAGGGTAACTAGTCAGGGTGGCTAAACTCGGTTAAGTTCTGGCCTTATCATATCATCGTGTTTACTTCGTAAGGAACTTTGAGAAATTACACAAACTAAGAACCTGAGACCCATACCGCCTTCGAGAGTGCCTAACGTGAAGCGTGTTTGCATTCTGTCGAGACTCCCCCCCTTCCTTTCGTAATAAACTGAAATTCTAAGTCAACTTGTTGACACCTTCGCGTAAAAAGAACAAATTATAAACCAATAGTTCACACCGAAAAGTGAACTAAACGGGAAGGGCACACCTAGCAAAGTGCACTCACGCATAGATTTTTGTATTGAACATAAATTATATCACTCCTAGTTTCATCTAGAAGTTAGAAAGCATTACAAAGATTGAAACGATCAGGGATTTCAGAGAATCGCGGCGATTAATGACACGTTGTTTAATGGCGTCTGATTACATCTCAATTCTCTGAATCGCTTTGTCGCTCGTTCGATCCATCAAACGGATCATTGTTTCCCTACTATGCGTCGCCATCGACAGTATCAACTGTTTCCCGCATGAAACTATTAACCCGTTTGGCACAGCAACTCTGTTGAACTCTATTGGAAACTGATTCGATACTTCAACAACGTGGATGTACGTTCCGTAACTGTTTACCGGTGTTCCAATATTTTCTACATTCTTCGTGTGCGCACGTGTGCGCGATTAACATCGTGCAAATGCGGGTACTTTGTAAACAGGACAATCGCATTTGCGCTCGCGAATTCGACAACGATTATGTTTGGACATTGGACGGATACAAAGGAAGAAATATTTCCGAAAGTACCGTATAGTTTCATAGGAGCATTAATTTGGTAACATTTTTCGATCCCTAGCATTAATAAATCAGTAGACTTCAATATCATAACAAGCATGGAAAACATACGAAATTACATTAATTAATTATTGTAATTAGATTTAATTAATTATTGCCTTGTACGTATACATACGTAGGTATAATTTGAATTAAAAGTTGATTGAAATTTTATCGGGGTACCTGATTCTCACGGAGCACCTGAATTTTCCACGAGTACCCGATTTTTCAAAGGTACCAGATTTTTTTGGAATATTCAAATTTCCCACGGTGCCAGATTTTTCAGAACGTTTGAATTTATCAAGGTACCTGATTTTCCCGAGATCCCGAATGAAATTTATCGCCGGGAAACGGGTACAAGCGTAACTTGCCTCAGAACACGAAAAGAGAGCGGAGGACCGAGAGCGAAATTGCGTGTCAAAATAAAAAGTATGCGAGGGACGAGAAAAAATAAAGGAACGAAAATTAGAATGGAAGAAACGGCCGGGGGGATAAGAGAAAAAGGAACGAGAAACGAAACGAACGAGTTACCGTAATTTTTGCTGAACTTCTCCCCGCGATGCTTGGCCGTCCTTTTCGTTTCATTATAATGTTTCAACTTTTGCCGGGGAGAGGGAGAACGGGAAACGAAAGTAACGTTCTCGTAAATGAAAAGGGAACGGAACGAATATTTCTGCGGTATAATGAAAACTTCAACGCGCTGGCTCATTAGCCGCTGTATTACGTGACTGTTTTAACATGACCGCGACCAAATTTTTATCGCTCTCCTTTTTGTTTCCGTTTTTTTCGTCGTTCCTTTTCTTCGTAATCGATGCACGTATAGAAACAGGTTCGACAGCAGAAATTAACGCAGAAGCAAAAATTGTACGCGCTGATAGGTTTGAAACGGAAGTGCCGTAAACTGTACGGATTCCATTCAAAATCTTAGTTCTCGTGCACGTTGGATTGTTAATTTTTCTGCTCCTTGCTTTTGCTCGATATACGATAATATTGCTTTATTAAAGACTAAACGACGTGTATTTCTTCGTTAAAATTAGAGGATTAATTCGAACGTATTGAAGTGGCTGTCCAAACAGCGATATCGTACTTGTAACATGAATTTGTGTGCCTCGTTTCCATTGCTTATTGCGATCTTAAGTGTCTGTTAGCTTTCTAACTATAAAAGATGCACAGTGAACGATTTATTGTAATCCTTCCATGAAATTACATCCTGAATTGTTTGATCGAAACGTATCTTCGATCGGTTGAGCTTGTAGTCTATTTCTAAGTGAATTTTTTTGATGGAGGTTACGTTAACCTTCCAAGGTTACCCAAGATCCTTCGAGATCATTGTTAACGCATTTAATTTTATGGTTCGCGAAACGGACAAATCCAGTTCATCATCGTCTACCGTCTAGACCGATTCCCGCAGGCGCAAGGTTAAACAGACGTGAAATAGAAACTATCGATGCATCGAAAATTACACGGATCGAAGTACGGGTGCTTTTAATACACCTGTAATTAAATACAGGCGGAGCGGCGTTCTCCAGTTTCGTTGTTACCCGGGCATGTGCAGACGAGTTCCGGTTTCGCAAAATGGATCGACGTGAACCGCGTGTCAATCGGCGATTCGATATGGCCGGAAAGTAATTTAAGTTTGTTCAATTTATTGCAGGATGCTGGCTGTTCTTAACTCTCGTTACAACGATTTCCAAGTTCCCGAACAATGCCGGCTCTCGCAACAGTTTAATTGAAATCCGGAAATAATCGGCGAACGTGCGTGGAGTTCGAGCGGCCGCCTTCCCCTTCGAATCGTTCCCCCTTCCACGATCCCGTCGAATCGGCAAAAAGAACACGAACAGTCGACAGCTTCTCTGTTCCTTAAAGAATTCCTTATCTTCTCTTTCTCTTGTTTCTTCAAACACGTATTTATTTGAATACACCGTTTAAAGTATGACGAGTTTTAACCACGGAATGCATGACAATAATCTGGACAGGTGTTTTTTCGATGAACGAAAAATTTATATTAAAATTCGGAGTCGAGTAATCTGATCCTATCGTTCCCTATACCTATTTTAATCTTCGTTTTTACGTTCGAATCAGCGCGATGAATTTACACGATCGAGTGAATCAGCGTTGCAGAATTGATTAAAATACGATCGTCCGAATTACACGTTGCATTTTCCTTTGTGAACGTGTTTCGCAGCTTTCGTTGAGGCCTGTGTTCAAGTTCTCTTTATCTTATCCCCTTTGATATTGCGAAGGTTAGAGTGCTCGTTTTTGAGTGAAAGCGGCGACCCTGGTTATACGTTTCGTGAAAGTTTCTATTAAATTCGCTGTCGTAGCCGTTATTATTATCATCCGTTTCGTTTCAATGTCGACCGAGAGAGGCTACGGAAAACGAAGCACCGTGTTATTACGGGAAATCACGTTCCTACAATTGTACCCAGGGCCCGGGTATTAGATTCGAATCGATGTCAGCGACGCACTTCCACGTGTTCGTCAATTGTCAGCTGGGATACAATCGCGGTATCTGCATGTGCCAATCCGTCAAATTCTGTCTGATTTGCCCACTCGCTTTGATTACTCTGTCAATGTGCGTTGCGACGATATGTTCATTTGGAGCTGGTGCCCGAGGAATATCGAAGCCTGTATTAACGAAACGAGGCGTGAAATATGCATGCATGCGATTACGATTTTCCCCTAGAAATTGTTGCTCTCCGGTTGTAAATATAGACACGCTTAAAAATGAGGAACGTTCGATGGACGGGTTTGAATACATTTTCCGAACGCTTTGAAACGAGTATAATTATCGATACTTTCCGGGGAACACTGTTTCTGCGTGAAAGCAACTTCTTGGCGTGTTTCTCTGAGAAATAACCGCTTGTCATTAATGACAGTTTCGTGGAAATACCGCTGGCAAGCGTTAATGATCGTGTTTACTGGAAACTGTATTTTTCTTAGCCAGATTAAACACGAAGAGTATTGGATTGGAACATACGTATGTATATATTAGCAAAGCATTTTTGACACTGCGTTGCATGGAGTTCCTTTCGAAAGGCCATTATAGCGCTTGGAAAAAGATTTTGTTCAGCAAGAAGCGTAGAAGTAAAATTTCTTTCATCTCGAGGGATTCAGATAATTTTAATGATTATTCTCAAATAAAAGGTAGACGGGCTCGAGTCTACGAAGAAGTCAATTACAGAAGTTACTGTACTTCAGCTAACAGGCATCCGTTACTTCAATCCACGGAGATGGACATTTCACGTGTTACGAAGTCGTACTTCAACATTTCGCGTGTGGTTATACACGACAGGTCTAGGTAGCTTATTATTATAAAAAGGGGGAGAGAGAGGGAAAGAGGGGAACAAACACACAGAGAGCGAATAAAAAGCTCAAATTGCGTTCACCATCCGATATTGCGTGCACCACGAGACACGTCGATAGTCAAACGTTCAACGACCCTCTCCGTTGATTCTGTGAAATTATGGTTGAAACCGTTTCTGTCCCTTTTCAACCACGACGCGCAAAATTATTGCCCTCCACCTACGAGTAACTGGATCTCGTGCCTCCTCTCGCGGAACAAAGCACGAGCTGCAGCTCGTAGAAACACGTTAGGCCGGTAGCACTAGCACCTTTGTGACTGAAAAGGTGAACCCTGGGTGTCGTGCAAGGCTATACGTCTCGCGAAAACGCTTGATATTTCCTGAAAGGATCGCTAACCGTGACTGATCGACCTTTATGAGCGATCTTAGCGAATTTATAGGTTTTGGGGGATTATAGGCAGAAAAAAAGATTGATACAGTTGTGAATTACTTGTTGGTGTTTTGGGGGTAGTATAGAAATAATTGTGCCTAATTTCACTGCTTAAAAATTCTTAATAGTCACGTGAAAATCGTTTCGTATCACTTTTGTAACTATCTCTGGGCGAGAGATGGTTTGCAACTGATGCAATTTGCATTTATGCATTTTTCCGTTTTTCTCTAAACCTCTCGGTAAATATTAATCGTTATGATTAAACATAGGTACTTCATGCGAACCTATTTCGAGGTAAAATATGAAAATGCTGGTCGCTATCTCGTGGCGGGCGACATAATCTTTTTCGAACCCGTGTACAGGCTACAAACGCAGGATTAACTTAGCGAATGAATTAAATGTCCGAGATGGGACGTTTTACTGCTGGAAGGGCAACATTTGCCCGCCTTTTTACCATATCAACCGTTAAATATAGCATTTTACGCGGCGCAGTTCAAGATCGAAACGGGTCATTAAACCGTCAGACACCTGGCGTTGCGGCGAAATTTATACCCCGTGAACGTGTCAAATTTATTACACGAATTACACGTGAAATTGGATTCAGTCGTGTAGCTCTCGGTCGTAACAAGTGTTCGAGGGTATACAGAAGCGAACCACCATCGGCAGGGACACTGTTGATCCCCCGTTCAAAGGGGACGAGAAGCGCAAACGTAAGGGAAGGGAAAAAGGAAAAGGTAGAGGGACAAAGGGGGAAAGAGAGAAACGCGTTAGGCACGCGTGTGTGTGCGTGTGTGTGCAACAGAAAGGAAACGCGTAGCCCCGGCCATCTTCCTTTTGATCGTTTTTTGACGACTCCCCTCCCGCGACGGGTCGACGTGGCCGTTAATTAGACCGGCTGGCGACTTGCCCCCAGGCTGCACTTGGCAATTGCAACAGCGGCTTAAGAATTCAAGGTGGCGTAATCTCTTTCCCGCGTGCGTACGAAGTGGAAGAGGCTCGCGCGGGTTAAAATAATTCAGCGTATTACACGCATAGTTTAGCACGCGAGCCAACGTCTGCAATCGTAACCACCGACCCTCTTCGCCACGTTCCTCCTTCTGTTTCCCCTTCCTCTCTCGCCCTCGATTTATTCCTTCCCCCCGTTCACCTCCCTCGACCCGTTTCCCTTTTCTTGTTTTATTCTTCTCGGGCTTTCCCTATAAATCCCAGGTGCACCCGAGCGTGAGCTCAGTGCCGCGGAGAGAATCGTTCGCGAGCTTCCGTGGCATCCGGTCGAGGATCGGTCTCGGTGTTGCTTGCCGATGGCCATTGCGCAGGGATGAGACTTTCGTTGCTATCAATCGAACCCTACAGGGACCATAATCAGATACATGTTGCCTTCGTTAGTCATGCTTTCATCTTCGCAGGGTAGTCTGTGTTGAAAGCGCTTTACTTTGCTTTATCGTGTGATTGACAAGGTTAGGATTCGATCGATCCTGTCAGACATTCCCTTTATACTTAATATGTCCTCCCGTATGTAGCGATAAGATTAAAGTTCAAGCTTCTTCTACGTTACTATTATTGGTACGTTCATGCGTTATCAAAGTGTGATCGTTAAGGTTCGTTCAGAGTTTAGCATGTTAATCGTTAAGGACTTAATCTGTAAATCCTGCTGAAAGTAGCTAAGAGTTCGCCACTGTGTTTCGTTTCTGTTAATCGAGAAACGGTGTTTGGACGGATGATTTTAGATTTTACTGAAAATGTCTGCTGACGGGTGTTCTTGCAGCGCTTCAAGGCAATGAACGTCATCGCGGTGCCCGCAATAAAGCGACGCGGTCAGAGTAACACTTCAAAGCGTATTTATTCGGGCGGAACGGCCGGAGCGAATAAGTAATTTCAGAGGGGTTTAACCTTCATGAAAAATTCCGCGCGTCGGGACCCTTTGTGAGTCCGACTGGGACGGTCGTGCCCGTAATGTATGTCGCGGCTTAAAAGCCTCCTTTATACGGAATGCGCAATTATTTTTTAATGCACATTATTAAATACTGGCGCGCGTCCGCGCGAGTATCAACCCGGTCACGTGATCGTGTTCTCCGCCGGAAATAACGCGCGCGTTGTGCAACGGGCCAGATCGAGGATTCGAGCGTATAATGTATGCCTCCGATCGATTCGTTCAACAGCATTCCGATATTATCGATATCGTCGAAGTTTTCGTTGCTTCCTGGACGGTGCATGTTTTAAAGAAATAAATGAATGATTTCTCATAACTTTCTCAAACTGCGTTCGCGACGACAGGCTTCATGCTGAACACAGATCATAAGTTTCCTTTACAGGGCCACGAATCCATTCAATTCAAAACTCTCTTTTAAACGTCTCTCGAACATCCGATCTATCGATCTGTCGATACAATTTATTCGCGCCTCCAAACAACCTTTACAATTTCAACAGGTTCCATTTAGCGTCTGTAAAATCAGAATCAACCGACGACTCGAAACATTAGGCGGTTACTCGAAGAACACTTTTATTGCCGCCGACCGTCATTCTTTTTTCCGCAGCCCTTCAGCCGGTGCTTTTTACGATATCACTTTTACGCCGCGGTTTTTAAAAAAGACACCGTCGAAAGAACTACCGACACCCGATACAGCCGGCCGCGTTTCCCCGGGTATCGAGAAAAACGACGAAAAAGAGAGAAATTGTTCACGCATCACGGAATCGACGCGAATCGAGCCGAGTGGGAAGGGACCGAGAACAGCTTCTCGACCGCAATGCAACGAGAACAACGACGATCTCTGCAAGACGAGATCCCCGTGAGAATACGAATGGACCATTCGGTGCAATAATATCGCGGCCCTTGCGGCTTCACCCGGCGTTATTATCCGCCGCGAAACGCCCTTTGCCCGCAATCTAAATCTTACTTGTTAGTTACGACTGCGGCAACGGCCGACGGTTTATGGTTTTGCGGTAATTATAATGACGGACAGTGCAACGGACCGTTTGACAATCCGGCTGGGGCTCCGTTGCAGCAGCCGTGACCCGTGTGCACTTTGATAGCCAACACGGTGTTGTTGGCCGAGGGCGCAAGAAAGGACCGGTCCTCGGTTCGAAGGCGAGCCGGTCTCCTCGAGGAGCTCGTTGTATGAGGTTGTGCGCGCGATAAGGTGCTCGGGTACTCGTCGCGTCTTCCCGATAAGTGGAGATGAAAGGAACGGATAAGCGAATGAGTTTTCGGATGATCTTTTTTTTTACTCCTCTTATCTTTCGCTTGCTGCTAACTGTTTTGGATGCAGATAAGCTTAACGCGGAACTGATGGGTGTACGTGTATTTTAGGAGATAGATTGTTCATGGTTCAACGTTGTTGTAGATTGTGGGGAATAGTTGCGAGTTATTGTTATCATTATTCTTTGCTATGCTTAAGTTGCTATTGCTAGAAGAATGACGTGCACTGTGAAAAAATACTAAAGAAAAAAGTCTGAAGGAAGTCTTTGTGTACACACGCGATTGCCATGTTTTATAGACACGAGTCTATATTATTCTCAACTATCTACATTGTGTATGAAGCAGCCGCGGTTGTAACCATGTTGAGAAAACCAAAGTTAAACCGCTTAAAGTAGGCGCAATCATTTTTCTTGACCTGCAAACAAATTCCCCGTCTGCGATCTTGCCACAAAGTGATTTTATCTTCCAGCAACTCGTCCTTCCAGGCTGCTTTTTATCGCTATTGACAGCGATGCCGAGACTCGCAGCAAAACACGCAGGTACTTCGTGAACATCCGAAGAAACATCTCTGCAAACGGAGACCGCAAGAACGAGCTGCTCCCTTGTTGGCAATCTTTTGGAAGTATCAAAGGCTTTAAAAGCGTCTCATTTCTCTCATTATCGCTCGGCGACGTGAAGAATTCTTTGGATAGTCAGCGGTGCTCTTTTGGTTGCACGTAGAAATTAATAACTCCGTAACAGCGCGATTTTCGACCGTCCCCGTGGAGCTGCCATCATGAGGCTTGGTATCGAGGTAGCGCTGATAGCGCAAAGGGTTCGTTCTTGTTATCCCAAAGGGAAGAACGTGGAAGAAAGATTCGGGGAGACCTTCAACGCCGCTAACGATACCTGGCCCGCTTGAAAGATGACCGCGCACTAATGGCGGTCGGACAAGTACTTAGCAGCGGTTGCGCTGTCGACTATTCGTCATAATTTACTCGTGTTCCAGCATCTCCGGTGCGCATGGATCGTCTTTAAGTATAATAGCTTAAACGAGCAAAAATGGTACCTGCATTGCACGTGATCAAACCACCAGACCAGCTTACAGAAGCTTAATATTCGGTTGATAGATTTTATGATTCTACACAGCGGTTTCAATTGGAACGATCTCTTTTGCTTTCCGTTATTCACCTTCTTCGTTGCGATTGAATTCGAAGATCGATCGGTAATCGAAAACACGATCAACGAACAGAGACGCGAGAAATGTATGCCGGGGTTTAATTGTTTACAGAGACCTAAAATAATTTCCCGGACACCTCGTAACGAGCGCGCTTAACACTTTGAGCGCATTAAGCGGCTGCACCGTTACGCTTCCTCCGTGGAACGTGTTATTATAGCTGAATGATAATATTGGTGCACCGGTAATCACGCAAACGTTTACTCGCACTCCGCCACGTCCCCATACGTTACGAGCAAAAACGCGTGATACACATTTTTCATAGAAAGTAATAGAGAGCCGCGGTCGGGCCCGCGTTGGCTCTGAACATTAATTTCAGATTAAGGAAACGAGCATTAAATCGTTCCGCGATTTATTACCGACCGCTTCTCCGGTTCGACGCATCTAAACCGTGTCGGTTTCCGTGCGGATGGGACCCGTGGAAACCCGTAGAAGGGGAGATCCTGTAAATTGCTCCCGCGGCGCGATGTGCGCGCGTTTCTTCTCTCGCGATCTTCGACTCGACCCATTTTCTGCGATCCACTAATACTCAGGAAATTGCGTCGCGGTTCACGCGAGACTGTGGGAACCGTAAAAAAATTTAATTAGAATGCTTTCTAATCATTTCGACGAGCATGCATGGCAGTCGGATGTGACACGTGTTCTACCTTTACTGCCTTGAAAATTATAGCAATCGGTTTCCTTGATGATGACGGTGGGAAGAAAAGATTTTTGAAGAATCAATGATCAACACCTGTTAATAGCACCGCGTTTATTTTATTCGATTTACATTAAGTAGCATTCTCGACTAGACTTTTAAACGGCCTCTCGCCGTTTTTTTTCGCTCAAAGCTGATTATTACCGATTCGCGAGCGTCGGCGATGGTTTTGCACAACGGACAATTGCACGCGAGCACGCAAAATGTCGGGAAAACGACGCGAGAACATGCAGGAATACGTTAGCACCGCGTTTCATACTCTTCCTTCGCGCGGGAATCGGAACACGTCACGGGGAACGACACAAAGGGTCTTATTTTTCAATTTCTGCAGCTTCGAGTCGACTTCGAAATTGCTTTCTTTCGTTTCCCCCGTTTCTCTGTTTGCGTCTTCGCCCTTTCCCTGGGTAAAGTTTTAGCTACGCTACAATAAACGCTTCCTTATCCAACATTCGAGCTGATATTGTTCAGCGGAAGTGAGAACAGTAAAGGGAACGAATATATTTGAAGACTCTCGAAGGAAGTTTCTCGGAAATCTTTATTTTCGCGAAAAGTCGAAAGTCAAAGACGGTGTACGTAGCCGGTCGAGGTGAACGTCAGGAAGTTCCGTTTGGATCGACGTTTTCAAGCAGAGCGGTGAATTTAATTTCAATTTTGTGGCGTGTTCCGAGGAGCGGCGTCAATTAAACATTCTTTGCCGAAATTTTGCAGACAGCCCGCAATTTCCGGTGTAACGAGGCAAAAGGGAAACCGCTTGTAACGAGGAAACCGACGTTCGCGTTGCACGAAACAGACTGCATGAACTCGCGGTTGCCCTCTCACGTGTATACAAAATTTCAAGGGACCAACTGCTACATCTATCGATCCTTCCGGCATGAAGACAAAAATATCTCCATCGTCGAGAGAATCGTTTCGCTCTCCACTTTATTTAAAGGTAGTGACAGAAGTGCTTGGAAATAAAATAAAAGGTATTTGCAACGTGACGTATTCTACTTAAAAAGAATTGCTATTTATCTGCAGCAAATCTACGGAATTCAATAGAATTTAGCGACTCTCTAATTTTAATGTATCAGTCGAAATGTCTGTTTTAATCAGAAAAATTCAGTGGTCGTGGAATTAAAAATGAGTACAGCGTGAATAGCTTTAATCGGTGTGATTTTGATTTCCGCGAGGTTAATTAATTGCTCGGTTAACTATGCAATAGATCGTATAATTGGAAAGTATTTTCGTTTATTATGAAAACAGCTCTAAATTATTCACAGCTGTTTTAATCAGTCGAAATTCAGGTCCTTGCGTTCTTCTATTCTATTTTAAACAAGGAGATAAGTCCGGGATCGGCTATTAGTCCGAGTGAATACTTCGCGAATCAGCAAGTCAACGATGAACGCGTTGTTTATCGCGGGTAAATACGGGATCGCGCGATTTCCGGTCGGATAATTCGACGGAAGCGGTCGGGTAATGCAGCAGATTTATATCGGTATTTGGAGAAATAATATTCCCGGGTAACGTTTCTGAATAAACGTCGGAGGAACGCGAGCGTCCGCGGACGAAGAAAAACGAAGAAAACCGGCGCACAAAACGCCGCTGTTTGTTCAGTCGAGAATATTGAAAAACGTTTTTCGATTCAATCGCACCGAAATCTCGGCCCCGGGTACACGGGTGCACACGCGCACACGAAAGCCAGGCAACCTTTGTGTGGTTAAGACACGATTTTGCGTTTCACGAAACGCAGCTATCCCGGGGAAAATTCCTGTTCCAACCGGAAATATCTTCGAATTCCTATTAATTCCTCAGTTTGACCTGCATACCGGGATACGTACATCCGCGTTGTCGTTCAAACGCTTACGATATTCCGTTTAACCGGAAACTGATCCACAAAATCTCCCCTTCCAATGTAGAACGCTTGCAACGATCGCGGTATGACGGTTTACCTTCTACATTTCCGGTTCTCATACCTCTGCCTATTACCTATTTTCGTAGAATTGTTTCTGAATGGCGATTTATGCCTTTAATAATTCTGTTTTTTATACGTATAATTTGATTTGATATAAGTACCGAATTCTGATAGGGTATTTTTGGTATCGTTCAATGTTTAGTTCCGATCAATTTTTTAAGGGTACGCTATAGATGCTGCTGAAGCTTTAGATCGAGAATGATCGCGTTAACTATGTATTATCTCGAATCGATACCCCGTTACTCCAGAAACGGTTATTTCGGTCACGATCGTTATTCTATAGACCTTCGCTAAATATGGACGATACAGATCCTCTATCTAGGTTTAGCACCAACACAAATTCGAACGGCGAACAGGTATAAATCAAAATCTTTTACCCATTAATTCACCGATTAAAAATCCACTGTTGATTAATGATCCGTGAAACTAACACGGATACCCCCCACCGTACATCAATCTTTAACGCGCCATCAAAACACGGGCGAAAACACGCACGATTACGAAACAGCGAAGTTAAAACAAACTTTTTCAAATGTTAACGAACGCCCTTAAACGTAGGGGAATTAAAAATTTTCTCGATCATTTTTGCTGCTTTTTATTTTTCAACACAACACGATACTCACATCCCAGACACATGTACAGGCTGCACAGGTTACACTAAATTATCGTACGAATAAGGCTCGAACGTCGCTTGTACAGTTCGTACACGAATATCGAACTTGCTGCTAACAGTTTACACGAGTCACCCGACACAATAAGCTATCCGTCCATAAATCATAGTAACGACGTCGCATCGGAAGGAATAACTGTTCACCGGCCGTGTTCGCCGATCGATCTCTCCGCGAGAGCCATCCTCGTTCCACCTCCGAGCGGTTTAATTATTTTATCATCGGGGTAGAAGTTCAGCTGTTACTCCGTGGATCTGGTTCGAGCTCGGTGGATAGAGAAGGAGAAGCGAAAAAAAGCGGATACAATTAGACGAGACGTTCCCTGGATGCTGCTCGTCTAATCCCGGACCTGTGCTGTTCCGCGCTGTTGTTATTCCTTCCACTGACGTATCCATCAATCACCGTCACCCTGTTCCTACTCGGGTTGCTTCTTCGTCGGTTAGACGCAAGAACTTTATTGTTTTAATTAACCCGCCTATTTCTTGGCGCTGGCGGGGCGCGTTCGCGTTTCTTCGCCGCAAACCGCGAGCAGTCGCGCACGACTGGCTTCCCTTATTATCGCGCGGCTCTGATCGTTTCGGCGAAGATCATCGCGATCCGAAAACACACGGCATTCCGAGCGACCGAGGATGGAGCAAACGACTGTCTGCAATCCCGATACCAGCTCGAACCGTGCTCGTTAACAGGGTACGTGACTTTTTCTCTTTTTTTTCTTGCCGGTTTCCGAGCTGATTTACGGCGAACGCCTGCATTTTTCTGGTAGAAAGCGAAACGTTTTGCGAAATATTCGGAAAGGAAGCCGTTTTCTTTTCTGGGACCTATTGGTGTAGCTTGTATTCACGTGTATCGCTTGAATAAAATGTTTGCTCGTTTATTGCAAGTTTATCGATGATATTACGAGACATCTGGTTTTTAATCTTTTTACGTACGCGACAGGAAAGATTGAACAAACGAATCTGAATGTATATTTTCGATTCGAATGTTCTTGATTGTTTGTTTTTCGATCAATCGTACGAATTAAATTTATTTTTTGATCGACTCTATTTGTTGATTATACGTTTGTAGAAATGGTAAGTGAAATAAATTTAATTCAGAGGCATCCTCTGTGTGAGCCCATTGCGCATTGAGTTTGCTGCAACGAGAATTACGCTAAATTAATGAAAAGGAAGCTTCCGTCGTGCAAATTTAAAGCTGAAAATACGCTAAAGTGTTTGGAAAATTAAAATTTTTCCATTCTGTTTATCGTTCCGTCCAGCTGTAACTAAAACTCCGTTCATAAATTCGTTTGAAATATATTTCTCGGCGGACCCCGAGGTGCGCCCTTCCAATATCGATAAATACTCGAACGCTGTAACAGGAACGGCTATTAAAAAGTGTTTCCAACATTTTCTGAAACGATTGGAGCAATAACGATCGCGTGTTCCAACGAAAACTCGAGATTGTGCGGTGTAAATTAAACAATATTCGAAATAAACAGGTCTCGCTTGCGGTGTACCGAATTAATGGTATAGTGGGGGATAAAAATAATCGAATTTCACGGGTAATTATCCGTGCCGACGTTTATTCGTAACAAATATGTTAATTAAATCCGATATAACGGCTAAGAGCAAGCAGCGAGTAATATTCTAAAGTAAATATCTATTTAGCCCGATAATTATGAAATGTTTTCGGATAGTTGATAATCTGATTCGGGTATTTACCGTTTGCCAAAGGTAATTAAGAACATTATATGGTTTCCTCTTTTCGGACGATCAACATTTTGTCGCGAGACAATCGAAGCGTGTTGAACGACCAAATTGAAAGTAATTATTAGCTTGGTTACCGATTCATTTCCTGGACGAACTACTTGAAAGCTTTACGCTGAATCGCGAAAGAAGCGAACGCCATTGATGCGCACTTCCTGTATACGCTTTAATGGATAACGCTTTTTACTCTGCAATTTAACACACTAAACTAGAATATACTAAATATTTTATAACAGTAAAATTAGTTAGAACTCAGCATTTTAGGGATTTTTTTGAGTTCAAGCACAATATAATAATAATATATTTTTCAAGCCGTGCATAAATTCTACAGCCGTAATATGTGATCTTTGAAGTTATGTGAATATTATTCACCTGACTTTCCCGAATAAAAGATCACCGGTTCTGTGAACAAAGAAGCGATAGATCCTCGTTAGAATTATACTCTACACGGATACTATCGAATTTTTAAGTACTACGTGCACCAATAACAAGCGCACGATCTTACAGACCCCCTTACTTATTCATTTATTACGCTACACCTTTGTTCGCTAAACGGCAGTAATCGGTGACCGATTCAGGTTCGATCGCGAGCGGGTAGAATTCAGAGAAAGTGACGGGAGGCCGTGGTCGAAAGCCTTTGCTGAAAGTTAACGACCGCTAAAACGCGACCGAACCCGCGAGGATACCAATTACAGACGGATACAGCGTCGAAAGCGTGAAATAATGCCGCGAAGAGAAGTTAACGGGCGACATTTACGGTTACGCTAAGCTATCGTGACGATCGGCCAGCAGATACTCCGGGCACAGGTAACGACGGAATCATTTTCGCTACTTAGCCCCGTAACTATTCGCGAGGAACGTCCCCCGGCGAGGGGGAAAATGTCACCGAGAGCGGTCGTACAGGATTTGTCACGATCCGAACGAAACCAACGACGTTCGTTGCTCGATATTTATTGGTCCGTTTGTAGAACGTCTCTATTTGCGCCGTTCGCCGAGCAATAGACGTTCTTTTAGACGCAGAAAATGCAAGGCCTGTCGGAATGGTCGCAAAAAGTTTGATGGATTGCTAGGGAGATTATATATCGAGCAAAAGAGTTCGTGCCAGTTGTAGTGTAATTCTAAATTTACTCGAGCGTCCAATTTTTTCTTTTGCCTCTGTTAAAATATAGTGGAAAATATAAAAAACTATTCAGATACACGATTAATAACTGGTTCTTATGCCCAGTGCAGTTCTTAGTTGGCACACGAATTTCAAAGTGTATTAAAAGCATGATTATATCTAGTGATATGTAGTACATGGCTTTTAAATTATACAAACGCAGTTATTTTTGTTTTTTAATATATTCAGCGAAGTTATAGGAAATGGTCGCGAAAAGAAGCACTAAATCTTCTTTGTTGATTGTGTTATTCATCACTTTGCACGGTTCTTGAAAATCTAATTAATTACCGTCTTCTACTGTCTAGAACTATTGTTCCTTCATTCGTTCCAAGAAATCGAATGAACCAACATAACTCACGCGGAAAGTTGACGCTAAAATAAAGAAAACAAATCGTTCTGAATGATTTATGATCGCTTACACCGTTCCGCCATGTCGGTTAATAGCTTTCTCTTTGATTACCATGAAAAGTCGGAAATTAGACCGTGCTTTTATAGAGTTAATAAATTAAGAGCTCCCTGAATACGCTAATTGCTGTTCATCGGCAACATATCGTGGCAGGAGAGCGGTCTATCGTGACAAACTTACCATTGCGCATCGTTAGTCCTTCTCGTTTCATATCCGTGCCACGTGCGCGCCTCTGAACTGAACGAAGATGAAAACTCAACCCTTTTTCACGATTTCCTTCAACGGACGGCAAACGTAATGGTGAATGATACGGTATCCCTTTAAGTGAGCTATGAAATGGTGCGTTAAATCAAATTACCGCTCCTTCGTCTATGTTTTCTCGACCTCTTTAGCTGCAAACACCTTGTTAAAACTCATAATACACTTTTCATGAGAGCTACCGTGGAAAAGCAAGTGTAACCAAAAATTCGCATTACGGTAGACATACAAAAAAAAAAAAAAAAATGGAAACCAAGGAAAGAGTTGAATATTTCAGTTTTTTAATTTAAAAATCCTATATGTTGAACACCGAGGATTATCAAACACAATATTATATTTAAGCTGCTAACTACTAAGTAATTTTTCTAATGAAAAGAATTCAGGGGTAAATTAACCCTTTAGAAAGGGGTGAATATTATAGGAGACAGGTGTACTGTACTACGCGATTAACAACCGCGGACTGTTTTTCCGAGCGACCATGAACTTTGACCGTGTTAGCGCTACGCTGCGAATAATAATAGTAATAATAATAATGATAATAATAACAATAACGATAACAATAACAGTATCGGGTAACAGAAACGCAGTGCACGTTATTCTCGACGCACACGTTGCGGACGTAACCTCTGACCTTAATAACTTCGCTACTCCGTCCAAATGTTTGCTCAAAATGTGTGTTTCAACGATTTTTAAAAAAGTGCTCCCTATCCTTTCGAGTGGATCTCCAGAATATTTTTTACCGAACATTTTTACAACAAAATTCATATTTTTACATCAGAAGTTACATTTGTTGTTTTCAGAAACAGCAAAAGTTCCTCTTGTCTACATATATATTCCTCACTTTTTATAGGATGTTTCAAACTGTTCTATTTCTACGGTTAATTTCAAATTTCTCCCATGTTTGTACATTTGCCGATGAAGCTCGTAATGCGTTATCACAATAAACATAATTAAACACTGTAATTCATGATCAATATGTAACGATAATATTATGCACGTTGATTACGCTTCTCTCGGATTATTAAAAATTTCGCGTAAACACAATGTATTCGTCGCGCGATCGATGCTTCGAATACATAGAGTAGCAGAAAAATATTTGTGTTCGATGTGATTTAATAAGCAATAAAACTCGGAGAAAACATCGTTAGAGAGTTAAAGCGTGTCCTTAAAATTCTGTCTAACGCAGCTTCATATAAGTAACCGGAAGAGAACGCCGTCGTTCCATTCTCGTGTTCAGGTCTACGATTTGCTCAGCGTCGAAAATCGAATTTTATATGAAGACCGACGTTGTTCTCGGGAACAGTAAAGAGTTAAGAGGCTCTTAAAATGGTAATTGCTCGTAAGCTATATTTCGTTTCCAATCCCTCCAAGCCATTTCGTTGATTTTTCCCTCAATTGAGTATCCTCGAAGACAATATTCGTGATTATTAGAAAGCGGCTATATTATTGAAATTAATGCGTGGAGAAAAATCGTAAGACCACCTTCGGCAGTAAAATTAAGCTTTATTTTAACCTTAATACAGGCTAAAACTATAATCGAACGAGTTTCTTAATTGCAATTAAAATTATACATTTATAGCCCACTAGCTGTTGCCCGCGTTTTTCTTTTAATGCTTACTTCAAAATCGGCAGATTTTCAAACATACTTTTATCCTTAATTTATTTTACCCCCTTGGGGGTAGATTCTCAAAAAACACGGAAACACGTATTTCTATATTTCTAACCAAAACTCTAAATACCAGTTTTCATAGTGCTTGCTTCAAAATCGACGGATTTTCAAACAAGCTTTCAACTCGTATTTAACCCCCTTAGGGGTGGAATATTAAAAAATCCTTCCTTAGTAGGTGCCTATGTTCAATTTTCATGTTTCTAGACGATGAATTAGTCGGTCAGGACATATATTTCTATATGTATAGATCACTTCTCATTAATTATTTCGCGATGTGTTTCACGAACGATTTATAGTGCGTCCAAGCTAAAAATTAGAAATACCAGCCGACAGAGCGTAGCGTTAGCGTTTCAATGCGATTCATTGCAACCACCGTAGGCCCAAAAACTAATCAAACATGGCGTCGAACCTATCGCGACCCAATGTGGAAAGTCCGAAACACCCGAAACGGTCGTGTTCACCGAAATTCCTCTAACTGTTTCCAATCGCGACAAGCGTGGAAATAAGGAGATCCGTGGCTATGCACCGGCTGATTTATCGCGTCGGCCCGTTCCTTGTAGCCGATGTTTCGACTTTTCGAACGTGTCCGACGCCGACTATTACCGCGAGAGGAGGCGGGCGCGAAGAATGCGAGAAGTGGCACACGGTAACGTGCCGCACACGAGCAAACACACACACACACACATACGGTCGTAACCCGTCGAGGGTTCGCATGCTCTTCGTCTTCCCTACACACGCACCGTCGTCGTAAATCTCGTTACGGACTTATAATTTCGTTCTAAGGGAAATTAGGCGCAACGCCGAGGAGCGCGCGCCGCAAACTGAATTTGCATAACATATCCACCGATCACCGGTCTCGTCGAGAGAGGCTTGTGCCACGTTCGACGTCGCGGTCCGTGTCTCTGTCACGCGGCTCGAAATAGGTCGTAATAGTCGGACGGATCCTGGTGAATCAACGACGACGTCGAATGCGTTTGTTCGAATCGTTAGCTTCGGATTCGCGATCCGTTACGTAGGGGGCGGGAGAACGATAGGATCGTGGCTACGAGCTCGAAACAATGCGCATAGGTTCATCGATCGAGCTCGATTTCGCTGCAGCCGAACGTATCGAATGCATTTGTAATTCTTTCGACTTTTTCAATTTTACGGCTTGCGATTTTCATCGTGATGTTGTGGAGGAGGGAAGGTTGGAAACAACACTTAAATAAACTTAAATAAATTCCCTTGGTATTTTACCGAGGTTTTTATTGTATAGACCGAAATTAGAGACAAGGTAACTGTTGAACATCAATTATTGATTCGTGGCTCGGGGTTTTCGATTGGTCTTTTATATCTTTTGATGACAAAGAAAAGTCTGGTGGGGGTTCACATGGGAAAAGTCACGTAGGCTGGGCCAAGGACTGTTTTGACCGTCTTACGTTATCTATTCTGCGACTTATCTGCATCAGCAGACGATGATTAATTTAAAGAACGTAATAGAGATGCATGTTATAACAGTGAGATGTTGTGTCGAGTTATTGGAAAATCCTAGGATCAGAACTGGAATAGAAATTGACCCGATTGTTTTTCTTGCGTAGATCTTGGAAGAGCGGCTGTCTTCGTTGTGTTACTTTCACGTTATTTCCTGCTTATTAATTTTTTCGTCAGGATTTCTAAGCGGCAGCAACTCGGAATGCTAAAAAATAACTGGCTAATGGCCTGACCGGTTTAAGCAACGGTATGATTGTTCTACGGGTACGTTTAAATTTCAATTCGTTGCTCCGATCCTTTATCCCCGTTTTATGTATTTGCCTTTCATCTCGTTGTGCCTACGTTGCTGTTTGTAAAGCAATAAAGTGCAACGTCGAACCGTGATGTTTCCCATAAATTATTGCTATCCACCCCTTTAGGGTATCTTTATTCGTATCTCATTACTTGATAAACCGGGTAACGCGAACAAATCAAACAGTAATAAGAGAACGGACAAACAAGGAACATCGACAAGATGGCGAGTGAAAGGAGGAGAAAGGTAATCCGAGAAACGTTGAGTACACCGTGTCGTAAAAAAAGGAAGGAGCGTACACAGAATATCAATTATGCCCGGTGATAAGATAATTATTCCGGGGTTTTCAAGGTGAAATTACACGGTTCTGGGGGGAGGGGGAGAGTTCAAAGGACAACGCGGGCCACGTTTTACGATCAATTGGCCGTAACATTTTCTCTTGTTACCCAGAAAATTTATAAGGGGAACACAAATTCCTTGCAGGTGATTACAGTTCGTTAGAGTCAACGAATTACTTTCGTTAATTCAACAGCTCGGAATTTCAAGAATAACAGTTGTAAAGATAAACCGAGCAACACGCGAGCAACGCGGCGTGTACAACTGAATCAATTATCGGAATTCCCGTGATAACAATAATTCACCGACTGTTACGTAACGATATAAAGTATTCGGTTCCATCGAAGTTGGTTTCAAAAATTCGCGTTTTCTTCGAAAAATGGAAAACCCTACCGTTTCGAAACAGTCCGCTCTATAAAATATAATAGAGGGAGTTTCATAAATTCATCCGTAATCCCAAGTTTTCCCATATATACCCCTCCCCCCTTCACCGTCCTCTCCTCCAGTAACTTCCATCAACGGTGAACCGGAAGTTCCCTTTGTTTCGACTTTAGAGAATACAGCCTCGGTCACTACACGTGTCTCCGAAGTTTCGCGAAGTATCGATTGAGAAGTCGCCTTATCAACTGGAAGGCTGTACCGCTCGTAAAAGGATATGAGGCAGCCCGTCCGGAATGTCAAGTACCTGTACAGCCACGCGGTGCAACCCGTCCTCCGTCACCGTTCCAAACCCCCCGCGCCTATCGAAACTTTTAAGACTTTCGTTCATCGCCCTTCGGAAAATGCAGTTGCAGGTGCACAGCTTATGGCGAGGCAGAAGTTCATGGAGTAGACGGCGAGATTTACTATCGGGCTCGTCAGCGTTCCGCCACGGATGAAGATTATGGGGGACGTCATCCGCAGCGGTCTTCGCTTGCGCGCTGATTAATTATTCAATTAATCCGGGGTCTCTATTTTGCCCGGCCCGTTTGTCTGGCGGAGTCGTCGCCCCGTTTAGAGTTTTACCGTCTTGTAATGGCGGCCATTCGACCGATTAGGTTTAAAGGGAAGAAGTTGCTCGATAACCGTGGTGGATTAATTGAATGGGAGAGGAAATATTTTAGTTTGGATTATAGTTGAGCAACTCGATCAATTTCGGTCCTTGGCGTACTAGGAGTTAAGACAGGTTGACGTTACGGTTACGAAAACGGTCCCTGAGCTAGGGTGCATTTTTTGCACGCCCATGGTTATCGTTATTGCTTCAGGCATGATAAATACGAAATACCTACCGAATCACAGTTGTCGTTCCTATACAAAAAAATACAGGGCATGTTTAAGTCACATTCAGCATGATTGTTTTGATCGATCTTTATATGTAATCGTTTAAGATCGGAAAACTTGTTGGTTGACTGCAACCTTTAAGGGCTGCATCTTTAATTCAATGCATCTCGAAGATTTACTTCAAGCATCGCATATGAATCCGTTTATCTGCATCCCTCGTGTTACTTCATCAGCATACGATTACAAATATTTTCAATATCTCGTATACATTCTTTCCCGAAGCTTCTCACCATGAGCAACGCGTGGCGACGCTAGTTCAAAATTTGTTCCCCGCGAATAAGGACGTTATCCAGTTAACATCGATCATTGCTTATTACGACCGTGGCCGTGGTTATCTCCTTTTAACGCGGACTCGCGACCATCATTACGACCGATTAAGAGTCGCGGTCCCGCGACCGGAATGGATGAAACTGGTAACAGCTAACGCGAACATAACGTAACGCGACACTACGAACATGCGTCCGAGACTTGTTCGAGCGCGTAAACGTCGAAGGCTCTCGCGTGCCCCTGGGACCGGACGAAGAAAGCAGAGAAAGAAAGGACCTGCTTCTCCTCGCTGTCTAACGGCAGTCAACCTCCAGACGCCTATTAGAACCAATTATCCGTTGCCCCGTAACACCGAGAGAATGGCCCCGCCGTCCCGCCTCGTCTGGCCCACGGCCATCTTCTTCGTTAGCGTCCTAGTCATATGGGTCAGCCGAACGGAGGAACTAGTTCTTCGTGTCTGCCTGCCTGTACACGGAAGCGAGTCGCCGAGTGGCCGTCGGGTTTCGACGTTCCTTTCCATCGAAATGTCCGTGCCGGTGTCTATTAATATTCCCGACGGCGGCCTGTATCTGTCGATACGCCACGGTGACGATTTAATAATGAATCGACAGAACCGACGGGACACGGACCGGCAATTTCTCGATATTACTCGTGGAGTCGATGCTGTAGCACACGCGTAGAACGAAGGTATCGCCTTTTGCTGTTTCGAGGGAAGGAGATGACTGTCGTTGTTCTTTAAGACCCTGTGTTGCGCATGGGAGAGGAACCGATTGTGTAACCGGAAGCTTTAACTCTGAATGACATTGACTATCTTTAGGATCGATTATCAATTCTCGTATTAATCGATGTTGAAGTTGTTTGACGGACCACTACTGCTTTGCGACGACGAATTACTATTACTGCATAGTCAGTGTACTTTCTGTCTTAAAATTTTGTAGTCGAAGCGATAGAAAAATTTCTAAGTGAAATTTCTACGTTCCAAGTACATGCAAGAATACGACACCAGCCTTTTTATTATTGAAACAAAAGTTACTATTTAATTTGCGGTGTATTCGTTGAAATTGATATCAACTCGTATCGATAGTTTGCGCAAATTCAGCGTTAATTAGTAGACACGCAGGTAAAAGACTACTCGAGACGGAACTAAGCGAGGAAATATTTCAGGCAACCGATATCGTTACCATTCCGAGTTTCCGCGATCGCTGGTTTATAAGAATGAGTGGGTGCTTGGAAGTTCTCCATGTGGTATAGGCTTTCCGTTTATTGGGCGCCGGAAACTTGCGGAAACAGCGGTTTCCGGAGGAACGCGACAATTTTCTTTCGGCGAACTCGTCGTTCCGCCGACGAACGTACACGCGGGCAAAGGATAACACGGTTTACTTATGCATAGCCGCTGCTTTCGTACGTATTCATTCGCAAACAACGCGCAGTCTTACTTTTAGCCAAGTAAACAAGTTTATCCAGTCGCGGCGACGAGTTCCGCGCAAACTTCGCCCTCACTTTTACGCTATAACTTCACCGAGTTTGTGCTCGTATATTAAAATACGAGCAACACACAGAATTGGTGCAGGGTGTTGAATCCACGAACGTGTAGGTATTCGCGAGTATCGATACGAAAAATTGTGGACAATGCACAAAAGGGAATACTTTAAGTTTTACTGCGGCATTAAGAGATTTTTACAAGAAACCAATTCCACCTTTTTTTATGTCTGTTAAGTAGGGTGTAAAGATTGATCCGAGAAGAGAGATAATTTTACATACACCTTTTGTTTTTGTAAAATTTCTTGCACTTTATAAATGTTTGTTACAAGAAAATAGATAGCTTAATTTATTCAATATTTATTATAATACGTTATTACGACAAACGAACGAAAGTTTCACGGAACCTTTAACCCTTTGAACTCGAGAGATGACAGTTAGTAGTCTGATAATATTAACTTCACAGATTTTTAAGTGCAAAATATTTCGGAAGATTCGCTTATATTAAACTTCATTTAGTTTAGTTAAGTCATATACTAAAATTTAGATGTACAACTATTTAACCTCCGGTCTGATTAATAAACAAACTAACTAAAGTCTGAAAGTTTGCGAAATTATCGTTTGGAGACCAACAGTCTCCTCTCGAGCGCAAAGGGTTAAATATACTAAGTCGACAGAATTTAAAAGGTTCATAATTTCCTCGCGTCTCGGTTTGTACTAGATTTCAAACTCCACAGAATGTGGTTTGCGGAACAACCGCTGCATTGCTCCGCAGAAACTAAGATCTATGCGGTCGTCGTTTTCGAATACAGCTGAGCTCGAAGGAATCTGTCGATAACCTGAATAATTCTGTTCATAGACTATACACGTCCCATCGACCGATCCCGCCTCCTTCTCGCACAAAGGGCGAAAGCAATCTCGAAGAGAGCACGACGCTCCCGATCTTTCTCGATATGGGACACGCGTCGAAATAATACGGATAAATACGTGGCTCGCCGGTGGCATTCTCTTTGTAAATCCCGTTAATCAATCTCGTTCGCCGCTGGTCTCATCGCGGCCACAGCACGGAAGCCGAAGAGAGGCATTTCTAATTGGAAATCCTTGATCCTCGATTAGTTCCACGACCTCCCGTACACGGCGCGGCGTCCCCGGATACGATATTGCCGGTCTTAATGAAGTTTACAAGACTGACGCCGTTATAAATGGCCACAATGCCCCCCTTCGCCTTTTTCCCGCCCGATCAATGAAACCGAGTTAGCCTGATTACGCGGTGGTTACCTTTCTTCGGGAAGTTGCCCGACGAAGTTCACCGTGAAGTTTCTTTGATTAGATCAGCCGAAGGCGCGTGTAACTTGGAAGACGATCGATCCGAGAGGATGGCATAAACAGAATTAGAGATGTTAGATAGTGTTATGTAGAGTTTTCGAATGTTGAAATGTAACGTGCAACAATCGTACCGTTTGTTAAATGATTTGCCTAATGTAGACGCTATTTCGTACAATTCTCAAATTTACCAAGTCTAATTCTTTTAATCGTTCAAAACGTTCCGAAATCAGTTTCTTCTGGATCGCGAACTCGTAATTCGCAACGCAGGCTAATCAATTTGTGTAACGCCGGACCAGGCGCGACCATCTTACCAATCGCGTACGATAAATCGAATTCGCTGATCGAACCCACCGTCGCTGGTCGTTTCGCTTAGCTGGTTCAGAAGAGTTTCCAGGTTAGGCCGCCGGTACACAACACGGCGAGGCAATCAAGGAATTGAAAATTTATCTCGAAGCGTTGAGGCCGACTATCCTCCTCCCCTTTTGTATTCCTCCCTCTCCGCTCCTTTCCCATTTTCGTCGATCGTCGAACGCGCGATCGTCGCTTCGACCTCCTCAGGAAAGTCGTATCCGACTGTTCGAAACGGTTTTTTCGCTCGGCGACTGTCGACCGGCGGCAAGCAAGCGCACGCTGTTACGTTTCTTGCGAGCTCGCGTGGATTGCTGTTAAATTGCTCGACGAACAGACACATACGGAGTGTCTCGGAAAAAGACGACTTCCTCGAGGCGAGTGGTTTAGGTAGTAAAACAAACTGAACAAGGTTTTACAAGCGCCTGTGCCTTAAATGTTTAACGAGGTCGGGAACTGTTATTGGCTCGCGGACGTACCGTGCTTCGGAATGCTTAAATTTCGAGATTTCACGGTTTTCTGGTTAGATCTATCACAAAACGATCCCAGTAATAATTACATAGCTGTCAATTTCATTTAACGCCTACGATCGCTAAAAATCGACAGTATTGTAAACCGTTTGAGTATACTACAAGTCTTAACGCTTAGCCGACCGAAAGGGGAGGTCTGCCATTTTGTCCTCAACAGAGCGCTGCAATTGATTCTATTTGCTTTCGTTATTAATTAGTCTTGAACTAAAATGCGGTTCATAAATATTCCAAAATTCAATTTTTAATAAATTCAACATCAGCTTAGGACCAGCTAATGACAAAAGTAAATAGAATCAATGGCACTGCTTTGTCGAGGAAAAAATGGGAGATCTCCCCATTCGGTCGGCTAAGTGTTAATTTCAATTGGCATTCGTGATAGTTAAGAAAAGATAGCGACGATATCGAGAACCACGTTAAAACTTTCAATTTTTTTCGAAGCAACTTTTTCGCTCCGCTCTAGCAGCATTTAAACACTGAAATTAGCCTCTTCCGAGAAACCATCTTTCCTAGAGACACTTTCCGCGCGGAACGTATCCCCCTGCCCACCCCTAACGACGTCCGTGAGATCGTCGAATAATGAAATATCGTCGCGCTGAGAGTCTGAAGTACACGGTAAACGTTCGACCGGCGTAATCACACGTTTCAGTCGCTATCGGTCCATTAATCGATTTATTGTAATTACTAGAGCACGGCGCGTAATGAATGGCGGCGCGATTCGTCGTGCACCGTCGAGATGGGATCTTCCGCAGCCTTGAGATTTACATGGAGGCTTTACGTTTTTTCCCTCGCGGCCGCGTATAGGGAACGCGTGCTGTTATTACTCGGAAATTCATTTATTACATTTTCCCCGGCTGCCCACGATCCTACCGGCCCTCAATTTCCACGACCCGCACTGGTGTGCGTTCGTTTATTTCCCCGCGTTTATTGCATCATAATCACGCAGGAACCCTTCATTCATATCTCAAGCAGCATCACGTAATCGCGGAGGCTATCGATCTTCCTGGCTGCATGTTAACAGCGATCTCCTCGATGAATTTTATCCGTTGCAACGTTTCAGGCTTTCCCTGGGTCATTTAAATTGCGAACGTTGAAACGATAAGGGAAATGAATGTCTCAGAAAGCGAAGCTGAATAGACGAATTCGTGAAATTTAGTGAAGAATTAGGAGAATGGATGGTAAATTTTAGTTTTATTTTTACTTTTATTTTCAATTATTTTTATGCTCACTGTATCACTTCTTTATAAAGGGTGTTTACCTGTCAAATAAATAAATAAATAAATAAATTTTATTTGAAATCTTCGGGAGAACGAGAAGAATTCGAATTTGATCTCGAAACCGAGTAGAAATACAATTTTGGTATGCAATATCGGATAATGTAGAGCGTGTAGAGTTTTACTGTGTTGAAGAAAATTCGAAATGCGGTTTGTCATAATTTTCTCGCATATTTATCGTGCGCACACGTTGAAAAAAAAAATCACGAAAGGAGTACCGGGTGCGACGCCAACTCGGACAAGGGAAAAATCTCTGGAATGAGCTCATAATTGAGAACAAAAAGCGACCACAGGCCACGGTGAAAAACGATATTCTACGACAGACAAATCATCCAAAGAGCACAGGGTCCTTCGACCGATCCACGAGGGGAAAGTAAGTACTGCATACAGGCGGAGAGAGAGTATTTCTGGAAAGCGGGTATGCCGTTCGAGCAACGAACAAGGAAAGAAGAATCGAATATGAGAGGGAGAGAGAGAAAGAGAGAGACAGAGAACAGAAGAGAGGAGTGCCACACAGTTCTCATTATCCGGGATCGTTTTAATCTTCGCCGGTGGCGGCGAGAGTTATAAACAGAGGAACCGGTGAACTTGCATTACGCGACCGGCCAAAGGAATGAAATGAAAGAATAAATTATTTGCCCGGCCTGTTTGCGCCCGATCCCTTAGTTTTACTTCCGTGTCGCGTTTCATTCATAATTAGCATGCTAAAGGGAGCGGGAATTATTCAGCTGCGCGACGTGATATCGCGCGAAGATTCCAAAGGGTTGCATGTTATGAACGCGCAATACCCTTCTCCTTTTTCTCTCGTCCTCCTATTTTTTCTGGCCTATCTTGTCTCATATTCTCTCTCTCCATCTCCCTATTTTTCTATTTTCTGTTATTCTTACTTCTTCTTTCCCTTCTTTCTCCTCTTGATCTTTCGCTATTGACTCATATTTTCCCTTTTTCTCTCCTCTATTTTTTCTGTTTTCTGTTACTCTTACTTCTTCTTTCCCCTCCTTCTATTCTTACTCTTTCGTTATTGTCTCATATTTTCTCTCTTTTTCTGCTCTACATTTTTGGTTTTCTGTTACTCCTACTTTTCCTTTCCCCTCCTTCTCTTCTTACTCTTTCGTTATTGTCTCATATTCTCTCCCCTTCTCCTCTTTATTTTTTCTGTTTTCTGTTACTCTTACTTCTTCTTTCCCCTCCTTCTCTCCATACTCTTTCGCTGTTTACTTTTCACTCCTTCCGTATCTGTTTCTGATCTTTTCCCTGCTCGTTTCCTGTTTTCCTCCTATCCGCGTTGCCTCAAGAGACGCGTCATTCTGTTTTCCATTTTTAATTACGACCACTCCGACGATTATCCTCGAATAAACGGGACCAGCACCGTCGAGTAAAAAACAAGAGGGGGAACGATAACGCGATGCGTCTAACGTTCCAGAGGTGTATACGAGTAATTGCTGCGTTCGTCGTTTTCCTTTGGACGTTAACGTTAACGCCACGGGCGACACGGATCGTTATGAATTTTCCGCCAGCCGTCGCCCTGGGCGTAACATTTTTATTGCGAACACGGATGTTTCTATTCTACTGGGTGAAATTTACACGCCAACCGTTCTCCTCCTTGTGTCCCGTAAAAATCTGTTGCAAGCAACGCGGACGCGTTTTTGCCGGACGGCGTACCTCGCGTTTCATTTCAATATCTCGTTCGCGTTTTATACCATGTTTTTATACCTTCGTTTTTCTATACACTCGATTTTAATATGCAGATTCCTGCAACGGCGAAGTCTTTGTTTGCTACGCGCGCCGTGCTTGGGGGACGGGCTTTCATGTCCACCCCGTACTCCCCCCATCCCCTCTCCCAAAAAAAAAATCAGCCACGCCTTACAAAAACTCTGTGTCGTGTGGATAAACAGCATGAAAATGAAGCGTTGCATTAAAATGGAAAAGGATTTGCAGTAAGCAATCATTTTGATGGAAATCCTCCAAGTAATAACATGGTGGACTTCGGGTACATCACCTCCTGTTGATAACCTTCGTTAACTTTCCACGCTCGATTCTATTTCTTTTTTAGCGGTAAACGTAATTTATGCAGATTATCAAATTTCACCGTAACAATCGTAAAGAAGATTATTCTTATCGTTTGCCGAAGACCGATCCTCGTTAACGGACGCAGCGTCGATTTGTAACGCGTGGCTAACGGCGCCACGAATACCGACGTTGCTCACTTTCACCCCAGCCGGTTAAATATTTCGGGCGGAAGTTTTTGGCCTGTCCAGGCGGAAATATAATGGCGTGTTATCGATAACCCGTAGGGAGGGATCGGGACGAGGTGGCCGCAGCGAGGGAATTCTCGATTCGACGTTCTGCACGACTTCGACACGCTTTGATGTATTCCGCCTCTCTTGTTAACGCGAGCAGCCGCTCGAAATAGTTGGCCAACGAACGAAAGGTGAGAAAAAGAGGGCAACCGCGGTGGCACCATTATTAGTCCCACTTGCGCCGCGTTCAACCCTTCATCGATTCCTTCTCCGTGCCCTAAGAGACTTCCGATTCATCGCGCGACGAGTGTAAGCTACGATTCGAATTAAGAGCAGCAACTCTTAATGATTGGGCAGCGAATTTTATATGGGAAAGATGAATCTCTAGATGTGAAAAATGTATACAATTACGCTATACCTCGGTAGCTACGGATAATTTATTAAATTGACGAGAAAAGAGATTTAATCGATGAAGAAATTTTTTGTTTGTATTAACCCCTTAACCTACAATGACGGGCATAGCCCGCGTACGATGATCGGGCCAAACGTAAATATTACGGGCATAGCCCGCGTACGATGATCGGGCCAAACGTAAATATTACGGGCATAGCCCGCGTACGATGATCGGATCAAATATAAATATTAGCGGCGGTGCCCTCCTAAGGTTATAAATATTTGTGAAATATTTGATAAGTAATTACAACCTGATGTAATAATTGTGGTAGATGCAAGTATTACAAAAAGTTTATTTATACAAAAATTAGTAATACAAAATTAATAATCTGCAATGGTGTGATACAAGTCGTGCGAATGGCTCTAAGGCTGCGCGAGCTTGTTTACGTTTTCGGCCCAAAATTCTCGAACGTAAATCGTAGGTTAAGGGGTTAAGAGGACTGGGAGTTGAATATAGAATCAAAAGAATAGTTGAGTAAAAAGTTGTAGTGTATGGTTACTTCAGCGTTTTAATTGTTTAAGAAATTCTTTAACATCTAAGAGATTCGTATGAAAAATTTTTCATTTGCTGCTCAAATGGATACATCTAATGAGACGTTAATATATTTCATTTTTTCTTTGGTTTGTCTAAAAAACTTTCGCTCGCTCCTACGCTCGTCTGGCAGTGTCCGAGACAAGCCTGTTCCTCGAACAGGAATTAGTGCGTGCTTGTGTCGCAAAATGGTCGTAAAAAGAAAAAAAATCACGACCACTTCGATGGGAATGCTTCAGGTATAATAAAAATTTATACCTCCATGGTAAACGTGTTTCATCTTAGGAAGATTCAGTCTTCTCCCGCTGCGTGCCGCGAGGAAAACAATTTATCCGAGAACGAGCAACCTGGAAGCTTGTCGTTCGCGGCGGAAAGAAAAAAATAGGGTGGACGAACAAAAAGAGGAAGAGTCGAAACGCAGTGAAGAAGAGCAGGAACTCAAAGAAGACCGGATTAGTCCTGGAACGTGTTTTTCCATACTCTAAATTGATAGCTCCGGCACACCATGTATGCTTATTTTTATCGTAGCGACACGACGCCATAAAAGTGCAACCTTCTTCGAGGTCACAGCTGCCGGCTACGATGGATCTTGCGACAGAACGCTTTTAATAATGAGGACTGCGGCAAATGCGTCGCCTTAAAACATTTTTATCCCTCTTTTCGAGAATTTCCTTAGCAACAGATATGCATAAACATCAACTCGTATTCAATTGATGAATTATATTAAAACTCTCTATAATTCTTAACACTTGGCCAACCAAATTGGGAGATCTCCCATTTTTCCCTCCACAAAGTGCTGCTATTGATTTTATTTACTTTTGTTACTAGCTGATCTTGAGCTAGTTGTGAATTCATTAAAAACTGTACTTTGGAAAAGCAGAAAATGCATCTGATGAACTGTGAACAATACTAATTCAAGACCAACTAATAACAAAAGTAAATAGAATCAATGGCAGTGCTTTTGTTGAGGAAAATATGGGTGGTCTCTCCATTCGGTTGGCCAAGTGTTAAGTATAATCTTTCGCAACGAAAGATTTATCCTGTTAAACGATCAAGGGACAAGGGTTTGTGACTTTTCCTCTAATTTTCTTCTTTGACAATGTCGGAAGCAATTTGAAGGCCCGGTGAGAAGGTAATTTACCAGTCTCTATGGCGCCACGATAATTATTCGAATGCCGTTTAAATTTTTTACGTCTCTTCGCTCGACGCGCGCTACACTTTCGAAACGTTTAACGTTTCCCTGGTTTTATGGAGCAAGGACAATAAAGGGTCACCGTGTTCGGCGAAACCATAGGCGCTGTTAAATGACTCTTACCAAGCAAACCGCGTCGTCGTTGCTGCACGGATCATGGTTAATTGCTTGGTGCGCGACGATAAAAAAAAAGAGCAAGAAAAAGGAATTGCGTACGCAAAGTTTGCCAGTAGGCGCGCTCGCTGTGGGAATGCAGACTATGATCGAGGTAAAACATGGGATTGCCGCGTTGATTGACAAGGGTATCGAATAATAGACACCGTTATTCATAATAAACTACCGTCCCCTGCCAGTTTTACGAATTCGAGATCTGCCAATATTGCAAACGCTAATTTTTTACCACTTTTCTATCTCGTAATTAAAATATAATAATACTTCCCTTAACTTACGCTAATTTCTTTGAAATAAATAAGGGAAATATAAAAATATACATGTTTTTAATTCGTAGTCTATGAGTCGAATGATTAATTACACAGTAACACTAATTTAAGTTCAGTTATCCAGGGTTAAAGGAGGAGAGAGAAGAAAAAGGATCGAGTGATTCGATAAGGATCAAACTGTATCGGATCGCTCGAAAGTCACGTTTGCAGGATCTATTCCTGGTACGATTACAAAGTGTCTACAAAAGTTAATTAACAGGGCCGCGTGATTCGTTAAAACGGTCCATTTGCGGGCTCACATGTCCCGGCTACTCCGACGAGTATTAATTACACGCTTAATCGACGTTAATCTTATCAACGACGAATCGAACGTCCGCTCGATTGTTCGTTTTGTCCTCGGTGACGACCCTTTCCCTCCCTTCCCATCGCGTTAATGATAGATTGCACGGGGAAGGTGTATATTACGGCTAAACGACGGAGCAGGCGTTAATTAAAAGCAGACGTCTCGGAATTTCGAGTGCGTCCCAGATGTTGAGCCGCGATAGGCAGGAAATTAATAATAACTTTAGCGAAGTCTCGGGATTCTTTGATCCGACAGAGAACAAGGCTCATAACGAGTTGTAGAGCAATAACTGTTGGATTCAACGAATTTTCCTCTCCTATACACGTGTATAACATCGTTTAATTATTCCGTTATTAATCGGAAATTTTTTGGAAGCCGGTACTCTTCATTTTGTTCATTTAGTATCTTGATTTGTTAATCTAAATTGTTAGATCGCTGAAACACGATCGGTTAAGTGTTTGTTTCATTTGTTGTATCGGTTGTATTGTGAAAGTCGTGGAATTTTCAAGTTTCGTAAAATCACGTCAAAGATCAAGAATAAGAACAATGGTAAACATTTAAGGCTGCAGATAACAGAGATAATTGCGAATGGAAATGTCGAAAGGATCGAGTAGGTTAAAATGAGATTCTGATTAACGGTCGATCGATGTTCCAGAAAATTTTCCGATCACGATAATTCGCGCGCGAACCGTGTCTCGGTGAACGATAAATAAAAGTGACTTTCACGGTTCCCACAGGGTTCATTTGTTAATTTGCTCTAATGCGTCGCAACGTGCTGGGCTACGCGGGGACCTATTATTAATTAAATTATCGAACGCGCGATGATTTAACATCCGTACATCGTCCGCGCCATTGCTTCCTTAGTGAAAACGTTATTTATCGGTGTTGGTTAGCATCCGACATCTAAACCTTCCTTCTTCTTGGCAATGGCGAAGCTTAGATTTATATACTTGCAACAAAATTTTTATTTCAATTCTGATTTGTAAAAAATTAAGGAGAGATGAGCGTAAAAAAGAAAAAATTCCTAAATCTGAATTTTATTGCAAGTTATGCACTATATATTATAATACTTGGTTTAATTTTAAATTAAACTTCAAAATTACTTTGTTGCTCCATGCAAATCCAATGAATTTTTAATTCTAAGATCAGCGCCATCTGTTATTTGGCGACTGGAAGCTACGACTCGTTAATAAAAATACGCGATGATCTCAGAATTAAAAATTCATTGTATTTATATCGAGCAACAAATTAATTTTACATTTTTAAATAAATATTATGAAATTCTGGTAAGAATTAATAAACTCAGACTGAAATTATTATCGAGTTTAATATTTTAAGAGTTTTTATGATAGCCTAAGACGGTAAAAACTCAGATCTGCCTCTTGTTTTATAAAAAATATTATTATAAATAGAATTTATATAGAAACCGTTTTTGTGACCATTCACGAAAAACAGGAAACCTAATTTTGGTGACATAACGGAAATTGTCATACCTAGAAGCACAGGTTCTTTTCTGTGTCGCGCTCAAAGGATATCCAACCCCCTAAACTCGATGCTCACCATACATTCGCTGATTTTTCTTGTTTTCCGGGCGTGAAACGGTCGCGCGTGAGTGGACAGATTTAAAAGGAAGAAAACCAGCGACCAGAATTTCGTTGGACCGCGAAAAAGTGCGGTGGGACACGAGCAGATGCACTCGGTCGAGAGTTGCGTCACTGGAGAACAAAAGAGCGTACTCCGCGACAAAAACAACGTGTTGCTGGCCGACGAAACTTTTCTGCTCCGCGGTAGACACCGACCAAATATTAATCTTCATCTACTCAACTAGTTAAAATTCCCGTTGAACTCATTTTCCTGATACGAGCTGGGTGATAAACCAAGAGATTTGGACAGTTTTATGTAACTGCAAGCATAAAGCTTGAATTGGACTTGAAAGAGGAGTTAATCGTTGAAAACGGTGTTGCTGAAGACAGGAAATAGCTTGACAAACATAAAACAAACATTTAACTGACATAGTAATCATTGTCCACAGTTTTGTATCCATATTCATCAATTATAAATTTTCAATCAATTTTACTTGTCTTCATTTGACTTCGATTTCAATTTTATTTCACTACGCTCGATACCAACTTCAACAATTTAATTTGATGGTGGGAAGATCTTTTTAGACCTTTTACCAAAAATGACGATCTTTCGATACTCCGTTTAAATGAGAAACGATCGGTTTTAACCGGCAAAGTGAATAGACGATACGTATGAGTTGAGCTTTCGAAGCACGACGATCATAAGCAGCTACAACGGTGCCGCTTTAATCATTCACGTGTGCGGATATGCGTGTACGTACGCGTAGACAATAATAGACGACGCATCGCATCGGGCTTGAAGTTAATTAAACACGGAGGATGCTCGCGGAATACAAATCATGTAAATTTACACGGGATGAAACGGTGTTGGTCTTTCGACTATTCCGGTCGAGCGATACGCGCGGGTACTCGATATAATGGAGAATCGAGGAAGCGTCTCCTAACTCGGGATACTCGCCTCGTGAACGATGAATTTGCGAAATTACTCGCCACTTTCCCCAGCTATCATTCAACTGACCGATACGGAATAAGACTTCTTTCTGCCTCCGGCGGGAGATACTCCTAAATGGATTATTCTGTCTCGTTTCATATGCAAGTAATGAAAATTGAGAACACTTCTCGTGTGAAATATCAGATGTAAATATGTGTACTTCACAGAACGTATTATTTATTTTTGTTTATTCGTGTTATAAATGATAGAGCTTCCGTTCAATTATTTTACTTTTCAATTTGAATTGATTCTCGAAAACAGAGAGGATGACTTTATTAAATGCTAGCTTTAAATTTCAATTGTTTCAAATTAAACTGTATCTTCTTTATGTACTCTAAAGGGATTTTTTCCCGTAAATAAATAAATAAATAAAATCAAAAATTCCTTCACCAACGTAAATTTATTTTTGCACAAAATAATCTACTTAATAATTGCAGCATTTTGAAGTTTTTTTTATAAAATTACATTGTTGTCTTGTCTGCATGCCTTCGACGATGGAATAATGGATCTTGAAACACAATCTGTGGCACGTAACATCGATCGTGCAATTTCACGGAGTATCGTCTTTAAGCGATTTTTCATCGTTATTATTCTTCCAGTGCTATCACGAACAGGTTGTTCCGGTATCTATAACGCCTCCGGATGTTTATTCTTTTCTAACAGTGTTACAGGTACCCGACAAGAAGATGATTCACCGGAAAAGGAACGACGGAAAGAGGACCAGTCGCGTCCACGTGGTCGATGGCAATTAATTATTGTCAGGGACACACGCTATAGCGTTCATAAATTAACACCCTTCTCGCCCTGCTTTCTTTTCATTGGCCCTCGGCCACAGCCCTTCGTTCAACGATGTTAGCACGTGAATCTATTGCCCACTCTTTACCTACCGGGGCGACAGAAATTGTACTCTTATTATTAATTGGCCAATAAATATTCTGCCATCCAGTGTGCCTTAGGATTACATCCATTCTCTATCTTCTTTATTATTAATGACTGAACCGGTCGCATTTTTGATCCAAATATTTTTCTGTCGCAGTCGGTATATCCTGGGGTCGTCTCGTTATCCCTTTTCATTGTCTTGGCTTGTCCATTCAAATTATTAACCCTTAAATGCATGTTGAGTCCCATAGGGTACTATCTACATAGTCAATCATTAAAAAAAAGTAGAGACATCTTGCTGATTTGCACACATACAATTATCCTTTGAAATTTCAAACAAACGAATAACAAAACTTAGTTAACAAATGAATAATTCTACACGGAAAACGTTTCGGTGAAATTAAATCTGTATGCATACGATTTTTAATACGGACATTCGAATCAGCGTCCTGAGTGGCGCTGGAAATTAATTCGGGCGGCATTGTATCACCGGAAACGATTATACCAATGTCATTACTTCCGACGATTTTAACCCGAATCGGAATCTCGATTGATTGCTCGGCCATCCGTTTAAAATATCGAGCGTCTGCCCCGATCTGTGTGTGTGCGGGGGCGTGTGTATAATAAAAACTCGTTCCCCCGCATCCGAAAAGCCAGGATTACCCGCAAATCCCCCGGGGAGCAACAACAATGTTTCGCATCGATACCGTAAGATTAAAAGGGAGCTGTGCTAGCCGCGTGGTGCAAT
Organism: Tetrapedia diversipes; assembly: GCA_033822845.1. Classification (NCBI taxonomy): domain Eukaryota; kingdom Metazoa; phylum Arthropoda; class Insecta; order Hymenoptera; family Apidae; genus Tetrapedia; species Tetrapedia diversipes. Next base: position 267,223 of record JAOPTO010002404.1, on the reverse strand, counting down.
TTTTCAGCATTGACACAACGGACAAATTCCTTCCAGGTTTACACGGTCGCAAACGCTTTCTAACTTCGTTGACCGCCGCGTATTAACCCCTTTGCAATCGAAAGGCGATTGTCTGTCTTTAAAAATTTCATAGAAATCAGAATTCACTTATCTTAACACTCGTTTAACTCGGATAAAGGCTGCTGAAAGTTTTAAACATGACTGTTTGCATCCGGAAACTTGCAAAATTGCTGTCGTTTGATTACCAGCAGTCACCTTTCGAACGCAAAGGGTTAAATTTAACACTTTATTGTAACGGACAGTAACGTTGGTTTCCTACCGCTAAGAGGGGAAGAAAATATACAGGCACCCCTCTACTTCCGCACATTTTACTTTCGCACACACTTTCAGAAACCAGTTGTGTGCGAAAGTCGAGGGGCGCCTGTATATGCTTATTTCTTGTAAATGTCTTTATTTAATAGAAAAATAATTTACATGGAACTATCAAAAATAACTTCCAGTCTGCGCATACTTCTAGTGATTCTCCTAAAATATAGGTCTTCATCGTCACCATCAGTGCCAGCATTACTATTAGCTTCTATATTTTCCGAAAATGTTGCTTCCGAGTTTATATACCCATTTTTTTAGTGCCATATTTTTAAAATAATTCAAGTCGAATAATAAATAAAATTTGATTTCTCTTTTCACTTTATGAAAATTCAAGATATAATGAAATGACGCTACAGAAAACTGTTAGTAATTTAATATTACATTTTAATGTTCATTTTATGATAAACAAGTTTCACTCAGGGAAGACAACGCGGAGGGAGAGACACGCTTATTATAAGCGAGACGGGTTGCTTTGTGTGATTTATTATTTAATAGCAGCTAGTCAAGCACTGCCTCGTATCTGATAATTAAGAGGTTCGAACCGCCTCCGCGTGAAAACGCTCGGATGGTGTGAAAGCTTTGCGCGAATTTCATTCTCTTCCTCGTCGAGTAGTTCCTATTAGTTGAGATCTGCGCTAGAAATAATACCTATCTCGTGAAAGCGTGCCTTTCTCTGCTCGTTACACGGTGCACTTGATACACGGTGATCACCCTCGAGGAGATGTTCACCCTTGAGCTAGCAGACGTGAACGAGAAGGAACGTTGCGGTGAGGAAATAGGTTTGATGAAACAAGCGTGTAGATGCACCGCGGGCATTCAGTCGTGTTGATCGTATAAGGCTTATAATCATGTCATTATCCGTGTGTATGTTTGCATTCGGCGAGATTTAAACCAGCGAAAAGTATGCATCTGATTTAACGATCAAACCTGTTAGAAATGTGTTGCGATGATGACTTCGACGAACTTTTGTAACGAAAACGCTCTTTAACTCTTATCGCGTTTATATGCAAATAAGCAGTGCTTGTACAGGCGGATGCATGTATTTTTGCAAAAATTATCCGGCTACGCATAATTTCTACCTTCCTCGACCTCGATACCCTTTGAATCTGTCTTCTTTTCCACGAAACATCGTAAGGTTCTCCGAATCGATACTTTCTTCCTAAGCTAACAAGAAGATTCCAGTACCGCTGAAAAATTTCATTCTATCCAAACAACCTTTTCCTCTTTTTCTTTTTACGTTGAGAAAATCTTTTGAAAGATATCTCACCTTCCTGAGGGGGATGGTTACGTTATGTGGGATTCTTGCCCGCTAAAACCTCCACGTCTGTGAACTCTAAAAGAACACATCCAGACTATTCAAAGAACCTAATTCAAACCTAACCCGAATCAAGAATAAACTACCCAAGGGAACCCTCGAATAACCACGCGAATAAAGTCCTCGCCCTTTTACGTCCGATGAAACTGATTTCGACTCGTCGAACGTTTTAAAGGGCACGAAGAAAGACACATTGCGTTCGAAGATCACGAAACGAAACGGCGACCGTGCTTGGATCGAACTTATTGTCTGAAAGAATCCCTCTGATCCAATTTCATCGACTCGTCGGGACTGTAGACCGCCGGCGGAAGGCGGGACGGTCGAGGCTGGCGCGAATACGAAATTACGAGCGGGAAACGAGTCCCACGGCTGTTCTTCGACTTCCGTTGATGGCGCACTCCGAGCCGGCTCGCAGCGGCGTAATATCCTTAGGGTGCCGAAAGTCACATCCCCGGCGATGGTAAACGTTTCGCCTAACTTCCGTTCGCCGCGCACGCCCATCCGGAACCCGTGATTCCGCCGTCGTCTCGCGTCCTTCCCTTCGTTTTGCGAACGTTTGGCGAACACGGTGGAGCGTATTCGAAAGGAGGGGAATCCCGGCAACTGCGACTTTCACAGAAGTTTGGTTAAAGCTATGATGGTTACAGTGGATGCGTTATTCTTACGAATTAGTTTTAAGACGAACTCAATGCATCACAACCTCCTAGTGGCGAAGGCAGTGTAATGGGAAAATTCACAACACTTTGAAGTGTAATAAATTTATTAACAAATATATCTTGACCGAACGGTGGTCATTGCTATAAGGGATGTCCTGAGCTATTTCATCAGATCTTTAAAAATTATTTTCTGTGGGTGGGGGTGATGATGACTTTAGTTTATCATGATGTTTTTCTGGACTATACAAGAAGCGAGTAATGGAAAATGACTTTCTAGATTATGGAAAAGGTGAAATTGCTGTTAAATATGTGTAGGAAATTTCTGACTTCGTATTACTTTGTAGAGAGATGATAGGTGGCCATTGAATTTTTGTTGATAGGAAAATGTTTGATTTGTTTGGCGAGATATATTAACCTTGCTATCGCTGATTGGACAAAGAGATGCGTAGAGATAATGAGTTTCATAGGGAAATGACGGATATTGTGACCTTGAGGATTTTAAGGGTTGTTGGTTCTTAAGAATTTCTTTGTTCGACTAGTTTTTATAAAAACAAAGTTTGCGCAGTGAAAATTTTAACGAAGTACATATTTTCTGTTTCACGTTGAGGTATGTATGATTTATCGTTCTCGTTTTAATGATCTACACGATAGTATTAAATGAACGAACGAAAATATGAGAGGATGTCGGTAATAATTTTGTGCTGTTGAATTGTGAAATATTTGCAGTTACTTTCCATATAAACTCCGGAAATGAAATTTCTTCTTAATAAGGGCACTGTTGATGTACAATGTTTTAACGAAAAACCTTTTCACTCGGATGCGCATAAAAATTTAATCAAACCCATGGAATTTCGTTAAACAAAGATAAATGCATTATTCTCTATTAAAGTTTATTAGTAATTGCGAGCAGAGAAAAAAAGTACGTACCGTATTGATACGTTGGAATATTGAAAATATTAATCGAAAATATTAATAACCATACAAGTGTATGTTTTCATTTCCCTTAAAACACTCTTGAACAAACACACATTTACAAATCATATTTCACTCGATTCGTGTTACATATTTCCTACTTTTCAGCCAGAAATATAAATAACTCTTTCGTTACAGAATTGGTTATACTAGCCTAAATTGTAAACGTTCACTTCTCTAATTTCTCACTGAAATTCATTCATAGTCGTCGTAAAAGCAAAATAAAATAGAAATCGAAAATTACACAGAGTGGCTCGTTGTTTACTTACCACGTATTTCAACTGTTGTTTAAAAGAAAAAAATCGATTATTAGCTCGCAATGAAATATCAAGGAGAGAACAGGTAATTTAAAAACTATATGCTCATAATCCAGTGGTTTCTCCCCACATTTTCATAAACGATCCGTGATAAAAGGGCTGCAGGGGCGTAAACACCGTTAAAGCCTGTTTCATACCTACGATACTCAGCGAACATCAAATACCTTTACAGCTTTAACTCTCTTAAGATCTATTTTAGACATCAAATCACCTATTCCAAACACCAAATGTAAACAGAAACAACATAATTTCTAACAGAAGTTCACAGACACCTTGACGAACATTTATCGTGTAAAATAGACCTAACAAGAGTCCTATAACCAAAACAATCATAATCCGTAGGATAACGAAAATCCACGAAGACCTAGCAGCGAAATTTGTCCAACATCGAACGTACGAAACGGGCTTAACACGAACCCAGGACCCGAAGACAAGAAGTTACAAGCCGCGCATCGTTATCCCTGACCCTGTACGCATTTACCATGCGCCCCGTGCAAAAGGTTTCGTCGGGGTTAAACGCGCGTATTTGTAGGTAGGGTAATTTACGGAACGACAACCTTGGGAGGTCGTAACGATCCAAGGGAGGCGCTATCCGGCGAGCGGAGAAAGACCGTCCCCCCTGTTTGTTTTAGGGATCGTTATGAGGGGAACGCGTAAGAATCGCCGGCTCCTCTTTAATGGCTCATCCGCCGATTTATCGCGCGCCATCGGTCGCATACCTTTATGGATCGTAAAGAGGCGAAGTCTCGACGGCAGCCCAATTACTTCGGCGATAACTTCGAGTCGCGGTTGCATTGTTGCACGCGTTCCCTTCGGTTCCCACTTAACGGCGCGACCAGCTGACGTGCTTTGAACTTAATAAGCGATCAGATTTGATTCTCGTGCCGCGATTCTCAGAGGTGGCGAGACGAGAATCGCCAATAGGAATCTTTGAATTTGACAATACTGCAATCGTTTGTTAGGGGTGTTTGAGAATTATCGAATCTAACGCGAACCTAACCTCAACCAATTGCGAACTCAATGTGAACTTAATACGAACCTAATGCGAATCTTATGCTTACCTAACATAAACCTAACTCAAATTTAACTTGAACCTAACGCGAACCAAACGCGAACCAAACGCGAACCTAATCCAAAATCTGCTATTCAATCTGGAAGTAAACTGGTTAGGTTGGGATTTTGAGGGCATCCATTTTCACTAAATAGTGAAACTGTCCTTGAATTTTAGGGACGTGAGAATGAATTTTCATCTTTTTGAACCCTATAAATCAAAACCTCCTCTCAACATTGTTTGTTCGTTTTTTACTTCTAGATACAGATATCACAAGAAACTTTTTTTAATTCGTCTTACGTTAGAGATAACGCGTCGTCCGATCGATGCTGCGTTGGAAAAAATGGGGGAACGAGAGACGGATCACGGGGTTTGAAACCCGCTACAAAACGCTATACAAATATTTTCGAGCGGCAGAGCGGCCAGATTGAATGCAATTTATTATGCGCCATTACATAAAGGCTGCGGCTCGCCCGGCACGAGCCCTCATATTTTATGATAAATAACAGGTTGACCCCTCGACACACTGGATATATGGTGAATTAATGGTCCCCGTTTGGGTAAAAGTACATACGTCCGGTGGATTAAAATTATTAGCGGTGGTCGCGGGTCGAATAACTCAATGCACGGAATGCTTCCTTTTTTCCCTCCGTTTTTTTTTCGCCAGCCCCGACAGGGGTTCTCAAAATTTCGCATTCCACGAAGGGAACACCTTTTCGTTGTCGTTCCGTTCGCGAAACACACGTTTTACTTACCGTCTTCTTCCTCTTTTTCGTTTTTCTGCCTTCGTGAATCATTAACGGTAATTCCCCTCGGTAAACGGTTCTTTTCACAATACTCAGAATGAGCTCACTCGTTGTAAAAACGATGCACAGGTATAATATACCATGTAAAGAACTCAATCATCAGAATACTATTGTCTGGCAAATATAAAGTCGGTCGACTCGTGAAATTGATTGAAATAATCGAATCAATCTTTTCGTCGAACTTAACTGCGAAGCGAGAGTTCAATTATTTCTTGATAAATGCGACTTTCGATGGTCAGTGTTGAGAGGGTCAGGGAACAAAGTAGGAGACGAGCAAGAGAGGAACGTAACTACGCGCACACATCGTGTCCCGGCGATAAATCACGCGGACCTTCCGGAGTCTCTGATTAACAGTTACGGCACGGGGGACGACGGCGATTCGTTGTTGGAGTTCCAGATTTTCCGCCAGGTAATCGCCAGGCATCGGTGTAACCGGGTCGAACAGAAATTTTGTAATTGGGCCGGACACGTGAGGGCATAATAAGCGTTGGGATCACCAGGAATAGCGGACGCATGAATGTTTAATGGAAATGATAAAGTGGAACAGAGGTGACACAGTCGAGTTCATTAATCTTGTAGGTTTTTCACGGGAACTTAAAAAAAAAGCCTTGAAACAGTGTATTAATCTTGTAGCACTCGGTTGTAGCGTAGGATCGAGCAAAGAATAAAAATTAAGTGGATAGCAAAACACAAGTGTACGCTTGATCGTTAACGCTTAAACGAGGCATTAAACAAACAAAAACGGAAATCAATACTTTCCACTCCACTCGAACAGAAGCGATTCTAACAAAAACGTCGATAACGGTTACAATTCTCCGGTGTAACTTTCAACTGATTAAACTATTTACAAGAATACTTGTTGTAACACAAACACCAGCTAAAGCCGTGATTAATTCTTAACTAAAACCTTTCGAAACTGAACAACGTTGTGTTCTATCTTGAACAAGCAACAAAACTCCCAATTAAGCCGGAATGAATCGAGAAGAACGAGGGTAGCCGAAATGATGAAGCGTTGAAAAGAAGGTGCACAACAATGAGTACAGGAGAATGATGGAGCAGCGGAGGGGTAAGAAGAAACGAGTCGTTCGTGCATGCCCTCTTAAACACCCGCCGGGCACGCCATCAATAACTAAATCGCGAGGAGAAAAAGGAGATCGAGCAATCAGCTTGCCGGCTGGCACTCGGAACCCGGATCATTTCGCTTGACGGACGATTCCTCGGGACTCGATTGAGCTGTCCGATCCGTCGACGCACTCTTTCTCCCTAAGACTAATACTCGAAATTGACCGGCGGCTCGCTAAAATCAATCGGTTCCACGGGAACCCGTTATGGTCCTGTTAGCAAGTATCGCTTGGCACAATATTGGTGATTCGCGGATGACCAGCGTGTTCTCTCCTCTCTCGCCCCCACCACCTCACCACCGGATACCGCCGCTTGCAGTTCGATTCCTCTTGTAATGCCGATTCACTCGACCGGCAAACGAAGCGAATGTATATCTCGGTCCCGATAATTCAATATACGAGCGGCCCGGGGAAAAAGTATTTGCACGCGATGCAATTCCTGCGTATCATTTCCTCGACATTAATCTTTTTAATCGGTCGAAGTGCCTTTGGGCGAGAGAAATTTTAATGCGCTCGGACTTAACTACGCGAACGGGGAGGGGTTATCGGCGAAACGCTTTCTTCGTCGCATTTTTTTCTCCCTCGAATTCTTTGATCAACCTTGTTGCACGTTTTGCAAACGTAAACGGAAACGTTGACGAGCGGGTACGTTTACTTCGATAAGATTGGAAGTATGATAATTCTACTCTCGTTTGAATCCAGGAGAACAATTGCGGATATAGTTTTCGTCCACAATGTAATCAATGGCAGAATAAAGTTAGGAAATATGGATTTGCGAATCTTTATTGCATTATTTTGGACTTTCTTACCCCCCCGGTAGTCTCTTTTAAGCTTAATAGTTCAAAACTTTTTAACGTGTAATTTAGCTTTTAACTATTACCGACCAGCGTTTTTCAAATGTTAAAATAGGTATAAATGTTATTAAATGTAAATTCTATTGAACTATTCTGTCATAGTTAGTCTACATTTAAGCGTCTTATCTCGAATCAAGTTTAATCGATTTCTTTACTGTATTCAATCTTCTTATTTCAATCGAACTATTATAATTACTTTTTATTCTATTATGTATACACCAGCGGGCTTATACCCAATAAAATTAATAAATAATAATAATAATAATAAATTTATCTCAGACGTGCATATTAGCAAACGTGTACGTAGATGAAGTTACGAGAGAAGTTCAGAAGCGGTTCAAAGGAGACAAGGAAGCTTCAAAAGGGGAAGCGGCGCGCTACGTGGGCGAGGGAGAATCGAAAGAGAGCCTCGAGAGAGGAAATCGAAGAACGGAAGAAAGTGTTAAGGAAATCTATGCACGGATACAAACGAAGGCGTGAAAGAGGCGGGAGCAAATCACAGAAGTGTATGTATGCATATACGCGAGATGAATAATTACACGCGGACGTGGTGGTGCAAGGAAACAAATGATGGATCGCCCGTTGCTGCGGGCGGGGAGATGCGAATTCAAAATTCCCCTGGGCCCCTGCAAAAATAACGTTCCACCTCTCAGGAATTTCTACCGACGTACATACGTGCTTACACGCGTGTGCGTTTAGTATGGCGGGCGCGCGAGTGCACACGAGTTTGGCGAGCATAGGCGCTCAAGAATAACTGTACATAATGTGTACCGAGGCGCAGGAACCCGGGAGATAACGCGAATGAATGATTGTCTGAACTCGTGTCAGACTGCTGAATGGGTTACGATAAGCGATCGTAGGAAGTGCGCAGGATATCGGGTATGGATATATCGTTGAAGGGGTTGAGGATCGTTAACACGCGTTTCAGCGTGTCGCGCCATCCACGATGGGACTTAACCCATTTAGCGTTGTAAACGATCGTAGAGCGAATCACTGCCCCGTTGTTGTGACCGGGAATCGATTTGGGAATGTTGAAACATTTCAATTTCTTCGCAACGCATCGATACGTAGCTTAATTCGTTTAAGAATTAAGTGCTGTCTTACACTTAACCGATCGAATCGCAACAAATCACTGCCACTGATTCTATTTACTTTTGTTATTAGTTAGTCTTGAATTGGAGTTGAATTGATTAAAAATTGTACTTTGGAAGGGCAGAAAATGCATTTGACGAACTGTGAACAACACTAGTTCAAGACTTACTAATAACGAAAGTAAATAGAATTAACGGCAGAGGAAAGAATGGGAGACCTCCCCATTCGGTTGGTTAAGTGTTAATGCAATACTTTTTGTTTGTAACAAATTTTTTTAATTACTCTATACCGTTTAATTTTTATTTTTTACTGCGGGCTATGTAACAGAATTCCAGAAATTTTTGTGTGTAGTTATTATATGTAAGGTATTCGAATGAAAAAATGTTTAACTCGATTGTAATTAATAAATTGCAAGACGTTACGAGTGGAGTATTATAATAAATGCTTTCGCTCGTAATTAGCTAAGTTTCAAACAGAAGTCACGTATTCAGTTCTTTAGACCCGGATGACTGCATCTTCACGAGGCTGGATGAAGACTTCTTGATCGCTGGTGTCGAAACGTACCCCGACGACGAGCGGGCTTCATTCCGATCTCAGTCACGTTTTCCGATCGAAGTTTCAGCCGCTTTTATATATGGTATTATGGCGATCATTAAGGAAGAGGAAGGCAGCTTTCGCTGGAAGTGGATCACTTTGAATTTTAATCAATTCGCCGTGTCTTTAATACGATCACGGGGCCGCGGCTACGAAAAAAACGCCACGAGGTCGTTCCGCGACGAGTCCCCGTGCCTAGGGTTGCGTTTGAAAAATGTGTCGAGCATTTCAGCCCCTGGCCAATCCTGTTTCCGGCTATCTAACGATCGTGAGATCGCAGCAGACCGATATTCGATGGGATTATTAACTGTCCGATCGATTGCACTTGTAGGGAGCATAATTAACCCTTTGGTTGCTACAAGTTTGCATAATAATTTCTCATCAATCTTTTTAAGTAGATTATTCTATAATATCTCTGACATTCTTACTTTTTCTAGATTCCCGAATTTTTCTAATTTTTACAATTTTATAGTATTCCAATTTCTTCAATTTTTCTCATTCCTTCTTTCTCAGTTTCCCTAATTACTCCAACTATCTTAATTCCTTCGATTCCTTTTCTGTTCTCAGAAAAAGTTAGCCAAGTCTCGTAAAGCTAAATCTACAGACAACTGAGAGGAGCACGCGAACATTGAATATCACTGAATCCTTTTTATCGAACCACTCTATTATTATTTGCCGTTACACCTCGCTAATACTGCAACACGAGAAACTTCTCAGGCGTGTATACGTGGATGGGTGACAATATACGAGCGTAAAGAGCAAAACGAGGAAGAACTTGTGAATATTTATAAGGAAGAATCATTCGGTGGATGTCTACAAGAAGAGCAGTAAAAATAATGATAGTCGAGAATGAAAATATTTTAATGATACCGCCAGGAAAAGAGTGTACTTCGCTTTATGACTCCGTTTTAAAAAGGTCTGCAGCGTTTTTAGAACTAAAACGAATTACCATTGCCATCATCCGGTAATAGCTGACAAGATAATAAATGCATCCGCGTATAATACGTTGACCCTCGAAACGATCTTCAATCAGAAAAACTGTTATACGAACGTGGAGGCAAACAGGCGAAAGATTTATCAGTTTCAGCACGGCTAAGCGTTGCTTTCACTTCGAAAGAGATGTTCGACGCGGATGCCGTTAACTTCGATGCATTCCCGAACGCTATAAACGAATAACTACGTCGCACTTGCAACTATTTCTCGAGTGATGTATGCTGCGTAAACCGAGGCTAACCTGGGCCTTTTTATAGCCTGTCCTCTACATAATATAAATTTCTCGGTTCATGCTTCGTCGGTGCATTAATACATTATAAACAAAGATTACTCGTTTCTCGACCTTTGACCGCAGAAAATATTTACTCATTGCCTGTTACATTCACTGTGATGTTTACATACTGATTATTCAAGCTCGAATATGTTAAATCTTCTATCATTTAATATTTTGATTAATTAATTTTATTAATATATTTTTATATATATCACTATATATAGTATAACGAAGTCAAATGGTATAAACCGTATAATAAGTAATGTAAATAAATATTGCACCCACCTAAATTTCTTAACTTCGTATGAAGACTTCAACAAACGCTTACTTCACCTTCTCAACTCAAAGGAAGTTTAATTATTTATATCAAACGATTTTACCCATTTAATAAAGTTACCATTATTATTAATATTTTGATTATTAATATTTGAAGAAAAAGTTTAGAATGCAATCAAAAAATGTCTCGGTGAAATAAAGAAAATTCTTTAAATAATTTAGTTTTATGCCCTCCAAAATTAAACAGTCCTATCACGAAAGCTTACACAACACGCGTTCTCCATTTTCTAGCTGCTACTCGCATAACATTACGCATAATTAACTATTTTCTGCATAAAAAATATTAAAAATAAAAGTAAAATAAAAGTAAAAAAATAAAATAAAATAAAAAATATTAACGACGAAACGTTGCCCTTTGCCACGTTAGAAATAACACAGCTTTTAGCGTTTCGAATAAATACACGGCCGAAGCAAAGTACCTTTAGCGTTATTCGCAAGTTGTCGACGCGCAAACATGGCGTCCCGCGGTTTTCTTTTAACGCTGCGATTTACGGGGCTGGGGCGCGCGTTTACTAAGTACGCGACAAAGGCAATTTCTCGGCGACAAAGATACGAACCTGGAATCCAACGGCCTCCATACACGGTTAATAAATGAACGCTATTTCGAACTTTGCCACTAATGGCGTTAATTCCTCGACGCCTCTTTCTCCCGCGAAGAACTTCCGCCGGGTAGAATCAGATTTATCTCGATTCCTCGGCGGTGAGCTCGTGAAATTATATCCGCGTAAATAACGGCGAGGAAAGCTTCTGTACCACCGGAATTTGCATATTTCTTGGAATCTCGTCGCGACCGGATGCAATTCGATTTTTGCCATCTTTGACGCTTTACGATACTCGTGGACGGTTTCGTTAAGTATTTCGAAGTACAGATGATACACTGGATCTATTCACAGAAGTATCTCTGTCACAGGATCAAACGTTCGATACCTTACTAAATGTTCATGATTGAAGTTTCAATGCTTCGAAGTATACTCGAAACGATGGTGTCACAGCTTGTTAGAGTTCTGCTTGTTTTTCAAGTCAAAATCAGGCGAGAAGTTCATTTTCATAAAAATTGGACAGTCGGCTTGATCGCCTTGATGCGATCTCTCGATTAAAAATTAATTCCGGATCCCGCAATGATCTATCATCACACACCAAACCTGCTGCGCGTACTAAGTTAAACTAAACGAAGCTTAACGACCGAGTCTCAGCGACTTGGATGCTTCTACTTGGTCAAACAGGAAAAAGAACGGAAAAGCTAATTACCGTTATCGACTCGCGTAACCAGACGCTCACCAGGTTGCGTCTACCTTGTGGCAGGCAAATCGCATCGAGATTTACCGACAGGGTCAACGTCGTTAAGCGCTCGAGGAGCAACAGCCAATGAGTACAATGAACACTTAAATTTCTTCGATGATACTCTTAATTCTTTCAGAACTGCTACCGGTTGTGCTCATAAAACACTTAATGTTTGATAATTTCAACTCTTTTTATCTATATTATTATAAGTTCTCTCGAACATCCTACACAATTTCTCAACTGATCTAAAAAGGCTACTATCCCGTTAAATGAAATTACTACTATTATTTTCGTGTAATGATTTACGAAACAGAGACAATTTTTCGATGGTACACTTGTGACGATTTACCTAATTCGTCTGTGTCACTATCAAAACGTGCACGATCGCTGTTTCAGTGATAAATTTCGTCCGACACAGAGCCACGATCCCGATAGAAACATTTTTCTTCAACAGTCCGGATGGAACGTCGATTAACCGAACGCTTCGTAGATCATAAAGCGGAATAACGCAGTGATACTCTTTTTGAAATCTATCGGGAACGTTTACGAGCCCGTGCTCGTGGTTGAAATTTATTTTGCGAATCGTTTTTTGCCGGGACGCTGCAACGGCACGACCGTTATGAGGTGATTACGCGTGCGAAATCGCGAGAGGTGGTACGCGGTGTAAATCACCGCATTTTAACGAGGTTTCGCACAGCGACCGGGCCCGGAGATGGCTTCGGCTAATGATATTGTAATTTTAGGGGTCGACAGTTAACAGTTTAGTGGATGTTTAATGTCCGAGTTTCGAGAGTTCCTTGTTCGATGATTGACCGAGCAAGCAGTGCGATGTGTGCGTGCGTACCTGCAGGTACCTCGTTCTTAGCCTGTGTTCCCTCTTTAGCAATAGTTCACAGGCATGTAAATTCGTGTCGTAAAGAAGAAACAATGTTCAATATACAAAGCTGGTTGTTAATTGGACGGACAGTGAACGATCGCTACGGTAGAATTTCACGCAGGATGATCGTTATGTGTTTGCATCGAAACGAAATAATTTGAAGAGCTTCAAATTCGTTAAAAATCAACTTTATGATCATTTTGCTGCACACGTTGAAAGATTAAGGCATTTTTAATCGACATTCGTTTTCAAATTATCATTTCTATAGGAAAATTCTGTCTTAACGACTTTAGTAGAGCGAAAGTTGGAACTCAAGTGTGAATAAATAAAAGCGAAGTGATTAGAATATTAATAGTATATATGTTTAAACAATTTAACAGTAACAACTTAAACGACTTTACAACTTAGCAACTTCAACGTTCAGAATCACACCCCTTCTACGTTCACGGTCAGAACTTTTCTTCCACGTTAGTCAAACACTTTCTGCCCTGCACTCGCGTTTTTCCCGTCATATATTCTTCCAAACACTCGTTTCCTTTCATTCTAATTATCACCGCTCACAGAAGAACACGATAATAGAAGATTAAAAAGAAAACGACCAATTGACCTCAAATGAGGCTTAGGAGGTTTTTTCAATGGAAAGTCCTCATCATGCCAGAAACGGACTACGTGTCAACATATCAGCCCATAGAATATGAATTCTGATAGCTGATTTAAATAAATAAATAAAAAGATTCTAATTGTCCACCTTTCTCATTCAATGCATTCAGTCACGACCGCCCAGAATTGCTCATCTTTCACGCCTAATGCCAAACATTCGAGTCCAAACATTCTGCGTTCACACGACAATCGCCCAACTCAACCACTCTTCAGACTTTCCACAAACTCGATCATCCGCTCGATCGCATTCCTACGTTTGTACGTTACAAAATTGAAAATTATCAAATTTCACGGATTTTTCACGCTCGTCATCGAACTTCTGTATGATGCACACCCGCGGATAAGTGAAATCACCGTTGAATCGCTGAGAAACACAGTAATTCATGCGTTTAGAGGTTGGAATGTTCTGCACACCGGCGGATAAATGAACGTTTCACGAGGCTCGACCGATCATCTCGGTTCTAACGATCGTAATAACGACGTCCGATCTACATTTTTCGCGTGGAATCGCATTTCCCGCGGGGGAATGTAAATTTCGTTCGGTCGAAGTAGAAGCGCGCGGAATTCAAGGAGACGAGCGGACCAGTATCGCGGGGCAACGGTGTAATTTATGTGGCATCGCGTATCATTACCGTTTTAACATCGAGCACCATTCACGGTCTATTTAAACGATGCGCGGAATCGATCATACGGACATTTATACGCTCGTGTATTCGCCAGCTCATTTTTGAACGTACATCCCCGTCGTATACAGGGTGGCCGAAACGTAACTTGACCGCTTCAGCTGAAAAATTGAAGTTTCTACGAATAACTAAAATGTGATCGAAATTGTAGCCTGTATAAACGTAATGGCGGTGTTTGTTTAGATACTCCTAACGATGGGTTCAATAAGTAAAATAAAATTTTAAGAAGATTCGAATGAAGTTACAAAACGTGAAACTAATCTCTTCTTAGGTTTCACTTGTACGAGACCTTTCGCGGAAACATGAAACCGTATAAACGTCCAGGTATTTCTTAAACGTTCGTGCGTAACGTGTCAAATGAACGAAACGATGTTAAATAACGTGCTGGCACGAACGAGATTTATATGAGAATCCCAGCTCGCGTTCGTACAAAGAAATCACCGTCTCTTGCGCCACGAATTCCGTGTTGCACGAAAATACATCCGGCTGGCCAGAGATTCCCTTAAAACTGGAAATCGTGCTATGAAAATATTCATAAATCCCTGCAAATTACAGCCGTAGGAGCAGCGCGTTTTCCGCGTAATCCCTCGCAACGCAGTCGCTTTAAAATTAATACCGGCTAAAAGCTAATGCCGCGAGCGCTTCCATGTTTCGTTGGTCCTTCGCGAATCGAACCAGACGCAGGAGCTTGCTTTCGCGTGCGGGAGAAAAGAAACGGGAGGGATTTAACGACGGACGCGCAGGATGTTCGCGTGCATAAATTTTCAGCCGCGCTCGTCTTACTCGATTTTTGCTTGCCCCGCGTAAAACAGGATATCCTTCGACGCGACGCGATCATCTGGTTGTCTAGCCCGCGGGGATCCGTGGGATATTAATTAACATATTATAAAGTCGCGAACGGGCGTGGCTGAGATTATCATAATTCCTCAATTACATCTTAATTGCGATTACCTCTTCGCCGACCCGATATCTTGATCGCGAATCTATTCAACGCCCATTTCCTCGTCCGTCCCGATAGGCAGGCCATCACGAGTGATTTGGCTGATCTACGGGCGTCTGCTAGCGCCACGAAGCCGAGGTTGCTACAGGGAAGTAGTTCAGCCGCAAGAAAACTTATAAGAGCTAAGTAAATTCGATTATCGGTCGTCGTTTCCGCCCAAGAAGTTGCGGTGTCACCGACATCTTTTGTACGAAGATAGACACGAGGAGATATGCGATGTCGCGTACATTTTATTATTTGTATTGCAGTAATGGGAGGAGGAACAATCGGCGGGAATTAACGATGGAATAAATTAATTTAACGTGTCTTTGTTGCCACAACCGTGTTCCTTCTTCGCTCGTCGAAGACTCTCGAATTTTCCATCGAGGAACGGAATATCTATAATGACAGTCGCCGATCGTTGGGGCACCATTCTATTGTTTGACGCGGCTCGGGTGGCCCAGCTCGCTAATACGACTACAATATTATTATTTTATTTATACAACCAATGTAAAAAATTTCGATATTTACTTTCTGAAGCGTTAAGGAAACACGCGAGTTTGAGTGCATCGCAGAATTCGTGTTACTTTGGAATTTTTCGGTCCTACTTCCGACGGTTGTCGAAAGCGTGCAACGGCACACGGAACCTGACGATTTTCAATGCCACAGTCGAGCAGCGATCGTTAACGCGGACGGCTAATGAAAAATTGGCGAGGCAAGGGGTTAAGTGGAAAAGAATAAGAGAAAGTCGCGAGGCAACGGGCAGAAGAAATGTAAATTTACGTAAAGAAACGCTGCGTCCATAATATTACGTTGCAGCCGGTGTTTGCGAACACGAGAACGACTGTTGTCTGCGTTGCGAACCAGGCCCGGGAACGTGGGAACCGGCTACGCGTGATTTCCGTTCGATTCGTTCCACGAAATCGTGGACGATCGCCGGTTTCGAATATTAGGCTTGAAATGAATGGACTCCGTTGTTGACCTGGATCGTTGGATCGATGGAACAGCTGCCTGGAAATCGGGCAGTCGAAGCTTTGGAAATCGATCGATCGATTTCTTCCTTCGCTGTATTTTTCAAAAGAAACATAGAAACGAGAATCGGTTTGCCTTTGCGACATTCAGGTTTCGAGTTGATCGCAGCAAAGTGTAATTATTCGAAACTGCATTATACGCTTCAATACCGCTCGGATATTGGTAATTGAACGTTAAATGAAATATGTTGTTACAGTTCACCTAATTATTACTTATAATGCGAAACAATTTCAACCTCGAATCGTCAGAAAATTGAAATCAATCTCCGGTAACGTAATTTATAATTGGGCCAGCAAATTACGTATTCCGTACGTACGCGTGCAAAACACTTCGACCCAGCTAGGGGAGAGGGTCGCTTCGTTAGATGGAAATTCATACATTAAAATGCACATTGATTGCCTTAAATAATCGATGCACAAACGCAGAAAGTCGGCAATCACGCGGATCCAATTCAACGCAAAATGCGGAGGTTAAACGCAAACCCGACATTTCAGCCGGCTCAAGCCTGTACGATTTACAATCTGGCGAACAACACGATTTTTATTGTAACCGACGTCAACGAGCTATCACAGTCTGTCAATCTGTCAGCTAGTCTAGCCGATGCCAGCCTTGGTTGGTTGTTACCATCGCGAACAATCGAGCTCTCCCGCTTCGTTCGACGTTGCAACAAACCGTTGCATCGAAACGCAAGAAGAATCGGGAATACTCGAATTTCTATTTAATCGATCGACCGATTCTTTCCCTTCCCACGAACATGATCTCGCGTCGGACCTCGCGCTTTCAGCCGCCCACGGTTACGCCGTTCGCAACACGACAGGATACATCAAGCGGCGAAGGCGCGAGCTATGTTTAGCCGGGAGAAATTGACCTTCTCCGTTCCGATCGGACGGAAACAACGCGGCGAATTCGCGGGCCGTCCGATAATAAGCGTGAACTTCCAGTTGCGTATCCCCGCGCCTCGTCGACGAACAACAATCGGCCGCGGGGAACTTTCTAATAATCCACGGGCCCGTGCCGCTTTCACGGGCCGGCATCGAGGCTCGCCGTACGTGCCAATGCGTTTCATTAAACGGCGATGGTTCTCGTTCGTTCCGGAGACGAGGAAATTATAGATCTCGAGGCGGGACGGCCTATCGGTATCGGTAATCAGAAAACGCTTACAGCCTGCGTTCCGACGAAACGAATCGTCGCCCTATAATGCCCGATTCGCGGATGGGATATACCTGGCGAGGCATCAAGACAACGAGGCGTCCACGCTCGGCGAGCATCAACGGGTTGACTGCAACGATGGTCACTCGTTTGGTCGATATTGGTTTCTTAACAATTAGTGGCTACATGGCGGTCGATGATATCAGTGAGCAGAATGTCGCAGTTATTTAGAGCGATTAAAATAAGATGAACAGTATAGATTACAATGGTTAAAAATATGAAGATCCTTTTGCGGTCCACAAAACAGGCATATATAAAACTCGCGTGACGGTCTAAACATTTTTTTTTGTTAGAACCCAACACGAACATAAACCAAATCGAACTTTAAACTTAACCTGAACCTAACACAAATCGGATTAAAACCTAATTCGAACCGATCCAGAACCTAATCTGAACCTAACCAAATCGGATTAAAACCTAACTTGAACCGAACCTGAACCTAACCTAAATTGAATTTAAATCTAACCGAACCCAAACCTAACCATAGAGGTTGAAATTATCATACACGATATTCAGCTTTATTCCGTCCTATGTGTTCTACATTTATTATATATTTCCTCTACACATATCCTACATCACTGTGTGCTTCCAATTTTCAGTAACAAACAGAAATGTATGTCTACAGGTCAAGATATTTTGACGAGCAAACATTCAAACGTGTAGAACAGGCTTAAGGCGAGCATTCATTCTTGATGATAGACCAGGCTAGGGCCCCGTGTATTCTCGTTTCGCTGCTATCCCCAGCCAGTGTTTACTTTGTAACATCAATATCCGCGGAATGGTAATAGAAACATCGGCGGAAGAAATTTAGAATGTGTGCACAAAGTACGTCCGGAGTTTGCGTTTATCCTGTATGTATGAGGAACGGAGGGAGGGTCAGAGAGAGGTGGAATAACAGCTGATCCTTTAAATTTGTTATTTCTCAAGCATCTTCTCCTGTTTCCTTTGGACCGTCTCCGTTTCCGGGCTGCAGCTAATGTTTGCCGTTATCGGTCACATATTTATGAAACTCGTTCAATTATTTGCCCGTTGCTCGACGTGAAATTCACGACCCGGTATTCGTTGCGTATCAGCTTGCAGTTGGTAGACGTTAGACCGATTTGAACATTTCTTTCTATTCTTCTTTTTTTTTCTTTTCCTAACCTCTCTTTTCTCTCCCCGCTACCAATTTTCAGTCCATTTTTTTTCCTTTCTCCTACCTGTCTTCTGTTCTTCTCCTCCTTACCAGCCCTCCTTCTTCCCCTCTTTCACTACTCACTACCACTCCTTGTACCTCCCTTCTCCACCAATTTTCACACTTCTCACTCTCAGTCACCTCGCCTGTCACACCTCTCTCGAATCGAACCCGGAAGTCCTTCTACGAATTCTTAAACTTGTATCGTGGATTTTTAAGCGAGCTCGTTTGATTCGAGCGTTTGACAAATTATTTACCTCGACTACTTAACGAGTTCCCTATCCTAGACGAAAACGTTTCACGCGTCTACAGTGGTCATAGAAATTAAGTATTACACTTTTTGCAACATAAATCGAATATTCATCAGTATTTATATCGTTCAGACTTAATTCTACTTGAAGTTGAATTTCGATGATAGTATCAAAGTTGAGAGCGTTTAATAATGAACATTTTTGTGCCGTTCAAATTATTACAAAACTACGCTCCAAATAAATTAGTGGATATTAAATTAATCGGAATTTCTTAAGATTCGAGACACGAATTCTCAAGAAAATAAGAGGGAACCCGTCGGGTCACTCGCGACTGCATTTGTTACAGGAGGCTGCGCTGCTTTCTTCAGCTCGTAAAAGGACTTTTACGACCGTTATGGATTATGCAGACGTCCCCCTTTTGTGAACAGCAAATTGTAGCCCGGACTAGGTTGTCAAGTCCTCCATTAACCCGGCCCGGCATCCTTCGAGTGTTAAACCCTTTGATTCTTAACTCACGACGCGAAGCAAGGAGTTAATACAGCGTGATGGTCGTTTTACCGTTCACCCTGTAGTTTCTTCGGGAAGCGTTACTGCAAAAACAGATTCTAAAATAAATCTTTAAACGCGTAGTCTCTGTTCTTATCACATTGAAAAGAATATTACAAACGCATTTGCACGACGAAAAAAAAGAAACGAGATTGAGAAATTAGTCGCAGTTCGACTCAAAATAATTCGGTGTGCTCGAACCACGTTAAAGTGAACAATGTTTAAAAATTTTGCAGAATCGTATGGAATAGATGAGAATTAAGAAAATGGAAATGTAATTAGGAGAAAGTTCGTCAGATATTTCTATTTAATTAGATACCTCTATTTACCTTTCTGTCGTAGGAGAAAATATCAGCGAAGAAAGAAAGCGAAAAGTTTAATTAACGAGAAAACTGGATCGATATGAGAGAAATTGATGAATAAAATGTACGATTTCACCTGTCCAAGGAAAATTCGCAATCGATCCCGAGCGTCGGAGAAAGTAAAATTAACCTGGAACGTATAATGCAGCGGTGCGAAACGCCTGACGATGTTGTCTCGGCGTTATAATTACTCTTGTTCTACGTCTACCGCATGCGTTCAGCGTCGCTGGCGTTAGATCGTTGTAGTTAACGTTAATTGTATGACAAATTATGCGATACAGCGCCGTCGAGATGAATCGCGCGTGGAAATAATTGAGCTTTAAAACTACGCTGCACGGTTTTCCTCTGCTTTGATTACGGGCGACGATTACACAGACGCACTCGATCATTTTAATGGGAATTTAACGGCTAAGATTTCGGTTTTAAGATCCAGCAACGAATCTTGAAACGCGGTCCCGAAATTATTTCGTTGCTCAACGTAAATTGCCAGTAACATTTATCGACAATTTAACATTACGTTTATGGAACCCGTCAGTTTTGCAAATTTTGCGAATAAAATTTATAATAATAATTACTATTATGATCAATAATTTTTGTTGACTTTTATTGATGGAGCGATACAAATGTACCTAAACCTGTTTTCTTCTCGGTTCTGCAATATTAAATTTTGTTTGATGTATTCACCTATTCCTTAATATATGTATATTAGAAATACAGGAAACGTCCATAAATCTAGTATTAATATAAAACTCAATTTCATCGTGTAAACTATAAATTCTAAAGTCTTATTCAATTGCACGAATCTGAGTGTTATAAATTAAATGTTGCAATGAAACAATTTTTTGCATTGAACCTTTTACCATTTTTAAAACTTTCAATTATTTCGCTTTGTTATTTCAGAAATGCCCTTGGAATACATAGATCGAAACTCTTAAAATATTCATGAAATAAAAATTTTAACATTCAATGAAACAACCTCGATGTTACGAAATGTAGCGAATGTAATTTGTCAGACTAACATAATTGCGATCCACAATCGATCTGATAACGCGTCGTTCGAACGAAAGCTTGGCCACGTTCGGTTCCGTTAATTGTTCATTTTTCACACGCAACATGGCCTTTCATGTTCGTCACGAACGAGACGCGCCGTTTATTCCCGTTTTCCCATTAAACAATTTAATTAGCGACGGGCTTCGAAAGAACTTCCTGGCGGGCGTTCCTCGAAGGCAGACTCGCGACTTGGCGAAACTTCTAATTGCCTACGCGAGGCCGCGTTAACAAGCGATGGCATGCCTGCAGAAAACGCTGATGGATGCCGAGCGCCGCATTGTTTCGGGATTAGACCGCGTGAACATAGTTCTGAGAGCTACGTGCTCATCAAACGTGATTGTTATTACATTTCGAAACCCTTTTCTATCCATCTGCACAATTTAAACGATTCTTTCATCCCTGTGTCTTGTACTCGGTTTATCACTTTAATGAAAAAAAAAAGAAACGAACTTATGTTAATGGATTTTAAGAATTCAAGAGAATAAAGATTCTCCTGCGGGGTGAAATATTTTGTTTGTATTGTTGCGAATGAAAATTAGTAATTATTCGTTTCCTACTTCGATCATTTAACACTAGATTGCCGGATGTTGGGTATATACCTATTTTGCCTGAATCGAGTCAATTTGACTCAACCGTGAAAATTGAAATTTAAAAAAGAAAATGAAACTTTATTTTTAAGAAAGTTCGTTCAAAACAATTTTTACATGTATGTTCTGTTTTTAAAATACATTTTCCGCAGATTTTTTTATTTCATTTACCACGAACGACCTTACTTCTATTCCTTTCACATGATACTTGAACTTGAGGAAATCATAAGTGAGTCAAATTGACTCACTCCGACTATCTAGTGTTAAAGAAACAATGATAATAGAATTGAGTGTAATTTTTGTTCCAAACTCGTTAAAAAGAAAGGAACACAATTTAGCAAATGTAATGGTGAATGTAATTTGGGAAACAGTTAGCTTTCCCCGACTATAACAAGGATATTTTCACTATTTTATGAGAATTTTCTGTAGGCAAGTACTATGTTGTCTGTTTTCGTATACCGTTGACCCTGCAAACAATGTTCAGCAGTATGCGTGCACGTTTATAGTTCCGAAAGTAAAACCGGAGTGCATGAAATCTGGCGGCAGTGAAGTTTCTCCGCGTCTTCAGCCTCCTGTTTAATTGAACTGTTGGTAAACTCATTAGTAGACTCTAGACAGCCGCAGTTCGGCCTAGCTTTAATCTAGTTTTAGTTTAGTTCTACTTATAGTTCCGCTCGTAGATTTTCCGTAGTTCGGTTCTGCCGAACAGTTCCACGCGTTCTAACGACAATAATTTCCAGGTGAATCCTTTTTCCTTGAGAAGAAAAAAAACAAACGTACTACAGGTTATTAGAATACTGCATTTTCTGCTTTTCCAAAGTACAGTTTTTAATAAATTCAACAATATCCCTAGACCACTTAACAACAAAAGTAAATAGAATCAATGGCAGCGCTTTGCCGAGGAAAAAAATGTGAGATCTTCCCATTCGGTCGACTAACAATAAGTGTTAAGGCAACAAAATGCGACAGAAAATCGAACTATTTTTAATCTATAGCAAAGTAATTGTTCTATTCTGGGAATTCGTAGGTTATTATATAGGTTATTGTATTGTCACAAGAATGCAACGAGGAATCCAGAATTGGACGTCGATCTCGCGGATGCTTGATTTCGCGTAAATCACGACTTGGAGCTGCATCGTGCGTAGGGTTCGTTAGTGATGCCATTTCCACGGAAGCACGTAGCCGGAAGCGCGCCGCGCGATAACAGACATTGTCGTTTTCGTTGCATGCAGTTTGATGCTTCTGTAACGGAAGTCGGAAACTACTTCCAATGCTGGTAGCTGTAACACGTCCTTCCTAACAGGGTAGATTAAATTTTCGACGATCTTACCAGGTTACGCCAAGCGACATTCTGTTTAGAAGAAGCGACATTTAGTTAAATAGCTAAGATACCTTCACGTTTAGGTTGAGAATATTTTCTTTTAAGAGTTTGTCGTTACCGGAAGTGGAAGATGAAATTTTATGGCAAGAAATATAAGAAAGAGAAGACACAAAAATACGGATGACATTATCGTTCACTTTGTTTTGCTAGCAAAAGAAAATTCTAATATCGTTTAATCTTTACCTAGCTCTCAACTTTTTCGTATGCATTTCTTAAGAATATCAAGTGTTACATTCTTTTTTTCGAAATTTTATTTACAACTGGAAGAGATCAACACGAGCTTTCTATATATAATTCAATAGTTTTCTTCTTTTCTTTTTTTCGTTTCGTTCCTCTAACACTTTTCATCCCGAACAACAGCGAAATTTCAACCACGTGCGTACATATACGATCAAACGTTTTTTTTTTCACGAGAAAGCCATTTTGCTGTCTGAAAAGTTTCAAGCTCTCACCTGAGAGCAATCGCGCATCAATCTGCCAGCTTCTGTTGTCGAAACGTACACCCTTACCCACAAATATCGACGCACCTTTTTGATTTCACACAAAACGTGACAGTCAAATCAATTTATATTACCCTTCATAACAATTTCTATGATGTATTAACAATGACATGTATACACTAAGGTATATACGCTCTATAAAATATAAACTTTTGTTTGAAAAACTTTAAGCTAACCGCTAAATTTCCCACATCGCCGAATCTACAAATGTCGTACCACAATGTTTTACCTTCATCCCTTGACAAATTTAAACAAACACCCTATACATCATATAACTACTGAAACTTTCATCGCAAGTTTGACTACACGATTCATTTCTAATCCAAAGTGACAAGCTAGGCAATCGTTTCAAGAAGCTTTCTATAATTTTCTAATAACTTCTTAGGTTTATTTAATCTCTCATAGATGTCTCGATACTTTTGCCCGAGGATGTACGTCGATCGGATCCGACACCATAAAAATATCATTCGCAGAGTTGCGCCATTGTTGCCTTCTCCAGCACGCTCGATGACACGCTGTCGCTAGCCCACGGAACGATATGTGTCAACGATGATAGGCCACGGGTGAAAAAACGTAAACGCGGATTGGTCCTTTCAATACTCGCCGTTGCAGCCACTGGAATCCCTTCTGCATGCTGAACGAATTGTCTCCGAGCGTTGGGAAATCGCAAGAGAAAAGACACAGCGGATCGTTTCGATTGTCACGTTGAACGCGACACTGTTTTTGCGAACGGTGTGACTGCATCGAAACGAAAGACCTGGTTTTTCAATTTTATACTTGTATATTAATGTGTTGGTTACACTTTTGCCACTCTTCTTTCCAACGAATACTCGACCATCTGTGAAGATCATAACCGTAAGATGTAAGGGTGTAACATTTGAGAAATCTGACACCTTTTTAAAAACATTAAACCTTTAACCCCTTAACCTACGATTTAGATTCGAAGATGTTGGGCCGAAATCGTATGCAAGCTCGCGCAGCGTTCGGGATATTGCTGTAATTGCGTATCAAATACTGTACGTAATATTCACTTCTGGCCCGATCACCGTACGCGGACTATGCCCGTAATATTTACGTTTGGCCCGACCATCGCACGCGGGCTATGCCCGTAATATTTACGTTTGGCCCGATCATCGTACGCGGGCTATGCCCGTCATTGTAGGTTAAGGGGTTAAACTACTTAAAAGAATAGCAAAGAATTATAGAATCAAATAGCACATACTTCGCTAAAATGAAAAACTAATGACGCCACTTTGGGATTCTCTTTTTTAAGAGCTACATTAAATGAGTATATTTTATGAGTATTCAGTTATTTATATATTTACAAATTTTGCTATCATTGTAAATAAAAATACAATTTACAATTAGTTAGCGCCCGATACACAGGTCGTCTCGCGGATGCCGACTATAGTCGGCATCGGTAACGAAAGGGTTAAGCGGCGTCGCGTCGCGATGGCCGACGCGGGTAGCTGCATCAGCCCCGGCGGAGACCCCGGTGTAAGTGCCGAGAGTTGCCAGTGAGCCGGAGAAACCCTTTTTAGGTTAATGCAGAATGGTATAGTGCACTTGGGCGCGCAGGAGTGTCCCAGCGGCACTTAAATTACGCCAGACGCGCCTGTAAAAGCCGGGCCCCCGTGCAGGATGGATGCGGCCAGAAGTACATCGGCCGGGCACAATAACAAGGTCAACGTTTTTTATCCCCGCCTATAAATTCCCCCGGCTAACGTATAGGGCTGCAATTACTACGCATAGGCGTTTGTCGTAAAAATTGTCGCCCCCCTCCCCCACCCTCGGTCCAGTTGCACCCTCGTTCAAGAAGCGACACCCTGGAAATGGGGCAGCGGGGCAGTAAATACACCCAACTGAACTGAGCGCTAACCTTTGGCGGTAATTAAACTTTTGACCCATTTCTGTTAACCCTTTCCTGTGCCATTTACCTCGACGAAATTTGGGCCCAAATGGCAGGTGTCAACGCGAGGTAACGAAGTCAGAGACATTTTATGGAATTCCATCCAGTGCCTGACTCGTCTAGTAGAGTTGGTCGGGTCCATAGTTCAATCTGGTGTTTCCTAGAATCCTAGAATTCTGAAACATCTAGATTGAGATGGGGACGAGTCTCGAAACGCAGTGACGTCTCGTGGCACGTGTTTCCCACGCTTATCAATTTTTTGTTTCGTCAGTGGATAGGTATCGAGTTCTCAGGTATATTCTCTGAGCTGTGCTATGGGGATCGGAATTATCTTACACGTTGATGAATCGAGTTATTGTTTAACCAGAAATTTTAGTTCGAGGGTTAAGCTGGGGTTAGATTTTTATAATTCATGGAATAGTTGAAGAAGTATTGTAGACTAAAATACTCGCTCGGAAAATGTTGCTTTTTTCAGAAATTTGTCAGTATTTTCATATTTTCATTGATGTTTTTTCGTTAGTGACATAGTATCGTATACTACGTTTTATCAAGCTTTTATCAATTATCAATTATCCTATCCCTCATACTTGTCACCGACTACAGTATCCTTTGCACAAGTCTCAATACCAGTATGTACAAGTTACTTAAGGCCAGTCGTTTGTCATTCGAAGACATCCCAAAGTAATTCCTACATAAATCACGTGTCATCGCCTACTATCTGGTTTCCTGTGCAAAAAATCTTAATCCCAATACGATCCGACTTTGCTACGTTCGTTAGGATCGTGTTCATCGTCATCGATTTCTGCAGTGTACACGTATCATTATTAACAGACTTATACAATTCCTTTGCCACTCTGTTAATAAGAGAACAACCGATAAACAATTACTGTTTCTCTTAACGAACAAGTCTTTTTCCTCTTAATATGGAATTCAAAGTCACCTACATTCTTTTTTCAATCCACTGAACGTAAATACTACAATGTAGAAACATAACGCGACGATAAGAAACGCCTAAAGTAATCTGAACACCGTGCAAATAAATTGTACGATTTCACTTAAAGAACCCTAAAGTGGCCTTGGCTCCATTATCCTCATCACGTTATCGCGAACGGCCGAAAAATCGTGGCGATCGTTAAATCGAACGTCCTTTACTCGTGTCCAAGATGAGGTGCGAGCGTTATTTAAAAAGCATCTCCTCCCGTGGCATTTCGACGAGTCGAGACGAGGTCGCGATTTTTCTCGGCCGATGCATCGTCCCGGCCCGTTCATCGACATAAAACGACGTCGTCGACGTTGGTGGCAACCGGCAACGGTGAAAAACGGGTTTAGTCGTGGACATCGTTAGCTCGTTTATAGCCGATTAAAGGCTGGAACGAGGGAAAGAGAGACGGATGCACGGGGAATCGGCATATTTGGTAGCTGATTGCAACGCGGAACCGCAATTATAAATTACGCGTTCCCTGTGTTTTATCGCGACGGGTTACGGGTTCTCCCCCCTGTTCTTTCGCTCGCAATGAAAATCGTTGATCCTGTGCCGTTCGACGATCACGGGTATATTATTAATTTCATATCCGTTTCTTCTTCCTCTTCGATGGCATAAATTACGCTGTTGACGTTACATTACGTCAGTGGTACTGTCCTGTGGGGGTGTCGGATTTCGTAAAGCGAGCAAATTCCATCGGAATTTTGTGCACCGAAATATCTCAGAGGGTGGGACACCGTATATACTCGAGAAAACCCGAGGAAGATTCGCATTGCGCAACGCCGCAAGGAAATAAGGATTTTAATAAAATGCAAAGTGCTTCCTTTTTTTTTTTTAATCCCAGCTCCTCCGACACGGAGTTGCTTTTAACTTCTTGCAGGGGGTCACTTTTCCTTGGATATTCCTTAAAACTAATCTCGACGCCGTTACTGGCAATTTAAAAGGTAAATACTTAAACGAAATATGTATATATACGTATGTATTTACGCCCTGTTTCCCGAAACTTTATACGATTTGTGTCACCCTAATGTATTACAAACACCCCAACATCCTCGAGAAATAAATCTGAGCTCCGTTGCAGTTCTATTATCCTCTGAAACCGCGGGATTACTCTTAATTTCTCTCTGGCGTATTTCTTTTCTTTTCATGAATATCATAAAGAAACGAGCCCCGACGCCAGGAGATACATAATTTAAGAAAATATATTTTTATTATACAACAAATTATACAATAAATTATTTGTATAACAACGTTTACCGTTCCTTTAATATATTTGTTACTTTCAAGTATCACAATGTTCCCTAGAATTAATCCATACCGTCTTCCCTTACCGATATTTTTCTCCATTTGCGACTGTATCAACCGAACGCGCGTCTTCCGATAAAACTTGCAAGCAAACGAGCCTGCGGATTCCTTGCGCCGAGCAGAATTTCAACGTTTCAGAAACCGTCACGTCGGATCCTGCAACTTCCTGGCTATTATCGATCCCGTGTATTCGCGTGTATTTCGAGCCGAGTATTCCCAGGAATAGATACATGTTTACCGAGAAGAAGAAGAAGACGACGACGACGAAGAAGATCTCGACGTTCGTGTATTTCGATATCGAAGAGCATCCCGATTCACTGCTCGCCTCCGGATTTCGAGACGACTTGCTAAGATATACATGTGTCGTCGCTAACAGTGGATTTATCCGAAGTAATTCTAGCTAAACTACGGTTCTTATTTGTGCGACGATGCATTGTTTAAAAGCTATCTAGAATTTAGAAGCCGCTCTGAAGAGCAGAATTAAGTAAAGTAATAATTATTCGATTCCCTATTCACCTTTATTCCTTTCTCTCAAGAATAAGCGTACATCAGGCGAAAACAAGACTATGAAATAGGAGTTCGTTCGATGACGAATTTGCATGCATGCGCTTCAACCCTTTGACGTATCATTTAGCTCAACAAAATCCAGACCCAACCCGGTAGAAAAAATTCATATATTTCAATCGTTACTTCCTCCATTGAACTATTTTTAGTATACATTTATTTTTTTTATCTTTTTATTTATTTAATTATATGACCCCATCTTAATTCCACGAGTTAAATTTGTGATGTTCACGTCTGGCCCGCATTTGATTCCACAAGTCTTACTCGTGATATTCGTGTTTGGTCCAACACCGTTATCACGAGTAGGACTCGTCGAAGTACGTCAAGGGGGTGTTCATTTAACGTTCGTTAACAAAACGACGTTGTGTTCGAGAGATCACTCGGTAGAAGCTGCGCGTTTTCATCGCAGCGCCTATAAACTGTGATACCAGTCAAAGGGTTAATGGATGCAATAATCCGCACCTTTTTCCCGACTCCGTAGCCCGTCTGCCTCTTTCCCGCCTCTACTTACTTCTTCTTGTCCCTGCTCGGCCAACGTCCGCTTAACTTCCTCCTCGCTGTCCGTTATCGTTGATGAAGAACGCTGCGCGGGTTAATTAATTTCCCGCCGTGGCCGCCGTCGTCGGTACGTGTACGTTCCGCGTTGCGTAACCCAACGAAAGGACGCGGCAACCTTTTTCGGATTACGTAACGACGTTAATTAATTTTGTGAGAACGATTCGGCCGATGAGTCGCGACCGGTTGCCCCGACGAATTATTAACCCTTTGCCTGAAAAAACAACTCGTAGGAGACGTGATCCTACTCCTGAACCTAAATTGAGACGCGTGATTTTACTTTTTCTGATATATTTTCCGATAATTTATAGGAATTTCTTACTTTTTATTTTACTTTTCTTACTTTTATTTCATACTTTTGACGAGGACAGGGCTCAGGTGTGGATAAAACTACGTGAAGTTCTTAGATATTATTATATATTTGAAATAGTTTAATAGTAACAACTTTAACCCTTTGCATTCGAGTGGTGACCGTTAGTCGTTTAATGATACTAACCTCAAAAATTTTCAAATTCGAAATATTTACTATGATTCACGTATGTTGAACTTCATTTAGTTTAGTTAAGTCGTATATTAAAATTTACACATATGACTGTTTAACGTTCGGGTCTGAACTAACGCCTGAAAATTTGCGAAACTATCATATGCTAGGATTACGATGTCCCATGAGAGGGGTTCAGCCAAGTGCAAAGTGTTAATAGTATATAAAACTTTTCAAATTAATACAACTTCAACGTTCTTGCTTCTTTCACAATCACACTCTTTCTGCCTCACGCTCGAATTTTCCTCGTTATATATTCCTCCAAACACTCGTTTCCTTTCTTTCTAATTCTAAACCTTTCTCACTCGATGCATTCGGTCACGTTCACCCAAAATTCCTCAGTCGTGACGTTGTCACGAGTGTTCATCTTTCGCACCTCAGAAACATTTTAGTCCAAATATTCTAGGTTTGCACGACTATAGCCTCGACTCAAGCACTGTTCATATTTTCCTACAGTCGTACCCACTCAATCGCATTCCTACACATTTTGCGAACCGCTTTGTAATTATGACGAACGCAGAGACATTAATACAGGAAATGAAGATAACGGCTGACGTCCTCACAGCACGGGCATTCTCTGTGCAATTTGTCAAGAATATTTGCGTAACCTCCATTACCATTGTAATACGCGATTATTCCCGGTTCGTAGTAATTTTCGTGATCGTATTCATAATTTAATGGAACACGTGGTACAATTAATGTAACGTTGTTGTAACGTTGCAATAATATTACGGTTGTGCCCGGATTAAAAATTCGTTTCAAATTGAAAATATAGAAACGAGAGTGCAGTCGTTCTTACGAACGTTTATTCGTAAACGGATTCGTTAAATCCGTCGTATTTACTCCAAGTTCGTGCAATAGTTGTAATTCAGATTTTAACTTTAATTTAATTTAATAATTAATATACGGGCGTAACGCTATTCATACACATAAGCAATAGGTGTATCACAGATTTATTTTATTACACGAGATATTTACACGTGACGCTTTGCATTATAATACCAGAAATAACACTAACGTTAGCATTAAAATTCCATTTCTCGGAAACCACTCCTCGTATCGCACGGTTTATTATCTCGTTATCCGAACTACGATCAACATTAGCAAGCGAGACCGTTTTTCCGAGCGAGTGTACACCTACATACGTGTCGCGACATTAAATCTCGAAAATGAAACCAGTCGTGCACCCATATTCGAATCCCCTTAACCACGCACGCTCGAACGAAATTATGATTGATACAGTCGTAAGCGTGCCCGTAGCGTTCTAAATTAAAACGATAAAAATCGATCCCCGCGATACGACACCGGCGAAACTTATCCGACGTCCGTCAAGCGAGGCTCGAAATCGAGATTTCGCCAAGCGTGTTCCCGAGAAGTAGGAAGTGGCGAACACCAACTTGGTGCACGATTTAAAAGTGGTACTCTTTATCTGCGCCACGGTTCCTTCCTCCCTCCTCCCGCGGCCCCCTTATCCCCGCGTTATCGTCAGCACGCTCGGAACAAGAATATTTCGCTAATGAACCTCTTCGTCTGGGGGGATCTCCTCGTGAGATCTAAATCGTAATTTCCAGCGTGCGTAATTTCGCGGTTATCACGTTACCACACACACACACACTGTGACACATAACTAAGAAGACAGAGAAAGAGATTTTTCAGTGAGCAAACGCAATTGCGTGACTTAAGCAATCGCTTCTTCGTTTCTCCATTCGAAAAGCGAGTGGAAAGAGATTCGCAGGCAAATGGAGGATCTTTTCGGAACGAATAATAATTACTTATTAAAATGGAAGCTTTCATAATTTTGATGTCCTTAACTAAAATATATGGTTTACCAATTTTTTAATAATCGATAAGTTAAGTCTTCGTTCGTACAAAATTGTTATCGGATAATGAATAAATTTTCATAGTAATAATAGATAAAAATATGCGAAGGAAATCATAATAATAATAATATGTTTATTTAACGGGCTAGTAGCTTTTTTTATCAGTCGAAAAATTATATAGGGTGTTCGAGAGAATCGAATGCGAGAAATCATAAAAATCTATTCCCTCAAAAAATTCCTCGCTACTTCCCACGATCAATCAGCCCCAGTTTCCTTTATCACAGTTATCCAAAATACTACTGTTCCCAACAAAACGAATAACCGATCGTCTGCCGATCACCGCGAGCCACGACACGCACCGTGCGTCTGGTTCACTGAAAGCGAGGCTAGACAGGCTACCGCGTGCGCGTGGGGTCGAAAAAGAGAAGGAGAAGCTTAATAGCCGCGTCGAAGCGTGTCATAAATCTCGACGGGGTGTTTCGTCTGGCGGGCTCGCGCTCCGCGACATAATTACCGCCCCCGTTCGCCACCCCGCGAGATATATCGCGGCCGTTTCGACGGTAGGCAATCGCGCGTTTGTTTGCGCTCGGCGTTCTCGCTTTCTTATTTACGACAACCGCGATCATTCATAATAAATATCTTCGCGGCAACGATATAATGAATGACTTCCAGCGTCCCCTCTGCGTCTGGGGAGGAAACCGACGGCGTTGAGGGCACGGGGGGGAGTGGTGCGAGGACACGCGAAACGTGTACGAAGAGAGCGTGCATCCTGTGTGTGCAACCGTGATAAAACGAGAGAAAAAGTGGCGGGATTTCGCGGAGGAAGGGGGATACGAGAGAGGCAGAACGAAGGTGTAAAAGAGAGTGAGAGGGGAGAGGGAAAGAGTGAGAGAGGAGATTGGCAAAGGGGGAGGGGGTGGAAACGCGAGGCGAAGAATCGCCGGAGGCGTCGCGCGGGTAGGTATACCCGCCGTTTTTACGTGATTTATATAGAGGCGGTGGAGCGTGTAAAGTTGCTGGAACATAGATATTCTAGTTAAGAACCGGCCGAGCCGATCTCGCCAGAAAATCGCCCAGGGTTTCGAGGAAGCCGGCCGAGAGGGTGGGAGAGGCTAACCTGCGAGCGGAAGCTCCGCTTTTGATCGGTGTCGGCGCACCGGATTTGGACAGCGTGGTATTCAGATTGCGTAGAAATTCACTGGTCGGTGATCGGGTGCAATGACGCTTCTGTACTTGAAGCGCATAAATTGGTAGCTTGAAATTCTGCTAATCGTTTGAACGACGAGCTTCGCTTCAACGAAATTCATCTCACTTTATATTGCGAACCGCGATAGCGACGGTATCAATCACGTTTGACTATTAAACGTCTCGAAACGATTGCGCTCATTTGCCGTACAGATCCATCACAATCAGAACTTGAAAGTCAGCCCCGTGAAAAAGGGGGATTTCTCGATGGGAATCCGCTCTGTCGCGCGGAGATAACGAATCGCCGCAAAAACATCATCGCGGGCGACCCGACGAACGAGGATTACTTTAAAAACCGCAATTCTGCTCATCACCAAGAGATTCTACTTCCACTTAGCGATACTTCCGTTTCCTGCAAAAATTTCCCTCGTTTCCCTATACCTCTTGCGTTAGCCCCTCTCGTGAAAACGGGCAATCATCCTTGCAGGACTATCGAGCGCTGCAGGAGCCGCCTTGCTGAACCTAAATTAGCCTCCGACTGGTTTTAGTTGAATGTGTTAATTGCATCTCTCTTCTCTCTCTCTCTCTCTCCTCGATTTGCGAGCCGCCGATTATACGGTTGATTCGAGGCTGTGCTACAATTACCCCGAGAGTTAGTCGAGGCTTCCACCCTGCGCCTCGTACCTATACCGTGCTCAGCAGGCCAAAGGACGTGTAGCGTCTGCCTATTGCCAGGCGCCTAGGTAAGGCGGATGGTGTCTTCATTGTCGAGGAGACGAGCAGCGAGGACTGGATCCGATCGAGCTGCGTGTCCCGATATTGCTTTCCGTTCATCTCGAGATGCTTGGTTGCTTTGACCCTCCATCAAGCTGAGTGCCGCGCTATGAAGCTGCGAGAACTGGTTGTAAAAGAAAGAAAAGAGAAAAAACAGGCGCAGAACTTCAGAGGAGACGGAGAATCTAATAAATCGGATTCAGAAGTTTCGTAAAAACGATTTTTACGATTCGTTTTACGTTTCTTAACGCATTCGATGTGAGATGTAAGCAACAGTTGCGTAAGTTTTGTCCTCGATCGTTAGCCCATGGAACATCTCGCGGCAACAGGTTGACGTCGATCGCCGAACATTGTTTCCGTTGGTGACAATTAAAAAGGAAACAGGCTACGATATCACCGTCGTTTCGATCGTTCGCGCGGAACAACGTGCGAGTAGGTGCAACGAACACGCTTTCGTCCGCGTCACGAACAGGCTCGTCAACCTTTCTTTTCAGCGGAGCCCGGCCGGCTCGCCCGAGGTGAAGTTTCGAAATTTCGCAATTTATATCGCCACGTTAACGAGCACACGATGGCGGAGAAGATAATTCTGTTCTTGATCCGCCGATAATGCCCGGGTCGAAATCAAGCGGCGCTTTCGTCGGGAATAAATTCGCTAATTTGATGCTTCCGCGGGGAATTTATTATCTGGATCAATTACGCCGCCGCGATATAATTCGAAAATAATTCCTCCGCGAACGGGCAGAGGGGCCTTTCCGGATGGCCGTAACGCGGCGGATAAAGCGACGGAACGTAAAACCGAGGATAAACATTGAATTATACCGATGAAGAGGGCGCGCGACACCGAAGCGAAAAGGCCAAGCAGCGTAATAAACAGGCTGACTTACTCGTTGCTCCTCCTGACCTGTGATTTCCGTCGATCGTGTGTTCTTTCGACGTTTGTTTGAAGAAACGGCCACTTCAAGCTATCCGATGGATTCGGATACGTGTACATTAAATTTCGATGCTTCTGGCGACCGTATACCGTGTTGTAAAAAATAAAATTTAAGCGGATATTAATGTAGTGTCCGATGGTTTCTCGCGGTATACAAGGTGTAAAATCGTGATAGGAGTCAATCATGAATATTTATCGCACAGTATGAGACGAACGATCGATGAAGTTACTCCCTGTCGTTAAAAGAATACTTTTAACCGTATCGCGATCAAGATTAAGAGTTAAGATGCATAGCGGGTTTAACGACGTTCTTTAGGGAACCGTCTGCGAAAGTCGAGAAGGCAACGATTAGGGAGGGGGCTGTCTGCCCCCTTCTTGCTCGGGTTCCCAAAATTTATGCGCCATGTCGAAAACTGCAAAGCGTCTCGCATCGTTCGTGATAAATCGTCCGCGTTGAGCTCGCTGTTGCGAGACGCGAATCGACGGGCAACCACCAAGAAATTATCAAGAGACGTGGCCACCGTGGGGAAACTTGATAGCTAGGGGAAAACCGTGACATTCGATGTTCAGAACAGTTTCGTAGGTCTTCTCTCAAACTACTCAAAGGGTGTAGCTTCGAGTGCCAATGAAGTAACCCCGGTGCCACAGACTGATTAATTCTCGTTAAAGCTCGTTAATTTAGTCAGTCCCTACCTAAACTTTATTAAAATCCAATCGAAGTCTAAATTCAATCTCATATTCGATTGTAACACAAACCTGACCCTGAAAGTAAACCGAGTCGAGCGATCTGAAATACACCAGAACCAATATTTTCAAGTAACTCTGGTGCCACAGACTAATTAATTCTCGTTAAAACTTATTACCGAGAATGTAGTTTTATATTGCTTAAATAAAATACACTCTTATTGAAATTTATTATTATTATATGGCACGAAGAAATGCAAATGACCGAACCTTGCGAGTTTTGTCATGAGACTAGCAAAACGCAGTGATCAAAATTCCTACAACCCCGTTCGGATCATTCAACCCTTTTGTTCTGTTTCTTAACGTTTTCGAACTTTCTAAAATGTCAAACGTGGTTTGGCTTCTAAGAAGAAGCTCTTGAGAAAGTACGTTAAGAGTTTATGCTTAATTTTTGTTTCGTAGTATTTCTGTATTCAATTTCTAACACTCATTAATTCAACCAGTTCCTACCTAAACTTTATTAAAATCCAATCGAGGTCTAAATTCAACCCCGTATTCGATCGTAACACAAACCTGACCCTAAAAGTGAATCGAGTCGAGCGACCTGAAATACACCAGAACCAATTTCTCGGAAAAGATCGGCCACTGTGGCGTTCAATCTTATTCCCGTTGACGTGCAATATACACCGGACAAGAACGTCAGTCGGACGAAAGCTGGTCGGGGTAATGGCTGGAGCAACGCGCGAATTTTTGTCCCGCGAACGTCCGGCACAGTTTCCGAACTTCCTATCTGACACAATTATATTGAGAGAAGTTCAGATAGTTCTGGCTACTGAATCGGGAAATCGCGGCGCTCCGGTTTCGCTTACAATATAAGGAAACGTCGGACGTACCGGCGACAATGGGCGTTCGGATTTCATTATAACCAGAGAAAATGTTTCTTTGTCGCAGCGCCTATTGAAGGGGAGCATTGAACGTGCCCGAGGAATATCGTCGCGTAGACAATGGGCTGAACTCGTTCTTTCGATAACAAAATTCCATCAATTTCAAACCTGATCGAACGTTTTCTTCGGGATTCGAACAGCTTCCGTGGAAATTTTTATCCCGGCACAGTTTACTCCTTCTGCCGTTGTTCCTTCGTTAATTGTGCTGTAATTGCACAAGAGAAGAACGCAAGGTTATACAATCACGCTGTTATTTATACTACAATCCGATATCTCGGTTATTGATTTCGCCAGCAAATTGCATTCGATTCCCTTTCACGTTCTCGAACAGATTTTCAAATCGCAAATCACAGAAACTAAAAGACCGTCGGACGAGCCAAACCAGTCTTGCCGCTTCTAACGCATCGTTCTAAACGCAATAACGATATTTCAACCTTCAACGACCAATCGGTTGCACGTATTATATCGATCGTTCGATTAAACTTACAACCAGTTCGAACGTCCGCGGAATCCTTGCTGTAATCCAATAAACTGAAACACCTTTCCATCCTCCAAATAAACCAAGGACCAAATAAACCTTTTCCCGCCTGCGAAACAGCGAAGTTGAACGACTCCTGATCAGGTTCAGCTAGACCCGGAAATCGACGTTTCCCGGTGTCCAGACGGGATGCGAATCTGCTACAACAATCGGTGCGCGAATCTTCTTGCAG
The DNA here is from genome assembly GCA_033822845.1 of Tetrapedia diversipes. NCBI lineage: Eukaryota > Metazoa > Arthropoda > Insecta > Hymenoptera > Apidae > Tetrapedia > Tetrapedia diversipes. The sequence continues at coordinate 230,997 of JAOPTO010002404.1, read as the reverse complement.
CCACAATGTTACAGCCATTAAGGCCCGGTCTCAATTTCGTACGCGCGCCTATTAATTTTTATTCCGCCGGCCAATTAAGGGCCCTCGCAGATCACGTACGATATTGCCTGTCTAGCCGACGGCCGGACCGGAAGCACGGCCACAAAAGATTTATCAAACCAGTCCGCGGCGGCGATTATTATCGGGCCGGATGAGTTACGATCGGCCGTTTCCAATCTCCTTTAAATCGCGTCCGCTCATCGCGTGTTATCCGCGGCCGATACGTTTCCCGCTTTCGAGGCTCTTTTACATCCGTTTGGCCGCGATAATGTAATGATCGGCGGGCTCGATCGACGCCAACGACGCGACGGTGAATTAGAAAAAGAGCTAAGAGCTTAAACGCTACCAGAGAGACACGCACGATCGCGACGAGATGTTCTGTTGCTTTTATTGTATTATTAATAGTCGATAATTTGCATGGGAAAGAGTAATATTTTGTTGGCAGGCGTCCGCCAGTTGTGTATTGGAAGGAGCCTATTTTGAAATCATCAAAACGCATTTGTCCGACGAAAAGAATCCGAACCTAACCCATTGAAATCATCGAAACAGATTTGACCGATAAAGAGCACGCGAACCTAACCCAAACCTAATCCATTGAAATGTTGAAAATGTCATGTCGAAAATGTAAAGTAAAATTGTTCTCTACGGTGTTTCTTTTCTGAGATAAGCAACTTTGAAAATTTGTGAAACACGAGGGCGACTAACTGTTCTTGCTTAATAAATTTCATCGAATAATACTAGTTTAGACAGTTTATACATGTTAATTCTATGCTAGTTAAATGAATTATTAAAAAAAAAGTTACGTTCAATCTCGCTATGCAGCCGTAATAACCGAATATAACGAACGCAAGTAGTACGAGACGAAATTGGTCAGACCGACACGCGGTCAACGTGTACACACTTTCGAGTTCGATTTTCTCGAAAATGAAGTGTCCCAGAAAAAAAAATATATTTCACATTTTCGACTTATTTTAGCACGTAGAATCACCTCCTGTATATATGGAACTCCGTCCAAACGGAAATTAATATCACACAAATAGAGTAACGCGAAACAAGCGTATTAAAGCGACGCAGGAAGCGGAAACAAAACGAGAAAAGTTCTCTCCTTGGTATAACCATAAGCAGCCAATCGATTCGAAGCACAGAACAGGCTCCACGGCTGCCGCTACACAGCAATGAAGACTGTCACAATGCTTCAGTCGGTTCGCGCCCCATTTAATCCGCTCGAACCACAATTCAGTGCGAGCTGACAAGGGACGCTTTTCACCAACAAACTTTCCGCGAACTCCCGGCGAGACCGTCCTCCGGCCTTTCTGTTCCCCTGCCTCGTGGACGCGGTCAGATTTCAGTCTTCCGGTTACCTCGATCCCGTCTTGATCCTCCGTCGTACAGTCGCCGCTTACAACGCGAGCCTCGACTTCTTCTTCGCTCCTTTGTATCGACGGTAAAAGCTCGTCGCGGCGACTTCCAGGGCTGTTTAAAGAAAAGTTTCTCGGCGCGCGATAGCAAGAGGGGGGAGGGAGGTAGCCAGAGAGGACTTTCCTGGCAACAGGACAATGGACAAGTCCAGGCACTCGCAGTTTTTCTCCCTTTAGCACTCGCGGGGACCGATTCTGTCCGCTGGAAACGGCGCTCGTTAAATCCGTTCCACGATCCTTGCCCTTTCACCCGTCTTCCCGTTTCTTTCAATCAAAAGAGCCATATTGTCGGAGGAGAGAGCCACGGAGTAAGGTGTACAAAGTATAAAATCGTTGTTTGTTCTGAAATCCACACATTCGAGTCCGTGGTGCGGCGATAATTTCATTTCTCGATTCTTCATCAAGATTCAGCCGGTCGCTAGACGTTCTTTTTTCATTTTCATTTCAATTGTGGAAAATAGTTGTAGTGGAATATTTCAACCTCACGCGTGTTCTACGCTTCTTTTGAAACATTTTGACAAAACAATTATAAACTTTTTTCCAAAATTCCAAAATTATTGATTCGGTCGAGTAAAGGAGCTCAATGACTCCGGAAATCGCTTTCGACACGATCAACGGTTGCATTTGCGCCGAACGAACGTGCTTTATACACTTCTCTATCCTTCGATCACGCGTTTACGGTTTGTTCACGGAACCCGATCCGGGTTCAAGTCGAAATCCATTTAATTGCACAGCGTAAAACGATGTCGGCTGTGAAAGTATTCTCGGTAATCACGTTAGGTGCCCTCTCGCGGACGAGGTTCGACGTGGAAGATAAGCGGTGCTCGTCCAAAATTGAAGCCCTCTCGCGTCCCGCTTCGCGGTCCCGTTGTTCTTTTCCGTCCATATAAACCGGTTCCACGGTATCAGATCGAGAAAGAGAGAGAAAAGTGAAGCGGACCGGCCTCCGCCACGAGCACAAAGAGACCATTGCGCCGGATGCAAAGGTGCATCTCTTTTCCCGGTAAGGGAATAAAGCGATGCGTATCGAAGCAAAAGTTTATGCGTTTCATCCGCGTTCCCGTTGAGATTCATCCCGTAAAAATGATGTCGTTGCATTATCTCTCAATTGATGGCTGAAATGTTTATTGTGGGACTCAGATGGGATGTCTGGTTTCGTTATGATACGAACGTATAAGAGGAATCGAGCACGGGGTAGATGGTGTAGTACAGTATTCCACTAGAAGTGGTATTAAAAGATCTAAACTCCAAGTATACTTCAAGTATGTTGGTTTATTCTTACGAAAGGTATCAGAAATTTTCTAAACACCTTTCAAAATATTGTAAACGATGACACAGAGATTTATACGCTTCACGCTTTTATTTTCTTGCTTAATACATCCGTTCATTTATATCTCTTTCACACATACTGCCAGTTACCGTTCCTTCCTCGCTTCTTATTGTCATTCGCACATCTTAACACTATTCCTACCGACACTTCACATACACCTATTCCTACCGCGACATTTCCACGTAAAACAGACTACAAACTTTGCTCAGAAAATAAACAATGAAAAAAGAAGTGAGTACTGAAAAATGTATTATACGTATATTTAAAGAAAAGTCTAAAGTTTAAAGACGATTCAATTACATTGTATATATGAAATTTTAATCGAAATTTTCAAAACGGTTATTTGACCGGTCGTGGTAGGAATATTGTTATGTTAACACACACACTCCGCAATACCAACATTAATTGCTTCCCTCGTCCCTAGATAGATGCCAACCTCCGCAAAGAATGTTGCGTTGTATTCGCCTTTTCTAGGATAAATTTTGTAGGTCAAGCTCAGACACGTCCGATGTCTGCACATCGATCAAAAGTAATTCCAAGTCATGTCAATCACAACCACAACAGTTCGAATCGCGTTACTTTCCAACATTCCCTTCGACTGGCAATTTTTAACGATCTGTTAAAGCTAAACACTCGAATCGTCGAAAACAGCGCGTCTTCCACCCATATCGTGAATTTAGAATAAACCGTTATTCTAACGGCCAACGGTACTCGATTCTAGCTTCGAACACTCGCTGCATCGCGAGAAATCAAAATACACACAAAGACGAACCGAACGTTCGAGCCGGAGAAAGCCGGGGCAGGTTTAAGGGATCAAACGAGCGTCGATATTTTATACTAGTAGCTTAAGTCGGCGGTTCAGACGGGCAAATCTGATTTCACGTAACGGGTAATGCCGCGCGATTGTCCGCGGTTATTACGACGCAGTTACTTTAACGGCGCGTAATCCGGAACCGACACGACCGGCTGTCTGATGTCCGACCGCATAGCGAAATCTGTTCTCCGTTCCGAACGACGACGCGGATTACTCTTCCCGATTGAATAGCTAACCAGCCAGAAAATAGGATGATCGATTCTCCCAGAGATCACGTTCGATTCGCCTTTTTTCCGGGCAAGGGAGGAGCGATTGCGCGTTATCGACGATTTAAGGTGGCGAAAAAGTGTATAAACTGGAGGATCGTGGGACGAGCAGAGAAAGAGAGTAGGGAGGTTATTTGACGGGAAATCGGTAGCGGTGTTTGAAGTTTGTTATGTAAATTACCAAGTCGCTTAGGGTAATACTAAGTAATCGATTCGAGTTGAAAAGTACTTTAGCGCTGTAAATTACAGTTAGACAATTCTTCTTTTATATACGTATGAAACAAAACTCATCCTTTATTAGTTTTCTCTAAGAACAGTTAATCATAGGTAAACCGTTACACGATCGGCAACAAACTCGAACGTATTCTGAAGCTAATTCAATTTTGAATTTTTTTGATTTGTCAATTCTTCCACTGCAACCTTTCTCTTTAACTACAAATCGTTATTTTCGTCGTCCCGATTAGTCAGTGCTATCCAACCGAAGCCTCGAAGCATAAGGAATTCATCCGTTGCGTTGAAGTCGCAGTTTAAATGCCACTAGCGTCGTGTTGTCGTTAAGAGAAGCGTATGCACATCAGCGTGCATAAATGTTCCGTGGAAAAATGCGTCGACGTGTCCGTTCCCGGCAATGCATCTAGTCGCGAATAACGTACAGCGGTAGACCGATGGTAATAACCCCGTTCACTTTCCAGTTTCAGTTCCAACCTCGCATTGAATCCTCGCGAAGGCTGCTTGGAAGGTGACCGGGGAACTTTTCACGGTTGAATGCACTATGGTGTTATTTTTTATTCGTAACATTAGAACCCTGGAAAGCATCATTCGATCCAAAGTATCCCAAAACTCAACGCTACATCTGTACTCTTGATCCTGCTGTACTCGGACAGACATGACTCAAAGTCAAAATTATATTTCTACAATTATCCTATATATTAGAACGAACAAACGCTAATTTTCTTGTGTACCACAAACAATACAAATCCCATAGTATCCCATAAAGCATGGAATTCTTATTTGTAAAGCTACTATAACCTCAAAATGTAAAAGTTTACGAATATCGTTATTAAACGCTACTCCATGTTTGAGATACGCTCAATTATCTGTCCCAATTACTTTTCTACATTTTTATCCTATTCAGAGTACCGTATAAATTATTCGAACGAGAAAAAAGCAGAAACGAATAAAATGGCTTCCAATGTTAACCCTACTTCCGTCCGCCATGATGTTTTAGCGGGAAGCGCCCCAAAAGAGTTAACCCTTTGCACTCGAGAGGTGATCGTTAGTCGTTTAATGATACTAACCTCAAAAATTTTCAAATTCGAAATATTTACTATGATTCACTTCATATTAAACTTCATTTAGTTTAGTTAAGTCTCGTATATTAAAATTTACATATATGACTGTTTAACGTCCGGGTCTGAACTAACGTCTGAAAATTTGCGAAACTATCATATGCTAGGACTACGATGTCCCATAAGAGGGGACAGCCGAGTGCAAAGGGTTAAGGTGTGCCATGATGAGTTCCTTCGACACCTCGAACGAGGACACGGGCGCCATTACATCTACGGTGAACCAAGCTGAGCGCCACTGAAAACAATTCAACGTAACGGAATAAGTAGAGGGCGCACCTGTACGGAACGATTGTTCTCTATTCGCTACGTCTGCTTCGATGCTATCTCCCACGGCATCTGCCTCGTAATCATTTCTCTCGATACTCCGGGGCCCGTCCAGCAGCCACAGGCAACAGCTGCATCGGCCGGCATTCGCGAAAACATTTCTCAAGATGACAGTCGATTAGCCCGATGAGCTTTCCACGGACGACGATTCTACCCCCACCGCAGCCTTCCAATGTACTTTCGGCTTTTTTCTTTTTTACAAGGACTTTCACGTCGCCGCGTCGATGGTCGTTTATGGTTTGCTTAACGATCCGAGGAACGCTCGTTTGTTTGCTTGTTTGGTGAGTAATAGTTTATAGAGTGCGTGCGCGGGGAAACGGGGCAGAGCAGAGTTGTGAAATATTGTCGGGATGAAAGTTGTGACGGTCGATACGGTGAGTATCGAATATTTCCCGAATCGCGGAACTGGTCACGACCAAACGTTAAAATTTCTTAAGCGCATAATATTATTTTAAGTAACTTGTAATGCGTCGAAAATCGTTTATCTTCGCGATACTGATTTCACCTGATAGCGCTGGGAATAATTAATCAATTGCCCTCTGGTTAACGTTGACTATAGAGTTTTAAAGCAGTAGACTGTAGGTTAAGAAAAGTTAGGATTGGTGAAATTAAGTTTGAATGAAATTAAGTTCAACTAGACTTAAGTAAAAATTATTGTAACAGAAGTTGTCTGATACGGAAGTTCTCGAAAAACACAAGATGCAGGGGTTAAATAAATAAATAATCCATCATCCTTTCACTAAATGAAATGATTTACAAATAAAAAAAAGAAATTTGCAAAATCCATTTGCAATAATTAAATTGACCTCAAACTTCCCTTACCATTTTTACAAACACCCTATTCGTTAAAAATAAGACCTGCGTCGCGATTACACACAAAACGAAAAAAGTTGTCCTTTACCAGAATTCCGGGAAGGAGAAATCAAGGGAGCACACACTTTATCCCATTAATTGTCTTTACGAGGTCTTGTGCTCGTGCGATGAAAAGCGACACGGCGAAAACGAAGGATCCCGCGGTAACTCGATTGAAGAATCGTCGAACGTGCTCGAGCGGGCCAGAAGTCTGTTTGCATGAGAGACGGTCCTCCGCACGGGGGTTGATACACCGCAGAAGTATCACTCCGAAATCTGCAGCCGCGCTTCAGAACATTTGAGAACGGCAGTGTACTTCGTTAGTATAACCGCAGAAGTGGAACGTGATCCAATCGTCCCTCTCTTGTTGCCGTGACTGCGGACGATGCGGTGCATCGGTCGCTGCATTTCGAAACACAATATTCTCGCGACGTGTATAACACGCTCGTGTGTGTGTACACACAAACGCGCGGACGTATTGTTGTACAAAAGTTTTGGTACGAATGCATTTTAGTTATGCAATTTTGCCGTAGCATCGACGCTTTTTACTCTTTTCACCTTATGCGTAGTACACGCAAGAAAGAAAAGCTTTTTAATATTTCAGAACGCAGGTGTACCTCCTAATTCTTTTAACGAATTAATCAGTAGCAATTATCGCAGTGGTAGCTTCAAACGAAAGATCTGAAGTATTACGACAAAATGAAATGAAAATGCTTGGTAACAATTGTGGATTGTGCGAAAAATTGGGAATCCAATTGCGTGACTTGTGTTTGGATGTAGAATAAATAACGATTATGAGTGATCGATGGATGGATTACTGGTAATTAATAATTATGATGTAAATAGAATAATTGCGTGAGACTAGTGAGAATTTTGTACAATTTTGTATAATTTATGTCTAAGTCTTCCCGTGTTTCATCGTTAAGAATTCCTCGCTCGCTCGAAGTCGTTGTTTCGAAGGAAATTGAGAAACTTCGAATCACAGGGGAAGCTTTTGTTATCCTATTACGATTATCGTCCGGATTCGGTCACGCGAAAGGGAGCGACAATGCATAAAACATAACTAGCTCGAGCTAGTTAGAGTATCTCTCGTTTCGCGACACGAAGAAATACACAATGTACGTCGACTACAGTTTCGGTGTTCCCAGCTTGATTCCGTTGCATCGCGCCTCCACCTGTACTCCCTTCTCCCTCGCTACTTATTAAACACAGGCTGTCACTCTTAATTGCACCGTGCACGATTTTCTGGCGGAATTAACGACGTACCCCGATCTAATTGCCGCGGCAAAACGACAGGGAGCAGCTCTTTCAGAAAAAGAGGAGCGGCCCGCTTGACAACTAGCAATTGCAACGCCATTTTACCTAATGGAAGTGACGCCGCAAGTAGCTTTACCATGAGTGACTGTTTCGAGAAATTTACTCGATTATCTGTTTCGAAATTCAAACATACATACGTGAAATTTAATTTCCGTGCTGTTCATAATCCGCAGAGCAAAAAGATTGTATTTTCTTGGAAACGAATAGATTATCCTGAACTCTTACGCTTACGAAGGTTTGAGCAATCGTGTTCGAGTTAAGAATAAAAATACATAATACGTCACGAGTCTACAATCTTGCATCCATTTTTAACACTCTGTATATTTGCAACCATTATCGCCCACCTCGTTTATTTCCCCTCCTCTGCTACTCCATTCGCATATTCCGCAAAGTAACCAATGCATTCGAAATTGCCGACCATTACCAACCATCCCTGCCTACCGCGTATTCATCACCAAAATTCCTTCAGCTTCGCGTTATCTAAACCGAGAACCCTCCTCCCCCCTTTGTCAGCACCGTTATAAACGCGATGCAAACGCATCCAACGGGTTGCCCTCGGCTGGGGGGATCGGGTGAAAAATCAATTTCGCGTGTTCGAGAAAGCGCGCGCGGTCCGTCGCGTGCTTAAAATTTCTTCGCGGGGACGGAATCCAGGGTCGGCGGTGGAGCGGCCACCGGTAAAAACGAGGAGGCGTTTCCCCGTGGCGGAGCGCGGCCACATGAGAAATCGTATACGGAGTTATCGTTGAAATTTCAGCCAGGTCCATTTATCAGCCAGGTACCGCGGCCTCCTCAGTCTTGGAGTCCGCCGGTGTACATATCGCGGGGCTGCTCGCTGTCTCGTTCTCCTGACCGCAGCGAAAAGAACGAGAGAGAGAAGGAGAGAAGGAGAGAGAAGAGAGACCAAAAGAGCATTCGTCCAGTCGGCAGGAGGAACGTTACGTGGTCGGTACTGTCGGGCGCGGACGTTGCCCGGCCGATAACGATCTCTCGCGAAGGGAATTCTCAGTAACATTATAACTTCTCCGCTTTGAATAGCTCGGGCATTTTATAGATTCCGTGAACGGAGCTCGTGCCAGTCCGGGAGCTGTCGACGCCTGTGATGCCAGACTGAGGACGGAAGTTCTCGAGAACATCCACTGCGCACGCTAATGCACGAGCCACGCATACGCGAGCTCAGCGTTTCGGATGACTTCGACAAATCGAGAGAAAAAACAAATGATAGTCTTCCTTTCTTGCTCTTGAAGCGCTGAAATGCAATTAATGTGAAAGCAAGAATGCGACATGAGCCTGAGTCTGACATCACAGGTCTACATGCGTCTAGCGCGCCCTCTCAAGTTTTACCCGCGAACGAAGGCGTCGAATGGCGGCCGGAGGGGGATGGACCCCGCCTGGGCCCCGTTCGGGCCTGTTGTGCTTTGCGAACCTACGCGCGCCACCTCTGACGGGGATTCCTCGAGTTCTCCGCGCGAACGAGACGCGGGGACGATTTATAAAGCCGGCCGAGTGGTAATTGCCGGTGTCTTAATTACCCCGGCCGAAGAAACGTCCGTGGGCCTCGTAAACGTCCTGTTTGTGTGATTTCGAGCGATCAACGACCATCCCTCATGCACGTTACTTGCTGCCAAGCTACCGAACACATCGCGTTCGCGTTTCAGCGTTCGTTGGAACTTCAGGCGGTGAAGTTTCGAAGTAGACGCTGGAAAGTGTGAAATGCGAGTTTATCGAGGAGGATAATGTTGATAGAAGGATGAACTCCGACGTGTGAAATGAGAATACTCATAAAAACAAGGCATCCCATTCAAGCGACAGTTACCATCGTTCGACCACCATTTTGCTACCGTCACCTGCGCCTCTCGCGGCCCATTTCGTCACCAACTAACCTCGATCGGAACACACGACGATCCCTAAACGCCTCTTCACGATATCCCGTCACAAATAAATATAATTTATACACGTTCAACGCGAACCGACGATAATTTCGCTTCGCTCGCTTTCGCAACCTGTAATACGTTCATTCGTTCGTCGCGTCAGGCTGTTTCGCAAAGGAACACAGCCGACCGATAAAATCTGCTCACCGTCGTGTCGACCCGCTCCAGAAGATTCTGTGTCATTCGACGAGCTCTTCCTCCGGGGCACAGCTGCGCCACGGGATAAAATGTTTACGAGCGGATCAGCGGCAAGGAACACGTAGCAATCGTGCGACACGTGTTTGCGTAACTCCACGAATATCGCGCGCGCTCGCACGCCGCTACGTAACGATATCTGCGCGGTGATCTCCGCGCGGGGAAGCCCCGACAGCGAGCGTAAAGAACAATTTACGCCTGGCGCGAGCAACGGCTGCAAAAGGGTACGCTCATCGGGCCCTGAAACGGCCTGCTTCGCCTCGTAAATGTTACATTGCGCGTAATCGGCCCTCCCGATGAACACCGTTGTACCATTCGACAATTTATTTGCAGCTGCGTCTGCGAACCAGCGTCTAAGGAAGAGTTCAGCCAGTTTCTCGTACCGATTGCCGATCAGGCTTGATGATAACGCGTACGTAATTGAATGTTCGACAACGATTTCCGCGATTCTATAGGAGGATCGTTGGTGGCTTTTGGTGATACGTTCCCGTGTAGAGATTTGTTTGCGCGGGATCGAGATAGCCTGCTTCCGTGTTCTTTGACCTATCGGCCAACAAATTTATTAACCTAGTCGGACTGTGCTTATGTAACACCCTGTTAGAATTTTGTCGATACGTTTTGCTAGAGAAGCGAGCTGAAGTTCCTCGAAAAGCTTCGTATTCACATTAGCTCGAATATGGCTCGAATATGGCAGTATTCGAACAATCATTTCGAAACCAGAATTACCTTTTATTCTTCTTGGTTGAATAAAAAATGGATCATAATTACTTTGCATAACCAAAGAAAAATAATGTTTCGTTGATCACAACGATACGGATATTGCCGAAAGTTTCGAAACGCGAAACCCGCTACTTCAAATCGTTCTACTTTAAAAGCAGACTTCAATTTTCCACCAACATATTACGCAGACACAATGCTGCCGGTGCTCGATACCTTTTTTAAAACCGAGGACACCGTTCCAGTTTCTACTTTGCAACTTCCCCTCGGCTCTCGAAGCACAAACACCCGCGAGTCGTCGAACACGAGCGGGGCTGAAATCCGGAATAAATCGGAACTTTCGATTTTAATCAACAAAGCGATTCGATACGCAACTGAAGAATCACTTGGACCCGATGAAGAGCATGCACGGATGTTTCGCAACCGTGTGTTCTCGCGCTCCGACTACGCCGGAGCTCGGGTAACACAAGCGTATCTATCGCGCGGAGAATTCGAAGAGGAAATAAATTGCACCGAATGGTTTAGCGAATAGCACACGATTAAGTGAAAGTTGCACACTCCTATGCCTTTTAAGTCCTATTTCATTTATCTCCCTGTGTATTACTACGCTTAATCAACACACCGTTCCGTCGACGGGAAGAGAAAGTTAACCACCTTCCTCCATTGTCCTTATAATTGCCATTTAGCAAGATTACGAATTACAACGCTGTTTATCGAAACAGCCGTTTAATTGCGCGTCTCCTGGCACGATTATTACCCCAGTCAATTTTACTTTCCCCGAACAAATTTTCAACAATCCGCGCTCGAATGCCTCGAGCGTTCCTCGGTGTCCTCGGGAGCGTTCGCCAGCCAGCTCGGGCTCGAGCCGCCATTATCACGGCCAGACGTTAAAATCGCGAGCAATTTCAATTACGAAAGCCAGGAACAAGCGGGTCGTGAGATTGCCAGGCGACGAAGGAGCAATTCTTCGTCCGTCGTGGATGGATCGTTTTACGAGTGGTTGTCGCGTCTTGTTTCGCGCTCTCCGCGAAACTGCCTGCCAGCCACCGTAAAGCCGGGGATATTAGAGACGTTCCCGGGATCCGTTGCTCTAATGACTGTTTAAGTAATCCGGGGACCAGCTACTTCGAGTTAACCTAATTGACATAACTGGCCGTTAACAGATCCGTTACGAGGGCCCGCGCTTAAGCGCCAGGTTAACCGGACGGAGCTTCATTCTCGAGCGGTTTCGTAATTTCTTCCCTGTTACGAGCGTCTAAGAAAGTGTACTCGCGGGCGCGCGCGCGCGTGTTTCAACGACGAAACGTCTTATCTATCGAGTATCGATTCTGAGACGACAAAGGCGAGCCATCGGTGCAGGTGCCTCTTTATCGAGCGGCTTAATTTCCTCGTGCCACGATGCCGAGGACTCGCTCGAAAGTTCGTTTAAGTCTCGTGAATAGGAGGACGGAATTTCTCTACTGTTTGCGTTTGATAGCTGTTGCGGAAAGATACCAAAAATGTACCTCCGGATACCGTAAATCATCGGTCGCGTAGATATAAATATTTTTATAGAACAGGGGGATTGTTGTCGTTGAAAGTGCATAAAATGCACGGAACACGAGGGGATCCAATTATTTTCTCGTCTCGCCTTTTTGCTTCGCTTATCATCGTTCCCTGATTTAATTATCTTCTCCTACCTACCGGCCGGCACTAAAACGTTCATCGCTCTCCTTAACTCGGAAAGAGTTAAAGCTCTTTTACTCTTGATTTCTTCGCTCGATTGAAATCACGAGAAAGCGAGGGTACGTGACTGTTACTCAACGTGATAAGAGTCGAAAGTTTCGCCGGTGATCCCGGAGCTTTCGAATCCTCCGGAAGTCCAGAAGTTCTTTCGCAGAGAACGACAAAGTAAAAATTGAATAATGTATAACATAATTAAGGAGCCGGCGAAAGGGAGAGGGAGAGAGAGAGAGGAAGGGAATGAGACTTTCAAAAATTAGCATGGGGCATAATGACTACGGAGGCCGACGTAAACGCAGCGACACATGTTCTTTATGCTCGTACACGCCGACGTTAATTACGTGTCGCACTTGCGATATCAACAACAGCCGCACCGCGTTTTATTTATCGTCAGAGGCGCATGGTACTCGCACACGAGCGCCATTTCGAACACACCGACCGCCATTTCAGTCAACCGAGACGCTCGATGGAAATTACGCGCGCGTAACTCTTTCTTTCTTCCCTTTTTCTTCCTTTCTTCAAAACGACTCTACTTTGACGCGAGAAACTACTCTCTCTTTTCGTTGCTGACAATTTACGATCGAATTTTTCAGCAAACGCGAGACACGTGTTCGGGTGCCTTTAAAAAATGACTGCGGGGGTCGGCAGTCGGGTTTGCTGCAATTTTCGGGTTGCAACTCCGATGTTGTAAATTTGCGGACGTACCTTTGGCAATATTTTCAAGCATCCTCGATAAATCTTCCCTTTCTCCTTTAAAAATATCCGCTTTAACACTACAACTACCAGGGCAGTCAAAATAACCGATTGGTGATTATTCACTGAAACCTTATAAATTCGATGTGGTAGAGCTTTCAAAATTTACTCTGATTTTCTGTAAAAGGCATAAATAAAGATTTTTCTGAATTTGGTGCTTTTTGCGAAATTTTCAATTTGTTTTCTTCCATGCAAATAAGTGTACCTTGATTGTCGGTGGTTCTAGCGTTAAAAACGGTACCAAACTTTTACAAAAAAAAAGTATTTAACCACGATTATTAACCTTTTGCGCTTGAGAGGTGACTGTTAGTCACCAAATGATAGTTTCGCAAATTTTCAGACTTTAGTTAGTTTGTTTATTAGTCAGAACCCGGACGTTAAATAGTCATGTATGTAAATTTTAATATACGACTTAATTAAATTAAATGAAATTTAATATAAGTGAATCATAGTACATATTTCTGAATTTGAAAATTGTTGAAGTTAGTATCATTAGACGACTAACGGTCACCTCTCCTCCAGTGCAAAGGGTTAACAGTCGTGCGAGATCCACAAGAATGATCGCAAATAGTGTTAAAAACTTCTTTCCTAGAATATGAAAACATCGTCGAATCCACCAGCGCAACAGAACACTTCCTGTTACTATTTTCAAAAACAAAGACAGTATCTTATTTTTCATCAACGATACATCCTTTATCCGCGATAAGCACTCTCTTTCATTAACACCCTCACCTCATGGGGTCGGTCGAATTGGTTGCTCGGCTCGCAATAATTACCTTTACGATTAATGGGAGCGGGAGGGTGCTACAGCGCGGCCAGGATGGCCGATGAGAAGTGGAAAGCTTATAATGGTCGGAGGCCTCTTTTAAATTCCGCCCACGAGGTCGCAGTTGGCGCGATGGCCTCCGAGGGCCGAAACCGTCTCTTGGCAATCTGCCGGACGTACGTAGCGGCGTCCCTCTAACGTTTCACCCGTCCACTTCCGTTCCCCGTCCTTTTTTCTTTTGCTCTCGTTACTCCGCAACATCTTTCCAGCCGGGACGGAAATCCACTCGTTATACATCTTAGAACGTGATGCGAGTGCCCCGGAGAAAGAGATACGAGTACAGGGAAGCGGGCCGTGGATTTTCCAGGCTTTGTCCGAACGGAGTTAAGCTCGGTTCCGTTTGTGTGCTAGTAGTTGGACTAACGGCTTGGTAATAGACAACAGGATTACGCTTAATATCGCGACACGGGATACCCTGTTTAACCCTTTCACTCCTGTGAGAATATATTTATCCCAAGTATCGTTCGAAAAAATGTACCAAAGTTTAAGGGAAAATTGTGCGATGTGCCATTATGTTCTGATTGTTTCACACCTTATAATATATGAACTTTTCAACGAAGCAAAATCGATTAAACGGTTTGATGAAAAAAAGAAAAGAATTTCAAAAGAATCGCAAGTTTTTATTTTAAACTCCCACTCATGAAGTTTTCAAAGTTTCACGTAGCATGCAAATTGAACGACTCGCTTTAAACGGGACACCCCGTACATCGTCCGTGGTTCTTGAACTTTAGCCTGCTACCGTGCACGTACAACATGCAAAAATACACGTTGTTTAATATCACCATCGAGATACACACCCGCAGAAGCAATTTCTCACAGGCGCGAGCATTTGCATCCCCTGTCAAAATACACGTACGCGAAAACTTCGTCGTTCCGGCTTACAGGCGCATGATTGATAACGGTGGACGGCGATCCAGTAATTTACCGTGGTCCCGGTTATCCTTATTCATAAATTCGTCGGTGACGTTGAAAAGCGTCATTTAAAACTAATGCGTCGCGATATCATAATTCATATGGGTGTTGCGTACGGCGCGGCGCCGTATATTTTGAAACCGGTATGCGCGCGCGGCGCGAATTTAACGTTGATTTAATCGTTGAATACTGAACAGCCGCGGTCGGGTTTAAAGTAAATGAAATACACGGGGCTGGGTGGAGAGGGTAGGAGGAGGGACACGGTAAATCTCGCGTTTCGATACTGTCGTCGCCATCGGTTATTATCCCTCCGCCAGTTCCGTTCGTTTCTTTTCCCGTTTCATCCCTCGCGATGCCTAGAGTGCACGCGAAACCTAATCGCGTGCTATTATCGCATAATTCGTGGCGACTTTATACTCGCAATAACATCGGGAGGAGTTAATGGAAAATACGAGAAATTAAATCCCGGCTCGCGCGATCGGTATTTCTTGATCGTAGAAGCCTCGTTGCACGTTCGCGTAAATTCGCGGCCGGCCTCGGGCGGCAATAAGGCGGATGCAATAACGCGAATTAATTGTGGAAGACGAATTAAAAAGTTGGCGATGTTATAAGTAATCCGGGCAAGTTTACGGCGGGTTGTTTTTGTTCAGGAAGAAAAAAAAATAACGAAAAAAAAACGTCGGATATTATTTGCGTTACCGCGAGTTATACGCGCGCGAAGGGAGGAGGTTGCGGCAAAACGACGACGAAATGCAGAAATATTACGTTGTTCGTAGAACGCAACGGTGCCTCGCCTTTCAGAGATGGTCGGACGATTTGTTCGTTTACTTCTCTCATTCACTCCCTCGGTTTCGTGTTTCGGCGATAAGCTTGATTCAAGCTCGTGCTCGATTCCCGGGAAACGAATTCTCGGAAGTCCTGTTAATTCAACGCCGCGTTTAATTATCGTGATCCTGTGATATTATACATTCCGGCTTCATTATTCCTTCTGTACATATTAATCGAACGTTAAACGCTTGAATAATCTGCCGACCGTCGCCAATGATCCCAGGTTACCCCGTCTAACGAGTGATTCACGATAAAATAATAAAATTCAACTGTATAATCTGCATGTGTTTAACCAGCGTAAATATTTTACGAGCTCCTCCACCGTCTCGGGATTAACGATCTATGAATCGTTAATTATAATCGTTGACTCGGTTTTACGCGTCCAGGCCGTTGATACCCGATGTTACAGTAATTTGCATCGCCGTCACGATTATTGTTAACACCGTGTAATCAAACGACAAAGCGTCCGTGCCTACGCATGCTTCCGGACCGGAAGCAGGTACGTCATCGAATGCTCGTCTCGCAGCCCCTGGTGACGAGATAGTTCCCCCCCCCCGTGGTTGAAAAGTATCCTTAGACTAATTACACATGCTCGTGGCGATTACACGTTGCTCGTAGATGCAGATGTAATAGCCGCATACATTAGTCGTGAGCGCGCGCGCGCGCGCGCAGCGTCATGAATATTTCATTCGAGGGACCCGACACATCGGCCACGGAAAACGCGAATTATCCGAACTTTCATAAATATCGATCGACCAGCACTCGGTTCGGTAGCAACTCGAGCACCACTCGTCGAATTTACAGATTTCCGGAAATTTGAGAATCCAAAAAACCAGCGGCGCGTTTGACTCTTAACGATGAAACTACTTCGCGCTGGAGATTTTTGTCAGCGATCATGGACGTGGTTTGAGTTTAAAATAAAAAAGAAATATTATCTATCGCTTAACTCTCTTGACATCCTTTCTTCTTTTAACCTCTGTTCACCTGTTCGCTACTTCAGAAATCACAACTTAATTTCTTACTAACCAGCATTGCATACTGTACTGGCTATTACAAATGCTTAAGCCACCTACTCGTAATCGATAATAATTTTTGTTATTGGTTATTGACTTTTACGATAGCTCTCTTTTTTCTTTTCAAAAGTCTACAATCGTAACAGTTCATAACTTGTAATTCATGAATTTTTTATTATTTCTTTTAGCTTTTTTTGTTCTTTTGCGTGCTCATCTTACTCGTGTGATCTACTTCTATTTTCTTCCTTCTATTGTAACAAAAGGTTTGCCCCGTTGAAAATAAATAAATACATGAAACTTGTTTCGTGGTAATTCACACTCAATTCCAATCAATTAGAAACAGTTTGAAGAACGAGAAATACCTGCGTTCAAAAATTTAATGCAATAATTGAGAATACTCGTTTGTGTAATCTTCGTGAAGAGTTTAATAATGGGGCCGGTAATAAAAGAAATAGTTGGATTGGGTCATTTTTAGGAGACAGAAAAATAGAGTTAATAGAATCGTTGACCGTTGGCAAAACTTCTTCGCGCTAATTTCGCGCTGTTTATTCCGGTTTATAAATCGCGACAGGTTAATTGCTGCGACTGTTGCACGTGGAACTTTGTCTCGAAACGCGATGCATAATGCAACGGGACTGGACAGGAGGTAAAAATAGTCTCGGAAGGGCGGAGTTTACATTCGTTCGTTAAGAATCGGTTTCAATAATTCCCAAGACGGTGCTTCCCGCTCTGGAGTTCGCCATAATTGCCGAGGGCCGACTTCGCGAAGCCGGCGGAGGAAATTTTTGGATCTTGATAGCGCGTAAGTAAGGGGCCGCGATAGAATCTTTATGTCGCGCCCTAAAAACGCGCCATATTGCTTGTTTTATACGACAAAAAGGAACATTCTATCGCGAGATCCTCTGCTCGATTACGCGACATCTTCCGCGAGCGTGTCGGGCATGAAAAGACGTTGAAGAAGAAGAAAAAAGAAATGCCTCTCGTTTGAGGTTACCTGAAACTATCTAAGAATGCGTTGCGAAATCACGCTTTTTTTTACAACTGTCATTAGAAATTTAAAGTATCTACTATCCGATATCTCTGTATGTGCAATTACTATTTTGGAACGTGAGAATATGAGAAATTGTGCATGCAATTCCAACTTTGTAAAATATGTGAATTAAAAAAAAATTACCTTTCTTTCTCAGAATTAAATTGTTCATTACAGTAGGAAATGTTCTTTTGATATACCGTTAGTTCGTGATAATTCATTACATTTACGTTAACAAACTATCTCTTTATCAATCGAACGTTCTACGACCTAATTCGTATCACGCTCCATCCTCTAATGCAATCAACGAAACGAGATAAACGCCACCTGTCTGTCGCTTTAATCATTCAACTTCATATTATCTCAGGTGTGCAGCCGCGTATCGTTTGTGCAACACCTTTTCAGACACGATCCTAACACATTCCGTCGAACGTAAACCAGCCATCCGTCATGCGAAATTCATTTGCGTCAAAACGGGTGTTTTCGCGTGAAATTAATTTTCCTCGGGCCGCCAGAAGAAATTACATGGACTTTCTCTGTCTTGTCTCGATTGCACGCGTAGGTATACATTTATACTTCGCATCGGCACCGTTAACCATCTATCCCTAATACGTTGAATTACGTGCACACGAAATCTTCTCGAGGCACGAACGTTAAGATGATAACAAACGCCGTTAAAGTAGCTTCAAACCATAAAACGCAACTCTTCTGGCGAAATTGAGGAACATTTGTCACGGTCACCATTCAATTTCGCGAAACGCCATCAAGACAGATTTACATGCTTTTCATTTCTGGCAGTTCAGCTTAAACCCCTACGTTCAACCCTCCAAGGGCAAAGATTCTCTAACTTTTCGGGATCAAGATCCATTTCCGGAAACAAACGGAGCACGCAAACGCGTGGAAATCCTAAACCGCATCGCGCGGTGTAATCTACGAGCTGGTTAGCTCCCCGGAAGTTAAACGGTTGCAAACAGGCCGCTGAAACACGACGAGCCTCGTTGAAATATAATTAATTGCGCCAACGAAATACGTGCCTGTCGTCGTCGTCGTCGTCGTCGTGAAAGGCGAGACCGTTCTCCAGAGACGAACGTTTGGAACTCCACCGACCGATAAATTCCAGGCGCAGGCGAAGCCAGAGTTGGCCTCTGTAAACGCCAGAGACGCATTGACTCAGTCTCGAGGACAGATAACGAGATGATTCGCGCTTGTTCCGCTAAATAATCGCGGTGAATAACGACGACTGTAACGGCGGGACGGGAAACGATCGATGTTTCGTCCGTGACTCGAAGAGACTCGCTCGAAATTCGGTTAGGATTGCGACGATCGATAGCGCGACTAACCAATCGCTTTGCCGTTTTCTCGCTACCTACATGCGTTACGAATTGCTATTCGTTGCAACATTCTGTCAAACGCAAGACGTTGTAACATTGCACGTAATTTACGTCCGACAATCAACCCTTCGGGCGTTCTGCATACGATTAAAGTTAAAATTAAGCTTCATTATTACGTGGCGTGTGCTCGAGCGAGTTACATGTCGTTATAGGAAATTGGTAGAGAAATTGAATTTATACAGAAATTTGTTTTATTATTATTATTATTATTATATACAGGTTAAAATAAACCTTTTAGTATATACGTACAAGCAATGCAATGATTAGTTGTGGGAGGCTATCAGTTGATGAACGCTTCGTTTAAAAGTGGAAAAGGAATTAAAGAAATCTAGTTTGGTACAGTGGTTGTTGATATTAGTAATGACTCGATTTATACAGTTATGTAGATATTATGACTTATAGTTAGAAAAGTAAACTTTTTCGCAAATTGTGTTAAATTTTACCATATTGCGCTTGCACAAACATCCCCAGTTCCTTTGTTACAAATGTAGCCCACCTTTGTTGCACTTGGACCACAATTTGCACCCTAAGAGTAATTCTTGACCCTCGCCAAAGGATTAAAAGCCCTTACAGTCGGGTTCACTAGCCACCATTCATTTCGTTAATTAGCGACCATCGCCAAGTTGCTCGAGTGCGGAAGGAAAGGGTGTATTTGTAAGTCTTCGCTTGTTCCCCGGCCACGTTTTCTATCTAACCCCTCTAATTCCACGAAACAGCTCAATCGGCTTCCATCGGGAAGATTATTTACTCGTTAGGAGGGTAGTCGCTTTATTATCGACCGGGCAGAGGAAGATCGCATCTACGCTCGCAATTTCAGTTCGACGTAACCGATCGCCAGCTATTATCCGACCCGCCGTAGCTTCCATCGTATCGTTTTATCCCCCTTTCGACTCTCCCCCTGCCCTTATCGCCGCTGCGAGGCGAAAGACGCGCGAGGAACGCCACGTTCGAAAACTAATTTTTACCTCGTAACGGTTGGTTACCATGATTAAACCACCGATCCGACAGGGCAAACGGAAACAATGGAGTGGAAAGAAAACCTATCCACCCCCCCCCCCTCGCGTTTTAACCAAGTTAACGACGTTTCACAGAGTTTCTGCTGAAATTTCATTTCTAACGAGGATCTCCCCACTGAATCTCGTGAACGCGTTCAAGTCTGATTCAAACGATTTTAACCCTTTCGCTTCGAGCGCCGCATATATGTGGCATTCAAATGTATTTTGTGTTTTAATAATTTTGTATTTCTTTATTATTTATTAATTAATATACCGACATAGTCTAATTTATATACATAGTTAGGGATTCCAGAATATACTAAATAGGCGTGATGTAAAATTGTTGCTGCCAGAGAAAAAGTTAACCTTCATAAAAATTTTTAATAATTTTGTATTTTAATAATTTTGTATTCTAATAATTTTGTGTTCTAATAATTTTGTAATTCTTATCATATTAAAAATGCAAATATACTTGTTATATTAGAGCAATGATTGTTTTATTCAGCACAGGTGTTATTTAAGACTTATAAAAACATATATATATACAGAAATCATTTATTTACGGAACCTCTATGTATACACTTGTTCGAGAACACTGTTTCACGGGGAAACGTCTTATTTTTTGGCGGGGACAAATCGAGGGTGGGGTCCAATGTAAGTTTGGTTGGACGTGAGTCGAATTTTGCGAACGAACTCCGGGTCTTTTTAAAAGATCTGAAGATTCTGGGCTACCGTACAGCGATAAAGGGAACAAACAAGATTTTCGATGAGGTAACCGCTTTCGGTTCGATCTTGAGTTCCCGAGATCAAATTTTGAAGTAAGCTCCCCAAGAGAAACGAGATTTCGGTTTTGACCTTGGATGCTGAAGGTTAAATATCGGGAAAAGCTGTTCTGCGAAGGGTGAGCTTCTTTTTCTGATGTTTGAAATCATCCCAAAAATTTTAGCCGCGCAACTCCGTTTCACGCACTACGAAAAGAAACTTCTTTTCCTTCTGCTTCGCTTTCTTCGTCGATTCGCTGTTTCTCGAAGGGCCGCAAAAAAGAAAGGGTGAATCGCGTCGTCTGGCGCAGCCGAGCGGAAAATAGCTAATATTCTAAGACATCGGCGACATCGGTGCTCGAGATGAGTTTCAGCTGACGGTCTGTGTATTTTGGAGAACAACTACCCCTCCCCCCCCCCCCGCTAACTATTAGCTATCGAAGGAAGTTGAAAGTTGCCAGCGACAAAAGACGGCTGGCTTCGTCATGGTCCATGCGTTTCATCGACGGTTCCCCGAAATTCTATACGGTGAATTTTAGAAAATGCACCTCGTAAGAAATTACACCTCGTAAGAATAAATCGAGACACCAGTTATCGTTTATTTCGCGTAGAAATTTCATAAATGTCCCTCGTGAATTCCCAGCGACTTTCCAGATAAAAGGGTAGATAAAGAATATTTGCTTCTTTCGAACTTGTCGTCTTAAGTGTTCTTAATTTTCAAGCAGAAGTTAAGCGGAACTGATCGACAGCGATGCTTCCACGAGTTTCACGAGTGGAAATTATTTCGCATGGATGAACGCGATAAGCGCGTCGAATTTTGTTATCTAGTCGACGAATCAGGTGGAGGGAAAAAACCATAATTTATACATTTGTCACTTGAGATTATCACAAGATGTTTTTACAATTGTCAAGCTGGGTATATAATCGATGGAACCGGCGCTCGTAGTAATCGGTAGTTGGACCTCCGAAGAAGATGCAGGTGTCCCTGATAACTCTGGTGACTTTGGTGTCGTGGGTGGCTGCTTACCCTGGGCTTTTGAGGTGGCAGGAGGACACGGATAAACTGATGGGACGCGCGATCGCGAAGAACGAGGACGAAGAAGACAACTTGGTATCTGAATTCACTTGGACGCAACAGTCTTTTCATTGTATCGAAAATTTTTACATATTTATTGAAAGTTTAAACTTTCAGAAGTATATGAAATATTCTAAGCAAAGTACACGTTGTAACGTTTAGAATTTTAGAAGTACAAGTTTGCATAACGATTTGCAATTTGCTTAGATGTAGAGTAGAATTTTAGAAGTACATATTTGCGTAAAGATTCGCGATTTGCTTAGATGTAGAGTAGAATTTTAGAAGTACAAGTTTGCTTAAAGATTTGCGATTTGCTTAGATGTAGAGTAGAATTTTAGAAGTAAATATTTACATCAAGATTCGCGATTTGCTTAGACGTAGAGTAGAATTTCAGAAGTACAAATTTGCGTAAAGATTCGCGATTTGCTTAGATGTAGAGTAGAATTTTAGAAGTACAAATTTGCATAAATATTCGCGATTTGCTTACTAAAAGTAGTAGACTCGAATGTTTATGCTAGGGTTACCGATCAGATGTGTTTTTACCGCAGATACAAGAATTAATGGAGAACGTAAAATCATTGCGAAATAAAATTATACCACCGGGGTTGCTGGATAACGTGAAACTGCCAGAGTTGGGAATATTTAAAGCATTGCTCGATGAGGATAATGGTATGTACTGCATCGAGGTCAAAGAAGCGTTTCAAAAATTTGACGATCTTTCGACTGATTGATTTTGCAGAGCAAGATAAAACTTCCGTGCCATCGATAGCGGATATTCTCGGTAAAGAAAATTTATTCGCTTCAATGGTTTCAAACGCTGCTGCATCCGCTAAAAAGGTGATCGAAGGGATAAAAGGTAATATTCACGTGAACCGTATCTTTCACCGAAAATTACATTTCGTGCTCTGTAAATAACAATCGCTCATGGTGCACGTATGAAATCTCTATCAAATACCTTTTGACAATTATAAACAAACCTGGGTATTTATTCATCGAGCGAGCATCCCTATAAATGATCAAAAATCATTAACGACACAAATTATTGATTTCTTGCAATGCAGCACAAATAGTAGAGTAGCCGACAAAAATACAACTGGATCGATAAATATAAGTCGCACATGGCACACATATGAAATCCTTATCAGATACCTTTTGACAATTATAAACAGATCTACGTATTTAATGATCGAACGAATATCCCTATAAATGATCAAAAATCATTAACGATACAAATTATCGATTTCTTGCAACGCAGCACAAATAGTAGAGCAGCCGATAAAAATACAACCGAAGTCACAATAGAACTTTCGCGTTTCAGATAAACGATTGCCATTTCTGGAGCACGGTAAAACGCTAACAGGTAACACACACACACGTCAGAACCCATTCTATTGACACTTTACCTCTAAAAGCGACGGAAATAACACGAGAAACACTTGCTTTCCGAAGGAGTCGCGCAGAACGTTGACGAACACGACTCCGACCGTTCGAAAGGGCACGAATCGAACGGCGGGGGCAATCCTCGAGTATCGACAGGAGTCGAAGGAACCGGCGTGGCGAAAGAAGGTCACAGCTATCAGAAATCGGCGGAAGGCAGTGGGAAGGAAGCCGCCAGCGAGGAACAGGCGGTTCGTTCTCGCGAGAGGGATGCAAAAACAGGTGCCAGCGAGAAAGAAGCCCCGGAAATGCCTCGAACGTCGAGTGAATTCAAGACGAAATCAACTGACGCAAGGAAGCTGAGTCGTTTTTTGGGGGAGATCGAGAAAAACTAGTTAAATAGCGCGGGGGAGAAGAGTTACCGAGACTGAGCAAATATTGACAGGAAAGAAGCCGATGATCGAGCACGGGACAACACTCAGGCAGGGGTAGGGCTCGGGAAAACAAACGGAAACGGAAGAAGAGGCTATCGTACGTCGCGGGAGGCTGGCAGAGAAGCAAATGAGAGAGGAGATGATCGCGAGAAGGATTTCTCTGTGTCAAACGACACGGATACGCAGGGAAACGATAACAGGAAGGAAGACGAGGATCTGGGTACACGAGCAGAAAAGAAAACTGATGATAAAGAAGGTGATCGTTTTGAAAGAACGAAGAAGGTGGGTGAAAATGTTGCCAAGAACACTCTGAGGAATGATCGTTCCGAGGAAAGTTTCGAATAATTAGTCGGAAGACAATCTTGTAGTCTTTTGACATAAAATCTCAATAGAAGATTGCTTATCTATGAGAAATAGATACAACGGTCATTCGAAGAAACGGTTGAATGATTGAGTAAAAGCACAAAGAAAGGCGATCGTTGAGGAAAGTTTCTTGAACCGGCAGATGTCGACACAAAGGCACCTGTCGAAACGAAAAAGTCACGCGGGTACTTTCGGGACGTCATCAGAAATCGTCGAGAGAGCATCCGACGGGGTATAAAAATAAAGGTGCCCATTCATCAAAGAAAATTGATGAAAGCTCATCCCCCGTCGCACGGAACTTGGCCTGTTCCCACGAATCAGCTGATACCGCAAAAAACTGGCCGCGACCACGAGAGAGGACAATCATCAGGGACAATCCTGCGGAGAGGCTGACGATTAGACAGCGGCCGACAAAGGAAGAGGACGGTCATGGGCGCAATTTTCAGTCATCAACGAGTATTTCTAAGCGAGAAACGAAAGAAGACGGTCACTGGAGCAGCCTCCGGTGCGTCGACACCGCGACGTGTCGTGTGAAGCATCTAATGCCGAACAGGAAACGGTGTTAACTTAACTTAGCCGACAGAATGGTGAGATCTCCCATTTTTTCTTCAACACAGCGCTGTCATTGATTCTATTTTGAAATAGTATTATTCACAGTTCATCAAATGCATTTTCTACTTTTCCAAAGTAGAATTTTTAATCAATTATTTACACTTAGCCGACCGAATGGGGAGATCTCCCATTTTTTCTACAACACAGCGCTGCCATTGATTCTATTTTGAAATAGTATTGTTCACAGTTCATCAAATGCATTTTCTGCTTTTCCAAAGTACAATTTTTAATAAATTCTTAACACTTAGCTGACCGAATGGTGAGATCTTCTATTTTTTCTTCAATAAAGCGCCGCCATTGATTCTGTTTACTTTGGTTATTAGTTGATCTTGAACTAGTATTTTTCACAGTTTATTAAATGCATTTTCTGATTTTTCAAAATATAATTTTTAATAAATTCTTAACACTTAGCCGACCGAATGAGGAGATCTTCCATTTCTTCTTCAACAAAGCGCTGCCATTGATTCTATTTGCTTTCGTTATTAGTTAGTCTTGAACTAGTATTGTTCACAGTTCATCAAATGCATTTTCTGCTTTTTCAAAATACAATTTTTAATAAATTCTTAACACTAGCTCAAGACCAACTAATAACAAAAGTACATAGAATTAATGGCAACGCTTTATCGAGGAAAAAATGAGAGTTCTCCTCGATCGGTCAGCCAAGTATCAATCGATGTCGTCGCGCGGATAGTCGAGAGCATGGAAGAAAGTGAACGCGACAGGATTTCCCCGTGATCAGTTGAAATTGATGAGTAAGCGATTATGAACAGCATCGGTGTCGCGATAGAGGATCCCGTGAGCGCGAGCGTCGAGTGTAATCGTTGCTCGCAGCAATGAATACTAACTAAAGCTATTCAAATGAACCTACAGTAATTATAGAGTCATTTGTAAATATTGAAACGTCAGCATTAACGATGCTTGAGTGGGGTTAAGAAAACGTGGTTGTCAGTGTTGCGCGTGAAACGAAGTCGCATTTAGAATAACAGGTATACGTTAACCGTTTATACACTATAACTGTTTTTGTGCTGTAACACAGTGGCTGTAGCCGAAAGTATTTGCATATATGCTTATATTTTTGAATGTAAAGTGGTATTTCCATGGTGTTAAATTTTTGTAACCATCCAGTTAATCCACGCGTGTATGTCAGAATAAATACAATGGTGTGCAAGCATCGTACTTCTTGTAGCAGCTGAAGATATTTGCATATGCTTATATTTTTGAATGTAAAATGATATTTCCATGGTGTTAAATTTTTGTAACCATCCAGTTAGTCTACGTGTGTATGTTAGAACAAATACAATGGTGTACAAGCATTGTACTTCTTGTAGCAGCTGAAGATATTTGCATATGCTTATATTTTTGAATGTAAAATGATATTTCCATGGTGTTAAATTTTTGTAACCATCCAGTTAGTCTACGTGTGTATGTTAGAACAAATACAATGGTGTACAAGCATTGTACTTCTTGTAGCAGCTGAAGATATTTGCATATGCTTATATTTTTGAATGTAAAATGATATTTCCATGGTGTTAAATTTTTGTAACCATCCAGTTAATCCACGCGTGTATGTCAGAATAAACACAATCGTGTACAAGCATTGTACTTCCTGTAACGGTTGAAAACTTCTTTTTTAATTTGATACCAATCGACAATAAGAAGAACGTTAATTTTTATCGAAAGTTAACCATCGTTGTTTAGCAGAGTACAGTATCAGTCCGTTATCGATCTCTTTATCGATAGTATACGATACAATACGATCGTACATAAATTATCGTCCTAACAAACACAAAAGGTGCAATATAATCAAGCAGCGTTTAACTCTAAGACTCGGTTTTAGTATTCGCCTGCTGCTTAGCGTGGCATTGCCAGCGCGAAAACGCGGAACTGCTACGAGCCGCAATTGCGGATGATCTATATTGAACGCGAACGTTGCTCAGCATGTAGGAAGTTGCGCGGCGACGACCAATTACGCGTCTCCGGATATAAATCATCGGAAATATGAGGCCCGCTTACGCAACCAGCCCATTGATACATTGTTACCATTGCGAGAAAGTGAGCGAAGCATTCTTAAAAACGAACGCCTATAAAATGTCGATAAAACGTCAGCCGCTTAACGTGACCGGGATTTAAAAATGAAAAACGATAATATAAATACTTTCTCACGCGTTGCCCTCATTCAATTCCGTTTAAAGTAAATTGGGAACAGCTTCGAGTTCCGGACCACGAGTATCTGATCACTTGTAGATGAATTTTGGTATGGTAAAAGGTCGAATTTTTCAATTACAGCCAGACCTTTGAAAGGTGAGTAGATTTAACCTAGTTTGCTTTTGGTCGACGAATTCGCTTGCGAACGGGATTTTTTACAAGAAAATATCATGGAACAGCGATCCATCGATGAAACTGAAAAATTCTGACGAACCGCAATTTTTTCTAGCCGATAAGTAAAAAAATTCCTTAAAAAACAGAAGGTGGATAAGAGATTAGCTACGTGCGAAAGAACGCAACGAGAGCTTTATCGGGCCCCGGTTGCTTTAAATCGTGATCCATCTCGCGGTGGGCCCGCGTCCGGCTCGCAGGCGGCCCGCAAATTACAGACTTCGTTAGAATCCCCGTTATCTCGATACCTCATCTCTTCCCCGGGAATTATAAAAACAATTCAGATTTATACCTTACGGCTTATCAAGCGGGAGAAAGTTATCTATACGTGCGCCGGGGCCTGGTTAGTACGTACCGCGGACAGCGGCCGATAAATCTCCACACGGGGAAAGGTTTTGTTTCCACCGAAGATTACGGCCGTTCGATAAAAAGTCATTGTACAGGCGAAACGAGGAACGAGAGAGGAGACGAACTTTCAAAATGACACGAATCATCGTGAGAATGCGACGAGACGATGACCGACGTTTGAAGAATTGGTGACCCATGAGGTTTTGACCGATTTATCGTTAATGTATTGGGAATACTTAATAATCGATGAAACACAAATTGTAGCCTGGACGTCAGAGATAGCAAGATTGTAAAATGGAACAGCCGTCGAAACGAATTTGCATGTAATATTTTGAAAAGGAAACGGACAGCTAATATCCAAGTACCAGAAGATAAGAGAGCGAACCTTTGGTCAGAACTGTACGAAGTACTCACAATGCCCAGTTATATTACAATCGTTTCGTCCTAACTTCTCCCAAAGGACACTAACGGATCCCTGTTTAATCCCAACTCCCTCCACTTTTGCTCGGTCGAATTATATCCGTGGAGAACAGGCGAAGTAATGCGTGTACCCTGCCGCCCTTCCGACCACAACAAATTTCCCTCGCCACTCCGCCATGGGAAGCCATTCCGCCTCGAAGGTACAGGACAGTGGACACGGGCATATGCGACGGGACGCCTGTACGCTCGAATTAATAAACCTTTCATAACGAAGGGAACGTTACCGTATAACTAGCCCCGTGTGTACACGGGACCCCGTCATGGTTGCAAAAATACAGCCGCGTACGAAGTTTACGCGCGTCAAGGCGCATAAACTGGCCGACCGCGTGTCCTTCCCCTACTCTCAGCCTTCGAGAATCGGAATCGGTGTACACTTGCGCGACGAGGATGCTAGGCGTCCACGAAAAGATGGCTAGGCAAAGGAATGCGGGTGTTATCGGGTACAACCCATAGAAACCCAACACGATTGTTGTAAAAATAGGTCACGTGTAATTTTCAACATACAGGTCAAATGGAAAGAAGGTAGGCGAATTGGATCACATGTCAATTTTTGGCAGAGTAATTGAAGCACCCTGTTCGCCAGTGTACTGTCCCTTAGCTATTTTTTCGGGTACGCTTCTTTTAAGAGTATGTGAGTACCCCAGAGTTCAGGTTCATGGAGAATCAGATATTTTTTTCATCTTAGATTAGATTAGGTTCGGGTTAAGTTCTTCTTTTAGGGGTATGCGGGTACCTGAGATTCAGGTTCATGTAGAACCAGATATTTTTTTCATTTTAGATCAGGTTGGGTTTGGGTTAGCTTCGTCTTCGTTTGTTTTCCCGAACCAATTCTAGAGTGTCAAACCTAACTCGAACCAAACCCGACTTTGTCAGGTATTCGAAAGTTTCAGGTTCCAAACCGACCCGTAGTTGTGGGTACCCTTAATTTCGAGTAACTGCACGCCCCTAATTTCTTTCTTACCGAACAGAGATCGGAACTCTGCCGCGCTCTGCACTCCACGGTCCCGGGGATCGAGAGTCGTGACTCGACGGTTTAGATTTATACCGGTACACACGCATTATGGCGTTGTTAATATGCAAGCCAGCGTGGCGAGTACGTGGACTGGGGGAAGGTGGGATAGGCTGGGGACGGGACCGGGGAAAGAGAGCGAGAGAAAGAGGCGCACCGTAGCCCTGTACTTCAGTAATTTATTTAGCTGCCGTGCCGTAATCCGAGATATTCATCCGGGTAATGGGTAATCGTAGACGCACTCGCAACCGTGCCTCGGGATCGCGGCAATTATAACTGTATACAACGACGTTGCGGCGCTGGTGTGCAGGGGTCGCGATTATGGCAGAGACACACGAGCGCCTAACACTTGATCGCCCGCCACGAATTTCCTGGACGTCCCTAGTATTATGCTTGGCGATGTTTAGTAACGAATGGTTAACCCCTTTGTTGGTGAAGGTGGTCAGAACTGCTTGATGTTTAATGCTCTCGATGTGATAACGGTGGGCTAGATTCTGGTTAGGTTCGTAGTTCACTGTAGAACAATCTTTATATGCTACAGTGGGTATAGTTAGGATGTTTGTCCACGGAGTGATTCATTGAACGGAAATATAGGAACAAAGATGTAGATCCGATTTCAATCTTAATCTTTCTATTTTACGGGTAAGTTTGCGTTTCGTTCGGGTTAGGATCGGGTTGTGGTTTGTTTTTGGTTCAGGGTAGGTTCGAGTTAGGTTTGAGTTTGGGATGGGTTTCGGTTGAGATGGGTTTGGTTTGGTATGAGTTCTGGTTTGATTAGGGTTTGGTTCAGATCAGGTTCGGGTTTGATGCGGGTTAGGTTCGGATTCAGTTTGAGTATGAATCAAGCTGGGTTTGTGTTGGGTTTAGGATAAGTTCATCATCCATTGCAGAACGATTCTCATGTATACGATGCCGCTCCGCGGATAAACGGTACTGCTTCGTAGAATTTCATTTTCTCATCAATTAGCCGCACTAAATCAGCATTGTATAGCTTGATATCCCTGTGGAGTTAGATAACCCAAAGTTAACCCCATTAGTTTCTCGAATTACATTGTTAATGTTGTTTCGCCAGCTCGTAATTATATGTGTTTCCAAAGTCAAGAACAGCTGTTTTACTTTCGGAGCATGCGGATACAGCTGCAAATTATTCGTCAGTGCTTTGAAAACGTAGTGCATAATAGGCTCGTTGATCACAGTCGGAAGATTGAAGAAGGAAGGCAAAACGGGGACGATCGTTTGCTTAAAAAACGAAGGAGGCTCTAGCGTTCACCGGTTTGTTGTTCGATAAAGCACAAGCTTTGCCGAAAGTTAGCGTAAATCGCCGGAGATTTATGCCGCTAATCCGGTGAGCCATTTCGAGCAATAAACAGCGAAGCACTCCGACGACGGAGTATCGCGGCGAGATTTAGCCCCTAGATTAAAATTTTAAGTGGCAGGGAAAAGCCGGTGAAACGTTCGCGTTTCAGCGTGATTCACTGGCAGTTCGTGTTCGTCGTTGCGTTAGCAGTTCGCGATGAATGCGAGGATTCTTAGAATGTTCGCACGCGAAATAGTGATTTTGACCAAAGAGAAGTATCTGACGACGGAGGATTCGTGATTTGAAAAAGAGTACATTGGCTATGATTTCCAAAGCTGCAATCTTTAACATCAACAGTCTACTGATCGATGATACCACAATGGCATCGTCTATGTATCGACTGCAACTATACATATAACCATCAGTTTCGTATTACATACGCTTTCTCCCAAAAAATTCTCACCACCTTTCGTCAATCTTCAACCAGTCATCGCACGCATCCCTCGACAATTGTATTGTAATTCGTCAAAAAATTTACTACGTATGGAATAAAATAATGGGCCACCTTCTGCGTACACCGTAAACAACATAATTAACAAGTTAAGAAATTAACAAGTAGGGCCAACCATCGATGAAAGTTACTAGCATCCAGCCAACTACCTGGCCTCGACCATTGGCTGTGCGCAACGCGGTACCCGCACGCTCGACCTCTTTCCCTGCTTCCCGCCGTTTAATCAATTTTTATCATCAGGCCGAACGTGGTCCGGCGGAGACCCGTAGGGTAGGCGAGGGTTAAAAAAGTCGTGGAGAGGTCGCCTTATCGAAGCACGTGGGAACCATTGATCTCGGTAATACGTACATACAGGCGAGGTTGAAAACATTGTATAGGCCTGTTCGACGGATAACACGCGAGTGGGAGGGGAAAGGAAGGAGGAAGAAGACGACCCACGCGCCTCAATAACGATCACGATGCGGTCGCGGGCACTAGCCCGGAGCGGGCTAACCGGGAAGACAATGGCCGTAAATACTGGACACGAGATGCTCGTCATCGTACAGGGAAGCGAGGCATAATTCACAATGGGTATATATCTCTTTAAATCGCGCGAAAGCGTAAAAGCTCGATATATTATGATATATTATCGCGGCTGAACTTTGCACGTTTCACCGGCTACGGATCGAACGTGACTTTTCCGCGGGCGATCGAGCGCCGTTCCACGAGGCCAGACGGGACACGAGGAGTGATCCCTGACAGCGCAGTCGGCGACAGGGGAGCGCGGCAAAGGTCGCCGTGTGATCGATTAATCCCGGGCCTAGTTAACGTCAGCACCTCGATCCTTCGGGAGACGTCAAAGTGTGCTGCCACGCTTTTACTGCTGCTACGTCCTCTGACTCGCCTTGGAAGAGAGCCCACCCAATCGCCTGCTGTGCTGGGACAGCGATTATTCTGCAGCGTTTGAGGAGCCGCTTGGTGGTGATAAACAAAGCGTGGATGGTGAGCGGAAAACTTAGTTCCGTAGGACAAAAGCGACGACGAAAACGTGCGAAGTGTAGATTAATTTCAGTTTTTTAATTTATTTTTGAAATTTTTATCAAGCCAAAGCGCTTGACGCTTAACCCTTTTAGTACCGAGCAAATTTAACTAATTTGCTAAGGTTTGGGAAAAAGCTCATAAAAACAGAAGTAAGAGTGATATTTACAAAATTCAACAAGAAGCATATTACGGAATAAAAGAGAAAATTGAAACATTTGTAACGTTTTAAAAATTTCTCGCGATGGCATACCCAACGATATATCATCGTTCGACACTAAAAGGGTTAAGCGTTTAACTTTTTATATTCGTCGATATTTTCTGCTGCTCGCCCCGTGCAATTAATTTTTTTTTGCAAATAGACATGCAACACAATGGTTTCAAAATGTTATTAACACGGCTGTTAATTTATTCGCGACAAAGGATCCAGAGAGTAGGCAAGCACGCGTCTGTTACAACTAATGAACCGAACGTTAAACCGCGTTTCTATGTCGCGGTCGCGGTATTGTTTTTACTACGAGTTTCAATAGCGGCGCGTCGCGACGCCGAGCGAAGTTTCCTGGTGCAACGGAAAACAGATAGCCAGGGAGGTTCAATGGCTACAGTAAACGCGACTTTCGACAATGTCGGCATTCAACC
The DNA here is from genome assembly GCA_033822845.1 of Tetrapedia diversipes. Taxonomy (NCBI): domain Eukaryota; kingdom Metazoa; phylum Arthropoda; class Insecta; order Hymenoptera; family Apidae; genus Tetrapedia; species Tetrapedia diversipes. The sequence continues at coordinate 198,676 of JAOPTO010002404.1, read as the reverse complement.
GGTCTACGACGCTTGTTCCTCAGACAGCCACGTCGATTCACTCCGCCGCGACGCGTTTTCAACGTGATAATCGTTTCCCGCCGAAACGTTGCGTTCGCCTGTCACCGACCAGCAAATGAACACGGTCTTTGAAGCGAGCTTGAATCGCGGTACCTTGAAACCCGTAAAAACACGGTCATTTAATCAAAACCACCGACCCCATCTATGCAACCCTCGTTCTCTTGTTCTCCTTTCTGTACTAGTCGGGTTTTTCGTTGGGTACACGTCGTCGCGAACTGAATTCAATGGAATTCCATCGGATTTTCATGCTTAACACTTAGCTTAACAAACACGGGTATCTAACGGCTGGTGGATTCTTTTGTCGGGAACAGTTCGTGAAAATCACCGGAATATTCCGTCGTTGCGTTAGTCCGCGTTGTTAAAGCTTTCTAAAGAGATTTGTTTCATCCTCTGAATTTCATAACGTGTACGTTACATTGTATTTATCGTATTCATGAATGAAAATATAAAGTGTTATAAATTTCCCTGAAATCTTAGAAAAATTCTCAATCAATGTTCTAACTTTTTACTTAAGATGATACAACTTTCTTCGCACACAATCACATAAAACCGATTTTGCATATCACTAAGGTATCAACAGAATGATCATTAATGTTAACAACACTTATCATATCCTAGATCTATTCAGCCAATCTCTTCGCTCGATAAAACAGCTATTACACCACACACTTCTCTGTACAATTTTCTTATCCTTATACACTTCTCTTCCTTTTGTATATTTTTACTTTTCTCTGTAACTATTATTATATTTCTTCATATATCTCACTGTAATAATTTCTTTGTAATTTTCGAATAGGTTAATTCCGTATAACTGACTAACTAACTAAATAAATAAATAACGCCAAACTTTGCCACTTTTACTCATCAATAGCGTCTATTTATCATTTAAGAGTCTCGTTATCGTTATTCCCCTTCTTTCACCACTTACATCGTTTGCATTCTTACCACTTAATTCCATATTCTTCCAACGTCTTTCTTGCAAACACACAGCAAGCACTTTATCACCCGATAAACCACTCTTCCAGCATTCACAAGCGAACCACCACCAGCGATATTAATTCGACCCTCGAGTGACGCGCGAAAACCGGTGAAGTTATCAAACACAATTTAGCCACAATTCCCTCGTCGACGGCGTCCCTCGCGACGCGCCTAATTACTGGAGATGATAAACGCATCCGATTCTCCAGCCACCTGGCCGCTGCGCTCGTCGTTCCTCCGCGATCAGTCACCAAGTCGGACAAAGGCGCGATTTCCGTTAACCACGCCGCCATTGAGACCGCGACTCTGTCCGTGGATCGGTTATAAGTCGATGCTTAAGAAGACGTCAAGCTACACCGGCCGCTATCGCCTCGTACGCGTACGTCATCTCCCATTGAATTCATTCGTCATTTCGCGAGGACAGAACACGACGCGGTTATACAGAGACAAACGGCGCCAACGACTCGATTAAAATTGACAGCGACTTCGGTTGCAGGCAACTCGATGAATCGAGCGTTGTTTGCACGTGGGGTATCTTTAAAATTACGACGAGATTCAAAATGCGAACGTTTTCTTCACGATATCCAATTTGGAGGAAATGGAATTCGAATATTAATATTGGAAATGGGTTTTTAAAATTACTGAATAAAATACACTCTTATTTAACCCTTTTAGTGCCAGGCATCTTACGGGGCTTATATTATATGAATAGCTTTATAAGGAACAAAATTCCGAACGTTAGAACTTTTTTGCCCTATAATCAACAGTGAGGATAGGGCTCCGTCGAAAATATTTCGTTACACCTATAGCAAATTTTTCAGCAAGCAGTTTGGGTATAAATTTTCGGTTTCTGCGAATCGGCCGATCTATCGGCCCGCTGGCACTAAAAGGGTTAAAATACTTTAATACTTTATTATATAACAGGTGGAAGGTGCAACTCTAATCGAACCTCACAAGCTTTGCCATGAGACTAAACAGCAAACGCGATGCTTTTGTTTCGTGAAACATTTCGACCAAGCGTAGCACGAACTGGTTCGAACGACTCAAATATCTCTCGAACTCATAGCTCGCAAGCGATAGTGTCAAAATTTCACGTTACAAAGCTTGTAAACTGGCGAACGTTTATCGCGACGATTTTCTGGAAGGAAGGTCGACGGAGAATTTTGAAAACAGCGGAATCCAAGAGTTTAAAAATATATTTCATAAAAAAGCTTGTTTAACGTTTTTGATCGTCTGCCAGGATGCAATTCTGGCATTCGTTTAGCATCGGCAACGTCAGAACGTTCAACCGCGGCACCGAAATACCTAAAATTTGACAGGAGTTGTACGCAGATTTTTATTTTTAGTACGTAGCAGGTCCACGATATACAAGACTGACGAGTGAAAGCGAGCGCGCGAAAATTATGCGAGGCCGAATCGAACGCTATTAAAGTTCGACACGCGTGAGGCAAGGATTTCGATGGGGAATCGGATCGAGAGTTTAGCCGCTTTCACGTCGAACGCTATTGAAAATCGAAACACCTGGGAGAGCCGCCGTGAGAACGCCGTCGGGAGAAAAAAAATGTGTTGCAGATTAATTAAAGGAAAAAAAGAAGAAGCAGAGCGGAACCAATCGGCGAAAAGTGGAGAAGAAAGGGAAGCCGGTCGAACAATATGGCGGACCGGTTAATCACCTGATTGACGAATACCGCGCTTTTCAACCGCTTGTAATTTCAATTAATTCTGGATTTATATTCCTTTAACGTTCCGTATCGATTATTCATTATTTCAAGCGTTCTGAGCTTGCAAACTCTACAAAACCCTGTTCCTCCGAGAATTTGAATTTTGAATTAAAATTAGAAACAACCGAAACGGCTACATACCTCTTACATTCTTCGGCGCCGTCGCTTTTAGCAAGCACCGTAACGAAATTTCAAAATTTCACAAATTCCTTAATACTAAATAGTTACCCTGGCGATAATTACAAAATACCTGACACTATTCCTACCTCACCTGGTCAAATGACCGTTTTTAAAATTTCGATTAGAATTTCATAGATGCAACATAATTGAATCGTCTTTAAACTTTAGACTTTTTCTCAGATATACGTATAATACATTTTTCAATATTCCCTTCTTTTTTCATCGTTTATTTTCTGAGAAAAATTTGTAGTCTGTCTTACGTGGGAATGTTGCGTTAGAGAAATGTTCGGTAAAATCGATAATTACGCTAATCCAAAAGTACGTCTCGCGACCCTAACCGAATCTCGAACCACGTAAGGGTTGAACATTCTTCCCCGGTTAATTCACCCTCGTCATATCCCCAGCTGATCGTTCATGATTCATCCCGTATAATGTACCACGGTTGATCGACTCGTGAACGCGAAACACCGTTGAGCTGAGAGCGATTCGTGCATTATGCACGTCGCCAATCAAACTCGACGCTGCAACGACGAGGAGGAAAGAACGCCTCGGAGGGAGACTTGTCTAATCGGCGGGGGTACATTCGTCGCGATAAAAGATTCAACGGGACCGTTGCAGAAAGAGATGGCTGTCGTCAATCGTAAGACCTGGCCAGGTCTCTGCTAACGACTGTGTGGGAATAAGCAGCTGGTTGGTAGCGTGTTTCGCGTGCGCTGGCGAATCGCTTATAGCGTCCGATAACTTTTTAACCGACGGTTTAACGATTGCAAGGGGTAGGCAAAGGGTTTAACGGCGAAGACCAACGCGAGCGTTCATTTTTAACCGGCTGATGGAGTTGTGCGCGGGTACAATTAGTTTATTATAGTTTTTGAGGTTGGAAGTAGCTGCGGCCACTTTTATTTGATGGCGCTCTTGGTCTCTTGAACGGCTTGGAGTTTGGGGAACCGAGGGGGAGGTTTTTGTTAAGAAATCGGTTTGCAGTGAAAGAGGGGTGTAAGTATTGTCGAAACTATCATCATAGTGTGATTAAAATTTATGGTCTGTCTTAATAAAGACACGGGATAAATAATGAAAAGAATATTAAGTGATTGATTATATCACAGATTAGGGTGCAGAGTACAGATTAGAGAACATTGTTAAACAATTACAAAAATATTAACTCACTGATTATATTATAGATCAGGGTGTAGAGTACAGATTAGAGAACCTTGTTAAACAATTAAAAGAATATTAACTACTTAATTATATCACAAAATAGGATGTAGAGTACAGATTAACCAGTTAACTACGGAATCTATTTTTAAAAGACCTACACAGGGTGCATAATTAAAATCGAACTAGATTTACTGATAACATAAAGGAAACAATACTAACAAACGATACATCTTATTGAAGTTTTGAATTTTTACATTGAACGATAACTGCTTATTTTACACAACGTCAATCGCACCGAAATAAAGATTTGAATTGTCGCGTAAACACGTCGAAGGCAGTTAACTGGTTGAAGAACCCGAAGTTGTACAACCTCTCCTCAAGGTTTCCTCGAAAGTACAACGGGATAACAATTTTGCACAGACTCCCCGAGCGACTCATAAACGGGGGTGTACGTGCCTTCGTTGTGAACATTCGCGTGTGTACATTTATTGTTTTAGTTACGACGGACAGTCATTAGGTGGACAGCAGGCTCGACCCAATTCCTCGCCGGCGAATCGTTCGTCCGTTTTATACTCCTCGCCGGTAAAACCGGGAATTTCTCCTGCTGGTCGGCGCTGCTAACGGTAAATTAACAACGAGCGAGAACAGCACCGGGGAGCGTAGCGGAGTTTGCGGCTCTCTGTTTCCAGAGAGGATCGCTCACGCCGGGATTTGCGGCCGAAACTCACGCACCCTCTTCCGGTTGGAACAATGCCGGACTCGCTTGCCACCCAGTAGTAATTTCGCGAGCGCGTAAAAATCGTTTTACGATACTTTAACCGCCCTCCGCGCTTTGCTTCACTCCGGGTCGCGTCAAGACGTCGATGACGACCGACGGCTGTTTTCCTTCGTGCCGCTTTTGATGGCGGCGGTGAACGCTCGAAAATGATCCTGCCGCGTCGCGCTGCCACGGAGAGTGCAGTGACGCGTGATTCATGGCGAAACACGCTCATTGTGAAAGTTTATGGCCCGTTCGATGCTCCGGTATTTATCATTTCTTTGGTCCTTTTCCTTTTAAACTTCGCTGCCCGCTTTGTATCACCGCGGCCGTGAAATTAACCCTTTGCGCTCGAGAGGTGACTGTCAGACACCAAATGATAGTTTCACAAATTTTCAAACTTTAGTTAGTTTATTTATTGGTAGACTCAAAGGATAAATAGTGACACACGTGAATTTTATTAATTACTTAATTAAACTAAATGAAGTTTAATATAGGCGATTGTTGGTAAATATTCTGAATTCAAAAATTTTTGAAGTTAGCATCATTAGCACGACTGACAGTCACTTCTCGAGTGCAAAGGGTTAACCCTTTCGCCGAGAATTATGTCGAAGGAAAACACGAAGTCTTACTGCTTTTCTGTTAATCATTTTGAACGATTTTTATAAACGTGAGTTTCAAACGCGAAAATTTCCGAAAAATGTTCCTTCTCGACGAATGCCTGAAGTTTCGAACCTCGTCTCGTTCACGCGGAAATTTCACAGCGAGCGTTGAATTTGAAGTTACCTCTTGAGTGCGAGAAAAGACAGAGACGAAGCAAACGAAGGCCTTTTTTTTAAACAAGATTGTAGAACAATCGTAGCTTGCTTCTTCGTTAAGAAGAAAGTGGTTCGCGAGAGGAAGAACGTTGAAGAAAACGAGGGGATAATTCTTGCCAAGAGAACGCGTCCTCGAATGACTGTTTTAACGACCTGATAAAGTAAAAGAACCTGTGCTTCGAAGACATTATTTGTTTCTCCTTGAAAGTTCCTTAAATCTTCAAAACAAAACGATGACGATTGCTTCTCGCGAAAGCGCTACGATAAAGATCGTTCGACGTCGACCAACCATTAACATGTTAATACGGAAGAGCCACGAAAACCCGAATAACGTTTCGATCGATCGAACGTTAGCCCGTCCCAGGACAACACTCGTACGAGATCGCTCGTGAAACTGAAAAGTAGTACGCATACTCGGTTACTCGCACCAAACGTGACGTGGTGTCGGTTCTCAAACCCCTGTGCAAAATAAGCACCGTCCCACGGAGCCACTTGGTCGGACGTTCGAACGGTCGTGTCCAAGGGTATACACGGGACGGTCCTCGAATCGTTTCGTTTATCTCGAGCATCGTCGTTTCGCGATGAATAAACAGCGGCGCGGAGGTTCTTCGAAACAATTTAATCTACATAAGCTAACAGCTACCTGTCTGGCCCCGTCGCCGGCGGGGAGATTCGAAGCGGAATGTAGCCCGGAGCACCGCGTCAGCCCTGTCTGGAGCTCGGTCCGTGTGTATACGCTCTCGCGAGAGATGCGACAGGACAGCCTCGAGATCGGGACTCGAAAACACGAGGAGAACCGTGGGGTATGGCGGAGGGTGCAAGGGGGCACAGAGGGTGGGCCGAGGGAAGAGAGTGTTTGCGAAATCTACGGGGTCACAAATAAGAGATAAACTTGGCCTGGCACCTCGTATCTCGGATCTGGCCGTCGCTATCACCGGGACCGGTAAGACGAAGGACCTCCCGGAGGAACGTAGACTTTAGATTGAATTATCGGACCGATCGATTCTAAGTTTAACGTGTTCCCTGCTTCCGTGCGATGTCACTGCGTAATGTCTTCTTTTTTTTTTCTGGTGCTCTTGATTCAACGAAGTTCAAGTGGCAATGCATAGACTTAGGAATTAGAATTGTAAGATTGTACATTTGGTGTGTGTTCATATATGCGTGGGAAAAGATCGATAGCTTGGGGCCGAATGTCTATTTTTTAGTGTCTCACTCGATCGAGTGGAAAATAGCGTCAGAACCTGAGTAGTCAGCGTAGAGAAAGGGACTGTGTAGGTTGCAAAGTATAAACGTAGTTTGTTGTTTTGTGTTCTAGTTTTATTTAATATACGTATACCTTTTAAACTTTATTCATTTTCCTGTTCCTGTAACCTTTCCTACGTATACGTATACGACAAGCAACGAGGGGGTTGAAAACAGTGAGAATCGAGGGTGTAACAGAGATTAAATCGAAACTGTTGTGGTTGATCGAAGCGCAAGGCTTGAACGGCCGCGCATTGAACTTGTTCCTGTCTCTGGTTTGCGAGGCACGCGATCTTCGTGATAATTATCCCGCAGTGAAATATCAAGCGAGGTAGTCGCCCGCGGCGCAGTTTCGAGCGGGCTAATTGAAATAACAAGTGCAAACGAACGATTTCCACTTGGCGGGAGGGAAACGGGGGCGGACCCGTGAATTAATCTTCTAGAGCGATTAATTAGGGGTGGAGCGGAAAGCTCTTTGATAATGAAAACGTCGAAGCTCGTTAGTAGTACTCAATGGCCATTAGTCACACCCTCCTGGCGATAGCCGCGAAGAACGTTAAGCGGCGCGACGAATTTAAATGATAAAAATTATGTCGTTCCACGGTTCACCGGGTCGCCGCTGTTTCCGCTACGATATCGATCTTCCTTCATTAACGGATTCATTAAAATCTGGCGCGCATATATTTTCAATAGACCCGATTTATTCCCCTCATTTGCCTGTGATTAAGCGTGCCGGCCCCGGCGCCGCTCGAAAGTGTCCGTGATCGTGTACCCGCTCGCATCGGAACGTGTTCATTTCGAGCCCGGGGGTGAGACGCGATTGTTGATGTACCGTCGTGCCGGTGTACCTGTTTAAAACGCCCGTAATTGATTACGCGTGGCGAGTAAAATTCACGGACAAGAGAAAACGCGAGGAATAACGATGGAACGTCTTTTCTAGCGAACGATCGAGGTTCCAGGGTGATGCATGATGGTGTTTGATCAAGAAGTTCAGGAAGCCGTAATATGGCATCAAAAAGAATAGATTCTTTCTTATTGAAAATGGTTTATTTAAAGTCTATGAAATAAAACTCTTATTTAAACTGTTAGCTGCTTTTATCCCATGCAAGAAGAAGTTAAGGCGAAATGATCCGCATGAACTTTGTTTTGAAACTATCTAAAGCAATGGTCAGAAATTCTTATGACACTGTTCAGATGTTTAAATTTTTTCATTACGTTTTCTAAACATTCTAACTTTTTAGTTGCCAAATGTGGCTTAAGTTTTTAGAAAAAAACTCTTGAGAAAGTGTCTACCTTAAAGGAAAGTTGGTTGTTCGGTCATTTTCACTTCGCGATGCTTTCTGTATTTACGTTTCAACGTGGTTCCATTATCTTTTCAACCCTTTCCCTCGATAAGTATCAAATGTTTCGATACGATGTTGTATTTTGTAATATTGTTAACCCGATAAAGAAACGGAGTTCACAATTTATTCGTCATAGCTCTGTCGACGAAAATCGATGCTGATTTTTTCGTACGAAGGAACACGTTCGGGTAAGTGGAGTTCGGGCAGATTTCGGCTCGCCCTCCCACGGCATTCCTTCGACTTCCTTCGCAACAATGTTATCGAGTCGACAAGGGAACAAAGGCGTTGAAGTTATCTTCCCGATCCGCGTCAACTTGTCTCGGCCTGTCACGAGCCACACCGAAAAACGTCTGAACTCATCATAATCCGGCTGAAATCATCTTCAAGCGCGCGTTCACGCATCGCAACCGGTTTCTGGCCTATGCATCCCGACCCGTCCAGATTCGAGGCTCGTTAGACTCGTTTAAACCTGGCCAGACACAGCGCGTCTCGCATCGTGGCCCGTTTAATTCGCTTCGTATTCGTCGTTCGGATCGACCTGGACCCTTTTTTAATGTCTGACATCGCGTAAATCAACGTGGATCGTTACTTTGTAACTGATTTTCTCTCGAAACCGTTATCGCAAGAGAATCGATGTCTTTGTACCGATTGTTAGGAATCGAAAATTATTGTATGTATCATAAAAACCGGCTCTGGTTTATTACTATGGAGTTTGGACCTAATCATTATGTATTCCCTGAGTCAGAGCCTAATTCACCAGGGGTGGCCACCACCATTTTACCAGTAATTTCCCTTTCCCGAACTTTTCCCTCCACTTTACAATTGTCCACTTAACTCTCCCACTTCTTATTTTCCAAATCCTTAAAAGGTGCTGGGCCTTCGCCCACGGATACAAGCAAAAAAGAAGAAAGATGAAGAAAAATGAAGAAGCATACTAGTAATTCATAAATCGTATCATCCGGGGAATAAGAGTCAAAGTGATCGTTAAGGAAGGGGCACCATCGCAAGAACCAAGATAATACGACACCTTAGAAATTAAGAAACATTGTTGCGGTTGATAACAGCGATAAAAGAAGAAAAACTAGAAACAAAGTGTTTCCAACGACCGTAAATGCTCGATGGTAGTAAAAATATTTCAATTCGCAATTTATTCCACGACCATCGATTCCAAACGGAATCGCGATAATACCGGGATAAATTTGGAATTTCGAAGGAATTAGCCGAGAAGAATGCGTAATTTAATAATATCACGTTTTACTTCGGCATCGGAATATCTGCGTCAGAATGATGATAATAATAACAATAATAATGACAACAGATTTAACGAGCGCTTTCCGATTTCCAAATAAAATTTCACAATGCAAGACAATTTCCATCGATATACCTTTCATTTTAATCCGTCACATTGTCCCTCTCTATTAGGTAATCTATCACGGCGATTACGTGCGCCCGGCGAATTTACTGGTACGGGGAACGTGAAACAGGGGCGTGGATAAATCAGAAAGAAGATCCGCGGATAAAAGCCTTCGATCGTGCGCTTTGGTAGCCGGCACGAATTTATAAAATTTATCTCCCATTCAACGGGCTCGCTAATAAAATTTAATTAGAATTGGATTCCTATTAAGCCGCACGATGCTCCTAATAGTAAAACGGACGGCAAGAATTTCTTGAAAAAAAAGAAGAAGAAGAACGCTTAATAACAGAATACCGAGAAACGTATACCCACGGTATACAGGGTGTCCGTTTGTATCTAATAAATAATATCCATATAAATCTATTCTCCATAAACCTTATCTACTAAAGACAAGATTGTCCCGCATTTTTCGCTCGATCGGGAAAAAATGCCTTTCCATTGACCTTTGTACATTTTCTAATCGTTACAACTCCGTTACAGCGTTAATTATGACTTTAACGTTGGCACAATGTATGAAGTATTTAAAAACGCACGTTCGACGTGTCCAAGTCGATGCATTTAAAGTCTGACGCTTAAAGCGCGAGGTAATTACACTTATTGTCAACAGCTTTTGCCAAGATAACGAGGTACCACATTGCAAAACACACAGATTCATTTGTGCCTCGTGAACAGTGTCAAACCTGGCTGTCACACGTTAAACGTTCGCGCGAATTTTTACAATTCCAAGCATTAAGTTTCACATCACCAGATGTCACCCTGTATCCACAGGTCTTCTACGTATCATCTGCTTCAAGGGAATACCGATGCTGTCGGCGATAATTTTGCGAGAAGTAATTTCTTCGACGTTTTCGAATCCTTCTTGAAAACGCGAAAGACGGACGGTCTGTTTGCTCGCAGATAGGACACCCTGTAGATCTACCCACAGATATACGTACGTATGTACGTAAACACGCAGGAGAACGCCCGTTTTTCTCCGTTTCCCGCGGCAAGGTATCGGGGTGGCTCGAACAGCCAGCAAGGGGTCTTTAATTAGCGGACTATTTAGCTTTTATCTTATCGGCGGAGAGGATCGGATAAGTTACGTGCGCCCGCGTGTATAGCAGCTTTCTATCCGGATAGCGCGGCCCGTCGACGACGGAGGGAGGGAAGGACTGTTCGTTGGACGACCTTTTAACTCCGCCGTCGAGGAATATACAGCGGAGGTCGGTGAAAGAGGTTCGACGACCACGAAGCGGGAAGGGGGGACCGAACGAGGAACAGTAGGATGGAACCGCGAGGCACTTACCTTAACAACTCGACAGATTTGTGAAGCCCGCCTTGATAAAAACACACAATTACGGACGGGACTGTCCCGTTCGAGCGCGTACACACACACGCACGCACGTATAATAACATTCCTGTTCAAAAGCCTTGGGACGCTTGTGTGCTCCGAATCTGAAAATAATTGAACGAACATGGAAGCGTGTTTCAGACGAACGATAGAGTGTACGATGGTACATTTTTTAAGTGCAGAAGGATAGAACTACGTCGAAGTCAGTGTTGGACATATTTTATTTCGATAACTTTTCGGATCAATCTTTGGGATAACATTTTATTCGAACAATGCTGAATTTCGTGTCGAAAACGGGAATCAAAAATGAGAATAAAAGATTTATTTGACGGGTAAATACTCTTGAAAGTAAAGATAAAAATAATTAAAAAGTAAAAGTAAAAGTAAAACTAAAAGGAGCACAATTACATATGAACTTATACAGGAGGATACATTGTTCTACATCATAAGAATGCAAAAGGAGACTATCTGAGAATAAATTGAAAAAGTTTAAGTCAGCGAGCGAGTTAGTTAGGAATCAGTACTAGTTCTTGCATACTGAGAATAAAATAATATTCCCAAGCAAATTTACACCCATTTTTCCTTTTTTCACGTATTTTTAACGTTTCCTAAACAATGAGTCTCTTTATGGTTAATAATTTCGTTGAAAACTAAATGTAGAAAATTCATAAGCTTGCGTTGAAACGAAGGGATAGTCTTAACGATAATACTTTTGAGAGGGAGTGTACGTTCACCCATGGCCCCAGACTTCAAGCATTTTTACCGAGTCATTGCTTTATGCTCGATGGCCGACATTATGTCGAGTTTCCTGCGGCGCCGTGAACGTAACCCCCTCGCCCTTCCCGTTTGAAAAAGAAATCACGGTATTCATAGGTCGCCGGCAGTGCCTACGTTTTTGCACAGTCAACCGAGTCTCGCAGAGGGGTAGCAGGCATAAACATTTTTGCGTCGCGTGCGTAACGCGAATACAACCGACGAAGTGTACTGGACCAAGTGCACCGGACAGCCGACGACGATTAACCCTTTGGTCTCTAACTGGCATCGCTGGAATAATAGTTAAAAAGGGTCTACTGTAACTGTGAACATTGCTTAGTTGATTCTTTTAAAGCGATACAACGAAAATGGATGATTTTAGGTAAAAGGGGAAATCTTGTACAACTTCTACCTATATATTACTATTCTAATAAATTTTATTTATCGAGTATATAAATATACACTTTCGTCCTCCCATCATCTGTACCCCTACTCTCAGGAAACAAAAGACTCTTAGGTTATTTTGTACCTTTTCGAGCTACGTCTTTGATTTAAAAGATTTAATGATGTTGTTCAGTTTGTAACTATTTCCGTGTATGTGTTTTAACACATTAGCCACGTTACCCATATTTGGGTGACGCTCTTTTTCTTAAAGTTAACTAGGATTTTAAATTGCAATTTTAAACGGAATTCAATGGAATAAGCATTGAAGTATAATATGTATAAATATAAAGTATATAAAATAAAAATAGAAAGTTAAAATTGTTACTGTTTTTATACTTTTTTTACCCCAGTTTTCTATGCAATCGGATTTGGGCCCAGCGAGAAACTCAGCTGAATCACGCTGGGCGACGAACGTGTTAAACAGAGATTTTTGGAAATTATCGATGCTAGTGACTGTGAAAAAATTGTCTACTTTGACGTCTTCTTCGATCGCTCGATAACCCTTTTGTGCGGCACACGAATGAAGCGTTATTGTTGGCGAGCATGCGCGATCGACCAAAGGCATGGGACTACTTGATTGCATTGTTACTTTATATGGGAGGCGAACACAATGAGATTGAACAAGCGATAGTGAAAGCCTGGCCACGTTTAACACGATTATTTAGTGTTTGTTTAATGATGGCAAATTATTGCTATTTCGCCGTCTGTTAGCCGTATGTCTCTAACGTTTAGAAAGTTGGCTCTTAGCTACTTAGAAATTGCCTACGCCACTTCGATCGTGTTTAACACGTATTATTTGAAAGCTTGAGTACATCCATCACATTACCATTCTGTATGCCGCTTAACCTTCGCAACGGAATGCTTCATTTTAATTATATACAGGAATCGCTTAAAGAGAAGAGGAAGCGAAAAGTGTATAGCGGGTAAATAATTGTTTTAATAAGATTTTCAAAGTAGTAGGTGATATCTCAACTATCTCCCTGGTACTAAAAGGGTTAAGAGCCTCGTTGTGTTACAAAAGTAACATACGTTTAAGTATAAATAGATCAGCCCCTCATCTAACATAATTCGCATTAAGAAAAAAAGAAAGGACGTAGATCCCAAAAATTCTGCGACTACTCTGTATGTGGGACACCCTATATACATTCACCCCTTAACTCTTTGAGGCATAGGATTTCAAAGAATAAATAAACTCATATTGCACAGAAATTTTGTTGCGTTTTAAATTAAACAAAAATTGGTATATTTTTATTAACAAACTACCGACACGTAGATACTTTCCAACACAAGCGAACACATTTATATCTTTTTATGATACTACCAACTGCATTACGTAAACCTATGCGTGTGCAGCTATTGCAATATTTCGAGGTGGCTCTAAAAATGTCCCACCATGCATTACCGTGCATCGAAAATGTGTGCCATTTTTAATCCCACCGTGCACCAAACAGTTAAATACTTCCACGTACGATCTGTACCATTTATAGCTCGTCCATTCATCCAGTTGACAACCGAATAAACGACCGATTGATAATTGCAACGGCCTCGCGTGAACGAGGGCCAATTTTTGGCAGCAGCATGCATTCCCCCGTTTACCGTGTCCCGTGTCTATAGACCGACCTTGATGCGTGCACAAACGATACCACGTTAATTGGCGTCGCATTTAGGGACACGTCGTGCAGCCGGGGACAATTATAAATAGATTAGCAATCCTGTACGTAATCAGGGCTAATGTCACTCGGCAATTCTCGTTTGTCTCTATGATTACGGACGAAATTGCCGGGCAGCGCGTACAACGGCACGGAAAACTGAAATGCGTCTGATTTCACCGGCCAACAGACACCGGAATTGGATCTAACGCTTATCGGCCGTGTATTTAATCGTGTCTTGAATGGCACCGCTTTGGATACGCATCGTGATTTAATTTGTACCCTGTAGCGAATAATTGGCGTGGTCAGGTAAGGGATCGGGCGCCGATAAATTACGTGAATCAAGCCGGGGAACGCATCGCAGGCGTGCACCGTTCGCTATTATCCTTCGATAGCGTAACCATTTGTGAGCCAACTGAAATTCCCATGAAAATCAATCGGTCATTTATAATGTAAACCAACGCAAAGCCTCGACTAAACTATTCTTTTCGAAGGTTAAGCGCTAACCTTGTCTCAAGTCTTCTAATTTCTTCTGAACACTTTGTGTCGTAGGTAATTCTGATTTAACGTCGTCGATCAATTATCCGGAACAAACTAGCGTTTCGTCTTTGATATAGAATGAAACAATTATCGAGCAGTTATCGCGACAATTAACCAGTGAAATTGAGTTGAATTTTTTAATTCAATTCGTTCGTGTTCGTTTGTTTGCCTGCAGAACGAATTCCAATCAATTCTTTCGCTCTCGACGAAAATTAGCTCAACCCCTTCTCAGCCTGCGTCGCCGCAAAAAGGAATCTATTCGGAAGAAATTGTTGTGCTCGAAGGCGGTGTTCGTTGGAATGGTTACCAACAGAACGTCATGTCTTTGTGACACTCGACTCAATGCCAAGGGTGAAGCAATTTTCAGGATTCGCTTTTTTCGTCGGAATTTAAAGTGGTTCGAGAAACGCGGCGACGAGGAACAGAGAAACGGAAATCGCGTTGTTTCTTTTCGCGTGCCCGTTCAACGCGGCCGAGAACCTGGTTGTTAATTTTCAATAAGCTCTTCCCGGGTCGCGGATGGCAATTTCGCAATTACCGTTTTCAAGAACAATGTGCGATTTTTGCGTGGCGTTAAATGTGAGTTAAAGACGGTGTTAAAGGTCGTTTTTGTCCCACGACCGGTCGCCGCTCGATCGTTTCAGTTGTAACGGTGTGCTCGGGCTGCGGTTACCGGCAATCTGTTTAACTTTCAGAAGCGCACAGTTTTGCGAACGGAGGCCTAGTCGAACGCTTGCGAACCGCAAGCACAGCCTCGCTTAACGTGCCCGCTGCCAGAGATAAGAAACGGTATAAGCGAAGTCCTTGTAGCTGCACCAAGATTCTACAGGACTTCTTGAAAGCTGTTATTCGCTTCGCAGAAATTATTTTACCTTCTTCTTCCTCTTGTACGTATCTATTTATTAAAAGTCGTAATAAAACACGTAGAAACTCAGAGGTCATAATATACCGGCCGTATAAACCATGCTGTTGCTTCGTAACGCTATTAATTACCCAAGCTACAACGTCATCCGAACCGATAAGCATCTCCGATATTTTTCATCGCCGATACACCTGTGAGAAAAAATAATTACGAGATTCGTTAGCGGATATTGTCCGTGGGATGGTGCACGGTGTCGTTGAATTGTGTGAGATCCAACCTGTTAACCTACAGCGCAACCGATCGTGAGCGTTCTCCCGGCAGAGCAACCGATACAGAACCGAACCCCGTGTACGTGGCACTAAGAAATCAAGACTAATAACCGTGATTTAATAGCCACGGGATGAAACAACTTCGGCCACGATGACCCATAACAATTAAAACTTGCCGCATTATCCGCTACGACTCGTCTTCCATCTTGGAACGCGAGTCGCTCGGTGAACTTCACGTATTATGATCCACGGTTATGGCGGCGTTTTCATGGGATTACGACCGTGCTATGCTCCTTTTTTCTTTCGTTTCATCGACCGATCAGGGGAAGGGGGGGATGCTTTATTGAATCCCGATAGAGATTCGCTTCTTCTCACGAAGCGAGGCTTGCTTGAACCGATATACCGGGTGAAAAAGATAGAACTCCGATCGATACGATCCTTTGATACTGTTTTACGTACTGGTTGGGAAGTAGAAGGGGTAATTATTGGGAAACTTCAATTTCTTATACAAATTCAAAATTAGTTTGAAGCGAGTTTGGTAATTTTTTTACCACCGTACCATCGTCCGCGCATACGAATCGTTTACAATAGATTCTATTAAACTACTTCGAAACAGTCCCATCAAAAATCGAGGATATAATCTCGAAGAATCGTCTGGAAGGGTAGAAATATGTAAAAGTAAATTGCAAATTGTGAGCAACTCAGCAATTACTCATTGACAGTAAATGTGGCAATGTGAAAGATTTCACAGCCCCTAAGAATTCCATCACCGAAGTTCAAAAGGTTCGACAGTGCAAAGGACGACACTTACCTTCCGACGCAACAACTCAAACCTCTCCCTTCGTCCCGGAGATGTTCCCAGTTTTTGGGAGGGTATAGGACGAAGGATCGGAAAGAGAAGGTGCAAGGTGCGAAGTGCACATAGAATAAAGTATCAACGTGAAACCCAGATACTCATCTCGTTAATTCCTTACACCCAAATAGGTTATATCTGTGGTTAACAAATTTTTTGTTGAGGTATAGGAAACTTATTTCTACCTGAAAACTCTCCATACTGAAATGGTTTAGGGGGTAGCAGGTATAAAGTGTTTGCGTTGTCGCCGCTTTTAGTTAGTCCATCGCTATTTGTATTGTGCGCCAGTCATATAGACCACCGATATACTTCATTAATAAATATATAGTTCATTTTTCGTTATTTAAGTTCTTTTTCACAAAACCCCTCAACATTTTTACATCTCGTTACCCTTAAAACCGACATGCGATTGCCCTAAACGCACCCCTTCGAATCCGCCACTACGTGGAATTCTTTCTTCGAAGCACCTGACACCGACACTCATTCACCTTAAAGCGGCAACAACCGGTAACTGTCCGTTTAATTCATTCATTCAGCGCCGGCGTTGTAAATGCGCGGGCCGAACAAGTATTCAATCCATCCGGACAAACGAATCGCATTATAAGCTACACGTTGCCTATCGTTCAAGCCATTGTCCGTCAAAATGTCTCACACATGTACACACGTACACGACGAGAACGGGGTAAATACCGTGGTGCGCGGCTGTTCGGGACAACTAATAAATTCGTATTAAGCTTCGTGAAAGTACAGCGAACGCGATATCGTATTTCGTTTCACCACGCACCGGTAGTTTTATTGCTCGCGCTTTCGCGCTAGCCAACGCGTTCCCTGCGCCTCGCCCCCGCGGGACTTGCTGCCCGCCCGTAAACCGGATTTCACACGAAAACACTTATCTCATCAGCGGTATCGGGTGCAAAAGTCTCGCGATCGCGCGAATTCGTCGTAAATCGCGGCTCGCCGGGTTCGTTACGCGGCCAAGAACTCGCGAACAGCTAGGGAGCCGTTCGATTAAACGTGTTCTGCTCGGGCAACTGTGCGCCGAACGGGCTCCAATCCATTAAATATCAAGCTTTATTTCGCTTTGTTTTCAAACGAATTTATAACGACTGATTTTAATACCCACCGAACGGTTACTCAAATTTATGCGGGATAGTGAGAAAGGTAATATTTGAAGCAGCTTCGTTGCATGCTCTAATTAAGAACTGGATGATTCTTTGATGTTTATTTTCTTAAAAACGATGATGATAAAGTTAACTACCAAGCCCAAGAAAAATAATGTCAGGGATGGTGACACTTCACGACGTGACTCACGAGGAATTAATTAATTAATTAGGCTAAGAAACTCCATGTTTCTTTTTTTTTTCTTTTCCCTCACAGTTGTTTGTTTTATAAGCTACTGAACGTCACGTGTGTAAGTCTTCTCTTTTTCATAATAAACTTGGAAAACTGTGCAGGTGTGTTGAAAAACTACACCATTATCCTTAACATATTTCGGTTGAAACAAATTCGAAGTGCGAATTAGTTTTTTCATTATTTTTTAAAGGCGAAAAATGTCGGTTGTGCGTTTTCATAACAATTAGATGTGGAGTAAGTATACTTTGAATATAAATTGTCACGGAATTATTGCGGATTTATTCTCGCACCGTCACTAAGCTACTTCACAGTCTTAATGTCCGGGGATGAAGTTTTTCCCCGCCATTACGGGGGAATTTAACAAACAAGAGGACACACTCGGCACTTAAACAATGCAGTTCTTCGCGATTAACGGGATTGCTCGAGCTAACTGTGCGGGGCACGTGCAGGACATCGTGAAATTACGGCTTAAACTGCGGGCGAAGGTGATGAATAAAACAGACAGAACTTATACTCGATGGTCGCCACCCTCTCAAAGCGGTCCGGAGCGGATCTGCATTTCAATGGATTGTACAAAGGTCGATGTGAATGACGAGAATATTTCTGAGGCTTCAGGATTAACCTCGAAATATTAATAGAAATTAGCTCGAAAAATTGCTTATCCTAATTACGAACATTTCAATGATAATCGAATTCAATTAAAACGAAACATTAGCTAACATTTGAATCGAAGGGTGTGTTTTCCAAAAAGAAAATCGTGTAACGAATAAATTTTCTACCTTTATGTCAGGAAAAGTGTTATATTATTATATCCGAAAAAGGTTAAGCAAATGTTTCCCCGCGAAGTTTTTCGCACCGCTGTAAGCTCAAATTGTTTCTTATTATACCCTCAAAACGCCGCCATGAATTCGTAATCATAATCACCCCCTCGTTTCAGCGGGAAGAAAGCCCAAGAATCGAGATTACCATAAGGGCGTTTATGCAATGGAATCGCAAGATTTCCCGGCGAAATTTGCACCTACAGCCGTCCGCGTTCGTCTCTGTGTGTTTCTGCCCGTGGCCCGCGTGGGCGTAACCTGATATCAGAATACCATGCGCGGAAGTAGAACGTAAAAGGCGGCTCGTTTAGTATGAACGCTGCTGCATCACAGGTACGATAGGAGCCGCATAATACCGCGGATGAGAATACTTTGCGAGCGCGAAGCAGAAATTCGCCCGGCTACGCCCGTTATTTCGCGAAATTTTATTAGCGGCTGACCATTTCGAATGTATGTATGCAGAACTTTCTTTCATTCCACCCCCTCGTTTAATAACGGCAAACTTCACAATTCCTTCTGCCAGTTTAACGTTCAACGTCGTGTGTTATCCAACACTCGGGTTACAATTGTTCACGCTCCTCGGCTTCCTGCTATTTAACGCCCAAACGAGAATCTCTGTTTGCCGAAACGTTAACAGTTCTGACAGCACCTAAGGATTCGTTTGGAGGCGTCGGGGATAACAAGAGCAAACTTAGCGATTTTTAAAACACTTTCCACGTCGTTGAATTAATTTCTGTTTAACAAAATTTCTGTAGCGACCTTCCTGCCCTCGCCACTAGGAGGTATTTACCGACTACCTTGCAAAGGATTAATGCAGGCCTCAGTTAAACAAACTTATTTTCTAATAATTAAATCTGCAAACTATGCTTTAATTCTGTTTCAAATGTTATTCTACGGGGACAGTCTCCATTTGCGCTCTATCACGGTCACGATCGTCCTGCGCCGCCCAAATCATCCCTTTGTAACGTTCGTACTTCTTCTCCCTCTTTCGTCACACACTAAACCTGCATCCTTATCCCTGAAGTCCTATTCGCAATGCGTTCCATTTATCAATTATCAATCCCTAACAGCACATTCTGTTAAATTCAGCTACCCTCAGCACCTCAGTTCCCGTATAATACAACAAAGTAGTGTTCCAGCTATCAATTATCAATCCCTAACAGTACATTCTGTTGAATTCAGCTACCCTTAATACCTCAGTTCCCGTATAATACAACAAAGTAGTGTTCCACCTATCAATTATCAATCCCTAACAGTACATTCTGTTGAATTCAGCTACCCTTAACACCTCAGTTCCAATAATCGTTGCGAAATCTAACGTACCTAACGCGTCCTAAGCATATCCATCAATCCAAGGAAGCGTTTTTGAACCTGTTCACCAGAACGTCCCTTCGCAGTCGCGCCAAGTTAATTACACGCGGCCCGGTGATCAACCCCTTCAACGGCGACGCGGCCGTTTCGCAGTCCCTATTTGGCACAATGCGACGTTTGCTTAGCCGTGGCCGGAAGTGGGATGTCGTTTAGCACAAGCGCTGCGTCGCGGCAATGATAGCGCCACGTAATACTACGGATGAGACTATCTGCAGAGCGTAATGCAGCAGCGGCAAGGGGGACGGGTTGGGGGGGAGCGAGAGGAGGGGGAGGTCAGGAGCATGGGAAGTCGAATGAGCGGGGTGCGAATATAGGATGATTATGTCACGATATGATGTATGTGGGTTGGCAAGCAGCCACGCGGTCACGGCACGACGATCCTCCTCCCCTCGCCCCCTCCTCTCTCTTCCGCATCCGTGTCTCTTTACTCCTCCATCCCCTTCGTCGTTCCCTCGTGCTCGCCCCTCCGCGTTCCTCGAGCTCCTACCTTCAACGGTTATCCGAGCATCTTCCTTCGAGCACACCCGCGCCGAACTTGAAATCTGATTTGGATTCGTCAGGCTGCTCTGTACCGTAATGAGAAGTTATTATCGACGAGCGTTATCCGATACGAATTTTAACGAGGACATCCACGGAACAGATCGATATGCTGGTTCTTTGTTAGTTGTGTACTACGCGTACAGTCGCCTGTTACGGAGGTACGCGACAGCTCGACGATTTAATATTGAACCCAGACAACGGTTGCTGAAGCATGCAAGGTGGTTCGAAATAGGCAGTGCAAGATGGGGGTGAAAGCAAGTAGAGGTTGTGGGACAAAGCTTTTTCGTAGAACGCTTCGTTTCTGAGATAACCGAATTTGAGGATTTGTGAAATGGGTGTATAATTGATCACAGTGTCTTCAATTGCACAGTACAAGCACTGTTAGTCGTTGCAAAAGCTTGTACAACGAACCAAATAAATTATTTTTCATTATTCTACCCGTAATCATCGGATACAGTACTTTTAAGTAGTACGAGACGAAATAAGTCAGACGCGTGCATATTGAACAAATGTTTGAGCCCGATTTTCACAAGAACGGTGTGTCATAGAAAAAAATCGTATTCCACGTTTTCTGCTTATTTTTCCGCGTAGTATAACCTGTTGCCTGTTTGCGTCACCTATTGTGAGATATCACCTTGTACAACTATCCATGATCCGAGCGAGCAAGTTCGCGGATGCTCCTGGATAAGAAATGATCCAGAATAATTCAAAGTGAATAAAATTACAACAGTAATAATTGAAGTTTGATTTCGTCCGCGGAGAGGGGAGGGGGCAAACAAGCGCTGAAATTCGCAATTTAACGTTTTCCCGAGGAAATCAGGCTAAAAGCGGCAGCCACATAATTCGAGTTCGGAAACACCTAAGGAGGGCCAAGTGTCTTGGGTAGGCTTGGGCTGCGTCTCTTGCCGAACCTCCTTCATTGTACCTACTTTAAAAAGGCAAAACCTAAAAGGAAAACCTAGTCTCGAGAACGATGCTACCGGCTACGGTCGCTCTCACCCGGAAAACGCAGCGCCCTTGTTTTATTTCCCAAACCCATCCATTCTATCTTTAACAATCACCATCACGATATCTCGTCAGGGTTAACGCAGGTGATCGCACTTCGGTGAATCGCAGGCAGCAACCGTTCCCCAGGAACGATCCTAATACGCCGTTATACCGTTTTAATATACCCACGCGAGATTCGGCTTACGAAACGTGCGCGCGCGCACGCGCACGCTCGGCCGATTCGACGTAAATGTTACAACAGGTACACGCAGCCGTGCAACCAAGGCTGGGGGATAATGTCGGCGTGGCCGCAACAGGATAGCGCACGGTGAAACCAATTCCTCGTAGGAAGCAAGCTTTCCGAACATTGTCGCCATCTGTTCCGGAATTAATCGTTCGTTCGCGTATTATGACAACGTTGCGCGCGGAATTTATGGAAATTTAAACGCCAGCCAGAAATTTCGTCTATACACCGCGACCGTGCCTAGCCTGGCATTTAACGCCGACCCGCTTTCCTACTCGGCCAGCCGAATTAATATAAACGATGCGAATAAACTTTGATACACGAGCCGCAGTTTCTCGCGCGTTCCGTTTCGTGGCGCCAATCGTTTCCGTTGACTCGTCGCTTTCTCGCGCCGAAGTTTACTTCGAGACACGTAAATTTGTAGAAATCACTCAAAATTATCTTTATTAAAGATCCGTATACTACACTTTATATATCTGTTCTTTGCACGTGGACGACTCTAATACTGACCACGCTAACGCTGGACAGAACACACGACATCCGTAACGAAAGAAAAAAAAAACGTTAAGTTCGTCAGCCACAGGATGGCTCTATACAAATGCATCACACTCAACAAAATATTCAACCTTTGCTATTCACGGTTTTTAATCCTTTCGCTTCGAGTGCCGCCACATATGAAACCTATTGCAAAACTTATCGCTAAGGCCACGATAAGTTCCTGTGTCGATACAAAAAGCTCTAATTTGATCTAGAAAACACTCGTTAATTCAACGGATTATAATGGATCGCGAGAAGGAGGTTCGATAAGTTCGTCGATATCACCCGGAAAGCTTCACGGACCGGTACCTGCACGAGGCCTCCTGCTGCTGCAACGGCGTGAGTCATTCATTCTCACCTGGAGGAGGGCAAAAATGGCGCCAGGCAGGAACGCGTTGGAGAACACCTTACGAGGTTTACGCGTTCAGATAAGACGTACACACCGAGACACCCTTGGTAGCCACCGAATCGTTTCCTCTCTCCCTTTTTCTCCCCCCCCCTTCATCCTGTCCCCTTCCATGCTTTCGCGTATTTATCACGCGTCCCGGTTGCATTCAGTTTAATCGAGCCGATGCGATGTTCCGTTAGCCGCTGAAATACAGCGCGCTCTTTTCGAATTCATTTGGGGGACGGGAAGGGGCGCGCATCAGCGTCCGCTCGTCCCGTATTTATGCCTCGTGTCCCGAAGTTATACGCGTGCACGCACGCGTGTACGCGTCGCACGGGAGGCGAGCGAGGGGAGAGAAAAGCGGAGAAAAAGAAACGGAAACCGAGGTGCGCGAGGAAAGGGATCTCGCGAACCTGGGAAGGAGTAACGCGACGTAGATCGCGGCTTCGTGGACAGTTAGACCTCTTGCTTGCGCATTCATTACGTAATGCCTACAAGCGTACATAAAACGCTCGTTCGTGACTGCATGTTATTACACGGTCGCCGTGTACAACCGTTCGGATTGGACTATTCAAAGGCCGGTGGATAAGCTTGAATTGCTCCGTTGACAAGCAATTCGGATAATTTAATTGCGGCGGCGACGCCACGCAGCGTCTCCCGGCGCCTCTTCTCGGCGGAACGGAAAGAAAACGAAAGCCGATCCGAGACTGGCGTGGCGCGGAGCTAATTTTAAACCACGGCAAGGCGGAAACGCGGCGACTCATCTTTTATCGATGGTTATTTCGTTCGCGCACCCCGGCCCGGATGAATTACGAGCGTTTGCAAATTGCTTTTTATTACATTGTAAAGTGTCGGTGACGTTTCCACGAGGTAGGTGGAGAGGGTGGGGAAGCGGAGGGGCAAAGAGAATTTCAGGGACGATAATTTAAAGTGGGATAAAACGTTGTCGACGTCTTAAATGTTCCAGCTGACGCGCCATGTTTTATAACGTTTTATAGCGTTTACGGCGGGCAATCTGACGAGATTTGCGCGAACAGGGTGATCAAACAAACCTCAGAGACACAGAAGTACCTTCTTCGGGATTAAGGTCGTTTCAGGATCGCAAAGTTGCAAAATACACGATACAAATTATACAAAACATACCGTTGACTTTGGAAACGATCTTACGCATCTTTAAGATTGTTAAATCAGATTGTACCATCAATCGCACGTGCAAAATCTTGCTACGGTCGTCGAAACGCATTAAACTGGACTCACCTTTTCCAGTAACCCGAGTAGCCATCGTCGCGGTTCGTTCTAATAACTCACCGAACTGCGCTCCTTCAGGCGAGTTCTCCCGGTCGATGATAAATTCCCGGGAAGGAAGCGCCAAAAAACGAAAACGGCGAAACGAGATCAAGCCGATGCGGTGTCTGCCACGGCCTGCGAACGTGAGCTCCCTCGAACGATCGCGGATCCTAGGAATTTCTGTCTCACGGCCGTGGGATCGTGGAAAAACGGGTCGCAGACGGCAGAGAGGCCACGGGACTTCGCGCTACCCTCAGGGTCGAGCGGAGTCCAGCGGGATGACTCAACCGGTCGTGCAGCGTGCCGCAACCGGTCCGCATAGAAACCTGTAGCGTGCTCCTTGGTATCTGATCGCGCTCCGAATTTGGTAGGCCTTTGTGCGTAGGAGCCAATTAACGTCCGAAATCGGGGGGACGAGCACGGAAAGCCGCTGGAATGCCATTGCACGCGAACTTTTACCGAGGTTGATGCTCGACCACGTTTCTCGACCGTGATCGGGGGAAACGACAAGAAGTCGCGTTACACAGTGAGTCACTGTATATATATTGGTTGCTTGTGTATCGTCAAATTATTCGAATCAATTTTATAATTGGTACGAAAGTGACTGTGGTATTAGGATTAACCATTAGCATTCCGTTGGCACCGCTGCGGAGATATTCTGTATTTAGCCTTTTGAATGTTATGGACGTGTATATGCGTCTGACGAAAGTTGCTCGTAGGGACAAATAATAGTCCATAGTATTATATGGGGATTAATAATTTTGTATTTCAATAATTTTGTATTTCAATAATTTTATACTTTAATAAATTTGTATTTCAATAATTTTGTATTTCAGTAATTTTGTATTTTTATAATTTTGTATTTCAATAATTTTGTATTTTAATATTTTTATATTTTAATAATTTTGTATCTTAATAATTTTGTATTTTAATAATTTTGTAAGACTTTTCATAGTAAAAATGTAAATATACTTGTTAGATATGAGCAACGATTATTTTATTCAGCACAGCTGTTATTTAAGACTTCGAAGAACGTATACCCAGAAACCACGCGCACTGTGCACATTTCTGGCACGTGCTTCCGTTCAGTGATGATACTTCGGCGGACTGTACTGCCGTAGCGAAAGGGTTAAGTTCGCTCGTCGGAGCGAGGGTGCACGTTCGAGCTCCCTGTGCGAGCGATGTATTTTCGGGCTAACGCGAAAGTCGACCGTGATCTTAGCCAAGGTGGCTGCGATACGTACACCGGCATAAATGCATATTTCGTGTACGACACGCGGCGAAGAATTCGCCACTTATCTCGCGTCCAGTTCGAGCGCTTTCGCGGCGAGCGATTATCGCGGCAGCAGCAGCCTCTTTTCGGCATCGTCTTCAACATACTCAGAGTTTACAGTACGTTTCGTACACTCAACTCTAATATAACAAATTTAAATTTTTAATATGAATAGATTTATACAAAATTACATTAGTTATTTTAATAACATTAGACGGATTACAGTTTACATATTCTTAGGTATTTATATATTTACAAGATGCAGGATATATCCGGTGCTCGAAGCGAAAGGGTTAATAACTCGCTTATAAATCCGCGAACGACACGGTCCAGTCCGAGAGGGGGCGTCCAAGCTACTTTCGATCAAAACGTAAATCGGATCCGCTGGCTGGCAGCTTCGCCGACCACGCAACGCATCGTTTAGCTTTCTCTTTTTCAGAAGCTGCTTGCGTCGCTCGATAACAATCCGATACCTCGTGAGTACACGTATTCAACCGAGTTCCAAGCGGACGAGAAACGTACACCGGCCCCGGTTGCTCGAATTCGCACGGCGACGGCACCAGCGGCTGGATACAAATGAACGATTGAAACAGGCGAGCGGTTGCATTTACACGGGCGTGCGTATCGGTTACATTAATTAAATAAAGTCCCGGGCCCCGGTATCGGGCACACGAGCAACAGCAACAGCAGCCGCGTCAGTGGCCCGAGCATGTGTATACCGTGGCCGGTGTACGTTACAACATTTATTGCAGGGGATGCGATTCGCGAGGGCTCACCATAAGTCTGGCCACGCTATCGTGGACTCCGATCACGTAGGCCCATCCACTCCGGGCTCTCGAATACTTCGCTTCTGAATACTATTGGTCGAGCCCGCCGATATGTGTGCCAACTTTACACCGCTCACGGAACAGTGTGCACCGTGGTGTATACATAACACGCTAGCGAGCCGTGTATCCGTTTTCTGCCTTAAACCGCAGTAATCCCCGGGCCCGAGGATCGTCCTCTCCGTGTCCCCGCGATACACCGGAACGGCTGGTCGCTCTGCACACGCTTTACGAGCTGGACCAGACGATCGACCTCCTTCGATTAAGCACCGCCACGTCGCCTCGTGTGTAATTAACACGTGGATCGCGAAACGCACACCTGATCCCCTTCGCGCTTCGGGGCTACCTTCCAAGTAGTCGTTGCTTCGCGGAACAGCTTCGTACGCGGCTACGTATGCACGTAGCTAGGTGGTTCGAGCGAGCAGAGGCGAAGGATCGAGAAGGAAGCGAGGCGAAAAAGTGGAAAACGGAGGGGCTTTTAAAACGCGGTCGTAACTAAGTGGGTTAAGGAAAGAGTAAAGGGGAGAATACGCTAATTGATAGTGTTACGCTACCGTTCTATGATTCTGCATAAGCTTGGTCAGGGTATCTCCCTCTGTTTACCTTCGACGACATAATTAATTGAGGTCGCTCGCGTTAAAGTGTAAACAGATAGAAATACACAAATCCTTTTATTTCCGAAGCTGTACAGCTATGTACATCGGTGCACGGCTATTCAGGTCATCCGTGTAATGTCTTTCGGCAAACAAGAGTCCCTTCCTTCGAAAATGGCGGACCTCGTCACGGTGTACTCGAGGAGACTGGCTATTTGCTTTGCGAATACACGGTGATTATCGGTAACCGATCGCGAACCGCTACGTCACAGAAATAAAAGGAGCATATTGGTCGATGGAACGAAGAAAAAAAACGGCATGTGGGAAAAGAATAAGAGGAAGCTGGCAGCTCGTTCGATCGAAACGGACTTCGTGCTGCCTCGCGAGTCGATGCGAGCGGCCGCAGACGTTTCCGCAGGATACGAACCGCAACTCGCGAATAACCGTTACAGGGTATAGTCCACCTGTGTCGAGCAACGTTCAATTTGACCGTCTCAACGGTGAAGTAATGGTACCCCACGGGTGAGACCCGAGGAACCTTAAGGCGTGCCATCTTTCCCGCGATACGCTAATTACGCGATGAGAACCGCTGGCTAGCGGATTAATGCGTTATGCGTGAAACAAGTGCAAAAGCGTCGCGTCGATCGTTCGATGAACAGGGCAGAAGAAGGTACACTAGTGATCAAAACTTGCGACAGATACTTGCGCTCGTGGGAATCTTAATTTTTGTACCGTTTTTACATAAAAACGCGTTGTTCTCTGAAAACTTTCGAGCAAATCATCCTCCCGTTGTGAAACGGATCGCCGTTACAAAATTCTTTTCCGAGCGCAACATTTTTGTTGTGGGATATTAAAATTTGTATAATGGATAACTGATTTATACGAGTGATCGATACGATGCGTAAACTTTTTAGCGACGCTGTATACGCGTAGAATGATGCGTTCAGGAGACAGACTTAATGACACGTTCGGTGGTATTATTAAAATTTACACGATTTACACGGACGATAATAACCTATCGGTATAGCATTAACCGTGTTAAAGGAAATTTTTACGACGCACTAAACAGCTCCGCTCTGCGGTTCTTAGCCACCGGTAATTAGTCTCTATCAGGAAGTATTATCGTTCGGAGGACGTAGTTCTGATGTGTAGAAAACGAATTACATTCAAGTGGCCGTGTACCCGCTGGCCCCGACCAGTCCATCGCTTGATAGGAAAAGTAACAGATCGTAGGAACGAGGAAAGAAAAAGATGGGAAGAAACGAGAAGAGAAAGAAGGTTGGGTGGCTACGTACAATTTTCTTCGAGTACCGTTCTTCGCGTATCCTCTTTATTTTTTCTCCACTCGTAAACACGAAGGCGGCGGCGGCGGCGGCGGCAACGAAGCGAGATTTTTTATTGCTGGCCGTTCGAAAGGCCGTTAAAAATTAAGGCGTCGACGCGGCCGGGCAATGTCACGCTGAAAAATAATTCAAACCGTCGACGGCGGTATCAAAGAGCGTTTAAGACCGCTTAATTCGGCTTGCTTCGAAGCGAGGTACAGGCAGCTGCTGCAGCAGGTTCAAAGTGGGAGACGTTGACAACCCCTTACTAATGTACGTAATTCCTTATTCCCCGGGGACCATTTATAAAATGCCACCGGCCGCTTGTCCGCCGGGATCCCGGGATAATTTGTTTGAAATTTGGTCCGCGGATTACAGAAAGTGTAACACCTTGATTAATATTGCGACGACCAACTTCGTCGGGAGGTGAGCCCGCCGGGTTGGATTACGAAAATTACCTGGCAAAATGTTGCCAGGACACGTTTGATTTCTGCATTTCTTTCCTTCTTCGAATTTCTGCGTCGACCGTTGTTATCAACCGCCATGACATTTCTTAATTTCCAAGGTGACGCATTGCCCGGGCTCTTGCGATGGCGCCCCTTCCTTGACGATCACCTTCATTCGTACTACCGGGGTGAAGCGCCTTGTGTTTTACTAATATGCTTCTTCGTTTTTCTTTGTTTTGCTTTGTTTTGCTTTGTTTTGCTTCTGCCAGTCAATAAACGTATGCCGTTGACACAATTTGCAACTACTGCTGATGCATGTATTGGAGAGTCGAAACATGTCGGTACTAATGAGTAGGTCATTAAATTGGCTCCACCGTAAAACCATAGATGATTGACGCAGGGAAAAAACGCAAAGACGTTTAATCATAACTGCTACCAGCTGTTATAGCTTACCCTCGTCGCGAAACAACTGTGAAACTCATTAAACCGCGATCGGTTACGATTTTATCCGTGATCGGTTATTGCATCGCGACGCAACGTCGCGACGTCGGCTACGTTTATTTCTTTATTAAATATAAAAACGGGCAAATGTTATCGCGCATTGAAAGTTCGTAATTGGAGACCTAGCCGGGGCATTAGAGCCACGAAGTTTCCTTAAGTTACGATACCTGAAACGAATATAAAATAACATTGCCGATGATAGCCAGGCTCGATTGCTATTCGCCACACGCGGCAACTTTGATGCGGCTATTTATTACTTCACCTGCTCGTTTTACGGCAATTTCCCTAACTTACGATAAATGTTACGATTCAATTATTTACGAGCGAGTCGTCGGCTCTAGCGATTGCTAATAACAGGATGATCGGTTATATGTGTACATACTTAATCACAGGATATGTTTAATAACGCTATCGAAGCTTTCAGCTCGTTAAGGAAGCGCTAGCGATGCGATGTAAATGATGCAAGTGTTCGGGGATCAATCATACTGTTGTCTTCAAAGCTCATCCCACTCAACTACATTCTTCCGCTCTTTAAAAGTTCTCTGTCTCGAAGTTAAGTTCGCGGTTGGTTTGGATTGGGTTCGCAAATTTAAATTACAATTGAATTAAAGTTAAGTGCAGACCTAGGTTTGGGTTTAAGTTAGGTTCGGGTTAGGTTCGCAAATTTAAATAAGAATTAGGTTAAAATTAAGCGCAGACCTAGGTCTGAGTTCGAATTATGTTTTGGTTAGGTTTGAGTTAGGTTCGCAAATTTAAAGTACAATTAGGTTAAAGTTAGGCTCAGACCTAGGTCTGGGTTTGTGTCAGGTTCGAGATAAGTTCGCAAATTTGAATTATAATTAGGTTACGGTTAAGTACAGACCTAGGTTTATTCTCGATTCTTATTGCGGCAACGTAAAATTGGAGTTGGAACGACTTAGAGTTACATCTAAACAGATCGTCCCCGTTTCATTATTGCTGCGAATATTCCTCAAAATTTCGAACTTTCTTCGTCTTTCGCGGGTGATCGATTGCCACGAGCCTCGCCTCGCCTTGATTTGTACTCCGATCGTTCGTTCATCCTCGGATTCCGTTTCGTAAAATGGGAGGGAAGGAACGACGGTTTGTTCGCGATAGGAATGCACGTCGTGGCGAATGCGTGATATACGATGGAAATGCTAGAAAGGGAAGAGAGCCGGCCGGGGCAAGGTCGTCCCATGAGCCACTGTCCCGGCGTGTATTGAAATATTTGCCATGGAATTCCCATAAAAGGTAGCTAGGACACGAGCGAATGAATGGACGGGCGACCGGTTTACACTCTCACCCACGGCCTTCGCGCCATCGGGATTCATAATTCTTTCAGGAAACTTTTTATCGATATTTTCCACCTGCATGCACCCTGAGACGCACGGGCTATTCTTAGGCGTATCCCAAAGGGAGGTGAAATCTTTTACCAACACATTCTACCGTGAAACGATTCTCGTTTTTGCTTATCTCGTTTGTAAATGCGCTAATTGGATGAAAACGTCGAAGGAAATTCAATTATGTTTCCGTGAGATAGGCACTGATCAACTGCTACAAAAAAATGTCCAGTTCTACTTTGACAGCATTATTATGGGAGAATTAATAGTATCGTCATTAGCATTCGAAAAGGGAAAATCGGGCTCGCTTTTTCTATATAGTAAACGTGGCTATCGGTTGGAATAAATTTCAATAATCAGACCGCGAACAAATTATCATCGGCATAATCGCGATGAGATCACGACCACAGCGTTCCTGAAGGACTATCAACGAAGCATATAATTGTGCCAGATTCGATCCAACGCTGACACGCTGGAATCGGTATCTCTAAGTGCTTGCACAGGATTCCAGGCGAGGCTCGGGAAAGTAAATGTCGCGTTCTGCACATCGGCACGACAGTTCGTTTTTCCAAGAATTTTCTAAATTGACAAAAAAAACGACAACAAGCGATCGAGTTGAACCGATTTCTTTCGAACGTGTGTACGATCGCTGATAAATTTTTGCAAAACGTTCCGCTGCAGCTAGGAACCGCAACCGCCAGCCGTTTATCCAATCCTGCCAACTGAGACAAAACCATGTTGCAGGGCTTTTATCGAATCCTGCGGTCACGCGCAATGATTGCAGTTTTAATCAACGTTCGATCGTTCGTGCCGCGCACGTTTTGTTATCTGTCATTGAAGCCCTGCGATCCAACCGCGCGCGAGTTTTGACTGCAATAATCGCATTGATTGTTTACAAACCATCCGGCGGATAAATTAATTCAATTTGTAATCGAAAGGTTGGCAAATTGCGTAGCGGGTAGGCAGGGAAAAAATGGCGCGAGCCCGATAGGTTGACGAGAGCAGGTCGCTCGGTTCTGGGAAATGGATGATAATGTAATCAACTGGTATGCGTTCAACCGGGGTACACGAAGTAGAGCGATTCGCCTGTCCCTTTTAGCGAGAATGAAGAACTGGTTACGCCGTGGAAAGCGATACAAAAACGTAAACAAGTTCGTTGACGTGAAAGTTATGAAATATCTCGTTGATTAAGTTTCAAATCCCTTCTTTTTCTCGAAATCGTTTCACTTATTTTGTTGTATTATTTTGTATGCAAACCAAACGACATTGGACCAGGATCGTCTGTTGGGAGACGATAAAATCGTTCGGCTGAACGTACATTTCTACGTGAAACGAATTTTTCTCATTAAGAAACATAGAGATGAAAATAGTTGCTGGTATTGTTATTACATGCTGTTTAATGGTGTTTAGCAATGTTTAATATTATTTTAATACCAAATTTACCGATACCAAAAAATACTTTCTCTACTCATAAACAGAACAGAATGAGATTTAGTAAAAAAAAAACAGCTTGGTAGGGAACCTGTTAAGTTCGGTTAAGATTCCCTCGTTGTCGCAGGAATGCGCATCGCGTGTTTCAGCGTGTTCGAATTTGACGTGGACGATTACGAGCGAATTCGCTACAACTCTCCAAGAAAGGCACGTATTTACCTTCGCATAAGAATCGAATCGATGGCCTTAATGGGGTAATCTTTCGGGACTTCGTACAATCTTGGCTGGAACCGGCCAGAGATACTGTTCCGTATGCCTACTACAGCCGGCGAGGAATATTCCCTTATACCTACAACCGTCGAGTAATTCTCTCATCACGCGAGCTTGCGATGTAATTTCACCGAATGATTTATGACGGCAATAATGACCGAACGAAGGTCACGATCCCCGACGAGATCATCTGGAATCGATCGGAGATCGAGGTATTGCCGAGCGGGACGTTACACTGTTGCACACAAACGAGAAAACTCCGCTTATTACCGCTTTTCTGCGGTTAATTCGTTCCCGATAAGATCGGCTTCGAAGAAATCGTATAAATTGGCTCGGGCTTCCTGCATAAAAAAAAAAGAATGTTAAAATATACCGGCGGAAACGCGCAATCTCGGATCTACTTCTCATCGGCTAATTAAAGCCGAGGTATTAAATGTTCGATCTACACGAACATTGTTCCTACCAATGCTTGCAAACATGTTCGCTCGAGTGTATGCGTGTTCGTATGAAGATCGATCGAGTCGTTCGAGCAACGGGAAAAGACTCGCTCCCGAGTCTCAGACGAATCTGGATCCAGCCTCATCTTCAGTCTCGCCGGGTATATTCTCTGCCCGTTGCCCGGTTAGGCTAGTTTTTACGATCGAGCATGACTCATTGTGCGCCAAAGAGATGAACCTGTTAGCGCCACCCTCTGCGTCGAACCGGTGTATCTCGCCACCATCTTGGGTCGATTCCCTCGTCTGGTTCTCGTCCGGGAGAGGAGAGAAATAAAAAGGCGGAGAGCGCGCGAGTACGAACGAAATATGATCGTTCTTTAACATTCCCCCAACCGTTATAACCGCGTGTACTCACGGATGCGAGCCAAAAAGCGATGCCGCTGCCCCTGCGTACCACGGCGCAACGATCCCCGATGATCGATCAGAACGATCAATTTCGAACGGGACCGGAGCTCGAACAATTTAATCGTGCCCATTAAGACAGGTGGCCCTGCGACGAATTAATAAAGGGCTGCTGCGACGGCTCGACGTGCGCGTATCCATCTGCATACCCCCGGCGACGACGGAGGGAGCGCGATAAAAATTCTCGCAATGCAATCAGTCGGCTCGCTTAGGACCGCAAAATTGCGGGCGACGAGGGTAAAATGCCGCGCCGCGGGAATGGGTATGACCCTCTCCGGACACTCTGGTGCACACGGACGCGAGGGGGTCGCACGCACACATCGACAGCCGGCCAGTTAATGGAAGCTTAGAGGTTGATAGCCTTGAGTATGTACCGCGCGGCTGGCCGTGCCATGGCCGACCGATTCTTCGACTCTCTGTCTCGGTTGGACTCGTTCGACTCGACTGCTCTTTACCTCTGGAGATCCAGCCGCTCGTCCATCCCTTTCCATTCCTTTGGTGTCGCTCCTTCTCAGGGGCCATCTCGTTGGTGCTTCCACGCTCCTCTGGATGGTGCTGCCACAGGGACGTCTGGCAAACAGGCGTTCGGCGTAAACAGCGGGAAGGTTTGTGCTTGCCAAATTGTTTGGGTACAGCTAGGAGACCGCTTCTACGAGGACGCGGGTCTGGTTGAGAATTTTGGAGGATCCTACGGTCCATGTTCTAACGAACACTCTATTTCCTGTACTAGCTCTGTGCCGAGGTGTTGCATATGTTATCGACCACAAGAACGTATCTTAATTTCTAAGATGACGTATTGTCCTGGCACCTTATCTTGGTGTCCCTTTCTTGAAGATCACCTTGACTTTTGCCGCGCACCCATAAACCAGAGCCGGTTTTCATAATACATATAAATAATTATCAATCCCTAACAGCGTACCCATTGCGATTCTTACGATTACTTCAGTAAATTGGAAGTTTACATTCAAGAAGCGAACAACTCCGTTCTTACCCTACTTTTCAGTCTGAACTCTTTGTCTAAACTTCATTTCCGTTCGATCGAACGAAATTACTGATCTCTTTAATCTCAGAAGCTTGTTCTACAACTACCTGGAGGACCTCGCGTCTTTCGTCCGAGCGGAAATAATGAAAATTCGCTTTAAGAAACGGTTACGTGCCTGGAAAGTGTTAGGGAAAACTTGGCCGCGACCAGGCAAGCAAGGTTGTCCCCGACACAAATTCAAGCCGACGAGAGGAGGAC
Organism: Tetrapedia diversipes; assembly: GCA_033822845.1. NCBI lineage: Eukaryota > Metazoa > Arthropoda > Insecta > Hymenoptera > Apidae > Tetrapedia > Tetrapedia diversipes. Next base: position 164,644 of record JAOPTO010002404.1, on the reverse strand, counting down.
AGTCGAGTAACCGGAAGAGGAGGGAGCGAGAGAAATATATTGCGGGTCTTTGATCCGTGCACCCTTGCCTGCAAGTTCCTGGTACATGGCCGGTCCGTTACTCTAGTCACTACCAACTACTGGAGTAAATAGCGCTGCGGTCACGTGTTTGTTCGGATCCGGACGCAATTTACCATCGTTGGCGGTGTCTATAACCGGCGGCCGCGGTAGGTGTTGCGACGGCCAGCGTAAAGGGCGGCCGTGAAAGAGACATTTGGAAACTCGGGATCATGTCCGGGAACCTATCCCACCGCGCTAATGGAAACAAGCATTCAGCGAGACACGAGGTACCGAGTAACTAGTTATTTCGTTCGCTCGTAATTGGTTCGTGGATTCTGAGCAGACATGACGGAACAGAAACCCAGGGACCATTAAAAAAGCATTTGCACGCTGCTGTGTATGTTAGAAGCTTGCGTGTTCAATTTCCTATCGTTCGACGTTGCTTTTACGCGATTGGAAATATGCATTTGGTTTTGGGAGAATGAAACGACGAAATGTGCGTAAATACTTTTTGTAGCCAAAACTGATTTCATGATAATGGAAAAATACACTTGTGCTTAGTATTTTATTTCGATTAACCCCTTGACGTTATTCGTTTCATGTGCCATTGTAGATTTCGACGTCTCCGAGACGTCTAGAGCTGTCTACATATTTCAAAATGTTTTAAATGTTTCATACCTTACAAAACTATTAATTTATTATTTTATAATGTTACTTAATGTATCAACCTGATTAAATGTTATATAGCAATGCAAATTTCAAAATAAAACGTTCTGTTTCTAAATTTGCATATAACTGTTCAGTCGAACCAAATTAAGTAGTAATTTTTGGACGCATCAGATTCTGTTTTATTTGTATGCCAAGGGGTTAAGTTTCCCATACGTTAGTAAGTTAAGATCGATGCGCATACGAAGTGAAAGTACTTGAGTTCACGACAGCAAACAGAAAATGTCGATACAAATACCAGAACCATGTGACAAAGAACGGTCGTTAGGTAAGTATTTGGTATTCTGGGTACCGCAGGAACCGTGTTCCTTCTTGAGAGCCGTTAATACTGAAATCCCCCGAACGTTCGTTCGAGCACACTCAAGGATCTCGATTCTGCTCGAGGTGCTCGAGAGCTTTCCGAAAATCGTCTTCGAATCTCTTGGGGACGAAATCAAATAATTACTCGATTACTTGACGCTCGTCATGTAAAATATAAATATGCTCGCGAAAACGTAAAGTTTGTATTGCGAAGAAAAACAATGTTGCTAGCACATAATCCTTTTACAATTTATCAGTGGTATTATTAATTTTTTTTTATCCCGTTGATTATGATGATTATCGCTGCAACATTTTGGAATTATAGCCCGCAAAGATTCATTATAACCATCAGGATGCAAGTTTTGTATAAATATTGCAAAGTATCGTAATCGTTACTATTTTCATAAATTTCTGTACCACGTTGTTTATAGGGACCGGTGCCTATAATGATAATAATTTAAGAATGTTAATATAATAGGCGATAATCAAGGGCTGTTTAAACTTTACATCTCGAACGGCGCATGCATACGTGTATCGGTCGACGAATCGCGTGACTATTGTTAATACGATAAGTTGGTTGCGAGGCAGTTCTAACGAGCCAGTAAATAAGAGAAAACCGAGGAAACACGGGACAGTAATAAAAAGAAAATCGAGGTTATAAGTAATGGTTACGAGTAGGAGAAAAAGAGAAAGAAAGAAAGAAAGAGAGGGATAGAGTGGGGGGGAGGGGAAGAGAGGCAGACCTTGGTTAATTCTGGAGATCCTTTCGCTTACAAATTGGCTGTCCAAAAAACAAGCGAGGAGTTTAAAACCGATCCTAGAGGTTTGCTGGCTCGGAGATGCCCGAGGGTAAGAGGACACTCGAAGAACTTTCTTAGTCATGCAAAAAATACATCGCGAAAATTCTGTTGGCAATTTTAGAAACACGGAGTTCACCTAAAAACGCTCCAACCACTAGGTGGGTCGAAACGGACCCCCCCGGTCTATCGATCGAGCATCGAAACAAAAATCGTTTGTTACGTCATTCACGATTTACATCAGCTTGACATATTTTATCGCGCTATCGTTTCGATACCCGCGAAGCACATTATGCAAATGTTTCTTGTTTTCGGATTTTTCTTCGATCGAACACGACCGAACCTACGTACGTAAAAGTTGCCGAGCAAATCGCAGAATAAAACGCGAACAGAATTTATTTCCGATGAATAAACGTTCGAACGATCGTTTAAGATCTAAATTGGTCTGTTTGCAACGACAAAGACACTTTTATGATACCACGGGCGCAGATGTCGTTGATAGTCACCGACCGATTTCTCGAAACGGCAAGATATTGTAATCGTAAGTATACTGATAGGCAGCTGTTATGATATAAAGGAGTGTCTTTTGACGGGCCGTGCTGATAGCCAAGGGATTCTCGAAACTTATAATACCGCTATAAATAACGCATGTATTACGACATTGCGGTGTTCCGAAAAAAAAAAGGGGAAAAAAAATGAACGTGGACACAACAGGATATAAACCGTACTAAATTTTATCCGTGACGAAATAATCCCATAACAGTTTCACGTACTAACCCGTTTTTTATTTCAAACCGTACGCAACGGAACAAACCGAATAAAATTTATATTTTCATCCGCTTCTTTATGAACAATCATCCCTCTTTCGGATATACCGAGAGCGTACAGAAAGTGATTTTAAATAGCGCGATAAAATTTTCAACGAATCTGGAACGGGTTCAAGCGAAACGGCTATGAAATTCACCGCGAAAACCGATTACACGATACAATACCGAACGTTACCGAGCACGATCGGGCCGGGCGTGCTCCGACACGCTCCGACAGTGGGGCAAAAGTAAACGATCGAAAACACAGGCTCGAACGCGTCCCTAACTGGAATTCTCGCCGCCCACCCGCTCGCCCCGGCAGTCATGAATCATGTTATATAGAGCGACTTAAATTCTCCATATCCACACAGAGGCCGTCCATTCATCAAAGCCCGAATATCGCTCGGCGATCGGAGTCCGTGAGGTCCGTCGCGCGCGCGCCACCAGAGAGAGCATCGTTCCCGAAGTTGCGTGCACTGTGTGTGCAGCGGTGCATAACGTAGCCGCGGCTTCTCCCGCGGCAGCGGGAGGGGGAAGGGAGGAGAAACGAAAGAGCGCACACAGTACAAACACGGTGGATATTCGTGCCGGACTAGAGGGACTCGGCTGGAAAAGGGACCGACCGTGTTGGCTGGCCTGTGTGTAAGAGATCGTTCGTGGAGAGAGAAGGGATCGTCGTCGTCGTCGTCGGCCGTGGAACCGTGGAACAGGGAAGGAAGGGATTGCGCGTGAAGGGGAACCGTGGGTCCGTATAAGAGGGGAGGAGGACACCGGGTAGACAGAGATGCACCGAACGAGATAGAGAACGAGTGAGAAAGAGAGATGTGTATCGGGAAGGGGCGAGAGAGAAAGACAGAAAGACGGAGAAAGATGGCGTGCGCGCGAGAGAGACAGCAGAGAGGCCTGCTAGGCTCGCCTTCGTTGGCTGCCGCGCGGCGCGCTAGTTTCGGCTTGCCGCTCCGACGTGACGGACGCTCTTTTCTAGGGGTCGCCGGTTTCCACGTGGAGGCGGCCTTTTCTTCGGTGTGTCGTGGTTCTCTTTGTTTTGATCGCGTGTGATATCGGGTGCACGGGCTTTGACGAGCACAGTGAGAATTCGGTGTGACAGTGAAAGAAAAGAATCGTACCGCGTGTACATGCACTCGGGTGAGTTCAGTGTGAGCACGTTACGCGGTGACGCGAAGGAACGCGCGGTTGTGAGACTCGGACGGTGTTTATTCAAGTTGGAGCAGCCACCGACTATCTCGATTTGGATTACCTGAATCTGAAGCAGCGTACGTCGTTGACGGGGACGGGAGCTGGTGTGAGGTTCGACGAAAGAAAAGGTGCGTCCTGCATTCACACAAGTGTTTTAAAACGAGCTCGTACGGTGGGCACAGTCTAGGAGGGTACATACGCTTACATGTCATTTACGTTTGTCCGTTGCGCGGTGATTTAGAAAGATTGTCCAATTGAAAGTGCTCCTAGCCTGTGATCGGCATCGAGCTTCGTTGTACGATGTTTTAATTGTCGTCGATTCGTATCGGTATTTTGCTTCGAACGTTCCTCGGCTTTTGTCTTATCGACCGACTGTTCGATCGCAACAAAATGGCGTCGTCGATCCACCGTTCTGTGGCTTTATGGCGCGTGAAAGAAAATCACCGATTTCGAATCGTTCGAGGTAAAAACCTGTACTTTTCTCGACCGTTAACAGGTTTCTTATCTTTCGTACCCTTAAACCTCTTATCGAAAACCAGAAACTACGAGTTTCTACCAGTTTCGATAATAGAATCGCGAGAAAACAATTTTCGTCGTGCCACTAGCGAATCGGAGTGACCATTCAAAAACGTCGTGACATGTATATCTATATCATCGACGAAACAGTGTGTGTCATTCAAAAGCAAACGGTTCTCGGAATCCGAGGTTCTCGACATTGGGCTCGGGTTTCAAGTATAAACACAGATGTGCGTGCACGCGTGTGCTCGCCGCGGCGACGAATTGTTTTTATCGCAGCATTGAGCCGCGCATTCCTACACATAACAAACACAGCTCCATTCTGCGGTGCAGATGTCGTGTCCGGGGATTCTGGGAATTTCAGATTTAAAAGGACACCTGCGTGGTTTGTTTGAGTCCGACCGAACCTTACGCGACGCGATGTTTTCATTGAGGGTATCGGGAACGTGCTCGTCTCGCGAGCAGTGTCAACAAACTCTCCGAATCGTTTCGTGTTCGTTCGCTGCGTTGTGCACGTCAAGTAACTCGTAAAAATAAGGAAAACAAAAACCATTGCGGACAGGGATGGATGCCAAGGAAGGGAAACTGGGCGTAAGTTAAGATTTTTAATCGAACCGTCTCCCATATTCCAATAGAAAAATGATAGAACGACGATGATAAAAAATGTAACGTAGACCGTGCCGAAAGAATTTTAAACGAGTATATTCGCAGGAGGTCCCGTGGATTAGAGTGTTATTTCAAGGTGCTTGTTGCTTTATCATCAGGTGTGTTATTTTTCAATCGCGAGGGCGAGAAAGAGATCGGAATAGAGAAGCGCTACGGGAGAGAATGATAGATGCGTTATTTATTCGCGTTAAATTAACGACCACTAGACACTTACAGTGGCGGGGGGGGGGGGGGGGGGTAACAGATGCGTCCGTGTACCTTTCCGTGGACGCTGAAAACCTTCGAGCCACTCTATTAATGTCGGAACGAGTTTCTTAGTTTCGAGAACAGGTTCTCGAAAAATTTTTCGTTTTCGTTTTTATTTTTTCTCACCGCCTGGACGAAGAAGAAGCATTGGAATTTGTCAGGCGATGGGCAAACTTTTCTTTCGTCCAGAACCACTACCGCTTAAAGCGGATAGACCCGTCGATGGCCGTTGAAAGAACGTTGTACATTTCATTACCCTTTAAACGCCACGTATCGCGCTCGCCGTTCAAAAGTCGCGCGACTCGATCATTATTTTAGGCAGATCGTATCCGCTTTGGGCATTTGGACGAATTCCCATCGCGTTTCAATGTTTCGCGTTCGTTGTGCCAACTTGTGAGCTACGATTCAATGAAATGCATTTCGTTTAAAAAATCTGTTATCAATTTTATAACTACAAACAATTGAGGTATACTTATTTGCGACGAAGGAATCGAATTGAAAATTAGGTTGAAAAAATACCTAATATGAGGGAAACGAACCGTAATAATTACACGATAAAAGTTATAGTAAATTTCCAAAGGTATAATTATTGTAACTAATCTATGGATCGAAGTCTAAGGTAATTTAATGACAAAAAAAAAATAGGTATTGTAATAGTTTGTCAGATTTCCATGAAAGATTACGAATTGATCATTTTGAACCGTCTTGATAGTTATAATGTTAAATTCGATAGTGCTAAATTGTTTTTGGGCTGATATTTTTCTTTTTTCCATACTTTACGATGTCTGTGCGATGTTGCAAGTGTAATAAAATTTTGCCAGCCGTAAAATTTTATCGTTATGATCTAACAATTATTACGTAGCCAGTGAAAGTAAAGAATCGGTGATAATTACCGTTGTGCCATTTAACAATTTAAGAGAACACGTAAAAGGTGAACAATGAAAGATACAGCGTGCCTTTAACGTATCATTGCTTTCATAAATTCGCTGACTTGTTTAATACGATGGTGGTTCGATCGGCACCTGAAACACCTTTTATTATTACACAATTGTCTAATTACTTCTAAGTAACACGTCCAAGCAAAGAACATAATTCTGCTTGTACAACCAATTCCCGATAAGCCGGACAAGTTCGTATATTTTAACGGAATAACATTGAGCCGCAGCCGCAATTTATCTGTCGTGCCTGAAATTTATGTATCGCTATTCTTTTCAAGCCGAATAGGTTAACTCGTGCACACGCCACTTTGTAGGCCCCTAAAAGCAAAAAATAATTGTAATCAAGAATTTTCCTTTCGTTTCAAGGAGATAATAGCTTGGACCGAAAAAATTTCGAAAACAGAATTCCTAACAGTATTATTCTCGTAGAATTCTTTTCGCTTCAACGGAATGAAGTATTGCTAAGAAAAGTTCACGCGTAAAATTAAAAAGAGAAGAATTTAAGCGTAAAAGTAGAAAGGGAAGAATTCTTTCGCAGTTGCTCTCTATTGTTGGAGCAAAAGACCATAATCGCGACATCTGTACTTTTAAAAATATATAGTAGCGGATAAAAGCTTAAGACGACAGGACAATGTAAGACATAAATTTAAGGTTCGCAAATATTGTTTGTCTATTCATTTTTATCGTCGTTATCATAGAATACAAATTTTATTTGTACTGTTATTTCTCATTAATTAATTAATTTATTTTCTTTCTCCTTTTGATCTTAAACTTTCGTCCGCTATTGTACTATTTACATACGTAACGTAAATAGGTGTACTTGCAAATGTGTGCGTGCAGAGTTTACCTTATCGAGAGCAATTGTCCGTAGGTCACATCAGTATCGTAAATTCTGTCTCAAACTCTATAAGTGTAAATTTAAAATAAAATTTTATATGTACCGTAAATCATTGGTACATCATCGTGCAACAGCCAACACCTATCTTTCGATTCGATTTTTCGTTCCCTAATATCACCGGATCGATTCTGTTGCGTGCAACCGAGGACCACCCAAATTCGTCCACCGATAAGATTTAATGTGAAAAAAGCGTGCGACCGTGGGCCCCCACGGCTATTTCCTGGCGCGTTTCGTCGAACTATTAGTAGGCGGCCTAGGCCACGATACGCTGTGGTAAAGGCTCTGTACGTAATTTCCACGGGTGCTTTGACCCCTTGTCTTAGTCCGCATGTTAACGAGGCTTCGTTAATTACACCTCGTGAGATTACGACAGGGACAGGTGGCCGACGATTATCCATTATCCGTTCTAGAAACGTTGCTCGAACGGATACAACCAGGCATCCCAGATAACTGCTGATTAATACACTCCATTCGTGACGACGGAATCGATGTCCAATTGACCCGGTCTTGGTCGGTTTGCCTGTCGAACCCGCGGACCCGATTGAAAAAGGTGCTAAACAGGTTCCTTTGGAATCCGTCGTAGCGGAGCCTCGTACAACTCGGTGCTCGTATATAACGCGTATCCGTGTAACGCGACGAAAAAGTTCTGCCAGTGTCTTGCAATTGAGAGCACTGTTTCCAATGTGTGTTTGCAGTTGTGAAAAATTCGTGATTTTTTTTTTATAGATTATTATTATTATTTATTAATTGTACGGGTATAAACCCATTAGTGCGTACATAATAGAATAAAAAGTAATTATAATAGTTTTACTCAAACGAGAGAAGATTGAGTACAATAAAAAAATCGATTAAACTTGATTCGAGATGGGACGCTTAAATGTATACAAACTACGACAGAATAGCTCAATAGAATTTACATTTAATAACATTCATACTTCATCTAACATTTAAAAACGCTGATCGCTAATAATTAAAACTAAATTACACGTTAAAAAGTTTTGCAACATTAAGTTTAAAAGAGACTGTCGAGGGGGCAAACAAGTAAATATATGTAAAATAGTGAAATTTTTCAGTGCTGAATTTTCAGTAAATTTCCCACAAATTTTCTTCTTCCCGAGTTTATTGGGTATAATACTTCAGAGGACCTGTTGTTACGCTGAAATTTACCTTTTGTCACTCGACAGTTTAGTTTCATTTGTGTCTGTACAGCCAGACTGGCAGGTATTTGTATAGAAACTTCTGGGACACCCTGTATGCGTGGCAGGGCGAGAGGGCATCGTAAACTCGAGTAGGACAATAAATGCGTCGGCAAAAGATCGGTCCTCTACCTATAAAGGCGACAAACGATGGGCTCGCCTCTAATACACGGGAGCAGCTGGTACGCGGTTCTTAATTCAGCCTCTCGTTTTCTCTGTTCAGAACGTTGTCGATCGGACAGCGACAAAGGCTAATTTTACGAAGGAAAGAATCTCGAGTGGTAAACGTTCTCAGCTCGAGCCTGCTCGATGGTCGCCGACTCTCTGTTCTCGTTTCCGTCTTAATCGGTCGCCGATGCCGATTTTTATCGGGGGCAATACATTCTTTCGCGACGCCTACAGAAACTATCGATTGCCGTGGGGTTGTTATCGTCGCCCCTGTTTTTGCATCGCCCTCGTTTCCCTCGTCGGTGGTTACTTCTCCCCTTTTGCCTCGCGCATCTCTACTCGATCGGCACGCTTTAGCATCGATACGTATCCCCTCTCGATGGATACTCCAGTTAAATCGTGTGTTTTCTACTCGAATTTGCCACGATAACTTTATGATATTGAATCGTAGTGAACTAATATTGCGATTCATAAAACAAGTTTTGAGACTTAGGCAGAGTATCAAGTGCTGAGGAGCAGACTTGATTAACGCGTTAAGTGTCTGGCAGTACAAGATCTCGGTATCGTTTAGTGAGAAAGGAAGGCAATGCGCATAAAATTAGGAGACACTGTATTGAATGTTACAAAAGTAATTCTCAAATGTTAGGCCCAAAAATGGCAAAAAAATTTAACACAGAAAGGTAGTAAAATTTGTAACAAATGTAAAAAAATCCACACCTTCGTTTATATTTGAACATCACATCTTTATTCGACTCCCTTTAAAAAGAAAAAAGAATCGCTAGTTTTTTACGTTTCTTATCACAGATAGTGATGTTTGAAAGAAACGTCCATTTGTTCATCGCGGTTCCTAATTTTGTCAAGCTACGCGAGGGTTAATCGCTCGTCGCGGTCGGCATTTAATCGCTAAACCGTCTCGTTGTCGCTTTTAAACGCTTGTAAGAGGCCGGTGCAATCTGAAGTGAACTCGCCTCCGACTCGTATCGTAACCAGAGCATGAAAAAGGCGAGGACCAAGCAACGGCACGCGCGTCGGCGAAACGAAAAGGAGGAGAAGAGAAATTTTTAAAGTACACGCTCGAAGCGCGAATAAATGTCCGGCAATCTGACCTGGCCTACGGCTCCATGAATTGTTCGACGTTTACTTAACGTCCCTCCTAACGAAGTTTTCGGCTCGATTAGGAACCCGGTTGGCGATCGATATTTTACACGCTTTTACGGTTCAACGACTGCTGTCTTGCAACCTTCCGTTTAATATTCCAACGAAGCCCTCTCCCTTTCTTTTCGCGTTTTACACGATCGAGCACGGGTCCCGCTTTTTCTGCGCTGCTTTGCCGTTACGTTTCGCACATTTTTAATTGTTTAGCATCGCGCGATCGTCGTTCGTTCCTTTCTTCTGGGCCACAGAGACGGGATACGGAAGTATTTTAGTATCTCGCCAAGCTTATGTAAAAGCGTCAAGCTTATGTCATTAATTTCTTCAGCAGTTTCTTTTTCCTCTTTCAACTCTCCGCTCTATCTGCTGCACGTAACTCGTAATTTTAATGCCTTTTCACTTCTCCCTTTCACCTCGTTTCATTTCGTTCTCCGTCCTTTATCCGTGTAATTATGCCTATTTGAACACGTTTCGCTATTTATTTATCCTTTACTTCCAATCACGTGAAATTCATCTTAAACGCCTTCGAACGTTTTAAATGTTTACCCAAAATCTAATCGACGAGTTTTAATGAATTTTCACGAAACACTTCTCGACCGCAGAAATGGAAAGCAAATATAAATTTTTTGCACCCTTTAAACCTTCCAACGCGTGTGTACATTGCTTCGAGCATCATCCCATGTTTTTGCACGTTTCGCACTTCTAAATTCCCCGTGAACGCATAAAAATTCCAGCTATCAGCCTCGAAGAGATACATGTATATCTAGCCGAGCAACGTGCACGTTGCTTGACCTTTCTCGAAAATGATGAAGAGCCGAAAGGTTCCCGAGTTAACGTTCAAGCTCGATACCCGGTGTCCGTTTTTACGCGGGAACGAATAATAAATACACGAGCGTCGTGCCGGCCGCTCGTAATCGAGGAAACTGCCGGAAATGAAATATTGCTCGGCGTATTACCGGCTTTAATGGTGCAGCGGAAAACGTGGAAATTCATGGTGTGTGCGGTATGACGATTATATGCATGGTTTCGCCGGGGAGAAAGTCGCCATTTTGCCCCGTTCTCGTTAACCTTCATAAAGCGTCTCGCGTTAGCGGCGAGGATCTTTCTTGCCGCAATAAACCCGTGCGCTTCGGCGCTCGTTTCCTACCCTTTATTTATCCTGTTTTTCGATTTTTTACAACGAAATCAGCCGGCAACATTTGCCTCCTTCCTCCTGTAACGTGTAATTCCTCGAACGAGGAATTTACGAGCTCGCTGTCAGTGTTGGATTACGCAGTGAACGATCACGACATAATCTTATTTACATCTTCCCGAGTTTCTTCTACAGTGTCTTGCTAGCCGTTTCGTTTTCGTTTCTTTTTCTCCCGGTTTTCTATCTAAATTTACTCGCGATCGCGAATACAGGATTTTCGTCGAGCAAACGACGTATCTTTGTGCTAGGCAATTTTTTTGGAGTTTTCACCGTGCCAGGTATCGAATAGGAGACGCAACGAAGTCTGGATTGCTGCGTTCGAAACTGGTAAAAGGAGAAGGTGTTCTCTTCTCGAAAATCGATTCGTAAAAGTCGGACTTAAGTGGGAGATCGACGTGATTGAAATATGAAATCGTTCTGCTTCGCGTCTCTTTCACGGGGAAACTCGCGCAAATTGAAAGGTGCAAGATGGAATGCATTTTGCATCAAACGTTCGCATCTCGCAATCTCTTACGTATTACACGCTTCCGAGATGCTCTGCGAGGCTCTTAAAGGATATTGTAAGGTCGAAGGATAGATACTTCTGTGAGACACGCACGTTATTTTTATCGTTTTTTGTTTTCTTCGTTTCGCATTTGTACGGGGAATAGCACTTACCTTATTCAATTTATGAGACGACATCCAGACCTCTCCTCCACCGTTTTTTGTACACACACCATATGTTAACGATCATCGTTTTATAATTCCTCAAAATGTACACCGCGAGATTTAACTTTAAACGAACGATCGCGCATAAATAACGAAGAAAGAGGTTTCCCGGCGAACGAAATATTATCGACGGTTATTTCATGAAGTCTAATTAACTTTCACATAATTCATGGTGCGTCTCAGGCACGCACCGTGCAATAACATATGATAATTAAATGTAATGCGGTGTGACGTGCACGAAATTAATGACATATAATTAAGCACGAATTGTGTTAATTGATTCGTCGTTTGTGATGTAACGTTAGTTGCTCTCCCGACGCGCGTTAAACAAATTGGGTTTATTTTTACCCGTGATATCATTCAGGTCGTGTCGCTCGGTTTAAATCGGCCATCGAAGCGATCCAAATTTCATCGAACGTTTTCTTTTCCTGGTGCCTACTACGCGTTTAATTCGCTCGAGTTTTAAGAAAGAAAGCACAAGCAGAGGAAAGAAACGAGAATGCCATGATAAACTTCGTTTCTTCCGCAGATATTCGATCTCGTAAACGTCCAAGACGTTTCTCACCCTCGTCCTTCAACCTCGTTTCTTACAATTGAACGTAACAACGACTACAGAGAAATAAAGAGAGAAAGAGAGAGATCATTTACTCTATCAACTAATTTCGCGCCAGTTTGCTCGTAGTTAACCACCACTCGCTCAGTGGCAGTATTTTGTAAAAGTTTAGTTCGGATAAATGTTGAAACGCTTCGAGTAATCTGAGCTGGCCGTGGCTTCGCGATTATTAAGCAAAGTCCACGGGATGCGCGACGAAACGAGCGCAAATGGGAACGCGCCGCGGTCCCCGAGCGGATTAATAACCTGAAAATTACGTGAACCAGTCTCTGTCTCCACCTCTTCTAGCTTCTTCCATTTTTCTATCTCTTCTTGTTCCTCTTTATTTCCCTCCACTTATCTCGTCTCCTTTTTCCTTTTCTCAAGCTTCTTTCTTTTTACAGCCTTACTTGTTCTATTATCCACTTCTTGTTTCTGTTCGTTCTTTTCTTACTTAACATGCTCTCTTCGCCTTTGCATCTTGTATCTTTCACCTTCTTCTCCCTTCTACCCCCTTCTCCTAGCGCCGCTACCCTTTTGTCTCCCCTCGTTCCTTCCCAACGTTTTAGCTTTATTCGCGATTGCACACTTTTACATAAATGTTTTACTATGAAACTTCTCGGCGTTTAAGACGGCTACAATACGCTGCTCAATTAGTTTTTAATGATTGAAAATTGCTTTTGGTTATTATAGAATACTTCTCCTCTCCTATCACTTACCATTTCTTGCTTCTGCTTATTTATTTTCTCTTCTATTTATTTCCCTAGTGGATAAAATTGACCTGTATGTATAGACTTGGGAATTAGAATGCATAGACTTAGGAATTAGAATCGGAAGATTTCAATTAGCGTTGAGCCGAATGTTTATCTTTTAGAGTCTCACTCGATCGAGCGAAAAATGGCGTCAGAACTTAAGTAGTCAGGGTAGAGCAAGAAGCTGTATAGCTTGTGTAGCATAATCGTTGCTATTTTGTGTTCGTTTGTGTCGTTTTATTTGATACACGTGTATCTTTTAAACTCTATTCATTATCCTTTTCCTATAACCTTCCCTGTAGTATGTACACGATCTTTTTTGTTCCCCTACCTTTCTTTCTCGCGTGTATACAATTTGCTCACTCGTGCCTTTAAAGCGACACAAATTGCGCGGAAAACGATCGCCGACCACCATGTTGCACGGCGAACATCGAGTGTGTCCCCGTAACGGCCGTTAACCGTATAAAAGGAGCGACGGGAGCAAGTGCTTTACGATTCATTCCCGTCGTTTGATCCGTCGCAGACGGATTTACCGTCCACGCGAGCCCTCGCCGAAGTCGGGGCACACAGCCAGCCAAGAGCGCGACGAGAGTGTCGTTGACCGACATGCTAAGGAAGCCCACGCGTATTCTGCACGCATAGCTGACCCTATGTAACCCACGTAACCCCGTTCCGAGCAACGAACGAGGAAACGAATGAATGAATCGAGCCGGGCCTGTCAACCGTTACAATTTGACCGGGCAAAAGTGAAGCTTTCGACGTGCCCGTTTATGTATTTAGATAAATGAAAAGTGGGTGGACTCGGTGGAAACCACTGTCTTACAAGTATTTTTGGTTAGACTATTTTTTGTTCTTCTTCTTCTAGTTCTCGTTTCGTTTCACTGGCCTAATTCAATGCAACTTTAAGTCTATCTGTAATTGAAATTAGGACGTATCAGACGGTTTTCGTGTTGGTGAAAAAATTGGAGACTATTTAGATAAATGAAAAGTGGGTGAATGCAGTGGAAACCACTGTTTCGCCAGTATTTTTGGTTAGCCTCTTTCTTGTTCTTCTTCTTCTAGTTCTCGTTTCATTTCACTGGCCTAATTCAATGCAACTTTAAGTCTATCTGTAATTGAAATTAGGACGTATCAAACGGTTTTCGTGTTGGTGAAAACAATTGAAGACTAGTTAAACTCTGGATATTAACGCAAGCTTCGAGTAGACTTTACGTAATCAAGAAATTAGAGTTCGTGATCGAAAAAAATGCTCGATTTATTTTTGATCGAATTTTTCAAGGGGGTTGAAAAATTCTGTTTCGATCACAGATAGGGGTAGATAGATAGTTTGAAGTTCATCGTTGTTTCAAGTTATCCAGAATTCAGTTGCAACAATTTTCCACTCAACTCTTCTCAGAGACTTCGCTTTTATCGATAATGTGTCGAAGCCGTATCCGTTCTCAGCTGACATACGAACAGTTCAACACACTGACGTCTGTAGAGTTCCTCACGACAGGAAATCGTTGCTCCGAATTAGAAACAATAACCGTGTCTCCGAAAATGGAGGAAAGTGGTGGGTGCTCGTCCTTGCGCTTTGTTATGTAGTACCTGCAGCCGTGGAAAGTGCGGCCGGATTATAGAGTGCACAGCTGCAGCCACGGTAATAAGCCTCTCCTCTAATTCGGTACACACCACCGGAGTACGCGCCACGGGGATGTCGCTAATCCTCCCCTTCACCCGATATCCTTTTTATACAGCTAGACGTTCTTACCTAAATGAACCCTCATTTTTTCCTCCCCCGCGTCAGCCTGGCGTCGTTAAAAAAAAAAACTTGTAATTTGAGAAAAAGGATCGATTTTTTACGTAACATGTATAGTGTATTACACGTAGGCGGTGGAGGTAGTTTCCAGCGCGACGGGGGGAAAAAAATTTGTCCCTAGGTAGGTTGAATGGCTCAATTCGGGACTAGCCGGGCTAAGCTGTGAGGCTTAGGAACCTTTCCCCATTTTGTCTCTATTATCCTAGGTCAAATGCGGTAGGAGATGTAGCGAGGGGAGTATGTATTAGCGGGTATAATGGATTCTTGCGAGAATCGGTGGATTGCTGGTAATCTTGATAACGACGGCCTGCCGCGAGGGGATGATTCTATCGGATTATAAATTATTCGTAGTGTTCCCGCAAATGGGATTTTAATTTCGATCAGGAAGCGATACTTTTATGAGATATCACCATTTCAAGGTGAATTTAGACTCTCAGTTTGAGTTGAATTCGTTTACCTACGCGAGTAATGATTTTTCCGTGTCATCCGAGTTCAATTAAGCTCGTTCAAAATCTATCTTTAACACTAGGTTTACGGGACTCGTCAATTTGACGGATTTCAGAATTCATGAGTAAAATTTGCAAGAACTATTACTATTATTCCTAATAATTTTTATTGACTTTTATCATTGAAGCGATACGAGTATACCCTACTAATCTATTTCGATCTCAGCTTTGGAGTTTCAAATTCTGTATGATGTATACCTTTTTTTTTGTATATTAGAAATAAATGCCCCAAAGAAATGTTCGTAAATCTAGTGTCAACGAAACTCTGTGTCAAGTCACAGATATCAAGCACTAGTTGTTCCTGAATAACCTTTGGCAATCCAAGCTGACTTTGCCGTCAGCACTGGTCCAAATTAATCAGTCTGTTCGGCTAGAACACTTGTTCGCTAATCTCGTTAACTGCTTCGTCCGAAAGCGAGCTGCTTTCTCCTGGGCCTTTTTGTTTGCCGATATGGATCGCAACACCCAATCAGCCTGGCCAAGAGTAACGAGCACGGGACCACAGGGGAAATCCGCTTTATCGGTTTCTTCGAAACGCCCGCCTCGTCGTGTCCGCTTTTGTTTGTCGAAGCTGGCTCGCGAATTTTATCGTCGGCCATAAAAGCGCCGGTATAAAAGCAAAGGATACCAGCGTGACGACACCGGGAAACGAAAGGCCCCGACCGCGTTGCCTCGCTTCTGTCGGGCCTGCACGCGTGTGCGTGCGTACACGCGAGGCTGGCCCTGGATACGCGCGGGCCAGGCGCCGGCATTGTTCCCCACTGGTCGAGTTTACGTGTTTCGCGAAGAAGTTTCGCGTTATTTCTGGAATACACGCGATACGACTCGCGTGATCCTCGACTGGCTTGCACGCACGAAGTCGATAGACAGACACCGCGTGTAATACGTTAAATCCGATCTCGAGCCTCGTGCACGGTCAGAAACTTCGTCACGATCTACGGTTAATTATGGATAATTGTGGAATTAATATAGGAAATTCTACTTTATTTTTATTTAGTAGAGTGAGATGACAGGGCTCAGGTGTGAATAAAATAATGTGAAGTGCTTTGAATATTATTAACCCTTAGCACTCCGTTGGCTCTGCTATGGAGACACTCAGTATTTAATACGACTATATTCCAGATACTTTGTCATTAAACTGTATTCTGACCTATTTTTATACTTAAAGACATGGAAGAATGTTATATTGAGAAGGTAAAGCTCAGCGATGGTAAATACGTATTTTCCACGAAGAAATCAAAATTGTCTGAAAAAGAGACTGTTGCATATGAAGAAAAGAAATGTACGGAGCGCTAAGGGTTAATATATTTAAAATAGTTTAATTATAACATCTTAAACGACTTTACAATTCAGCAACTACGACGTTCTTGCTTTCTTCAGAATCACACTATTTCTACCTTCTCAAGTGCTCATCTTTCGCGTCTTAGAAACTCTCGAGTCCAAACATTCTACGTTCACATGGCTATCACTCAACTCAGGCACTCTTCAAATTTTCCCAAACTCGCATTATTCCTACATTAACGAAGCTTTGTCAGGGTCGGTGAAAGTGTTGGCAATTTGGAAACTTTTTCGAGTGAATCGTTGGAGATTTAAGGTTTCGAGGTGTTTGAAAATTTGCATACGTTCCATTCGACTTTGTTTTCAAGTATTTGCGAATAAATTTGAAGAAAAATAAACGGATTGAATAACAACGTGGCGTTAATAGCGAGTTAATCATAGGTTATATTATTCAATGTGAAACTGATTAAAGGAAGCGTTAGAACCGTCCGGGATGATTAACATCGGGGTTGGTTGGAAAGTACCGGTCATCATTTAGAGCGATTTTAAATTCATCGCGTATCGTTCGTCCCGTGTAACGAGTGTCATTAATCTACGTGGTGGTACGGAGCAGGTTTCAAATGTACGCGGAAGAAAATAGCCTTGTATCGAGATACCGCGGAGGTCATACACGGTACAGTCGGCCCCCAGGTGTGTTTTGTAATTCGTCACACCTAAGAAAGCGAACTTCGAATAATTTGCATGCGCGTAACAGTTTTCCCTTTTTCCTTATTCGATACGCGTCTCTCCGGAGCTTCAACGCGTGTATTCAAACATCGCGTTTTGCACCTTTTACGCCTTTTGAACGTGCAATCATCCATCCGATCGACCGTGCGTGCAGTACCTGCGTAACTGTTCGGGTACACTTTATTGCAATTGTTCCGTGAACCTGTATCATCTCGACGTTACATTGTCAATAACGATGCGCTGAAACCCGGGGTCAATATTCTTTGATATCCTACGTTTTGTCTGGCGTTCCTCGCGAACCTCACGGTACACTCCTGCCCCTTGGTTTTCTTTAACTCTTCGGATACCAATCACCAATATTTGTGGTACAATATAATAACGACATTATTTTTTTATTATTATTATTTATTAAACGGACACTAGGCCCTTTTTAAAATGTACAACAAAGTTATGAGTAACAAAATAATCTGAGTCGCACGCTGTTTCGTAGTGATCAGTTAAATGTAAGTTTGTGGTACTGGTAGCCAGTTGGTGAAACAATGATGATGGTAAAGATAGTTGTATAATGAATTATACTATGGTTTTATGATGACAAAGTATAAATATGCTTACGAATTACGGAGGCGAGTAATAAAGATTATTAGTTGTGGATTTGTATGCTGCAGTTTGGAACTATTGGAAAGAACTATCAATTCATTTGCGTTAGTCGCAAAGTGACGATCGCCTTGATACACACACACACACATGTGTCATAAATTCACAATAAGAGGTGACAAAATAGACAACACAGTTCAGTTTCTTATAATATCTTCTACAGTATCAGTCAGAAATGACTCCGGCACGGTTCCGCGAGTTACAGTACTCGGAGGGTTAATTTTCTTCAGATTTTTCAGAGATAATGAGTCTCGGTTTCCACGCTTCATCCCATCGACATCGTCTTTACCTCCCGCCGTGCTCCTTCATTCTCTTCGCCGGCGCGAAGAGCCTCTCTTGTTTCCCCGTTTGATCTCCGGGTTTTCTTATCGAGCATCGCGACGCGACGTCGACGTCTCTACTCGAAACTCCATCAATATCGGCCTAAGACGCTACTGCCCACCCCACTGCGTTCGCCTTGGTCCCATTACCGCGCGTCTCTGCTCCTGAAACAATTTCTTTGATAATCTTTACACGGATCCCCTCGATCCTCTGCAGACGGAGATGCTCCGGTGGCATCGGTAATTGGTTCAAGAGGAAAGGACTGTTCACGAGCGACTCATTGCGCCAATTATTCATGTTCGTGCTGCTGCCGCGTCCAATCGACATGATTAATGATAACGTGCATTCCTGCGCGGGCCTTCAATTTCGCGTCCTTGCGACGAGCTTAAAGTTTCTCTGTGTACAATGTTCTGTAGGGAACAATATTGTTTTGGTTTTTCTTCCTTCTTTTTTTTTGTTAGTGGTATCCACCGATTTTAGGATCAGGAGGATTGTGTTTGATACATGGTACGCGAGGGATATAAGAAAGTTTTGTCGCGGATTGTAAACAGGTCTGGTAGAACACCTCGTTTAAAACTACATTTTCAGAAGTAAAAGTTTTTGTAACACACTCGTGAGCGATCCTACCTTGGCAGATCAAAACGGATAAGGGGACTGGTCGACCCAGTTGGATCATGGCAATGGTATTCGAATGTAAATTGCTCATTTATAAAAATGTATCTGAAATTTTGAGATACCTTTTTCTTATTTAAGAGATTGCGTAATTTATGCGGCGAGAGATGCCTGACAATGATAATACAAATGCGACTTGTTCCGTTTCGAATAGGGTTTCGAGTAGCCTAAAGCCCGATTGTAATCGTATATCAGTGTCACACGCTGCTTTCGAAATCCCGGCCCAATCTTCGATACTACTTAAAACTTCAACTTATCGGTATACATGTTCCCAACTGTTAATTCAATCGATCGGACTATAATCAGATAGCCGTCGCATTCTTTTTCTCTTGGTGCCTAAAAATGGTATCTACCTTAAAGCTACACGATTTCTCATTTAAAGCGTAGGTTACGAAATTGCCGAAGAAAGAATGATTCTTAGAGTGAAAATAAGATATAATTCATTCTCTGATATTTAAATCATCTACAAAATTGGAAGTCACCCTTCTCTAACCCTCCGTCACCGTTATCCTCGGCGAAAGTTGAAATTTCGGTTTACCATGCACAAGGGAAAGCGAACTCCACCGTCGAGCTCTTGAAGGAAGTTGACCTTAAACATAAGTTTATAATCAACCGCGACAACGTATCTTAATTCACAAGGCTACGCATTGTCTCGGTGCTTGAGATAATGCCCCTTCCTTGACGGTTACTTTTAATACCCGAGTTGTTCTGCTAGTATTTTTTTGCGTTTATACTCTTCCCCGTGGGCGAATGTCGAGGATCCGATTTTAAGGGATCGGAAAAATGGGAGGTGGGAGAGGGAAAGTGGACAGCTTGAAGGTGGAGGGAAAAGTTCTGAAAAGGGAATTGACTGGCAGAAGGGTGGTGGTCATTCGGGTGGGTTAGGCTTCGGACTCAAAGGATTTGCGATGGTCAGGCCCAGACCCGGTGGCTATGAGCCAAGGCCGGTTTCTACAATAAATATAAATGATTATCGATCCCTAACAAGTTTGCGGAACGGTACCAAGCTGTTCTTCGACTTTCTTTCCCTGGCATAATCTATAGAGGAAGCTGCATAGTCCGATCGCCATGGTTTCGCTAATATACACAGCCATCGATAGGGATACAGAGCGGCGTGCTCTCGAGGAGTCGTGACAACGGCGGAGCGTGGAATCCGGCTAGCTCTGGCCGTTCGCTTGTTCCGGCTGCAATCTAGCGTCATTACCGACATCACAGAGAGCTCGTTAGTCTCATTTATATTCACGTTGCTCGAGTACAACTTATGCTGCGAAGGAGACGAGGAAGTTGGCCTGGACTGTCCTGCGCTATCGTTGTTGCTGCGTCGAGTGGATTCTCCCGCTCGTGTTGCTCTGGAGCGCAGCTGACAAAGTGCCTTTCCCTGCCCCCCAACCCCCCCGGTTCCGGCCTTCCGTATGTTCTTCACGTTCCGTATAAACTTTCTACCCGGGTGGTAATGCTCCTTTTAACGAAACAACCTCGTTCCCGTGCCCTCGTTGTCGTCGGCATCGTCCCGCGCTCGTCGAGATTGTTTCCCTGGAATGCCTTAATCGTACGAGGGCCGCTTTACTGCGTCGGATGCCATTTCGGCTACGTGGGAATTCGCGAGCAACGGATCCGCTCGTCCGAGCATCCTGTTGTTACCTCTGCTACGAGCTTTGAACGCTTGGCGCGGAAAAATGTTCCGATTTTCACTTGGACCCGTTCAGTTTAGGATGATGGACCGTGTAGTTTGTACGAGTAACTGAATAATTTAGGAAGAAAGTTTCTCCAGGCTAGAAAGATTACAAGTGTTTGTAACGTATGTCTTTAACTGGACGGACTGATCGGAAAGTCAACCGTTTCCTGAAAGTTATTGGAGCGGAAAATCGATCGCTGATCCAGTAATTTTGGTGAAAGCTTGGTGAACAACGCTTGTGCGTTTCTTTAACCCTTTGAGCGCTGAATACTCTTGGCCTAAGTGCTTCGAAGCACGGAGCCAAGCGGAGTCGTTGCAGTAAGCGAAAGATCGAAAAAATTGCCAATCGCATATATGCGTTCATAGTTCCTAAAGCGCTCTCGAAAGTCTCTAGCAATCTTGCAAACTTCGAACCCCATAAAGAATCTAAACCGTAGTATGAGCGCAAGTAAATTATGTTCAAGAAGGATCGACCACCTCTGAGGCAATTGTTAACGACAGCGCCGTAGTTAGCGAAGTAGGTGTGTTTCACCGCGAAAACGGCAAGATAAACGCTATCCGATTTTCCCAGAACCCTCGTTACCGCATGATTTCATGCCGCCGCCCTCCAACCAATTTAATCGTGGCTGGGAATTCAGCGCACGCGCCCCTCGCCCCTCACTCAGCAATGATACAATTAAGCATTACGTATCCTGGATCTCGTTTGTTTCGCCAAGATTTCGCGTTACTTTCGTCAACGCTCTAGCCACGGAGACCCTAACTCGCGCGAGTTTCAGGAGCAGCCCACCACCCCTGAAACGACGAGGGTGGCTCGTGCGTTCCTTTATTGTCCCCGAATGTGCCGGACCTCGTGGAGCCGGTGTTTATCACCGTGTGCACCCTCGTCGAAACGACGTATCTTGTTAAGGGAGTCGGACCCCCCTCAGGGGACGATGATGATTCACTCGTGCACGTCGCCCACCCCTTGGAAAGGGGGCGGGAAGGCTGCCTGCTCGGGAGAATGCAACGTTTGGAGGCTTACCCTTCGATACGGAACGAAAGGAAATTGCTATTGCCGCGAAACCTCCCCTCGAAGCACCCTTCCTCGCTCGGAAGCCTGATCTTCTCTTGACCCTCCGCGCTTTTTGTTTCGTTTACGCTGCGCGCTCCCTTTCGTTCGCGAGGGATCGTGCAGATATTGCGTCGCACGGGGAATCGCTGGGTGGTCGATTCGTCGGGCTGCATTCGAATTCGACTGTTCCGTTGGGGTTAGGTCGATCGTACGTTCGATCCGTCGTGATCGCAAATTGTTCTGCTTCTTGTTGTTGAGAGGAAGAAAACTTGGGGGTGTAATGGTTAGTTTGTATTATTATTTCGAATCTGACATTTGTGATAACGTTGTCATCTATCCACGTTTAACGTAATTAGAATGATTATGGTGGGGGAAACAAGGGCCATCGTTTAGGCGATTTTTGCGTGACGAATACTCACTGTGTTTGTAAACGTGCAAGTGACAAAAATATGTTACATATTGCATAAATAAAGATCGTTTTATTACCACCCCATTCCCACTGAATATTTAACACGAACAGTTTTTGTGCGAGGCAATTCGTTAAGTAACTACATCGAGTAAATAATGATTCCACTTTCGGAGATTGTACAAGGGTAATAAAACAAAGCTCGATCGAATTGCTAAATCGGTACTCGAGCTCGTGCACGTTCACCGTTACGACTGCCCTTTCGATGAAACTGTAATATTTAGACACCCAGCGGATCCTTTCTTCGTAAGACTGACACTTTTAAAAATAACCATAGCGTACCGCCTCTCGAATCAAAAACTACCTGAAACTTTAAAAGCAACTCCGACAGAAAATAACGCCAGACGCGGTGTTCCTACTTTCGCGAATCGTGATCAAAAGACGAGAGACCAGTGGAAAAGGGTTTTCGAACCGGATTCCAAAGTCGCCCGTTGCGTCGATTGAATTTTCCTTGCAACCAACGTCGACCACGGGGTTCCTTTTCCGCGGAGAATTCGAAAACCGAGCGTTGCTTGCAGAAGCGGTAGCAGCGAATTCATGGCTGCGGTAATAAGGAGAACAACAGACGAAGGGGTTAGGGTAGCGTGAGATGCAGCGTATGCTGCAGCAATGTGACTCTCGTGAATGGTGTATGGTTTCCGCTTTATATACTTTGCGGTTGCTGAACCGCTTGTGGTACTTGCAGCCTCTCCTTCTCTCTCTTCTTCTCTCTCTCTCTCTCTTCTCTCTGCTACTCAGCCACCGTGCACGCATTACATCGCGTTACGCTATACCGCGTTGTCCGGCTTTGTTCGCCGTCGCGACAAAAGCGTTTTGTTCGATCCTCCCGTAACCTCGCCCCATCCCGGTCTGCGTCGACTTTATTATAATGTGCCGCACGCATTCCTTTCCCCGGTTTTCGCTGCTTTCGGGAGACGACAGATGCGTCTGGGAGGCATAAAGCCGGCGAACCGTGATACGCGACGAAGATTTATGGCGGCGAACGTCGGGCACAGCGTTCCCCGCGGGACATGCCGAGGGAACGACGGGGGTGGTGCCTGGCATCGAGGTTAATTCCACTTAATCGAGGCAGCCTGCTCGTTCGAGATACTTTCCTGCACTTTAGTGTCATAGTTCCAGCCTTCTGTACGAAGGGAATTCCGAGGGTACAACGTGCCCGTCAAACCGATTAAATTGTTCATTCGAACTTTCCTGCACGCGTAGAATCGCATTTGGATTTTATCGAAAATCGTTTGATAAAGATTCTAATTGCGAGAACTTAGGCAGACAGCAAGAAACGGAAACGTGAAACTAGTACTAGTTTTTCGAAAGATGATATACTATGGGTGACCCAGAGAAGAGGGCGAGAATGCGATGAGACACGGTAACTCGGAGGGAGAATTGGCCGTGCGCCAGTCAGAAGTCCGGAAACGTGGCTAAATTAATTGATATCAACGTGCCAGAATTTCGCGAGGATAGCACCATTGCTTCCGATCTCATCGTCCACTTCCTCCGGTTTCTCTGATAGCTTGTCCACCACCGAAGCAACCTTGAACTGTAAGCTTCTTCCGAACAGTTGATTGCAGATTTTAGAATTTCTTGCAATTCTTAAGTTTGCATGCCTTTCTATCGAATCAAATCGCGAATTATTTTGGAAGCGTCCAAAATAAGCGTCGAAGCGCGTGTATATCTATTCATTTCGAATAAAATCATTCCACCTCGATGATATCACAGTTTATATCTGCGATCTGTCGATCCGCGATCAGCTCACGACGCGCGTTCGAGATAAGTATGACATACGCGATTGTTATCGTTGGTTACTCGTGTTCTCTCTCTCTCTCTCTTTTATTGGGCATTGTATACGTTGCCAGCCATGGCTCATTAACCAAACGCGAGCAGCGTTTCTGCGAAGAGCCAGATATGACGCTCGTATCAACGAGGTGTTATCTGTTGGGGTACTGTTACTCGCGGATTTATTATGGCGCGAAGCAATAAAAATGGAGGGTCGATTAATGCACACGTTATTTTGTCTCCTCTCGTTTATAACGTCTTTATCTCTGCGGCGTGATTAAGTAACACGTGATAGGCGACGTCTTTCATTAACATTATCGTGCAGCGAGCAGATCCGCGTTAGCATTATATTTCGTTCGCAAATTTGTTGATTCTAACTAATTACATTGCGTAACGAACGGATGTGAATTTATTCAAAATTGTTCCCCGATTGCGTCACCTTCACGTAATACTTTCTTGGCTGTTATAAGGATGTAATCAAAGGTACGACCGGAGGGAGCGTTGCCCGGCCAATCAAAGATTACTAATTAATCAATTGAAGTCGACGTCGCCTCGTAACAGGCGTCGCTCAAACTTCAATACCGTGCAAATTACCGTACAACTTTAATCACATTCTCAAAGCGGCTCCAACAATCGATGATTAATATATTGTGTTAAATAAATGTCCGTCGATTTGTTGCTTGCAAAAAACATTACACTGATTGGTATTGATGTTGATGAAAAATGTTAATTAAAACAAATACCAGCAACATAAATTACTGGCTGTTACCCGCGTTTTGTTTTTTTGTTTTATATCCGGCACCTTGTAAATATATAAATACCTAAAAATATGTAAACTGTAATTGGTCTAATGCTATTAGAATAACTAATACAATTTTGTATAAGTCTTTTCATAGTAAAAACGTAAACTCGTGGCCGGTCAGCAACGTTTGACCAGGAAGACACGAGTTAATTCGTGACCGGTCAACAATGTGTTAACCCTTTGCCCTCGAAAGGTGGCTATCGGTCACCAAATGATAATTTTGCAAATTTTCAAACTCAAAAGATTAATTAGTCGTATAAGTAAATTTTAGTGTGTTGCTTAACTAAATCAAATCAAATTCAATACGAGTGAATCTTATTAAATATCTTACACTTGAAAATCTTTGAAGTTAGAATTATTGAACGATTACGAGTCACCTCTCGAGCGTAAAGGGTTAAATAGCTCGATCATCGACCGGCCATTATTACGCGTCTGCCCGTCGATGACTCGCAGCTTCCTCACAGATTCCACCCCCTAGATTTCCCGTTCCGTCGCGAGCTATAAAGCTTCCGGAGGTCCTATAAAAGCTTACAGCCGCGAAATCGCGGCGCCTGGAGAGCCTCGCGAAAAACGAGCGCGAAATAATCGCCGCGGCAGATTTACAGTGGCACTTACGAAGTTGTTTCGACCCGCGCGCAAGACGAGACCGTCGTCTCGTGTAACTGCCCTCGTGCTCTACGCGGTTGCTGTTCTGAATTTCTCAGATTTTGCCGCGACAGAGGCTCCGGTGAACTTTTGATAAGGCATGCGCCGCTCAGCGTCAGCGTTATCGCGTTTCGCGGAGACTGGCTTTTCGTCCCTTGGGAGAATTATACGGTTGATAACATAGATTGTACAAGGATGCTTCTAGATACTGTCTAGTTTTTGATGATTACCATCCAGTGAAATGGAGGAACTATGTTATTGCCGTGTATGTCTACTGACTAGATTACACTTGTATAATTTGCTTTCTTATAAAATTTCAATTCTATTCGTATAGAAAGTCTAGAATAAATTAGGATCTGCGCAGGAGTTTGCTTTTTCGTAAGCGACGCGTGGAATAAGAGTAGTTTGAAAATTATTTGAAAATAATAGCTGAGAAATTCAAAGCTTCAAAGCTAAATGTTGAGAGTGTTGAAATAATCGAAATGTCACAAGTTTGTAAAATTCTCTGTTGTCGCTGTAGAAAAAAATTCTTCTACAGACCACTTTCACGGGCGACAATATAAAATTCTTTCGAACCGGATCCGCCGGTTAAATACCTTGGATCGAATTAATTAAGTATTACCGTACGCGAAGATAATTTTGCCTAACCGTGAGATCAAACGGCTGTTGTGCATTAACGGGTCTTTCGACGAGTCGGCCGGTGTTTTATGGAAAATTCAGCTATTTGCGGCGGACGTACCGGCGTATTTACAGAAGGAAATGCGTGCCGGGTTGAATGGCAATTAATATTAACGCCCGACCACAACATGACCTGTGAGTTCGGCAAAGCAGCGCTTTGCTATCAGAACGTCGTGTTTCTCTCTCTCTCATCTACTCTCTCTCTCTCTCTCTCTCTCTCTCTCTCTCTCTCTCTCTCTCTCTCTCTCTCTCTCTCTCTCTCTCTTATTCTATTTCTCTTTCTCTGTTGCGCTTGCCGCCGCCGCGCGCACCACGGTTGGCTGATTTGCTGTTTGCGAATTTACGCAATTTTGGTTTTAAATTAGTCCAATCGGCACGCGTTGCTGCATACGTATAATTATCAAATATTTATCTAAGAAATTATCGCGCCTGTTCACGCGTGCACACTTTCGCATAATGCGCTGCGCGGGTTTTAATTGTTGTTCCCGGAGAATATGCAATTTTAATAAACGCGTTCGCTTACGAGCACAAATACCGATGTATAATTCGAAATGTAATGAAAATTCTCGCAGAACAACAGAAGATTTGTATTTTCATGGTACTGTGCTGTGAAAAGAAGTTGTTTCTTTACATGGAAAATATGATGTAGTTTTTATGAATTTTGCACCTTCAACAATGTTAGTTTCATTAGAAATTTAGGGTCCAATGTAGTCTAATATTTTATGTTTTACCTATTATCTTGATACACTTTCGATATTTATAAAAAAAGCTCTACAGCTTTTCTACAGCAAATAAGCTCCCCTTTTCTCATTCACCCCAAATTCATATAGGGTGGCTAAGATAAAAGAGGCCCGGTATGAATACAGAAGTACAAATACTTACCGAGAAATAAATTGCTAATATATTACAATTCTTATTTGAAAGTAGTTAATACAGGATATTACGAATAACAACATCCTGGACATTTAATAGTTCACAGAAAGTTGTGAAAGTGTTCACCATGAAAATATCACGTACAGTACGACTCCGGGCCTCTTTTATCTTGGTCACCCTGTATAATCTCTGTGATACTGCGAAACGCGAGCGTAACAAACACCAAGAACGTATAATATTAGTATTTATCAGTGAAACGTGTATGGACCTGGGTGCTGCAGCTTCGGCTAACTTTTGCAACTTACGTAATAACGAAGGGATTCACTTCCGCTGTTCAATGACGAAGTCCTGTGCCGCGAGGCTGCTTGGACCGGCTCTGTCCAAATATGATTTCACGGAGCGGAGCCGGGCGAACGAGCACTTCATTAAGAAATTCCGCGTGGGCAGCGCCGAACACGGGCGTGCGCTCGTAACCGGGGCTTAGGCGGGTCCGGACGGAGCAAACATTAACAGAACAAAGTGTACTCTAGGAAATACGCTTCCGCGCGAGAGGGCAAGTTGTTCGGGACGAAACCGGCCGAGCGGTAATCTTAGGAACCGTGTTGCGGTGTAACACGTTTTCGAAAGTAAAAACATGGCAACATTTTGGGTGCACATTCTTTGTCGATATTATGGGCTTTTTGTGAAACGTGGATGATTCTCGATAGAGATGTATACTTTTGTTAACTGTTTCGGACAAGTTTATGCTATTTTTGTCAAACTGAAGTCGCACCTTTGTATTTGTGGCGACCTTTCTGCCCTCCCCACTAGGTGGGGTCAACCGACGACCTTTTTCGCAAGTACTCGAACCCGGCACGGTTTCTATATATACGAGTTCTGACCTGGCCCTTCTTATTCCTGTGTCTAAGGCACGGGCCTGCTAGCTAGACTTACCGATAAGTCCTCTAGCAGGCCTCGGGACGAAACAACTGCCGTTCCCTTTCCTTTTCTTTCTCTCTCTTTCCTTTCAATTCGCAACAGCCATATATCGTTATTCTGTTGTAGAATAAGGAGTACGTTCTGTTTATGTAGGTAACAGAAAGTGCATAACAGTTTGTAAGAAAGTTAATACGTT
Source organism: Tetrapedia diversipes (assembly GCA_033822845.1). Classification (NCBI taxonomy): domain Eukaryota; kingdom Metazoa; phylum Arthropoda; class Insecta; order Hymenoptera; family Apidae; genus Tetrapedia; species Tetrapedia diversipes. The sequence continues at coordinate 136,726 of JAOPTO010002404.1, read as the reverse complement.
GAATTTGAAGTACTGACAGAAATTTCACAAAGCACAGCTTGAGAATTATTATAGATCGTCATAGTGATATGAATGGAAGGATATGCAAAACCGAACGAATTTTAGACCGTAAAGTAAATGCATGATGCATAAAAATTACAGAGCTCGTCGTTGTCAAAGAGTTAATTGTCCGAATGTTCTCTACATCGCTACTGCAATTTACCAGATGCGAATTAAAAGTAGCATTGTGATCTTGCACTGGCAACCGACATAGCATGCGGTCTATACTCAGACCTGCAACACCTATGGAAAGCATTACCCGGAGAGTAATCCAGATTTCAACCCCGCAATAATATATGCAATCGAAATAAATACACGTATTCCATTTACACGAGGGCAATAAAACCCTCGGCCGGTCTGTTCGGAAGCGTTCTCGCGTGCTTGCCCGGGAAATTAGCCGAGCGAGGGCAGGAAAAAAGCTGCGCTGGAATGGCCGCGGAGAATTGTTAGCCGGCCAGACACCGATTTAATGTCTGGTTGAACTACTACGGTCTCATTAAGCCTCGCCTCTCTCGTATTCTCCGTCTCCTTAAGATAAGGGAGCGGGAAAGGGGGGACGGGAAAAGCGTTTCTTGTCTGCGAAAGAAACGCGCAACTGCGTGCTCTGGTTCTCGGAGAGCACAGGAAACGGAGATAGTAATCGTGCTGCTTGTTTTCTCTGATCTCTTCTCCCCCCCCCCCTGCCGGGTAACGACGGAAAACACTCGATGCTGTTCCAGGGGATTCACCCTGAGCTCCTCCTCTCCGCCCCTTTAATAATATAGGCCTTGGTCTCTCCCGTCGGGGTAAATAAAAGTTTCGTCTTTCTTCTGCTGTAAGACGGAGAGAAAGAGAGAGAGAGGGAGAGAGGAGCAACCGTAATCGTGCTAGCAAGAAAATAATACCGCTTAAGTAGATGAGATTTGCGACGAAGCTTCCTACTTCTTCCGGTGCGCGTCGGTCCCCGTTTCTTTTGTGCATAATTAAAGCTCGCCGGGGGTTGAGCGTGCTCTTGCAGTCTTTTGAAGCGAGCTCATTTGACGTGGAATCGTTGAAACTTCGCGTGGATCCGGTAAAAATTCGCGAGATCCCTTTTCTTGCCGGGGACATTTTTCTTTCGTCGTTCCACCGGCTCGTAAATACGTCGCGGAGACTTATCGCTCGATCTTCCGCGGCCAGGTTTAAGTCCCGATTAGTACCGTCGCAGCGGCAACCGTTCACGGTAACAATGACGAATGCTAGGTATTACGTGTACGAAGGGACGATTTGCATTGCAAAGGATGTTCGGTACGCGTACAAGGTGGAGGCACGATTGGCAACGGCCTGCCACGAAGTGGAACACACGCTGTATACCTGCGTTAAAGGGTGTACCCTGCGGCTGGGTATTCGCGGAAAACTTGTACCGTTTCCGTTTTCAATTCTGGGGAATCTTTTATTCGCGGGTCTCGAATGAAACGAGATGGAAAATGTCCTGAATCCAGGAAAATGATGAACGAATCGTGCTCTACAGCACGGTTGAGTATGAATGAAATAAAACGAAGAGCATTTCATTTAAAGATATATGCGAATATTCTTTAACCTCTTAAGTGGCTGTGACGGATATATTCGTCATCAGCATATGTATCACAAAATGCCTAAGACGAATGTATTCGCATAAAGTTAAATAGTGTATAACACCATGTCCAATCCGAATATATTCGCTTGAGTATAATATGCATATACCTACAGAGATGTTCTTGTTTGGTTTCCGTTTATAGCTCGATGAGTGTGTGTTTTACAGAGGAATGTCACGAATTTCGCTGGATGAAGTAAGCCACTTAAAAGGTTAAACATACTCTGTATAACCATTCGACAGATTTATGGTGGTAGGTTTCGAACCTACTAATTATGCGTTACACGCGAAAAATGTAACAGTCGAAGGAAAATCAATGCTCCCAATGAACATGGATGACCGATCCGCTAAATCCTGTAGGCGGTAAAGGTTGAAGCCGACTGTAGACGCCAATCCCCGGCATCGTTGCGTATCAATACCTCCAGCCGGCGTCGCGGTTGCGGGCAATCCTCCGCGTATTGATCCAAGGAATTATGGAGACACCGCAAGTGCAAACGTCCCGATTTACGTTGATTAATTACACGATGTCTGACCTAATTAAGCGTCTAGCCAACCCGATTCAATAATTCCGTCTGAACGATCCGCCAGACCGCCACCGCGGGGCGCGCATCCCTCTTTCTCTCCCTCGTGTTCGTTCAACGGCCACCGTCGTTTAAAAAGGTCGACTGGAAATCCTGCCTGAGGAATTAAAAATCGCGGACGGTGTGGGGTCGTTCTCGCGAGAAAGAAATTACACGACATATTTTTTTCCCCCTCTCCAACACCGCCACCCCCTTTATTCCTCGCGAGTTACGTTGCGCGCGTTTAAATTAAGCGCGAGCGGGCTGTTTGCGCGCTGTGTCCCCGGAGCCAGCAGGGATTCTGGTCCGGGGTTAGTTATATTACATATTAAAGCGGGCAAATTATGTTGCTCGTTGCACAGCGAACGGAATTTACAGCGGCAGCCGTTGGCCCGTTGTTTCCCCGGCGTTGTTGCCCGCTTTTCCGAAACGAAACTGCATTTTCGAAACACCCGGTCTCTGCCCAGCGAACACCTACTTTCTGTGATATTAATTCCGTTCCTCCCTCTTCGTTTCCTCTATTTCTCTCTCGTGTGTTTTCGTGTTTCTAACGAAGCGAAATTGGATAATGGTCCAGGTTGATTGAGATGCACTATAATCAGTAGCTTCTAGTTTCCAGCTTAATCCCTTGACATACAATGACGTCTGGGAGACGTCCAGATGTTTTGAAATGTTTCATACTTTACAGAACTACTAATTTATTATTTTATAATGTTACTTAATTATTGTCCATTAACGTTATATCTTAACCTGATTAAATGTTATATAGCAATGCAAATTTCAAAATGAAATATTCCGTTTCCAAGCTTGCGCATAACTAAGTTCAGTTGAGCCAAATTAAATATTTTTCGGACGCATCAAATCAAATTCTGTTTTATTTGTACGTTAGGAGGTTAGTTAATCTACTGGTATATATTATCAATGGAGAAGTTGAAGAATGAAACATAATAATTTTGCCAAACAAGACTGCTTCACGTTCGGTACCCTGCACGAAATTACAGAACGGTACGATTAAGTCGCATGACACACATCACGCCAGATGCTGCACTCGCGCCGCGAGACCCGGATAATCCGTACGCTTAAAACGGCGCCCAATTATCGAGCCAATTACCCGACCAGATCCCACCCTTGCCGGGGGTGGTTGGTCCGCCTTGGTGAAGGGTACGGACGGAATCAGCGGTGTTAATTAAACGAAAGACTCTGCGAAGGTAGTCGTGGATTCGGTTGCTGGCTCGCCGCGAATTCCCATGGAAACGGCGTCGATGTGTTCGCGCTAACAACGCCCCATGTCGTCGAATGCAACCCCTATCGCACGAATGCAACCCTGCGACCAGTGATGCGCGTTCTATCGATACTTACCCTGGAGTTACGGACGTCGGACGAGTAATAGACGGGTTAACTGTTTATCACCGGTGTTTGTCGACGGAATCTGGCTGCGACTCGACGGTTGGAACACAGGGGTTGCGGCGTACGGGCCCTTTTGTAGGGGTTGGACCAGGGGAAATGGCTTTAGGAGGCGGCTGGTTTCCTTGGGAAGCGTCAGTTCGGGCGGAGATTGATTTTGCGGCTGGTTTCTGCTGTTTCTTGGAGTTTGGTAGAATTGGGGTTTATAGGTAGGGAGGTCAGCGTCAGGATTGTCCGTGGTTCACGGGGACTGTAATTTTATTTCATTCGTTTGGTCGTTTGGAATGGAACGTATAGAGGAGAACCTCGATTGCTTGCGGAAGATTGCAATGGTTGAGAGTTTTCGATGAAGCTAGTTAGAAGCGTTTGAATTTGAAGTTGATGAAAGGTCGTACGGGAAGCGGTGAGGAATGGCATGCGTTTCTTTCCCGACAAGCTTGTTAATAGACCTGTCACAAAGGCTGTTTAGCAAGCTCGATTTGTTGACACGACCACCAATAATTTCCTTTCTCCTCGCGTGACATTCGTGGAACAAAGGCCGACTAGCAACCCGTGTTACTCGAACATTGTCCCGTACGTTGTCTGGTAAACCCACATTCGTCCAACACGTTTCTCTTCGATTTATAAAATTGTTAAACCTTTCGCCTCGTGTTGAACACCTTAAACTTGAATATTCGACGCTTCATAGTTCGCTTCAGCCAGACATTCGACGTTTCGAACGTTAGGCCAACTTTCGTATGTATCTCCGCACGCAGCCAGCTTTTCACCGGTTCGTTGCGAGCAGGTGGAATGTGCGCGCGTATGTTGCGCGTATTCAGCAGCAAAGCAGATATCCGGTTGGTCTTTCAAGTATATCGTATGGCGTAGGTAGTCATAGAGCAGTCGAACACGCCGTGACCCGCGTGTACCGCGTCCTCGGTGCGCCAGGCTGTCGCTGCACGGTGTTCCGATATTCCTCTCCGTGGACAACCAACCCCATGGCGGGGAACGTGTGCATGCACGCTCCACCGGGTCACCGATATAATAAAGGCCGTCGCGGACGGATCTCCAGGGGTTCTCTGACCTTCCCCTTCGTAGGGTCGCATGACGAGACTATGCTCTCGAAGCTTTATGCCGTGCACCGCTGTGCGACCCCGTTCGAGGCATTACCAGAGCGTGCGCTGGTTTCCTTCCTTCTTCTTCTTCTTCTTCCTTTTTCTTTCTTCTTCCTCCACGTGCATTTCTCGTAGGTCAGCCTGGCCGCCTCGGCCCCTTGTCTTGTGGAAGGGCTCGGTTCAGGCTTCACGGGTTGTTTAGTCTTTACGTCAAATATTTGAACTGGACCCCGGGTTTGATTTATCCACAGGACCCCATCAACGGGTAATCCGAGACCACTCGATCCGCCTAGACCGCCCTGGGTTCCGCCGGTATCCACCCGTTCGAATTAGTTCCGTCCCGCCTGGTGGATCCGGCGAGGCTGTGCCCTCGATCCGTCTCACCTTGTTCGGATCCACCGGCCACGGACGGATTCCTCCGACCTAGCAACAGTTGGGCAGGGTCGAGAAGGGCCCTGTGGCTGGAAGGGGGTAATTGCGTTGAAGTTGCGGAGAGCTCGCGTGGGCGGACGCTGGCGAAGTGCCTTTTAATCGGTTTATAGCTGCGCTTTTGGGAAAACTCCCTTCGAGGTTCTGTACTTAACCCTTTAACGGTGAATACCGTATTTGTCAGCGACTACGCGTTATGTATTATAATATTATAATACGAACTGTAAAGTATTATGATCTAACACGAGCTGAAAATTAATGTTCGGGCTTGGTTCGGGTTAGACCCAATTTAAAATCGTTATCTTGTTGTTTTAGTCATGAACTTGTCTGTACGTAAAAACTTTAGAAAGCGGTTTAATTTTGTTTGCGGTTGAGATATTCGAACGGAAGTAGCGTTGCGTGCGTCGCTTCGTTTGAAGAAGCAAGAAGTTGTATACGGTACACTTGGCGAACCTGAATCGAGCCAAACAGACGATTAAGTCTTGAACCATGACACGTGATTTCTACGTAGCAGGGGCTCTTCAATAGAGGCGCCCGGGTTTAATGTAATGGCATGTAACACACTGGTGCTCTTGACATTCACGTGCAGTACCGTTTTAGCTATAGGCATGGCTCTCAGAGCTACCTTTGAGGAAGGATGGCAGCTCTATCTCGTCACGGACCACTTAACCCATGTGTCATCTTGTCCCTTGATAATAACTACTTGAATTTCTTGTTGCGCTTACGGTGTTTTAATAGCCATAGGTATAACCTCTGCGCATTTGTACTCCGTTCTTCAATTCTGTACTTCAGTTCTTTGTTTTTTAACTTACACTAACTTTTCGTTACACCGTGAATCTTATATCTTCGAGAGGAAGATTTAAAAATCTTTAATTTCCACAATTCTGAAGGTGATCGTTACTAATTAATTTTAGATAGAATACATATTAGTTTACTAATCGAATCGCCATTAAACCGGTATCGTTACACTACGTCCGTGTCACTAAATTTCTCTCACAAACTCGAGTATAATAAAGTGACAACCAGCCATAAAATCATCTTCGCCCAAAAATTCTCCTACTTCTCAACCAGATCTTTCCCCGACAATGCCTCACCTGGAACCTGAAATTCACCTCGAAAAATCCGGCTTGCGTGGCAGGAATACCAGCCCTCGTCGACCAGCCAGGTCGACGCGACGGTTTTTCTTGGCGCAGGTATGCATCAGCCGGCAGGCGCAGCGCTTGCCTCGTTTCCTACGAAAAGGGGGCCGCGACTCCGACTGCTTTTTAACCCGCCGCGCTCCGTTCGCTCGGTTGTGAGCGTTAGAGAGAACAAAGGTGCATTCGGACATGTGCACAGCCGCGCGCGAGCGAGCGAACGCGTACGTGCACACACAGACACACGCGTACAGAGTGGCGAAAGGGTAGATAGATAGATCGGCGGCGGCGGCGGCGGTTCCGTTGCTTGTTACGTGTGGTTATATACGTCTAGGACAATACACGGCGGGTGCACACATAAACCTAAACCGGGGCCCGTACTTATACGGCATTACCATTGCAGGTAATCCGGACGATAGCGTACCGTATCTCGCGCACGGTGGCTGGTTGCTCGGCATTATGAGCGTAGGGACTAATACGGGACGCTCGCGAAGATATTGCGCTGGTACACGCCGCAGAAAGTCCGAATCTCTGCGCGCGAGAGCTGATGCCAGATATTTCATAAATAATTCGCCCGGCGTAACGCTCGCGCGTGAGAACGCCGGGGGACGAGCGAGCCGCGTGCCCGCTCGCACTTCCTGCTCGAGGAACGGTTGCTTTCAATGGCTCTCGATTTTCCTTTCGCCCGCTGCGGTTGTCCCGCTGCTTTCTGTCCGCTGCACCGTGATTTTCGATGGCAGCCTCGAGATAGCGCGCGACCGAACGGCGGCGCTCGTGGACGGCGAAAGTTGCGCGGGAACGGCCATTTTAACGGGATTCTCGTTAGGGACGAAAACGAGTTTCGGCGGTTTTTAACCCTTTCGCTTCGACCGCCGTATATATTACGGAATCCACTGGATGATTTGTGGGTACGAGCGCTGCATATATGCGACATCCAAATATATATTAATTTATTAATTAATATACGCGCATATCCTTATTTTTAAATAATTAGTATATTACAATACGTACAGGGTATTGAAAAGAGTTTGTACAAAGGAAAACGTTGCAAACAGGAAATACAAAAGAAAAAGAGAAAGAGGATAGTATTAGGGATTAGAGAATAGACTAAATAGTATTTTGTATTTGAATAATTTTGTAAGTCCTTACATATTAAAAATGTAAATGTACCTGATACATTAGAGCGACGATTGTTTCGTTAAACACAGTATATACGAAAACCTCACGCACTGTGCACATTTCTGACGCGTGCTTTCGTTCAGTGACGGCACTTCAGCGGACTGGACCACCAAAGTGCGAAAGGGTTAAATTCGAGCGAAATCTGGTTCAATTCGAAACGTCTAAACTGCGCTGAACTTCCCACAGCTCGATATTCTTGCTCGGTTTTGGATGAAAGTTTCACGCTCTCGGCGTGACTACGCCGGCGTGTCTTAAATATTTTGCGGGACGTTTGTTGGTGGAAATTGTCATGCATGAGGGAACTCGGCACAATGTGCCCTCCTTTGAGATTATATCAGATTAGAATTTACGTTCCGGGGGGTTTGCGGCTTGTGTAAATTTATATTATCCTTATTTCTAACCCGGACGCGAGACTCCGCTCGGGAAGACGTTAATAATAACGTTATTTAAGGCTAACGCGTCTGGATAATAAAACCGGTACCTACTGAATAAATTTCCTGCCAAATTTCCATTCAAATACACGTTTCATCGCGTTACGTTACGTTATCAACATTGCTGGCGATGAATTATCGCGCGACAACAGAAATGTATAAACAACAGAACTCTATTCTTACATCGATCGTTCCGTTAACGAGATCACGACGGAAATAGCCGGTAGCCGAAGAAGGTAATCGCCGGCTCGAGGGGGGGATTTCAAATTTTTCCGTCGTTTTGTAGTCGCGCGTTGATCGGACGCGCTCGCTCGTGATTAGCGTCGCTGCTCAACGGCCGTTCGGGGCAGGGCTGTCACGCTCTGCCGAGCGAAGAAATGCACGCGCCCCATTGATTTATTTATCGTCGAACGCATGAGCCAGCCGCACGAGCCTCTTATTCCGAGCATTTTAATTGCCTGGATAAAACGGCAACGTGCGCACGCACGTATTGACCTCGTGATTACACACAGGCGAAAAGAAATGCGTTCGAGTGGCGTACGTAGAATTCGTTGACCTCTCTCCTCTCGATTTTATGCTTCACGCGTGCTTCATATTACTTCACTCTCGTGTTAAATAGTTACACGCTATGCAAATAAGCAAATCTAATGACAGTTCGAGAGGTGGACGCAGCCGATCGCTCCAGTCGTCCTACTGACTACTGACTTTAGTCGTCGAAAAAGGCAATGCCTCCCAGCTACAGCACTTTATACAAAAAACCCCGAATTGCTTGAACGATTTGACAGTGGGCGGGGACAACGCAGGCCCAAACCCTTAACCCTTTGCACGCGAGAAGTGACCGTTAATCGTTTAATGATACTAACCTCAAAAATTTTCAAATTCGAAATATTTACTATGATTCACGTATATTAAACTTCATTTAATTTAGTTAAGTCGTATATTAAAATTTACATATATGACTATTTAACGTTCGGGTCTGAACTAAAGTCTGAAAATTTGCGAAACTATCATATGCTAGAATTACGGTGTCCCATGAGAGAATTACGGTGCCGAGTGCAAAGGCTTAATTTTAGAGAAAATATCGCGCAAGAATGTGTCGTCGCAGACCATCATACATAATAAAGCCCAGGTTAACAAACAACCCTTCCATATTTAAAAGTACCACCAAGGGGTTAACGTTAACGTGTATCGTGGCGTGAACAACCTATCATAACGTTGTTATTGGAATGAAAATGTTGACGATGTATGATTTTGCCAATTCGAGTGAAAGAGAATCCATCCTAGAATGCATAGGGGTTGATGGTCTTGGAACGTTGCTCATACGATGCGATCGAACATTTTATTCCGCTTCTGTATCAACAGATGACATAGTTGGGTCTGTCTTCGCGGATTAAATTGCTGGACGAGGATAGCGGGAACCATCTTTGGCACGCGCCGAGCTCGGCTATATCATTTTCTCTCTGGAAGGCTATAAGAGGATATCAGCAAAAACACTTGGCACCGTGTCCAGATCGATGCGAGCGTACTCCACCGGCGCACATTTTCTCACCAGGAGCTTCCTTCGAAAATACTTCGGTTCTCTGCGATTATCGACCAAGTTTTTTCGCGTCTATAAATTATAAATTCGCTTTAAAACGGGCGACGTAGATTTTGATCAGATGGTCGTTTTGGTCTGCACTCGAGAGATCACTCTTGCAATCATCCAATAATACTAACTTCAAGGATCTTCAAGTGGAATAAATTTCTTAAGATCTTCTGTATTCAGTTTACTTGAGCGATGCACTAAAATTTGTGTACTAGGTAGTTTAATCAATTGCATCTAAAAATTTGCGAAGCTGTGACAGTCGCCTCTCGAGTGCAGAAAGGGTTGAATTCCGTGAGAATTCATTCGGTCGAGGATGACTGGTCAACGGGTCCAAACGGAGTCCGTTGCACGCTGTGTCGTTTATAACTGGTCCCCTTGACATTGCCATTGCGTTTCGTAACGCATCGCCGTGCTTGTCTCGCGTCTGTCGGCCAGCTCGACGCCGTTCGCTCGTACATGCGCGGTGTTACGGTTAAACGGAGGTGGTCGCGATCCGCGCGGTGTTCTATTCCTGATCCGTCATGCTGGACGAGACGGTTCTGTCGGAGGCTTTCCGCGCAAGATTGCGAGTACCCCTCGACTTTCGCACACAACTGGTTCCTGAAAGCGTGTGCGAATGTTGAATGTTCGAAACTAGAGGGATGTACAAAAATATACACCAAAAACTGTGTTTTAAAGTATTGATCGAAATAACATTGTAATCTGATGGCTAAAGTCTGATGTCCCCTCAGAGGGGACATCTGACCCCAAAGGCGTAAAAAATTGAATTTTTTAAAATATGCGAAATATCAAATTGTGCGAAAGTAGAATGTGCGAATAGTCGAGGGGCGCCTGTATACACATTTCGCGTGTTCCTCGCATCGTGCATTAAAGCGTACAATTTTAGCACACTTGGACTGTTCTGCTGTGCGTTTCCATAATTAGAAAAAGATGGATGATTGCTCGTTGGAGATAAAATGATCATTCCGCGCAGCGTTCACATGCAAATTGGTATATTTTTATCGCGATTCGAAAATTATTTTCAATGTACGAATAGTAACTCTATCACTGATGATATTCTACCAATACTATTACTACTATTTGTAGCAGTAGTATTTGTATTCTGTAGACATTTTTCCCATCGTTTTGTCTTCTTCGTCGTTGAATATTTATCGTCCAAAAGTTCAACGAGAAATGTTCACGATTTTCGAAACGGGAATCCTGTTGCTGGATAATTTAACAAGACAAGAGAAAAGGGCAGAACTTTTGGATTGAGTTGGCGAGAAAAAATGGCCGGCAAAAATGTTTACATACGATTGGCTGAAACAGAGCCAGTTACCCCGGGATAAAATAGAGTTTGAACATTGTTCGCGGATCCCATTTCCCTGTTCTCGCGCGAACAGCCCAAGTTTGCCGGGAGTTGAAGATTACCTCTGAACTGGAGCTGGAAAAGAACCGCCGCGCAGCGCCAGGCAGCTGACGAAGTATGAAAGAGGAAGACAGTTTCGATGGTGGTTGTAACGCGGGATGATCCATTCGGGGCACCTTTCGCTCTTTCTCCCTCTTCTCCTTCCTTTTCCTCGCGAATATTCTCGCTCGAACAGAATCTCGCTGGGAGTTCGCGCTTAGTTTCGCGTGGAACGCGAACGTTATACAATATCATGCGAATTTCCCTTAGAAAAAAAAGAAAGAACGAAACCGAGAGGAGGAAACGTTTCTCATCCTTCAAAAGCAACGTGCTCGGTTCTCCAACGAACCTGTTATTTTCGCTCAAACAATTCTTTCTTCAAGAACAAACGCTTCCCCGTACATGTCCGCGTGCCCAGGGAAACGTTTTAAGCGTTTTAAGCAGAGAAGCGTCAAACGCAGACCAACGTGGCCGTGTCGTTCGCCGGGCAAAACTTGCTGGCTTTGGTTACCATGAGAAACGCTGCCGCTGTCGATATCATCTTCCGGCGTGAACAGAAATGGAGCCAAAATCTGCTCGTCGCGGGGCCACTTGGCAAGGAACCTGGATGTCGAATCATTAACTCGTTCTTCGCGTACGTAGGAAATAGTGGAAATTGTGGTAGAAGAGTCATTCACAGTCTTTATTTTTTTAATAAATTTACAGGAATCTATTTTTTTTTTTTTTTTTTTTGGTTAACACGTAAAACAGGTATACAAGGATACTAACAAATAACCCTTAAAAATCGCCGACTTTAAATGAAACCGTCTTCAAAAGTGTTAGGTATTTGCATTGAAATGGTACCAGAATTTACTCGTATTAAAGTTTCCTTAACTGACGGATAAATAGGTAATACTGAGATTTACAAACACGACCGTTTAACCAGTTGCATCGCGGAAATTTACGGAATCGCACGATAATAGGAATCGATAAGAGCTCGCGCAATATCGCCGCGATTGCGCTATTTCATCGATCGAGATTAGAATAATCCTACGTTAGTGCACGAGGCAGCAGCCGTGTTCCTGGAATCAATAAGATACGTGTCCATTGTGTGCCGTTGGAGATGGGTATTCTTGAAAGTACCATTACCGACGGCTGCTGATTGGCCTGGAAACACCGCATTATCCTTTCCCGAAACGAACATCCGACCTGGCCGCATCGTGGCCGATAATAATCGTATTAATCGTAAAATATGGTGTTGCGTTCGCGTTGCCAATAGAATTCCTCGAATCTGCCCGATCTCCAACAGCGTCGAACGGTAAAGCTGGCGTGCTCTCGCCTCCTATCACTCACCGTATCTCTCCACGGTTCGTTTTGTTTCGAGGCTCGTCCCTCGGCTCCGTCCCTTTCTCCTCGTTTAATTGCGTGTCGCGTACGCGAGGAGGAGACGCCGGTTACGAGCCTCCGCCGTGAACCTTGCAACGGGGAATTGTCAGGATATGATAAATACCCGTGTGTCTCGGTTTCTCGCTGCGTACAACGACACCTTATTAACGGCGTCGATCGTAGATTTATCGAGCGTTGCGTTCGCGTCGTGGGCCCACCACGGAAAATCAATTCCAGCGGCTCGCGAGGAACCGGGGGCCCTCGATCTCGATTCCTCGGGATGAGTGGTGGTCCGACTTTGGTCGTGTGAGCGGTGAGCCGTCTGTAATCGCGACGAGGTCATTAATCTGGCGAGCATCGGCCGCGTCGCGTTGGAACGGTCGTTGCTCGATATCGATCCGCGGGTCTGTGCTGAGTTAACGTCTTCTTGAAGCGATACCTTGAAGCGGACGTCGGAAAGACGTTGCTTTACTCGTGGATATCGTTTTCAATCTCTATGTATTATGAAACACCGGTGCACAGGTGTACGCTCTTAGAAAGGCGCTGCTTTGAAAATGGTTTGGCGAAGCGGCCTAGAAAGCGGCCCAAGAAAAAGCCCAACTTACAATTCCCTTAAGAGTCATGGTGACCACCGAAGCTCGAAACGACCATTCTCTGTACGTTCGAAGAGTCTCGTCTCGTTGCAACTTTACACAGAGTGTCTCGGGCTACTGAAACTGAACCTCTCTCCGCTCTCCTTCGTGTCCTCTTGATCGTCGTCGGGAGCATACCCATAACTGAACTCACGGTCCAATTGCCGCTGAATGGCGATCGCTCCACGGAGGAACGGAAAAGAGGCTCGGTCGCCCAGCTCCGCCGGGCAATCTCGAACGTCGCCGCGGTCCCCGTGGTACTCAAGATTGGATCAGCGATTTGAATGAAGAACAAGAAGGCGACGGGGGAACGGGAGTGGACTTTCTCGCCGGTAGGAACAAGCGAGAGGAAGGGAAGATATCTCGGGTACAAACGATCGAATCGTAATTTCGGTAATTACCCCGACGACGATAAGACTGGGTGACCGTTACACGACGAGATTATCTGTTCTTTCTTCGAGGCGGACGGTTGTTATTGAATTTCTTCGTTCGTTCCATTAAGCGGAACGGCTCTAGCGAATATCAACGGAGGAGAAAACGATACCGCGATCGCGGCTAACCGGTACGAGTCCTCGAGTAATTGGGTAGCCCGATAAAAGTTGGAGCGGACAAGGCGTTACCAAAAATTTCTATTTCACCGGCGCCCGCGTTACGATAACCGCCTCTCGCCCCTGGGAACTCTGCCCCTCGTGCCGATCTCTCGTCTCACCCCTCGTTTTCCCCTTTTTTCCCGGCCACCCCTCGCACGGCCTGGTCGAACCCATCGTGTTATGCTCCCGCCGTGGGGAGCGGTAAACCGTTTCGGTTAATCGCATCTGATATCTGCCACTTCTCGCGTACACGGGCGAAACTTTAGGCCAGATTTTCAGACCTCGCGTAACGCGGCCAGGGATAGAGGGGGGGGGGGGATATACACGCCTCGGTCGGCGAACTTTCGGAATTGCAGTTGAAAATTTCAGCCACACGGGCTCTTTGTTCCATGGAACATTCGTGAATGGTTAATGGTAATGGTTGGTCTCGTGCTTTGATCCGGGAAGAGTTTCCGTGGAATTTCAGGACAATCGTTACAACGATCGATTCCCGTATTAATTTCGCGCGTTTTTAATAAACGTTTGCGATTCGATATTTTGTTCGAATCTCGAGGCATTGCGTTTAATTAGGTACGGTTGCACTGTCGCGACGAGATACCGCGTCGCATGCTTCGCTCGATTATCTGGAAGCCAACGACGAATGAAATTTCGCTTTGACCTCGGGTCCTCGGGGCAACAGACCGTAAAGTGTAACGAGCTATCCACGGTTATAACGCACGCGTGTGCTCCGGTACATTCTCGTTCATAAGTACCTATTAAGATATTAATCCTTGCGCGTTGAATAATTTTAACGATTTCCTAACGATATTCAAGGTTACCCGATGCGTTCCCAACTTCCCTGCTTAATGCTCTGAAACTTTTGAACAGGGTTGTACCTACGCGAACGCGTAACACGTAAGTGGATAGGTGCGAGTTTATTTTGCCGTAATCACGCGTTCACTTTGACGAGACCTGTGTAATAATCAGTGGTTTCTTTCTGTTCTGTGTTACAGGTAAGACCGACGAAAAGGCTCATTGAAATTAACGAAACGTCCGACGGTTATTGTGCCCGGGCATAAAAGGGATCCATGCTCCACGCAACACGCAGGTAGGCCACGCTGTCCGTTTTCTCGCACGCCTCTTTTGTGCTCTTTAAACGTCCCTCCCCGTGGTCGGTATTGTACGAAACGCATCGAGACGCTCGCGCGTTCGAAGAATGACGCGAGACCTCTCTCGACCGTCGGAGGTTAATCGAAGCATCCAGCGATCGACTGTCAGGTCTATAATTATTGCGAGCGTTATATTATAAAAAGCGAATTATACAAAGAAATACACGTTCTCCCGATGCACGGATCGTCGCCTAGTGCTCGAACGGAGAAAAAGAATCGATGGTTAACGTGAGCGAGCTAAAAGCGATTCGAACGTACGCGAGAGCGCTGATTACTATAATTTAGTTCCCTTGACGCAACCGTAGATTACATTATGATCGTTCCGTGTCCCGATAATTATCGTCGCGTGATTGGCGGCGAAGAAGCGAATAGGATTTCTAGGTTACGTCAGTCGCGGGGAAATTCAATTGGACAGAAGTTCGCTCTGATACGTATACACGGTTGGCGGGTCGTTCGCCTAGGGAAGTTTCGAAGTCGGTTTCTAGGGAATGCCCCCCGGATTAGCACGTGTTTGGAAGATTCGAAATTCGCCAGCGCTACGAAGATCCCGGGCTCGCGTACGGATTCAAGATGGCGACTTGTGGGAGAATACTTGAAATTTGCGAAACTGTACGACGGCGATCGACATTAACGTACTTAGTCAACCGACCAGGGAGATCTCCCATTTTTTCCTAGACAAAGCGCTACCGTTAATTTCATTTACTTTTGTTATTGATTAGCCTTAGACTAGCGTTGAATAGATTAAAAATTGTATTTTCGAAAGGCAGAAAGTGCATTTGATGAACTATGAACAATACCAAAACAATAACGAAAGTAAATAAAATCGCTTGCAGCGCTTTGTTGAGTAAAAAATGGGAAACCTACCCGTTCGGATGGCTAAGTGTTGATCAATGCAATTTATTTAGGTTATCCGTTATCCAGAAATAAAATGATAATTTCCTCTGCACTTCAAAGACTAGCCGCGAAGACAGCTGTCTATACGAACAACCTCGAAGAAAGTTCCGTCCTACTCTCGTAATTGCGCCTCAACACACCGAGCTAAGCCTTAATAACCGATCGAACCAGAAAAACCCTGTGTCACCCTACGTAATTACCCGTTTCCTCTGCGACCGTTCTCGAACTCGAGAAAATCCTCCGCTTTCTTTTCCCACCGCGAACGACCGATCCACGTTTCGGCATCAGCATACAATGCCGCGAACATCGACGGTTTCCGTGGACGTGCCACGGTGCCATCTGTTCTCCACGGCTCTGTCGGGCGCGCAGCCGAAAAAAATGGCCGCTGCGCGCGGGTGAAACGACGTCGAACGTCCGTCAAAGCGATCTATGTTAATGCCGGCTACGCGTATTCTAATCTACATTTTATGCGAGCCCGTCCAGATTTGCGATTATAATCCGTGTGATGCATGGCTCCTCCGTTTGCGCAACCTTGTCGCGATTCCATGGCTTCTGCCCCGGCTACTCGTCGATCTTGCACGGAACCGGGGAATAATGCGCGCCGGTTCTCGCTCATTTGCGATTCCAGCCGCGGACGAAGGGCTGCGAGACGGGACGAAAAGGTGACTAAGCCGTGTTCGCGGAAAACATTGAATTTACCCGGGTATTCGACATTCCGGAATCGATTAACATTGGGGGGGGGGGGGGGGGGGGGGAGAGCGAGTTCCTCCGTGACGAGCGACGCGACCGCTTCTTGCACCCGACCGAGGCTGACGGCGGACGTGCACGGAATGCCGGGACGCCGCGGATCCTTTCGGAATCGAACGGCCTATTTGCGAATCGTTGCCGGCTCGGCGAACGTGGAACCGTGGAAATTGCGATTTGTTGGTTTGATGGGCCGGAACGTTTTGCGAGTGTGCTCGAACGATGCAGAAACGGCCATTTTTTCGCCGGGTTTTTTCCCGTTAGTTCTATTAGATTATCGTTTTCTGCTTCGTTCTCTTCTATTATCTTTTATCGTGGCCGACTGTTTCTTATAGCGGGGAATATTACGGTAAACGTACGGTAATGATAATATTCGGCTTTGTCCGCAAAGGAGAAATATTTTTTTTTTTCTTTTTACTTATGGAAGTTGAGGTGCAATTTCGTGTATTTGGGTAGAAAATTGTTTGATGTACCATGCTTGGTTTTGTAACAGAATTGTATAATATGTTGCGATGGAATTGAAGTTGTTGCTTAGAATAGGTGAATTTTAAATTTGAAACATCTCCAAGGATGCAGGTATTTAATGGAGATTAAAAGTCGCGTCATATATTGTTCCTTTGAACGGATTAGCACGTTGATTGTATTACATACCGCAACACTAGATACGGCCATAAATATTGAGATTAAGATTTCTCGAAGCTGTCAGCCGTTAATGTTTCCTTTTGATAGGAATTTAGGAACGGATGCATGAAAATGGATAACTATATAACTGACTCGATCAAGTTTCATCCGTGTTTTGCCCGTTTTTTCATACGAATCGTGTTTCATGAATCTTGAAAGCGACTTTTACTCGAAGGTGTTCTTTCCCTCAAGCTGTAAGCGCTGGTCTATTCCTGGAACTTTCACATTCCCGGCATTCCGTGGCACCTTGGACTGTTTTTTTTTTTGACGAAAAAAGCTGTTCCTTTGCTCGATTTACAAAACGTGTTTCCGTTGAAAACACATCTTATCAGGGGTGCCATAAAGATACCGATACGCGTACATTATGCTAATTGCCTTGTATCCTGCAAAGCTTGTTTACAAAGTTGCAAACATTAAGGGTAGCAGGCGATAAATTCATCGCAACCTGTTCGTTAATTAAATCTTTGTAAGCTGACGTCAGCTTAGAGGAAGCAGGTGTAAGAAAAATGGCACTTCTTTTAAAATTTTGGTATTCATAAGAAATACTTTCGTTTACTCCACGAAAACATTTTCTACCGTCCGTACAACAGTACATACATACAACTATTTCTTGCACATACACGTATGTTACAATTGGCAAGCGAAATATCAAGACCTTCAAGCGCCTGCGAGATGCATTCCGCGAGCAGCGGCCTTAATTACCGTTTCCTCCGCGAGTTACACGCTTGCCATTCAGCAAAGGCTAACGGGTGACCGCTAAGACGTCGGCTCGGCAATTATGACTATTCTCGTTACTCTTGTTGGCTCCCCATGCGCGGCGAACGTTGACGATCCCACCGCGCCGATACAATGCGAACGATCCGCTCTTTCCCCCGTAATGAACACGCCGGGCCATTTACACCTCCTGGATGCCCCCACGGCCGAGCCCCGTTTCCCTCGATCCGCGCGTTTAACGTCGATTACAATGGGCCGTAATTCTTTCGGGGCCACGGATTCACCTTTGTGTGCAAACTCGTCCGCTCGCCGGTTATTTGCGGCCGCCGGTTGCCAGATTTATCTGGCGTCGTCCCGTTTCTCCTTGTTCGGCCGCGCTCACCTCTGTGTTTACCTGTAATATTTGCTCCGGCCCGACCCTCATTACGGGATGTCGCGGTCGCGCGTGAACTCCGACGTGAATTTCTTCTGTCGTGCCTTTCGCCATTTTCTGCGCCGCGCTGCCTCCGGGCAACTTGCTTTGCTGGGGAGTCTAGTGAATCGTTGATCGAAATTACACGAGTTTGTGATCGACTTTGGTTTGAGTTGAGCGAGGGTCGGTGAGGAAATGTGTTGAAAAATTAGAGAGAAAGAGAAGGTAGTTAAAAATACAACAATTTTTGTTTAACAATTGAGGACACAGGTACAATAAGGGCGTGGGATTATCTTAATCTCCCTTTTCGTTATTATATCTTTTTTACAATTCAAACCAAAAATTAGAATGTATATTCTCCTAAATAGCTGGGATTAATAACATTTAAGTGTTACTACTTTTAATTCTTTAAACATTGTATTCTTGAAATCGGTTTCTTGCAGCTAACGCCTCAATCGTAGGCTACGTTTCACATAAATAATATTGGTTTCTAAATCGGTGATCGATAACATTTTCCAACTTCATTTTTGTTAGACTTGCAGCATAACTTCTCGATTCGACTCGATTCCAAGGATCAAGCTCGTAATTACAAGTGTCACCGTGTCTGCACGAGATTTCCTGTTCTCCTTTTTATCTCTGGACCTTCAAACTATGCTCCCTTCCTCTTTCTCTCGCGTGGAAGAAACGCACCTTCGTGCTCGCGTGGGCGCGAGGCGGGCGATATTAATGCATATATTCATGGGGGTAATTAAAATTAGCGCGAGACAGAGTTGGTGCGCGGCACGAAAGCGACGCGATCATTATTGCGATCGGGATGAAGTATTATCGCGCGTGCCGTTGCCTCGTGCAACAGCCACCGCCGTGAAGATGGTAGGGATACACCGATGTACCGTGGAAACGAAACGAAGCTGCCTCGCCTCGTAGGCGAACGGTCCTTGCTTCACGATTTCGTGGATCGCTTTTTGTGAGGGGATACGTGGGCGTGTCGGGAAAAATATGCGCGCTCGCAGGTGCAGAAACGGCCCGAGCAGGATTATTTGGGTTTTATTCGAAGAAGGAAGCGATGTCAAGTAAACGGCGACAAGCCGCGTGTTTTATTGGCGGTCGAATGAAAAAACGTAAGCGTTCCATGATATTTGTTGATGGTGTTTAACCCTTTTAGTGCCAAGAGAAATACCGGACCAATTTGACGAATTTGCTAAAGTTTAGGAAAAGGTTCATAAAAACCGATGTAAGAATGATATTTACAAAATTCAAAAAGAAGCATATTGCGAAATAAAGGGAGAAATTTAGAACGTTTTGTAAATTTATTTTGAGATAAAGTTCTCTCGCGATGCAAATAGTTGGTCACCATTTCATACGCAACGATATATCGTCGTTTGGCACTAAAAAGATTAACACTTAGCTAATCGAATGGGGAGATCTCCCATTTTTTCTATAACAAGGGCGTTGCGATTGATTCAATTTACTTTTGTTATTAGTTAGTCTTGAACTAGTGTTGATCACAGTTCGTCAAATGCATTTTCTGTTCTTTCAAAGTACAATTTTTAATCAATTCTTAATACGCGATGGAGAGTGTTCGGTTAGGTGTGGCATCGTGCGGTTAGCTAAATGTTAATAGGCTTCTGGTCTATGAAGCGTTAAGTTACGTTCAATTTTAAGTGCGACTTGTATCGTAAATGCAAATTACCGTAGTATAAAGCGATAGATGATCGAGTCGGCGGAAGTCATAAGAAAAACAGAATGCCCAATTGGTTCATAATGATGAAAAAAAAGGAAAAAAAGAAGAAAAACTGAAATTGCCACGGACCCTGGCGAGAACGAAGAAAAGCTGCATGTGGAAGATCCCGGTGGCGAAACTTTTTGGTTATCTCTTCCTTTTCTCACGCTTCATTCCTCGGGACTGACTTTCCGAGACACGAGCCCGAAGATTGGGCTTGTCACGAAACTTTTAATGAAAGTTCGCCCGACGTACCCTCCCACCCTCGCCGTCAAACCTTACCGGCTAATTCATGGTCTAGTTTCGCGACCATCTAGCCGGGCCAAAAACCGAGGGAAGCTGCTTTCCGGCACAGATTAAGACGATACACACGCGACGATGTTTTGAAAATATTGATTATCCGCAAGTTTCTTCCTTAAGACGTTGTCATTTTACCGGACACTTCGAGTTCCATAACGGTACGTTAAGGTATAGCGAATATGGGGTGGTACAAAAATTTGTTTGCATCGTTTGCCGTTGAAATTAGCATCGTTAGGTTGTTGTTTAGAAACGGTCGTGACATTGGGATGCAACGCTTTTTAACACTATTCCTACCGACGATTCACGTATACCTATTCCAACCACGACATTCCCACGTAAGACAGACTACAAATTTTTCTCAGAAAATAAACGATGAAGAAAGAACTGGATATTGAAAAATGTATTATACGTATATTTGAGGAAAAGTCTAAAGTTTAAAGACGATTCAATTATGTTGTATCTATGAAATTCTAATCGAAATTTTAAAAACGGTTATTTGACCTATTGTGGTAGGAATAGTGTTAAAAGTTAGTTTTACTTAGGCTCGAAATAGTCAGAAAGTTATTAGAGTTCATCTAGCATATGTCATCGGGGATTAATTACTTGCGAAGGTTGCAGCAAGTCATTGGTATTATGGTGCTGTGTGTTAAGGTTGTTTGTAAGTAATAAGAAGGTCGTCAGGATGATAGCGTTGGTCGTTATGGTTATTTATGTGCAGTAGGATGGACACGATTGTACGACAGATCGTGTATCAAGGTACTCATACCGATTTCCGTCTTAGTTTCAAAACAAATGACACGATTCGACTCTATCAGCTTGGACCATCCATTAAACTGACGCACGAATTGTCGGTAATTTACCTTTCCCATAGTCATGGTAATTAATACGAAAATCGTGATGGAACGTCGACCATCGGGCACCGTAATTTCTGCGTATTTTCGTTGCTTCCACAATTTTCTGTCGTCCGCAAATGTTTGACAACGCATATCGGTTTCACCTGGAGGAAACGTCGCGGAAGGTCGCACGGTGTTTGAGGTTACGCGGCGTTTCAAGTGCTTAACCCTTCTGCTTCGTGTTTTCGCAACGAGAACACGGGAATAATTGTGGGAAAGCTGCGAGTGGGGTAAATATTGAGGTACTGCTTGCTTAGGGTCTTTCTTATTCCGACGACCAATCGATCTTTTGACCCCTCGACGACGGCAAAGATGTTATCTCGCGCGATGTTGCCTTAATTTCTATTAACCCTAGGATGACTGACTCTGGTTCACATTTTGTATATACACTGTGCAAACGAGAAACAAAATTTAATTTTGTTTTTCGTATTTCGCATTTGCGCTGCTAACTATCCTTCAGATGTTTGAAAACGCATACTTTTGGTATGCAGCTATTTTTTTTTTTTTTTAATCCTTGGACTTGTAAATATTTCTGGTCAAAGTACTCCGTGTTAGATAGAATACTCTATTAGCAATTGTGTTGCTTTAAATAGGAGCGAGGAAAAATTGACAAATGCACATACATGTAAATTTCGCCAGAGACGCATATATGCGTCCATAACCCACGCGAGTAACTTTTGTCAGAGACGAATATATACGCCCATAGCAGTCAAAGGGTTAAGTACATCAACGTGGATCCAAAATGGCCATGGTCCTCTTACGCCGTGGTAAAAAATCGGTCGTTCGAGAGTTAAAAGTATTGTGCATCGTGTCGTGCAACTGTACTTTCAGTTTCTTCACCGGAATCATCATTGAAATTCCTCGTTCATTACGAACGAGTGCAAGTCGTTGCGCTGCGGCTCGCCATAAAAGCGAGCACGCAACGGGAGGAACGGGACACGACGCGGCGAGGGTTCTAATTTAATGAAATGGGTCCACTTTCTCGCCGTGCTCGTCGGAAGCGCGGGGAAATGGGATATCCCGTAAAAAGCATGAGTTACGGTTATACTTATTTTATAAGAGTGACTTCGCCGTAATAACGTATGAAGTGTCCGCAACGGGTCGGTCGGGGCTGACGAGTTCATCCACGTCGACGAAGCTTCGCGAGACGTTGCTTGGAACGCGAGGACACGTTCGCCGGGGTACGATGTCATTTGTGTATCGTCACCGCTGTCCCCTGTTGCACTTTTAACCTTATTATCGTCCCTTAAGCGAGGTTAACCATCTATTAAGGTTAACTGAAATATCAGCGGCGTGCAACGAAGACACCCAGAAGCGCTAATCTTGGATCTCGCGACACGTAGAAACGTTCGTTCAAACGCGTCGACGATGCAACCGGCCGAGCGAAATCGATGTAAAAGGATTATTCAACTTTGGCAACATTAATTATTTTATGCGCACCGGAGGGTGGGGGATCGATTTAATTTTAATCGCGAACGCAGCGAGGAATCGGCGTTTCAATTAATCGTATGTTAACCGTGTTCGAATATTCCTTTCGTTCCATTGTCTAGGTTATTTGATTTAGCGCGTTATGAAGCGAGCCCAAAGTGATAGATGCGTTCTGAAACAATCGAAATGGTCGGTGGAGCGTGAATTGATCGAGTAGCATTAATCTTTGATAACTCTATGAAATCTCTTTTATTGCGAACCGTGTACTCATTGATCGCGTTGAAAATACAATAACCGTGTATTACCGTTACGTTATTTTCCTTCGTTCGCGATACTGCTTCTCTCAATATTTGCCGCGAAGAGGGAAGCGTGCGAGTGTCGACCGATAAAGTAACGAATTTGTCGCTGCCTTGTGATAAGTCAACCGATCAAAACGTGGTGTCCGTGATCTTGATTTTAACGGAGGAAACACATTGAGCGGATGGGTCTTACGAGCAATAAAACCATTATCGAACGGCGGTGCTATTAGTTGCGGCATTCGCATGCACGAATAGGCGCGACTAGCAATGCAAAACAGCAGCTTGCGCGAGCCTGTCGCAGATATATCTGCTTCTGGGGCCCGTGCCTAGCTGCCTATCGAGGCATAAAGCCTGATACACACGAGGAAGCTGTTTTCGCGCAGATATTCGTCACGTTTTTGAAATACACTGTATGCGTTCGACGAGAAATTCCCTATAGCGATACAAAACTAAATATTTCGTTGAAAAAGGTGACAGGTAATTTCACGATGCATGCATGATTACGATAAGGAAGAACAACCGTGTTTAAAAACCTTTTCATTCTCCTATGCAATATAAGTGTAAGAAAGAACTTGACAATCTGCATAACTAATTTATCTAATTTTCAATTGTCGACTATCAACTTCTCGTTAACTTATACGCGATGTAAGTGCAAAAGAAATTGATAAGCTGCATAATTAATTAATTTAATTTTGAATCGTCAAGTATCAACTCCTTCTCGTTAATTTATACCCGATGTAAGAGTCGAAAGGAATTGATAAGCTGCATAATTAATTAATTTAATTTTCAATCGTCAAGTATCAACTCCTTCTCGTTAATTTATACGCGATGTAAGTGTAAAAGGGATTGATATGCTACATAAATAATTTATCCAACATTGAATCGTAGAGTGTGGATTCTTACGATCGAGGAAACAGCGGAAAACGATTTCAGGTTCGCTCGTCAGGTAACCGAAGTCGAATTTCGCAATGGATAAGCGATCGATCGAAGAATTAAATTACCTCGTGTGCATCAGGCCTAAGTCGGTCCCGGTCGTGTTGGTTCCCGACACCCGAGGAAATCTACCCTGGTCGACTCGCGATTAGGTGTACCGTCGTGTGCGCGTGCGAACACGAGGAGGAGGATAGTCGTCGCCGGTCCGTCGCATAAATCCTTTGTAAACGGAATAGACGTCCGCTGCATCGAATTAGCATCGGATTAGCCGAGTTAGCGGCCGTACGTATCCACGGTCTGTGGAGAGGATAGTCGCAGAAGCCTGGCAATGGGACGCGAGATCGTGAATTTATGCGGCGCACGTAGCAGTCGTTTCGGTGCTGTGCCGCTTGCTAAGCCGTGGACAAAAATCACTCGCGGCTTTGATACGCTGTTGCTCTACTCCGTCGACCACCGTCGCCGCCGCCGCTGCCGGGGTCCTACTTTTAATTAGCATACGATCGATCCCCGCGGCGTTGAAGTCGACTCTGGCTCTCTGTTCCGATACTCTGCTCGCGATATAGTTCTGGAGCGTGAATTTAAGCGTAAGCAAAGTCTCTCGAAAGGGTTGGTAAAATGTGGGAGGAAGAAGGTTTACGCGGGAAATTTCTTTAATTATGCAAATTTTTCCATGGTGGATATGTAACTAAATTAACATAAACGAATGGAAGTCGTATCTGTGGCTGTCCTAGGCCCGTGAGTTAGACATAGAAGAGATAGGAAGGGATATTTCGGAACTTGTATTGTTAGGAACCATGTTGGACTCGAGTACCTGCAAGAAAAGTAGTTAGTTTGATCCCCTCTAGTGGCGATGGCAGCAAAGGCCGTCACATATTCATCACGCGACAGAAGTATTTATGGCCTGGGGGTCCGCCATCGAGGGTTAGGAATCGTATCGAGAAAGCGAAAATTACACTCCATCTTATCCTCGACAAACGTTACGCTCCACCATGCAATCAACGGTGATCGTTGCATCGAAAAATGCACAATGCCATTCGCCCAGTTCCGCGAACCGCAGCGATGAATTAGATGCCTCGTGTCCCAATTCGTCCCACCCGCGAAACGGATTCTCGACTGCGGCCTCGGCTAGCGGGGTGAGCTAGCAGCGTTAATGAAGTCTTTGACGAATCCAGCTGCACGCGAGCGCCAGGCGGTGGCCGGTCAATGCGATTCGCATCGATTATCAGCGGGGCACAAAGGGGGTCGCCGAGATACCCCGCGCGTTCTCTGTTTTGTCTCGATTCCCTGAATAGCGGAACCGGTAGATCCACCGAGAGACCGGCTCGGTTGCTGATGCAAAATGCGGTGGCCGTCCGAGGAACAGGTGTGCGGACTCTGTATATGCAGCCAGTCGATTAGACGGGTGTCCAGAGAGCATGTCGCCTGGCGTGGAATTGTGCGGGCATCGTGTGCGTACCCGTGACACACGGACCACGGTAGTCTCCGGGCACGTACCGGGTAGTCTGGTATGCTCTCCTCTATAATGCCATGCACACATACGCGCGCGGGTACAGTCGGCCGCATAAATATTCATCCACTTATGTACCATGTTCGATACAGTTGCAACGAGTAATCTTTGTTTCGATATCACAAGAAATGTGATCATTCATTCATTCTTTCCTTACCGTCCTAATCTTACGCGCTGCAATTTAACTCATCTCGTTATAAATCTTTGGTAGATTAAAAATTGAAACTCGAAGCTATCTTTGATGTGCTTTTCTTTCGTTTGTTGTATGCTAACGTTTATCGGTTTCCTTTTTCTCTTTAACTTATCTAGCCGTCTTTTCCTACTATTAACCCGCATTAGGAGAGGAAATGCATAACTGTGTGAAACTTAAACGAAACACGTGGAAGTTAATCATTTGTAATATAGAATAAGTTAATATTTCTTGAAATAGTTTCTTTTTTCGTTTATGCATAATTTACTTATAATTTACTTTGTAATACTTTACGTTACGTATAGTTTATTTTCGTTTATTATCACACACCCCAAGCAAGCATAGTTGGGCGAATACTTATGCGTCCGACTGTATGCGCGTGACACACGGTAGGTATACACGCGTGTGTATGGTGAAATAGGAGGCAGCAAGTATACGAGGAAGCCGTGAGCGGAGAAGCATGGGATTGAGCATAACCAGTTTCTGTTGCTCGTCGACCGACCGCGTGGCGTAACGTGGCCAATTGGTCAATCAGCTTGCCCCGATGCACACAACGGCGACGAAGACGACGTTGTCGAGTTTCAGACCGCTCGATTTTCTCGAGAAATCGACCGTGCTCGACGGAAGCGATCGCCCTACTCGATAGAGCAAAAACGACGCAGCGGAACCCAACACACCGGGACAATCATTTCGCGCCGCGTAATTGCACGGCCAATTACGACGACGCCTGCCCGCCTATCCCGTCCACGGGATCACGGTTATTGCTTTTCCGTGGAAGACGTCGAATCGCTTCTGCGAAACTTGCGAACCGTCGAGGAGGAGGCGGCTCTTCGATAAGGTGTCCGGCGTGATTAGGATCTTGATTTCTTTTCGTTGATTTGATGGCCGCGTAAAAAATGATTGACGAAGAAGTCGCTGTGAAGTGGGATTATTGTTAACGGCTATTGGAAATGGGGTTTTATATTGTTTAAATAAAATACACTCTTATTTGAAATATTATAATAGTTTATTATATATAGCACGAGGAAGGGCAACTGTGACCGAACCTTACGTGTTTTGCATTAGACTAGCAAAACGCAGTGATCGAAATTTCTACGACCCCATCCGGATTCTTCAGTCCCTTCGTTTTGTTTCTTAACGTTTTCGAACTTTATAAAATACCAGATATGGCTTGGGTTCTTGGAAGAAGCCCTTGATAAAGTACGTTAAGAGAAAGCTGGTTTATGGTTAATTTTTGCTTCGTAATATTTCTCTATTCAATTACTAATATCGGCAATTAAAGTATTGCAATTGAAGACACGGTGAGTGGTTATTTCGGCGCAATGTTTAAATGATGTGGGATCGTTGCGCGTGAGTGGGTGTTAGTTGAGATACGGTTGGTAAATTGCTAGGCGTGAACGGCAAATGCCACGTGGGTAACCGGTGACCAACGATATTCACCAGGAATGGAAGTTTCCATTGTAATAGGCGGACGTATTGATATATTTCAGATTTCGGTGTTCATACGAAGTGGAGAACAAATAAAGTTACAAATTATCCCGACGCAATTTCTAGTCTCCTCTAATTAAACGCTCTGCTCCGGTCGGGAACCGGGAATTTTAATTAACCGGCGATGTAACTAAAGTTAACTTCGCGTTACACGTTACCCAGCCCCTAACTTCGTTCAACGTTTCCGGAATTTTCAGGATAGTTCCGCAGCGCGATTCGTCCCGCATCGCAAGAACATCCCGTCGAGAATCGAGCGGGCGATCGGTTCAAAAGTTCGCAGCACCGGCACATACGAGGTTACGTTTGTTTTTCACAAATCTTACCGACGAATAGAACTCTAATCGGATTAACCTTCGTTCGCACGGTTCCAACAAAAGGATCCCTGTTCCTAAAACTAATCGTTTCTCCGTGGTCGGTTCGCTAATTCAACCTTTCTAACGCAGGAGAGAAACAAAGCCGGTGATATCTCATGATACATCCGTAACGATGCTAATTACAAAAGCGACCGATTATCACCTTACCTCTAACAACTCGAACAAGCCCCCGCTCGTCGCAATACAATCTCCCGTTCTTCCGCCCGTTCAGATTCCCCCGTTAACCCTTTATCTAGCCACGTTTCGCGCGGGACACGAGGATCGGTTTGTTTCGATGGCGTTTTCGTTGTCGCGCCGAGATAAGCCTTTTGCCAGCGCACGACCGGCTGAGTTATGGGTGTAGGTGTTTTCCGTGGCTGTCTTGAAACCGCTTATCTGGCCCGAAACGTCATGCTGCACGGGACTAATGCACCTATGCATGCATCTCGACTTATCGAAACTGAAATAACACGGAAGACGATGTTGTCACGCGGAAATTCCGTAAATAAGGAATTGAAAGGAGATCTGACACAGAGCTGGACGAATAAGGGACTGAGCTTTATTCGGACTGGCGATGAGGTTTCTGTACATGTTTATATGGCAGAGTTCTTAGAAATCTAAGGCACTTAGTTGGAATTGGGGTCTTATGCAAAAGGGTTATCGTGGGGGTCACAATGTTATACAGGGGTTGTGTAGCGATGAAACGTGCAACGTTTCCGTATGTTAAAGCAGATTGCGTCGCGATGGCGGAGATCTAGCCGCTTAACGAGTCCCTTCAACCCTTTCGCGCCAAAATTCCGTCTTTCGAAGACGTCAAGACCCTTACGTCATCCCCGCGATCCTCTCGTGTCGTCGGCACACAGGTGCGCCCCTTTTGTGCGACTTGGACCGTGGTCCATTTGCATGTGAATGAATCCCGACCACCCCTGCGCCACTCTTCGCGCTCGTAGGATTTCTGGATTGCTGCAGAAATCATGGGCGTATCCGGTTTTCCCAGTCAACAGCGCTGAATATACGGTTCGCGAAGAGGGGAAAATCGCGAGGAAAACGCGGTACTTGTTGCTCACGGGTTTTGCTCGTTGCTTTGTGTACAGGGCCAGTCAAAATAGATGCACCGATGCGTTCTTAATCGTAGAAATTGGTTTGGTGTATCTTCAGCCAGGACATTGAGGAAAACATGATGTACTACACTGTTTACCTTCGAAAAAAACAAAAACCATGGTAATGTTTTGCAAGCCTAGGACCAACAACTTCTATGCAAAATTTCTTCTAGAAGGGTTACTCGACTCTCTATTTACGCATCTTTCCCTCATTTTTAAAAACAGTTAGCAGGCGATACCGAAGTTTGGCCATCAAAACTGAATATACAACACTGAATACTTAGATTTACGTGTAATGAATTTCTAGATTTTTATATATTTTACCGTTCAAATGTGTAAAAAAATATTTTAACGCTAATTTACTAGATAATACTATTGTCCAATCAGATTCACATAGGAAGAAAATAATATAAAATGAAAATCAAATAACTAATCCGAACCTAACCTGTACGCTTTATTAGAAATCAGGAAATAAGTAATGTGCTAATAGGGAACACGTTAAAAAGACTAAAGTTGAATTCGTGGCTATAATGTAGCGTGTACGTCGATGAAGTCTCTTAAAGACCTGGAACAAGTTGCTACTGGAAACGGGGAACGTTAGAGGGAGATATCAGCGGGGGATGCAAATTCGTAAGGGCCCCGGACACGCTGGCGGGAATCCGCGCGGCTTTGATCGCTGGATGAGAAACGGTTTGTAGGATATTACAGCGCTATCGCTGACACTGGGATACCTGGGATAGACACGAGGTGTGCGAGGCATCGGTAGCCTGGGGGTCGCAAAGTGGAGCAGCGTGAAACGGTGCGGCATGGGGGTGGGATAAGCCGGGCGTATGAACTCACGTCCAGGAAATACTGTATTGTTGGTCTCTAAATTAAATTGCTGTCCTTCATCCACCTCCGCCGTGATCGTGATAGCAATAACGCGAAACTGTGCTTGCTGCTGATCACTTTCGACCGGGGGAGGTTTATACGGGACGGGGATTGGTGATCTTTTAAACGAGAAATCTGTTCTGCCCCGGTGTTTCGAAAATAAAATAGGAGTAAAAGAAAGAGGACACTTTTAAATACGCGAAAAGTTGAATAGTTACGGATAATTTACATGTTATTATACAATATAAACCTTGTATATTTTTAGAGTAATTCTAATATTTTCAGAATTTTAAATTGCATGATTTATTTTACGCCAAAAGTGGTTTCAAGCAGAAGATCGTAGCGTCAATTTAAAGATAATTCATTATGTGTACTTTGCTAGGATCGCCTAACAGCGCCGCAAAGTAAATATTACGGATTTCGATCAACAAAAACACGGTAGTATAAATAAAACTGTGTATCAAAATGGTGAAAGCAAACGTATTCCAGTACAATCGGAACAACAAACGAATTGTTTCTCTTGCTGTCGCAACAAATTGATTTTATCGCGTGCAAAACGCTTTTTCAACCATCGTTTTTTTTCTACCGTATTTCCATCAGAATGCAGAATTCTCGATACACCATTAACGCAGCCGTGATACCAACCGTTCGCCCCGTAAAAAAACGCCACTTCCCACCGCCTGGGTGCTGTGTTCACGAGGCGTGTAATGGGCGCGACATATGATTTTTTTTCACGCCCCTCGATTTCCACGAGCGAACGCGAAACGCGACAGAGCACCAATTATAACGCATGGGCTGCGAGCCAGTGACCAGAGTTTAATTCGTCGTTGGTGTAGCCGTCCGTTGTATCGCGGATTCGCCAAGTTATCATAGGTTGATAACGAAGCCCCCCCCAGTCAGAGAAGTCTGACACCGTGTTCAGGAAGCATGGGAAGCCCGGATTCCAGCACCGTTTCAGATCCGTTCGTGCATCTGCGGTGGAGATGGGATCGAATACGGTACAAGTGGGTTCGAATCCCACCGAATAGTTCCGACCAGTTCACGGATCTATCAAAATTCTATCCCATACCTCGGGATCACATTTTATAAGTAGGTACTTTGAAACACGTGGACGCTAGTTTCGAGTATAATTGTACTCTGAAGTTTCTTTCAGTGAAAATGCTTCGTGTTGGAAATTCATATCCTAACGAATAAACAAAAATCAATCGCCTCGAAGAAATATTTATGTAAAGTCGAGCTATCGGCTGAGGAGGTTCCAGGAACGGGTCAAGTGTTTTTCCTTACCACGCTGTGCATAACAATTAGAGGACCCTAACGAACTGTGTCCTTTAGCCTCTTCTGTTCATTCGAGGCTTGCCTCTCGCTGTGTAGAGATTAGGTTCAGAAATCGATGTACCTTCCCTTAGAAATAAAGTTTAGTAAATTCTTAAGTGTAAAGTTATCGTTATTTTATTCCTTTCGATCCATAATCTCCAATACTTCGATTCTGATCGTTTGGCTTTAAATAATTTGACTTCACGCAGTGTACACCTAAGAGAATAATACATAAGTTTGCGCTGATATAGATTCACGCTGTTTAATATGTATTTCGAATCAACGGCACTTGAATTCCGGTACATTGACCGAACCGAACCACGCTTGATCAAGTAGATTCTCTCAAGATTGCCCAGTAGTATATCTTTCACGAAATTCAGCTTTCTTCGAACGTCGAAAGTCTCCCTGACTGTAATCTCGATCTTATCGTAGAATTCGAAAGCGCGCAGCTTGCATAACCCGAGCACTCCGCGAATATATCCAGCGCGAAACGTTTACCTCTTGCAAATAGCGTTCGTATCCCATGAAACGAAACTTTTGCATCGGAATTGACTTGGATCGGCGAATACCTACTACGTATCGAGCTTGATTCCATCCGTGGCACGGGCTGTGAATAGCCGGCTGACCAGGGCAACTCTCTCGACTTTTGCAATCGCGCCTCGCGGCATTTCCTAGTTCCATCGCCGTTCTCCTCCGCGTTATGGACATTTATTCGAGCCGCGACCAATACAATTCATTTAACGTGATTTCTGTGTCGAGAAACGGCCTTTCTTCTACCGACCCTCCCCGTGCCCTCCCTCCCTTTCGCGCGCGCGTTGCTTTCAATTTTATAGATCATCGCCGGACGGCTTTATCGTATTGTTCGCGCGGCGTATACGTGGGTTCGTTTGTACGACGTGGCCGCATAATAACGTTAATCTTTGTAATATTGTCGAGACGTCCGTGTAAATAGGTATTGATCGCGGAAGGCTGGCTTTCAGTGAAAAGGCTGGGCCCGGACGCCCGATAGGAGACGCGATTCTGTGGGCGAGTGAAAAGGTTTGAATTAGAAAGTTATTATTGGGAAAGTTTATTCCTCGTGCTATGCAAATGTTCCCGGGGGAGGGGCGAGGGGATGGTGATTTGATATTTGTTTTGTTTGCTGTCCGAGTACTCGTGAACCGTACAACATTTTGTTTCATCGAGAATTACCACCGGGTTTATTCGATTGCTTTTTTTTTTTTCAAGCAAATCGATGGCACGCGATTGGTTTGTTAAAGCTTTAACCGAACGGTAAAATGTGATTTGCGAAAGTCGATTGGAAATTACAGGCTTCCCGTTTACATTTGAGTTCATATTTTCCGCAGAATTTTAAACTTCCCTGCATCCCCTCCCGCGCGATACCCGTACGATCCGCGAAAAAACAACGAAACATATTTACGAGCTTCGAACCTCCAATTGAAATCGCTTAACCCTTTGAGTGCTGAATATTTTCAGTTGAAATGTTCTAGTTGGAACAGCGCAGACGAGACGTTGTTGATAGTTACATTTGCTGGAGACGCTTTAAGTGAAAGGTCGAACAAAATGATAAACTTATACACGTATGAACAGTCCACGCTAGTATTTTTCACCAAACGCATACACGCGCCCATAATACTAAAAGGGTTAACAAGATCACTCGTCGTTCGCTTCAAGAATTAGCGATCAACATTTTTAGTGCCTGTCCGATAAATCGGTGTTTTTATTCCTTAAAAATACCCTTAAAATGAGTCAAAATGGCTGATTCAGTAAATTTAGTGTTAGTATGAAAAAACTTACAAAATTATAAAATACCAAATACAAAATTATAGGTAACATAGGTATTTATATAATTAACGAAAAATGTTGCCGTTAACTATAAATGGCACTTGTACCGATCATTTCGATGCCGAAATATATGCGGCGCTCGGCGCGAAAGGGTTAACTGCGCGCATTGTCGCTGTTATTGTTCTCGAAGTACTTTTTTACCGCGAGGATATCAATAACACGGTCAACTAACGGCGAAATCAGCACCGGATCGAGCCACGCGCTTCGACGCGTTTCCGGTTTCCGTCGATCAGTTGGCCAGAAAGGAACGCACGCTGTAGGAAAATCGAGCATCGCGTCCGCAAAAATATTGTCGGGGCACACTTTGCGGGCGACGAAACTCCGAGTGATGTCCACTGGCGACCTATTTTTCACGCGTGTTCATACGTAACTCACCCCTGTTGCGAGGGGGAAGGAAACCCCCGCGCGAACGGTGATCCGGCTACCGTTTGACGCACGGTTTTATTTCCGCCCGCTTCGAGCAGCCGCAATTCTGCAAAAATGGATATCGTGTCTTTCCTGTTGATATTTTGCCTTTTTTTGAGTTCTCGATGGGTAGGAATTGTTGATGGGAGCGTTATTTTTCCGGAAAATTGAAACGAGCAAATTTTAGCGTGCTGCAAGAATCATCGTTGTTCATTGCAATTGGTGTTCGAATGTTGAATTCAATGATGGCGGATAGGGCGCGAGGGTAGTTCGGAAAGGGACTAACGCCACGTTGCTCAGCCCTCTTCTCAACACTATTCCTACCACGACCGGTCAAATGACCGTTTTTAAAATTTCGATTAGAATTTCATAGATACAATGTAATTGAATCGCCTTTAAACTTTAGACTTTTCCTTAAATAAACTTATAATACATTTTTCAATATTCACTTCTTTTTTCATTGTTTAGTTTCTGAGAAAAATTTGTAGTCTGTCTTACGTGGAAATGTCGCGGTTGGAATAGGTATACGTGAAGTGTCGGTA
Organism: Tetrapedia diversipes; assembly: GCA_033822845.1. NCBI lineage: Eukaryota > Metazoa > Arthropoda > Insecta > Hymenoptera > Apidae > Tetrapedia > Tetrapedia diversipes. Next base: position 103,524 of record JAOPTO010002404.1, on the reverse strand, counting down.
GGAATAGTGTTAACACCACACGTTATCACTAATAATAGATAAGAGACGGAGATACACGTGGTGTTTAATTTAAAAAAGGAAATGTATCTTTGATGGAGGAGAATCGTGAGAAGCTCCTCCCTGTGCTCTAGAGTTTAGCTCGTCTGCCTCAGTGTCTAACGAGAATTATCTTTCTACATTGAACGAGGATTTTAGTAAAGGTCAACCTTTTCTAGAGTTCGACCATCGAATCAGAAATTCAATCGGTATCGGGGCTCGGCTTGTTAGGTTAATAGGAGCAGGCAGAGACGGCAATATGTGTTTCAGCCGAGAGCTGTTAATAGACTCGTCAGTAAGGCTATCCAGCACAATTGTCCTGGACACAGGGATAGTCGGCATTAGGAGATAGGAGCTATATCAGTTCAGTTCTCGGTTAGGTCGAGAAGCAAATTACTTCTCCTCACCCCCTCTGCCTCTGTTTCCATCTGGCAGAAACTGTGTGTGCTCGACGCCGGGTTGTACGTATGTACGCGTGAGTAATGTGCAGCCGATGCTGTTTTCAGGAATATCTATCGGTCCTTTAACCCTTTGACTGTCACGTCGATTTCGCTCGGGATGCCACGGAAGTACACCGCAATGTTTCATAGAAATTAATTTTTTATTTTTAATATTCTAATAACAATCTTTTATCGTTCAATAAGACACTTTGTGCTTCAAAGTATCCTTTAATTAGAGGCAATGTTCAAAATCCACTAACTGTCAATTTTTATTTTACTCTTACAATCGTATGTAGCTGAAGCTTTCATAGGAGCGAATGTTTCATAGAAATTAATTTTTTATTTTTAATATTCTAATAACAATCTTTTATCGTTCAATAAGACACTTTGTGCTTCAAAGTATCCTTTAATTAGAGGCAATGTTCAAAATCCACTAACTGTCAATTTTTATTTTACTCTTACAATCGTATGTAGCTGAAGCTTTCATAGGAGCGAATATTTTATAGAAATTAATTTTTTATTTTTAATATTCTAATAACAATTTTTTATCGTTCAATAAGACACTTTGTGCTTCAAAGTATCCTCTAATTATCGGCAATATTCAAAATGCACTAACTGTCAATTTTTATCGAAGTCCCGCAATTGTAAGTAGTTGTGGCGCCACAAGAGAAATCGTGGCCGGTCATATATGACCAATGTGTTGCAGTCAAAGTGTTGAACATCGATACGCGACTGACAAGCAAAATTGTAGAATCGAATATTGGTGGCAGCAGCAGAAGTTTGCGAAAGTTACAAATTTACCTTCACAAATCGTCGATTCGCACTCGCCTCGCGTTTTCTTCGCCCCGCGACATTTCATCCGCGAACAGAAGTCGACGCCCGTATAAAAATGACCGCGGTGTCGCGATCCGCCGGAATACATTTTCCCGCCGTCCCTGTTGGCTTCCTGTTTTGCTGGCTGTGGTCGATGACAGAACAAAAGAAACAGCAGCCACAGTGGCGAAGCGGAAAAGGGGAGCAATTCGCGGGCAACATTACCTAAAAGCAATCTTCGTGCTAAAGTAAATCGTGCTCGTTTTTGAGGCAGCCTGACTGCTCGCCTCGCATATAGTTTGTATATATACACACACACACACGCATAAAGCCTTTAAAGCTTACCAACAGCTTCTCTCGTGGATGCATATACATGTCACCGTGCACAAGTATCCGAATACTTTTGAGCAGTGAAATTTAAGTTAAAAATAGAAAAACCTGTGTTATAGTTATTGTTCAATATTCTGACATCGTAAAATAATGTTTAACCCTTTCAGTACCGAACGACGATATATCGTTTCTTATACCATGGCGCCTATTTGCATCACGAGAGAGCTCTATCTCAAAATAAATTTATAAAACGTTATAAATGTTTCAATTTTTTCTTTTATTCCGTAATATGCTTCTTATTGAATTTTATAAATATCATTCTTACTTCCGTTTTTACGAGCTTTTTCCCAAACCTTAGTAAATTCGTTAAATTTGCTCGGTACTAAAAGGGTTAATAATTTTGTATCTCACCAATCCGTAATAAGCATACGGATCAATCTTCCTATTAATTACAAATTTACCAAAACGATCAATTATTATCAGCTTCTAATACACCTTTGACTTTTGCATATTATTACTCATATTATTACTTATGAATTCGACCAAGTATTCGAGTACTTACATCACCAACGTGCACACGTATGCACGCGGTGTCGCACACAAGGGATGCACATAGGTAGGCAACGCGAGGAGGCCGTTAGCAGTCGGCCGGCTCGCTGGCTCTCGTCCAGAATCGATAAACCGTCGGCTGATGAATGGATAAACAAAAACGGGGAAAAAAAAAGGAACGCCGGCCGCTCCTTCGTATAACCACGGAGCATGGTTTAACGTCTGCCATCGAAGCCGGTGTCGCCGTGGCCCGACGACGCTTCGTTTAAGCCGCGAGACCCAGCTTCGAGCGACCGCAAGCCACACGTCGTGGGGCGCCCCGGCCGTGAACCGACGCGAGGGACCGTTTTAATCTCACGGCGTGGACGTGAACGCGTGTCCTCACCCTCTGACGTGGTCGGCAAACATAATTTGCGGTCGGAAAAATGGCGAGACCGAGCGGATTTCGAGGAATTTTACGCTACGAGTTCCGCGCGGGGAGAGCGGATCGATCGCGAATGAATGGGAAATTAATGAGCTCTCGCGTTTAACAGGATGCCGCGCACGCTGTGGGCTAATATTGTGAAAAGTGGGAGGGCAAATGGAAATACGGACGAGTTTATGTTTTTATGGATTCGTATAATATTCATTGCGTTATGTGCGTTATGGATAGATTAACGTTTAAGGGTGAGGTATCTGTGGTTGTAAATTTGTCGTACGTGTGAAATAAGGAGATAGGAAACATAGATTATGTAGAGACTTAGGTAGATAAGAGCAGAGGAAGTGAAATGTGTCGTTTTGCAATTTTAACGAGGATAGAAATATCGAACACGAAGAGTAATTCGATGATATTTTAGTGATCTCGAGATACTTCAGCGCGAGGTTATATTTTTAACCCTTTGAGTACCGGGTTCATATGCTTATTGCATGTGCGAAAAAAAACCTGGAAGCGTTGTAGCACACCTCTGACATTTTTCTCGATAAACTGCACAAATAATATATATTTATATATTTTGCAATCCAAATTATACTCTAAAAAAGCTTCTAAAAGAATACTTTAAGATTGACTTTGATAGAGAGCATTTCTCATACCACTGCCGATATTTTCGCATATGTATGGAAAATTTCTCCGATACTCAAAGGGTTAAGACTATCGGTTCGCAGAATTCATAGAATAAGCGTGCGCTTGATTAACAATCAATTGCGCAGCTGTCCACAGATTAATATTCTAGTCAGAGCGTTCAACAACACCGACGATCATTTTCGATAAGTGTATTGTTAGCAAGCGGACACGTATTGAATTCTTTCTAACCAATGTATCTCTAACCATGCAGTCGGGCAGAAAATCATAAATTCATGGAAAGAGGTAGTTTCATGAAACTCATAGAGATCAAACTTCCTGAAAACGAAGCTTCCTGTAAACTATCTATTGTTAATGGGGTTTTATATTGCTAAAGGAAATGAACTCTTGTTAGTGAAATAATACTTAGATAATTTATTGATACTTTTATATGTCACGAGGAAGGACAATTTTGACCGCACCTAGCGAGTTTTGTCACAAGACTAGCAGAACGCAGTGGTCGAAATTCTTACAACCCCGTCCGGGTCCTTCAGCCCCTTTTGTTCTGTTTCTCGATGCTTTCGAACTTTGTAAAATAGTGGCTTAGCTTCTTGAAAGAAGCCCTTGAGAAAGTACGTTAAGAGAAAGCTGGTTTATGCTTAATTTTTGCTTCGTAGTATTTCTCTATTCAATTTCCAAAACTATCTTTTTACAATTTTTACTGTTTTGCAAATTTTGTCGTTGACATCATCATGTATGTCTTGAACACGTGGAATTCGAACTGTTCTTGCCTCATCTCTCGAAGATGATTCACGGTGTGCGTAGCGATAATTAATAGGTGGCCTGTGTTTGCTAGCAGCAAGCTTTTATCGCGATTTACCGTCGCTGGGAGACGCGAATGTGATTTAATGCTCTATATTCCATACAGCACTGGAACGCGAAATTAAATGCCGAGCCTGCCGTGCGTTTAATCCTATTGTGTTAGAGAATCCTCTTCTCCAGGGGATATTTCCTAAATTTTCACCAGCACCGGTGAAAATTAATTTACATCTGACACCGTTCCGAGGGGGGACATTCTTCCGCTTATACGATTCCTTTATTCTGTACACCGATATGCTCAAGAAATATCGTGTACCTACACTTTATGGGCCACGTCACCCATGTAGATGATTCACAAGTGTTCGCAGGAGTTCGATTACTCGTAGATGAGCGATAGTTTCGTATGCTAAAGCGAAACGTATTTTTTTAAACATGCACTTAAACCAAAATTAACGGAGGTTGGCTCTTCCTATGGGTGAAGGTGTTAAGTGTCAGTGGTAAAATAGGTGAAATAAAATCTCGATTATCAGAACTAATGGGGAAGCAGACGTGTTCCAATAATATAATTTTTAATCGCAGTAATCAAATAATGAATAGTCCTCCGATATAAGGAAGGTTCTACTGTACTCCAAAAATCCCTAGAACCAACACTTACAGCAGCGGGCAGAAATTTAAGGTGACATGACAACGTAAAACATAGTTTTATAGTATGCAAATATTGTTCGTATATTTATTTTTATTGATTAGTATAGAACACGAATTTTATTTATCGTACTATTTCTTATTATTTAATTTATCTGTTTCCTTTGACTCTTTGGTCTTAAATTTTTGTCCGCTACTGTACCTATCACTTCATCTAACCCTACCAACATAACAAAAAATCACGCACACCCATCTTAATAATTATTACACGCTTGTACTCGTTATCCCGTCGCCTTTTCTTTTATCAAGTTAATCGGAATCGTGCTATTTTTGGCGCACAATTTTATCGCAATCCACGAAGCGTAATGGTATCCCACCGCCAGTTTTATCGAAATAATTACCCATTTTCAACGACGATACGATTCCTGATACGTCGCCGGGTTTATTCGTCCACTCCGTTCGCCTGCGAATACCTGTGAATCTATTTCGAACGAGCGAAATCGTGGCTGCGTTTTATCCTCACCCTCTCGACGTGTTAATTGGTAATCAGTCCGCCGCAATTAATAAGGCCGGTTACGGTTGCGTATCGCAGTTGGCCCTGCGCTGATATCGCGGAATACGCATCGGTGATTCTATTATGACCATCAGAACGTTATCGCGGGCAAACGAGTTTAAAAGGCATTCAACTGCTGTATGTCTCGTGATGTTTCGTCGATCTCTGTTGCCGATTAAATGGGCCGTGATGCGGGGAACGTTTATTGGACAGGGTGAAACGGACGGTGAATAAGCGTGGTCACACGTGTGCCGAGAAAGAAAGTACATTTTCTAATTTAGCACTTTCTCAGCGGAAAAGTTTAAGTTCGGACCTAAATAAGTTAGAAATATCAAAAATATTAACACTAACTCTACAGACGATTTGTGACGAAGAAATCAAATTGAAAATTATTATAGTAAAGATCACAGTAAATTTCCAAAGATGTAGGTATCATAATAAATTTACAAAGTTTCCATGAAAATTCGCAAATTGGTCATTTCGACCAGTCTTGATAGTCATAATGTTGAGCATATTAAAAATGTTAAAAATTTCAAAAATATTACTTTTGAAGTAGAGTCAATAAGAGTTAATCTGCACTAGTAAGGTTCACTTTTAGAGTTCTAATTGATACTGGCATCAGAGATTGTGAAATACAAAATATTTTCTAACATCAGCTTATATTAACTTTCGTTTAATTCGGTTAAGCGGTTTACTAGAATTTACGTGTGCGACTATTAACCGCTTTGCGTTTGAAAGTTTAACGGTTGGATTATCTAGACATTTACAGAAGCAGAACAGATAACTCGTAAATAAACGTTCACTTACAATAAAGATTTCGCTTCTCTTTATTTCTTCATTTTCCTCGTTCCCTTTCTTGCGCGGACCTTCTGGCCGACGGAATCGCGTGTTCGTCTTTTCTCACGACATGTTCCTTTCAGCTTATCGCCGAAGCAGCATGTATACCTGGCTGTTGCTGATTTAGAAGTCTGATACGCCGACGAAATGAATCCCGACGATGTACTCGTGCGCTTATTAAATGCCACTTACCGTACGGTTAGGCCAGAGAGTTGTAGAGGCTCAGTTATATTGCGCAATAAAATTGAGCAAGGAATTCAACGGAGAACCGAGCGAAACGCAAGTCCTGTTTCGGCTTCGCATTTATTCTAGTTCCACGTACAACAATACTCTTATCTCTTCCTTTTCTTATGCAAACCACGATACGTAAAGATACCGTAAGCGTTACTGTTATATCTTTCGAGCACAATCCTAGAAATAGCCCACTGAACAATATGAACTATCAGCTATCGCATTCTACAATTTTGATATCCACGAAAAACCGTGCACCCGTTCAAACTTTCCAAATTTATTAATTAGTGCGAAAAAGGCCGCTTTTGATGACGCTCGACACACAAATTCTAATCGGGGAATATCAGTCCCTTTGCAGCGTAAACAAGTTCGTCACGTCGAGGGGCAAAGTCACGGCCAGAGTCAATTTCATCAAATTTATGCTACTAATTAGTCGGAATATCTGTAACATCTCGTAGAGGAGGTTTACAGGGCCGGCGTTAGCGGCAAAGAGAGCAATAGCTCGGGACGTGTAATTAACCGACGCTGATTCGTAAATATTTGCAGGCACTCCGCGTTAAAATCACAAAGCTACGATGCCTGGCAGAAGACGCGAGTGCTTGTATGTATGTATGTAAGCATGCGAGTCTTCCAGTTGTAACATTCCGGCGTGGCTGGGAGCTTTCGTCAGGTTGCTCCTCAGCATCGATGAGGGTGAAACAGGGGATGGGATGTATAGGGCGGAAGTTATGAGAGTCCTGGGAGTTTAGCAGCTGTTGTTGGTTGAGGTATTAGTGGCGATATTACACTGTTTGCAGCCTATCGTTTCGTAAACTATCATTAAGTAAGCATTCGCGGTCGATCTTATGGCTTAGAAACGACGAATGCTTGCCTTTCTTTTATCGACAACAGGTTGCCTTGATTCGACGTTTTTCTAAGCCGAACATAACCATCCTGTTCTCTCCTAAGTCGAATCTAACCAATCTGTTTTCTCAGAACTCGAACCTAACCATTTTATTTTCTTCTATCACGAACCAAACCTGAACCTAACCATTCTGTTTACTCGTAAACTGAACATAACCATTTGGCTTTCTCCTATCCCGAACCTAACTATTGTCCTTTTTTTCATTTTATTATCGGTACAAGTAAATTTATTTATTGCTCGAAGATGCTCGAACATCAGGTTTCATAAAAGGAGTACCGATGATTTAAAAGACTCGCTTACGAAAAAAAATGTTCTTTCTACGGAACTCCTTCTCTAAGTTTCCATTCCCATTTTTTTGGAATAAAGTAAGACTCAGTTATTCTGTTTCACAAAGGGCTCGTTAACAAATAACCGTCGCGCTTTCCCCGTCTAATCTCCGAGACCTCGATGCAAACCGTGCGAACGCATGACCCCTCGTGTCCATCGTTAACGACGAACTGTTAGGATCTGTGATGCCAGACTGAAGACGGGTGTTCCCTTCCATCACAGGTTAGGACACGTTTGTCCGTAAGTGTCATAAATACAATCGGTTAAACGTCGCGTCTATCTCTTAGCGGTTGCCGTAACCAATCCATCTTGCCGATGCGTGGCCGACGCTCGGAGGGTATCAAAGTGGCCGCGGGCACGCCAGATAGACGGCGGCCCGAGTACTCCCCGTGTGATGTACGACCGCGAACACAGCGTGTTGCATTGTTGTTGCCCTTTCACGTGCAATAACACTGCTCGGTTGCTGTGACAAAACGCGTGCCGTTGCACAACCCCACGGTCGGCTGTGCCAGCTCCCATCGGTCGAGACCGAAGATCCGCTTGGATTCCGTTTTGGTTAGCGTCGAAGGACTGTTGTATTCCGTCGTAAGCTGCAGGTTGTTGTGTACAATAAAATTAACCCTTTGCACTCGAACGGCCCTGCTATGTCGCCCGGGAGGTTTGATGCATCCAAAGTACAATATTTAACCTTTTGAGTGCTATGGGCGTATATATGCGTCTGACAGAAGTTGCTCGTAAGGACTATGGACGCATATATGCGTTTGTCAATTTTTGTTTTCTTCACCTTATGACTTATTCCGTGGCCACACATTTCGGCGTTAACCTTTTAGTACTGACGAAATTTACTCGTAGGGACCATGGACGAAAATATGCGTTTGCCAATTTTTTGGATTTTTCGCTTACTGCAACGCGATTATCAGAGTATTTAGTGATTATAGTGATTATCAGTCTCTTCGAAGAAACTTAGACCAAGAGTATTCAGCACTCAAAGGGTTAATAGATCTTGTTGTATTCAATGCAAAAATAAATAAATTCGTGAAACTTCATTATTTGAACACGTTTTTTCCAGTATAAAACAATTTTAAGGTACCTGTAAAATGTTTCCTTAATGTAGCCTAAATTGTCTCGAGTTGCTGGTTCGCTCGAGTGCAAAGGGTTAAACTAGCCTGACCGGAGGAATTATACATATGTTAGGTAGAATCTCTAAAATTTTGCGGGCTAATATCAATATTCCATTCGGTAGCCCCTGAAGTTTATGCCGCGGTGTTTCGCACTCGAGGTGGTTATAACGAGGATTATGTAGAGCTTTTGGCAATGGTTATGAAAAGAGTTAATATTGTATATCAACGGCACGCTATTGTCTCTAGCAGCCAGATTGCGGTGCTGAGGTCGCTAGCGTCCGATGCAGATGACTTAATGCACTTTTAACTTTTGGCTTCGCTACGAGCCGCCTCGGATACTCGAGAATAAGTGTTGTTATTTACTGCGTTATCGCTTCAGCGTCTGGCAACGTTGAGATGGAAAATTTGCCTGTAACAGAATTATATAGAAGGGGTGAAAAAGAAAGGATATGCCGCGTTTAATTAAACAGCTATACTAAATTATTTGCATGAAAACGCTTTTCAACGGAAACAAAATTTAACACGATCCTGTTTTAATCCATCAGTATATGCACCAGTAAATTGTTTACGAAACTATGATCGAAATATTTTCCCCATTTTCCGTAAACTGTAAGTGCACACTGGGGGTACGTCCATGGAAATTCTTCAAATTTTCGTTATTTTACGCGTTCAGTAACGCTTCCGTGCACAACGTTTACCGTCATTTACGTTCGACTCGCAAACAACGCGCTGCGGCAGAGCACGGTGTGCTCGCACGCAAAAATAAAATTGAAATCGAAAACTTCTACGATTACCAGAAAACCGTCCTGTAAACACAGCCGCGTGTCTCTGTGGCGGTGAAAAACATGGTCGGTCTGCGCGCTGTAACGATCCGGGTTGTAACACGAACTCGGCGTTCCCTTGTCAACGGGGTTGCAATTTAATATCCGCAGCGAGTAATTCGCGCGATCCAGTGTTTGCTAGCTCGCTAAAACAACCGGATAATAAACGCCCGGACGAATCTGTTCCCGTTCCTGTCTGCGACTTCGCTGAAGTCCGAAAAGCACCTCGCGTGGCCCTGCTAACGAGGAAACGTTCCCCCTGTCAGAAGGGGGGAACTTCGAGGAAGCCGTAAATTAGGCGTTCCCCGTTGTGCTTCTCCCGTTTGTTGACGCGTTACCCGAGCATAAGACGCGACAGCGTCTCGACGAAATTGCACCTGCCACACGGTCAAAGCGCCGACAAACAATGCGCTCGGATGTCCAAGGATGGATAGTTGCAGGCTTGAATGGCTCCGTCACCGTCTTCGGGTGCAGATGTTGCCGTGTAACCGAAGAAACATGGCGAATAATGCCCCGAGGGAAAGGTAGATGCGGGATTTTTCGAGTTTTCAGAGATGTCTGGGGGTAGCAGAAATTTGTGAATGCACCACAGATTATTTGCTCTTTAACGCTAGATTCACGGACATTTTTTGTGCAGCTATTTCTAATACACATATTTTAAGAGATATGTATACATCGTACAGAATTTGAAACTTCAGAACTGAGAGGGAAATAGATTAGGGTATACTTGTGTCAGGCCATCGATAAAAGTCAACAAAAATTACTGGGAATAATAGTAATTATTTTTTGAAAATTTTACTCATGAAATACAAAATCCGTTAAACTGATAAGTCCCGTAAACCTAGTGTTAAAGATAGATTTTGAACGAACTTAAGTGAACTTGGATGATACTGGAAAATCGTTACTGAGAGTCTAAATTCACCTTGAAATGGTGATATCTCATAAAAGTATCGCTTCCTGGTCGAAATTAAAATCCCATTTGCGAGGACGCTACGAATAATTTATAATCCGATAAAATGATCCCCTCGTGCAGGCCATCGTTATCAAGATTACCATTTTAGTTTCGTCTGGAAAAAGTTGGATTCGTTCGGAATGCAAGACGTTCTGTGCTGATTTTTAGCACAAGCGCTATGCAGAAGGGCGTTGAAAGCATTGGGTGCTAAATTTTTCGAATTCCTTGGTACACGCGGAGAGAAGGGAATTTTTGAAGGTAACGGTTAGAGAATTTCGTAAGTTTCGAGGCGTATGTAGGACAAGGGAGTTCCTGAGCACTGTGGCTGCAAGTTTGTTTGAATTACGAGGCATATGCGCGACAGAAGAAGTTTCCGCAAGCAGCGAGTGCCGCGTCTCTTGAATTTCCAGACGTATATTTGGGAGGGAGGCAATTTTTGAGAGCACAACTTCCTGAATCTTCCGACCCTAATTCTCCCGGTAAATATTGTTCGATATATACCGTGAAATATTAGACGAGAGGACAAGATTCCTGTGCGATCATGTTTAATAACACACTAATACCCTTTCAAGCAACGTGCGCCCTTAAAGCACGAATACGAGTAGATTAGATTCTTTGAGATGTTTTCGGGATAAACAGTCGGATTATCTTTGTAGATTCGAGCCAATGTCGAAAGGTAAAGATTTCGAGACCTCTTTACGGACTCAGATCTTGTAGTTTGGTACCGTTTGAAGTCTGGCGGAGTAATGTGCAGCTTTTAAAACATCGTGTTACCAAAGATGAAAATATACTTCCAGCTCGTGTCGCACACTTCGTGTTCTCGCTACGAAGGTTTTATTCCTGTTTCGACGGCAAACGTTTCCTTTTTTGCACGCGTCACGCGTCCGGAAACGATAACTTAATATGGCGTTCAGTCGGAGAGTTTCTGAGGAACCTAAAAGTGGCAATAAAAATGGCTGAAATAGTAGGCGCTCCGTTCTGCCAACAGGTTATAGCGATCCTCCGGGCAATAAGGAAGGATCCCGAGTTTGTTACCGGACGGAAATTTATTGCTGGCGATGGCCAATAAACATGAACAGCAATTTAACCGTTTTACACGTAACTGCGCTTAACATACACGCGCATACGTACCCGGGGCGGTAGCATAAAAAACGAAATGATGCATCGCTCTACGATAAAAACTAAGCGGCGAACTCTTCCCGAAGCTGTAAACGTCCCCGATCGATGATTTATAAATCGCGCACGTTTATATCAAACGCTTTTGCAAATTCTGTGTCCCCGTTCATGGGCACCGGTGTGTGTCCATTAGCGAACGTCCATAGCGAACGTAACGCAATTTATAAGCTTTTATCCACCTATCCATAACTAATAAACCATTTCCAAACTTCCTGCCGGTGTTGCCTTTCATCATCGATCAGTCGCATAATTAATCTCTCGCCGATTCAATATTTCTCACCCAGCTATGAATTAATTTGTTTACCTAATCGAACGTCAATTCTTCTCGGACAGAGCAGAAACACCTAGCGCAACTTTTTTACTCGCCTATGAGTTAATTATTATTTTTCTATTGAAAACGTATAGTTCAGTGGAATGATTAGATCGATCAATGCTCAGACAGTATAGGTATATCGTAACATACTTCTTCCGTATATCATATCTTAGCTTCAACGACTAATTGGAAATTAACGTTGTTAAAAATGATTGATTACCTATTGGTACGATCACTGATTTCAAATCTCACATTTCACCTCTGTTTCCAAATCCACGCGTGGGTTATCATACACGCCATGGCGGCAGTCAGGGTCTTAGCCAGCGGAAGTCTATCGAATTTGTGTGGAAGAGTTTTTTCGCGCAGGCTATTCGAGCTGGTGGGTACAGCCGTCGCCGAGTACACGCGTATCTGAAACACCGGCGAAGTTGTCGGCGTAACGGACAATAATTCGCTTAGCCGTCGCGAGCGCGAGTCGTCTTGTCGCTTAATGAAATTCCGTTCGAATACACGATGGCCCCTGGGGTCGCTCGCGCGTTTTGCTTGCGCTTTAAAATCAAAGGAGCATGCTCCGAGAGCTCAGGGTCTCGCCAGGGACAATAAACCTCGAAACCGCGACGAAGCATCCCGGGTTTAACTGTTCCCCGAGGACAATGCGTTCGGGAGCTGGAAGACGAACGGGAGACGTGAAATATGGAAATTTTCGTGTCTACCCTCTTTTCGGGATCGCAGCGCCCCGGAGGATTCGCGTTCGGATCTGTTGTTACGGGAAACATTATTACCGCTTTACAACCGTCCCAGCTCGTCGTGTTTGATGTACACGATTCGAAATGTCAACCGCAACGTAGCAAAGCTTCGCTCGAAGCGCACACACATTTATTCGGAGCTCGTTGAGTTTCTTACCAATTACGAAATTCGTATTCGCTTTGATAAGCTCGCGACCGAAGAGACATCTCTGAGCTAATGGAATTTTAAATTCTACCTTCCTTAAATCCTGCGATCGGTTGTTATTAGATTGCCCGAACGTCCTCCTAAACTTTGAAACGTTCGATATACGCGGTATGTACCGCGTAGGTATTATAGGGAAGAAGAGGAACGATTTGGGAACGATCAGCGAGCGAATATTCCGTTTACGAATTCTTTGTCCAGGATACGATAACGCCCGGGGCGCATAAATTCCGGGATGGAATCCGTGGGGGTGGTCGACGTATTGGGAAGCAGCCGCGAAAAGTAATATCGAAAGAAGGAGATATCTCGTTTGAGTTATAGCGGCGGCGGTATCGGTACCGTGCGCGCCCTTGCTTGCTCGCGACGACGATCGTTTTAATAAAACGCTGTTTCGCGATCCGAGCGCGGCGTGTTCGTCGTCTCTTTAAAGGGGATGAAACGGACTAAAAGGGAGCGCCACGGGGGATGGAGGGGGCGGCGAACACTGCCGGTCGAAGGGAAGAGAAGCCCGTATAACCGCGGGCCGTGCAGGCGAAAAAGGAAGCAAGCAAATAAGAGGAAGGGGGGGATAGAGAGAGAGATAGGGTGAGAAAGAGAGATAGAAAGAGAGAGAGATGGAGTGAGAAAGAGAAATAGAGGGACGGAAGGAGGGAAGGAGAGAGAGAGAGAGTGAAAGGGTGAGAAAGGGCTGGAGGGAGGAAAAGTTGAAGGGATGAAAGAGGCCAGGCCAAGCTCTCGCTAACTTGAACAATATCTCTCAAGATGCCGTGGCGCCTGGAGATCTAGGCTCGAAACTTCCTGGGCACGTTGCGTGCGCCTCGCAGCGAGACCGAGTTTCCTCGGCGAATCAGAGAGGGAAACTTTCACATATTCCATTCACGAGCAACGTTTTAGATCGGTGCTTAAGGAAAAAGACCGCCTATGGGAGGGAAAAACGAGGTTGTACCGGGAAAGAGACGGCGAGCGGGAACGTTTCGCAGCGAAAGAGAGAAAGAGAAGGAGAAGAAACCCGAGATAGTCCGCGTCTCTCCGCTTTTCAAACTTTCCGTTTCTCGCGGCTCCATTCAGAGCGCGCGGCAAACGATCCGCGAGATGCCGAAACGGTTCGAACTTGTAAATAAATTACGTTGAAACGCGAGAAATCTCTCTGTTGACGGTCTTTCAGGTTTTCGTTCATCTCCCTCGAAACTCAAAGAACGTTCTGCGCGCTTCTAGGGGATGAGACTCTGTTCACTGGGTCAGCTTGACGATACACTGTCTGAAATTGTCTTCGTTTTGTGTCATTCTGTAATTGTCCAATTGTTTTCAAACTTGGAACAAGTATAACAAGTGTCCCGAAATTTTCAAGTAAAACTGTTTCAGTTTCCTAATTCTATGAAAACGAAATTATACCTCCAACAAGGAGAATTATTCATGGTTTAACCAATCAGACTCGCATTCCTTCCGCTAGCCAACTTTTCAATCTCCCAACTTTACGAAGTATAGGCGCTTCTCGACTTTCGCACATTTTTAAAAATTCAACTTTTTAAGCTTTCGCGGTCGGATGTCCCCTCTGAGGGGACATCGTGAGCCGAGCTGGCTACTGAGCTGTCCCCTCTCAGGGGACATCAATCTTTAGCCATCAAATTACAACATTGTTCCGATCAATACTTTATAACACAGTTTTGGTGCATATTTTTTTTACATCCCTCTACTTTCGAACATTCAACATTCGCACACACTTTCAGGAACCAATTGTGTGCGAAAGTCGAGGGGCGCCTGCCGTTTCTCTTTCGAGTGTTGCATCGCGCGGATGCACAAACGTTGCTCGCTTTCACGATCGTTTCGCGTTCCCCGTAAAGTCCTCGGGTTTGATCCTGCTTGTTGTTCGTAAAATTCTTACACGTCGACGTCACCGTTGCTCCGCGTGTGTATTCCACCAGCGGCCACAAACAGCGTTCTTTATTTAGCGCCTCGAACGGCCCCGCTACCGGTCGTAAACTCCGCGGAACGATCGACGTATGCTCTCTCCTGGCCGCAACCGACACGCTTCTCTTGGTCCACGGACTCACCATGGGCATGCGACTCGATGGCCCGCATGTGAACGATGTTCCGCCATGTTACGACTGTTTTACGCCGCGTTTCGAGCAACCGTATGAATGGAACGGCCCTGTTCTTTCGGCGGACTTCAGGTAAAACAGCCTGTTCCCTGTAATACCGAAGCGTGTACGATTTTTGAAGACGGCAGGGATGCTTGAGAAAGCGAGTACGATTGGGGGTTGAAACGAAGTCATCAGGTTTTTAGGGAAAAAATGGTTTGATTAGTTTTAAATAATAATCTAGTGATTTTTAAGAAATAATTCGGAATAGGGTCAAGAATTCGATATTATCGTTTCAATCAATAACAAGAATATGAGTGCAGTCTATTTTTATGATTGCGTTAGAGAAACAATTCGTTTCGTCTAAGTGACTTCTTTTTAGCTCTTTGAAGTACTTATGACTTTAATGCATGGATGTTAATTTTGAATTCTCATGTTTTCTACTTTTTTGTTCAACGAAGAGAGATAAGTAGATTAATATATGAGGCTTCTTTATTTGCTTGAAAATTAGCACGAACCTTCTACGTGACATAATGTTTATATAATCACTGATTTTGGTAATTAATGTTGATATTCGGAGTTCGCTGTTGCTAAGCACACTTTCGTCTTTCTTTCGTTGCATCCGCTCAGTAAGTTCGAAAGGACTCACGTTTGTTTTTGGCCGAGTATTGCGAATTCGAAGTCATAAGGCTCTATTTGTGCTTTCCAAATTGAGTTCCCGCGGCGTTCGAGAAAGTTTGCTGCTTGAAAAGCTACGAGAGTCCCTTTATTACCTCGCTACTCTTTATGCCGACGATCTCCCGCGCCATCTTTCTTGCCTCGCGTCGGCCTACTCGACTCGAAGACGCTCCACGCTGCGGTAGAAGTTTCGCATTACCGATTCGCCTTTTGCTTTTCACTGTTAAAAATCAACATAAAATTGTATAATTACGGGATCTACGAGTGACACTGGAACTGTCGTGATTTTTGTTTCATAGATCGTGCATTTCTTTGTTTTTGTTATCTTTACATCGTTTCATGTCATTCGTCTTTAAGCTACGCGTATAAAATATAATTTTTGTTTCCGTATTAACCCTTTACACTCGAGAGGTGAACTGTTAGTTGTCTAATGATACCAACTTCAAAAATTTTCAAATTCCAAATATTTACTAAGATTCGCCTGTATTAAACGTCATTTAGTTTAGTCAAGCGATATACTAAAATTTACATATATGACTATTTAACCTCTGAGTTTGAAAATTTGCAAAACTTTCATTTCGTGACTAACAGTCACCTTTCGAGAGCAAATGGTTAATTACTGGAGTTTGCCACTGGCTTATTTGCCTTAATATTCCCTCATCCACGTGTATTCTCATCTAAGAACAATTATATTTTCCTCGAGCTTTCACAAGTGTGTCAAGTATTTCCACGAACACCGAACTAAAACGCAACCAACGAAAGACCTTCTTCTTCGGTTTCCATTTTCAAGACTCCGCAAGTTCACCGGTGAATGTAACGCATTCGAGTAACGAAGGGGCGCCGTTGGAATTCAATTGGCTGCGAAACTTTCGTCGTTTCCGCGTCAAGTTCCCGGCCGGCGGTGTGTTTAAAGGAATCGGATTTACAATCCATTATCCGAACGGCGGACAAAAGTGGCGTCGGAACGAAGTTCCAGGTGAAACTGCTCGATTCATAACCGGTCGGCGCGGATACGCGGCCGCTTTCCAGCCACGAAGTTCAGGGTGAAGTTAAGCGAACGCCGCTTTATTGAAATTTCATCCCCGAACGCGGCACGGACTCTTCTGCGCTCTCCTTCTCGACCGGAGGATCACTCGCAAATGTTCCTCTTCTATCTAAATTAATTCCTCCACTTCTAAGTGTGTATGGATTCGGTCATTGGGTGCTCAGGGTCACTAGATGATCGTGAAAGACGCCTCGTATAAGGCTGATACTTTGTTCTATCCTTTTGCGATTTTATAATCGATATACTTATACACCCCTTTCCTTTGGAGTGTACTAAACATAAATATTACTTATATGGGAAAAGTAATAGAGTTAAATATTAGGGACATATTTCTTTTAATCTTCAGCTACTCCAAGGTAGATAATTACAACCTCGTTTCCTTTAGAGTGTATTAGGCATAGGTATTACTTCAACGTAAAATGTGCAGGGGTTAAATATTAGGAAGATAGTTCTCGATGGAAATGAAACAATGTTTGAAACAAAGTTTAATTATTAACACGGTGACCGTAGCGCCCAAATCGGTAAAAATACATCATTTGGACAAATGTCAATAGTTATCAATTTTTCATTATTACCATCGTTAATGTAACGATGTGTAGAAATTAATGCAGTATAAAACAACTAAAAAAAGTTACAGGTAATATTTCAACATTATATACATATATTGTATAATAGAAAATTCATCGTGACGCCACGGGCAAACCTTGTAAAACTAGCGTGGAATTCAATGTGTTAACGTAATTTTCATAAGGCCAAGGATTACAGTACTCTCCTACACGCAAAATCGAAGTCACACTCCACATTAGACCGATGGACAGATAAAAATATAAAAGCTGACCCCGTGAGGGAATACGTTTTTCTGACGACGATTAATTCTATCCAGAAACGTCGCGTTTGCTCGACGAGGCTGTACGTCCCCGCGGAGTGTGTCCGGTTCGTGCAGGAATCCGGCGAACCCGTTCGTCCGTGTGACAACGCAGGCCTGGATCGGTCGCGCGGATCACCCACGCTTCTCGCGCATAAGGGCAGAGCGATGGGTGTAAAACGGGCATCACGTCGGCCTGTACGTTCTCGAGATCGTTACGGCTGACCCCCCGGCGAGGCGAGCGTTAGCCACGGAGAAAGAGAACGAGCCTCGAGAACTACCGGACGTGCAGGTCTCGGGCGACGTCGTTAGCGATCCCCTGCCTATACGGCGGCCCGAGATATCGAGGCGTCCCGCGAGATCATCGCAGCCGCTTTCGAGGGTGACCGCTTTCGTTTTCTAGAAGGTGAACAGCTTCCCGTTTTTACGTAACAGAAATACTCGCGCCTTGTTAGCGGAAGCCTAGCTTCTTGAGTTCGAGAATTTGCGAAGAGGGTCGCGCTTTTTTTCAAGTTACATCCTTTCGTAGATCACGTGTATATTGTTTGTGAAAGAAAATATGTATAGATGTTTTTTTAACCCATTGACTGCGATGAGGGTCACCGGTGACCGGCGCTCAACTTGGCAGTGACGCCATGGGGGTCACCGGTGACCGACGCGTTCAGATTGGTAGAAAAATATAATTTGAACAAATGACGATAATTACCGATTTTTTATTATTACCATCGTTAACGTAATGGCGTGAAGAAATTAATGGAGTATGAAACATCGAAAAATAGTTATACACTGTAACTTATTTATTATAGGTAATATTCCAATAGTATATGTATCGTATAATAGAAAATTCATCTTGGCGCCACGGGCAAATCCGGTAAAACTGGCGTGGCATTCAACGTGTTAATTAACGAATTAGCGAAAGAATTAGTTAATCACAGTATTTATGTGTAGCGATATCAGTTAATTTCAAGCGTGATGGAAAAAACGATTCCTATCGTTCTCATGTTTCGACATTTTTATTCAATCATTGGCACGTTCGTTAGGTCCACGCCTAGTGTCGAATTCCGCGCGAAGAAACGAAGTCACCTGACGGTTTCAACAACCTCGAAGAACAATCCTTCGCATTGTGAACCGTCTGGCGTGCCTCTGGCATCTTCGCGCGTACGCTCAGAAACATCTTGAAAGATAACGCCCCGCGAGCGGAACAGCCGCGAGCCGTTAGAAACAGAATACATTAGTCGTAACAAAGGGTTATTGGTGAAGAGTCGGCGAGGGTGGGCGGGCGAGGCGCGTTGCGAACACAATCAATGCGGCTGTTGTGACAGACGGAAACATTATGCAAGGCTGTCGAGCTCGCGGTGCGCTCGTGTAACCCCTTCGAATCGTTCCAGACGTGTATTTACGCGCGAAATTTTTCCCATTGGCCTTTCGCTTTCAAAAAGTGCTTTCTCTCTCTCTCTGTTTCTCTCTTTTCTCTTGTGACTTCTTTCTTCTCTGTTCCCTGTTCTCTCATTTGTGGACTATATTCGAAAAAGTTATCGCGAATCGGCTATATTTTAAAAGTTAAGTTAAAGTAGTTAACCAAGCATTTAACGAAATTTTTTTTTTTTTTTTTAAATTGGTTGTTTAATGTCGCATCAACCGCTTGTGGGTTATTAGCGACTTGGGTAGGTTATAGTTTGTTATACAGTTTAGTCTGTTTCAAATATCGTATCAGATTCTCCGTCGTGCTGTTGTCCGTCAGGTTATCTTTCAGAGCGGGTTTTAAGTTGTGTTCTGTTCGATTTGTGGTGTATTTTTTGCAGTCCAAGATAATGTGGTCCACTGTGAAGGGCACTTTGCTTGTTTCGCAGATTGGAGGATCTTCTTTGCGAAGGAGAATGAAATTTTGTCACTCTTGATTTTCGTCTTATTTCACCGTGTAGAATCACCCGTTTCATTTCGGCCCAGATGTAGATTAACACCCTGTATATATTCGGCTCTGCCGCGCGGTATTTATCCAACAGCGCGGCAGATATCGGTAAACACAATATACGAGCTTATCGTTTCCCGTTCGAATCGATAACGCGCTATTGCTTTTGCATAATGAGGGAGGGAGGGCAGAGGTTAGCATAAATACGCGTCTCCAATCTGTACTTATTAAGAGGAAGCCTATCTTTATCTCAGCGGTTATCTGGTCGAGCGACGACCCTCTCGTGGCAATCGACGCGACGATGAACGAAGGAGGAACGGAAGGGACTCGAAATTTAGCGATCAGTGAACGGAAAGTGGTGAAAAACGTTTCGTAAAGTATTCGAAACGTATCTGAAGAATATGATATACGAGAAATGAAGGTAGAGAGGATCATCGTTGACCTAAATCAGGTCATTTAATTAAGTCGCATTTCAGGATGCGATGGATGTTAGGTAGATCGTCTTGTTCAGTCGAATGGAAGATTATTCCGTTGTACCTGTAAATTAAACACGTGAAACCGTAATCCAGCTAGATTCAGTTCATCGAGTTCCGAGTTGCCCAATGAAATATTACAGACTCGTAGCCATAAAGCAATTGATCATTCCTGAGTAAATTACGCAAAACTGCCCGGTTTATTTCCACCATCTTTCTACCATTTTCTTCTTTCACGTACCTTCTTCCCGCTCCGTCGCTTCGTCCTTTAAACTCCAAGTCCTCATCGAATTCGAATCGAAATTAGAGTTTGCTTTCGTTTAAACGTTCCTTTTATCTACACTCTTCCTTGGCCGAAAGAACCGGTTAACCCACACGAAAAACGTAACGTTTCAACAACGAAACGTTACTTCTGTCGCGTTTCTCGCGATTTTCTCTCCCTCAACCGTTTCTTCGCGATTCAACGAAACTCCACGACGTGTGTGTGTGTGTGTGTGCGTTCCCTCCTCTTCTAAGCACCGTTTCAACAGCCACGGCGCTTCGCGCTGCAGGCGGTGAGAACGAAAAGAGAGGCGAGCTCACGACGGTGTAGAGCGGGTTCGTGCGAGCATCGGACCTGGCGATAAGATAGACTAAATAAATAATTGAACGTCCGGCCGTTAGCCAGCCACGGGTTAGGGCGTTGATAACCCCGGGGTGAGCCGGCTCGGTGTTCTGGGACCTTATCTCGGATCTGTCCAAGTTGCACGGGCCTGGACGTGTCCCAGTTTACGGCCGTGGAGAGTCGCACGAGTGAAGCTGGACGGAGTCGCTTCGAGTGTCCAAAAATTAGGGCCGTCTCTCCTCAAACGGGTGATTGTCGCGGTGACGGATAGGCTGTCGCCACCCGTTCTAGGAATAATAATCGTGGAAACGATACGGGACCGTACGTAGAACTCGTTGAGACGGAGGTCGATGGAACGAGGAGCGATGACATGTCGTATCGAAGTTTTTATTTCCGTGTTGGACGAGCGATGTCGTTTCGTTTTGGGCTTCGTGGCCTCTGGAGAGGTGGTGGGTATCTGGGTGAAGCAACGGGTGACTCGTTCAAGGAGAGTTCATTCGTTTGGACACGTTTTATTTGCTCGGGGCCCAGTGAAGGTTACGCGACAAGAAAATGATAGGAAACGTTAGAAAACAACGAATCTTAACCATAAATATCGTACTTATGCGAAAAGTACCGGTCCAATTTGACGAATTTCCTAAGGTTTGGGAAAAAGCTCGTAGAAACCAGAGTGAGAATATTTACAAAATTCACAAAGAAACATGTTACGAAATGAAGGGAGAATAGCGCTAATTTTTATAAATAAAAAACAGTATGAAAAAGAGAAAAATCAATTTTCTTTTTAGAACTAATATTGATCATAGCTTTATCTAGATCATCTAGCATGAAGGACAGATAATGCACTTTCAATCATTTTGTAACAAAATGATTGATATCGGATCACAAAACTTAAGGATAATATCATGATATACGACGTTGATGATATATCGATGACCATGATAGTCGTTCGACGCTTAAAGGGTTAAGTAGATGGACACGTAATTAAATAAGATCCGATTGCTTTTTCGCCGTATCTCGTGCCACTTCTTCAGGACCCATAATTCGTTCCAAAGGAACAGAATTAAGCGGACGCGAATCACCGTTCGCATTCGTATAGCAACGGTTGAAGTAACGCAATACGTCGATTCCCCTCTCGGTAATCTGCACGCACGGGTAAAAGCTTGAAATCCGAGCGAAGCGGAGGCACCGGGAGGAGAACCGTCGAGTTATTAACCGGAACCGAGGTCGTTCAACAGCGGAGGCAGCGCTACGCTCCGGGGTCTTCGAACTTTCGGGATACAATTTTAGGAATCAACCGGTGAATTGCCGGCGGGAGGATAATAGACAGCTTCATTTCCGCGATGCCTACTCTGTTTTCCAGCCTAAATCCTCCGGCAGCCTAAACCGATGGCGTGTGCCACTTCTGCCTGTTAATTCCAGCGTATGCAAAAGTTCTCGAGGTGGCGAGCAGATCGTTACGCTGGCGTGTGTGAGAGCGCGCGTGTGCAGCTTTTCGTTACGCTATCGTTAAGAGTTCACAGCGTTCCCGGGGAAGGAGAATTGCACAGCGGCGGAAATAGCAACGATTTTTCGAGGCCGGTTGAAATTAAGCCTCCTTCGTGGTTTTAATCGCGGCCTACCGGGTTAGGTTCGAGTTTCGCGCGGTTCAGAACGATCTCCTGCCGATTTCACGTCCGCTGCGTTATCAGACATGCGTAAAGCGGAGTAAATCTTCTTTGGCAGTACGTGAACGGGAGAAATATCGATCAGTTGCACCGAATCTCCATCTAGGCAACCAATAAGAATTGGAAATTACGATTATTAATCAACGTTATCAGTTAAATCTCACGTATTATCGAATGCTCTACCAGACTCAGAATTTTTAACGTACAAAGCGAAACTTTGATTTCGGAACTTCAGAAATTACATCATTTACAAATCGGTGCGTACTTAATCGTCTGACACGTCGACGAAGATTCTATCGACCTGGTTACGCATCTATTATCTTGAAATATCGTTGCTTTTATCGTAACCAATTAAACTGAACGGCTACACACCGTGCACACTTCCACACATTGAACCGAACGAAGAACCGAAAGGGAGGAGTCCCTAGTGGCAACGCTCGCGAAGGTCATCGAGCGCTAACAAGCAACGATCGGTCTCATGAGATTCCTATCCGCGCGCGATCTCGAAGATTAGCATGCGCGTCCATCGCGCTCGTGCGCACACGTTATCCAAGCGTGCACGTATGATGCACGGCGCGAGCTCCCGCCGCGGTTGTCCGTAAAACGATTTTGATCAGCGTGTAACGCCGGCGCAATTCGTATCAGCGATAACCGGCGCTCGCCACTCCTAGCATTAAGATTAATTACGGTGTGCACACGGATCCTCGCGTGTCGATGGAAACGCGCGTTTGATAAAGCTGCGTCGTGTGAAAATTAATTTCGACCCACTATCGACCGAGTGATCGCAATTACCGCCCTAACGATACGCAGGCGCCGTCGCGTAGATTGCGGTTGGATACCAAAAATGACGCGCGTAACGTCTGTGTGTGTGTGTGTGTGTGTGTGTGTGTACACAGCTGATTAAACGAGCAAACAGGCAGACGTTTCTGGTGTCGATGGTGTGTAACCAGAGAGAGGTTGCTACGCCCTGACGACGTCGTCTTCGTTGCTTAGGTCGAGTCCACATCGTTCAAGTTATGTTCCTCCGACGTTCTTGGTGCACTTGCTCGTGTTTGTTCGAACTGGTTCGATCGTACACCACAATGGCACATTT
Organism: Tetrapedia diversipes; assembly: GCA_033822845.1. NCBI lineage: Eukaryota > Metazoa > Arthropoda > Insecta > Hymenoptera > Apidae > Tetrapedia > Tetrapedia diversipes. Next base: position 80,264 of record JAOPTO010002404.1, on the reverse strand, counting down.
AGGCTAGATGCAGACTTTCTGTCGCACGATTGTGTATCTGTCTTCGACGTTTTTAGTTGGAAAAATAAGAGACGACGTGAAAAAATTGTGCATTAAAAAATTTGCGAAATTATCTTTTTGCAAATTTTCAGATTTGAATTAGTTCATTTATTAATCAAACCCGGAGGTTAAGTAGTCATATATGTAAATTTTAGAATATCATTTAACTAAACTAAATGACGTTTAATATAGGTGAACCTTGGTAAATATTTTGAATTTGGAAATTTTTCAACTTAGTATTGGACGACTAACCCAGTCACCTCTCGAATGCAAAGGGTTAATAGCGTTTCGTCATTATTTCCTAGTATGCGGAACATTTGTTTGCCTCCTCTTCGAGTTCGTCTGTGGTACAAATGTATACAAAATACCTCAATGAGCGTTTGCGAGAGCGTTTGTGCTGCGAGTACGAGTCCACGGTGGTTGCCAGGTGAGACTCGTTCGTCGGATGTGGATCCGACTTCAGGTGATTCACCTGAGTCCACTCTGCGGCGCCACCCGATGCTGTTATCGTTCTTATTTAAATAACCATCGATAAAGCCTTACGAAACACGGTGTCGAGGATGTCGATGAATGATCGTGGATCTGTTGCACCAGTTATTGCGTCGATTCGTTGTGTACACGGTAGATCTTCGTTTCCGATACCCGATTACGGTGTCGCGATGATAAATAACTCGTCGCGCGATATTGACCGATCCGTGTGAATCGATTCGATCGGTGCGCACTCGATTTCCTGCGAAGCCTCGCCAACGGAAACGGTAATTGCGTCGAAAAATCACGAACGACATATGTATACCGGTCGTCGAGAAACGAGCAAAAAGTGAAACTTCCTGCTGTAAAGTTATAGCACTGATAAATTTCAACATTCCATCTAGACACTCCAGACATCCACCCCTTTTCAGAATTCTTGTACATATACCTTCTATTAGATCCAATAAATCGAGTTTGTTGTCTAGCAAATAATTATTCCACTCTGTGATAATTTGGACTTGTTTAAAACAAACTTAATTAAAATGCTTAACATCAGCTAGGATACTGTGCCGTTCACTTATGATTGTCTACGTTTCGTTTTCCTTCTTTTTTTTTTTTGTATTTTTTCATTATAAAGCTCGTTCGCTGTCCTACATATACTTCTGTTTTCTTTTTTACATATAAAGGACTATGCCCGTTAAGTACTAATTAAATAAACAAACAAAAGGACCCGAGAACCCGTTGGACGAGATCGATGTTTCGGCACCGGGGCGCATTTAAATGGCGCAAAGTTGCAACACGTCACCTCCTTCCTCTCTCCGAGATATTTTACACGTTCGATCGATCATGATCGAGGCGCGATGACCGGTGTCCGAAATTAATCTACCGTGCTCTCGTGAATTCTTACGCGTCCCGCCAAAGCAGTGCAAATTAATTCGAAGCAGATGCTACAGGATCGCGTGTGCGCGCGCGCGCGCACGCCGTTGGATAATCGTGATTATGGCCCGTAATCGATCTCCGGCCCGCCATCGATCAAGCCCGACCCGTGCACACGTGATCGCGTCGATCGAAAATCGCGTAATCACAAGGCTAGTCATACGTGCAATTGCGAGCTGAGCTCGTCGAGTTTCATTCGTCTGATATTTTTGTGAGCCACAGTTCCGGTCCCGCTGCTACCTGCCATCATCTCGGCTGGCCGGGACCAGAATGCAAATACGGGGTATATATCGAGGAAAATTAAGAGGCTGTCGGGGACCAGTGGTACGCGAGGAAATTTCATTGCGCGATCGAGGCGCGTTGACGATTAACCCCTCGACTGTTATGGACGCGTATATGCGTCTCTGACGAAAGCTACTCGCGTGGATTATGGACGCGTATATGCGTCTCTGAAATCATGGATCTTGAGCATTTGGATCGTGTACTCCAAATTGTGGGCCCTAGATTGTTGACACACATGAGTTTTCGACTCTTGACTTCGATCTCTGAATCACGATGCTGGACTTTTTAGACATTAGACCTTTCAGTTCAACGTTGGAGGTCTGAAAGTCCAGAATTTCAGCTTTTCACCTGTTACTCCATTCCCAAGCTTTCCATTTAACTCTATAATCTCTGCTCATCCCGGTCTAATCTAATTTTCGCATTCATTCTGTTTTCAGGTAAGAAATGAACGAAAATTAAGGGTGCAGCGAAACGAGGAAGGGACACGAAGGACCGTCACTTTCTAGGGGAAGATCCCAGAGCAGGGACGAGCGATAAAGTAAGGATAAACGTAAATCACGTAGCCCGTTCGTACGTCGAGCGCAGCTCTGTTCGGCCGGTATCGATGCGTGTCGGCGTTATTCAAATGTATATGGCTCTGAACGCGCACACGTCGCCGTTGGTCTGTTGTTTTCGTACATAGTACACGCGTGATCGCGCATGCACGCACACACACACACACACCTACACACACGTTCGTCGTAATGGATGCGGTGCACGATACGTCGACCGCGTGTCCCACTCGATCTTCGCGTAATTCCGCTTCATAAATCGCGGCGAGGAGACCTTTTTGCGGAGCGCCAGCCCCCCGAATTATATCGTCCCGTCGCTGTCCCTCGACTTTACTGCGCGCGACGCGACTCGCTGCACATTATGGCAGGTGACGTTGTTTAAACGCGCGTTTAATCGCACCCTATTGCGTTCGACGTCCGACCAGCTCGCCGATTATGGCGCGTGACGTTCTTTAAGCACGCGGTTAATTGCACCCCATTCGCGACGAGCTCGCTCCACGAACTGATCGGTAACGTTCTCCCGGCTCGATGGCCCACGGTTTCGATTCGTTCTGCTCCACTGGCACCGTGAACCTCCGAGAACGCGATCGCCCGCTTTCCAAGCGGAAAACCTGCGCCCGAACGGGTACGCGTTTCAAGCCCTGTGGTTTTGTTTTAATGCTAAAACGAGATACAGTTATGCCGATATGCAGGTAAAATAAACGGAGTGGTCGAAAATGGGCACCGGACTTCTAACCGGAGGCGATATTGGGAATACTGGTCTCTTTTTTGGATCTTTAGGGAAACGTTCGGTATATCTTAAACGAATATTAGAAACGCAAGGAAATGTTACGGGATCTTAATCCTTTGCACTGGAGAGTTGACTGGGTTGATTGGCCAATAATATTAACTTCAAAAATTTTCAAGTGCAAAATATTCACTGAGATCCGCTTATATTAACACTATTTCTACTGACACTTCACTTATACCTATTCCTACCGAGACCAGTCATATGATAGATCGTGATAGGTGAGACAGACTAAAAATTTTCTCTCAGAAAATAAACAATGAAAAAAGAAGTGAATATTGAAAAATGTATTATACATATATTTGAGGAAAAGTCGTGAAGTTTAAAGGTGATTCAATTACGTTACGTATAGGAGATTCTAAATGGAATTTTAAAAACGATCATTTGACCGGTCGTGGCAGGAATAGTGTTAAACTTTGTGCAATTTAGTCAAGTCATATATTAAAATTTACATACGTATAAGACTATTTAACCGCCAGGTCTAACTAATAAACAAACTAGGCGTTCGAGGGTTCAAAAAATGCTTTTATCCCCTAAATATCTTCCAATCGCGTAAAAGTATATTAGACCTGTTTCGTAGCATAGCTCGCATCGTTCCCGCCCCTATCCCCGTTTACCTCGAACGAGAACGTTCCTCGCGATACACGGAAGTCATTCGGGCGAAGTCACGGGCCCGTGATTCCGCGTTTATCGCGGACCATTCGCCGATATTAATCCGATCTGAACGCACGGGATCGAGATATCGCGTTACGACTCGCAAAATCGAGGATCACGCGACGTCCTTCTCTCCTTTTTCCACCGTTCCAGCTTTCCGCGCTCAAGAATTCGAATTCCTGTTGAAACTCTCGTTAACCGATCGAGGCGGCCTCCTGTTGGCCAATTTATTCGCGCGACAACGCGTCGCCAGTCAAGAAGTTGTGATTCGAGGCGGGAATAAACATGACGATGGCTGATACCGTGCAGATTTTTTCACGAGACGAAATTTTTGCACGCGTTCAAAGTATGTATTGGTGGAGAGATTGGTGAACAAGTGAAGTGTGATTTTCGAGAATTAGAAAAGTGTGTATTGTATTTAACCACTTGCGCTGGCAAGAAATTCACAGGCGCGTGTGCCAGAACCCGCTGGGAGGCGTGTTCGATGCCTTAGAGAAATTGGAAAAAAATTTATATCTTCTAAGCTAATTCGTTTTCGACCTAGGACTTTTAACACTTTACCGACCGGAAGCCTATTAATCGGCTTTTACACGCTTACAATTAGTCTGCAAATTTTGTAATGTTTCTTTACACCAAGATGACTGTTTCGAACGATATCGTATGTATACTGTAAAGTGATATTAAACTATCAGTTACGCGAAGAAAATCATTGTAATTAATTCATTAGCGATAAATCCGCGCCAAAATGAGCCGATCGGGGGTGCGTATGCAATAAGTTATGCGATCGGTAAAGTGTTAATACTTTTTTTAAAGGAAACATAACACATCGATTGATGTTAAAATGATACAAATATAAACAGTAAATTTGTGTGCCACGCACGTCGTTTTTGTTTCTGTGACAATTGCCTGACGACGTGTATACCATGTCGTTGACGATTCTGCGACAAAAGCATTACAACGTTCGTGGCACGTCTTTCCAGCGCAAGTGATTAAAAAAACCACTGTTAGATGGCTGAACGTGAAATTTGTAGAGACTCTATAAGTGTGTGGGTTATTATTCTAACACTTAGTCAACCGAATGGTTCACCATTGTTGAATCAGTGCTGTTTACGTTGATCGCGGTGCTATTTATCATCATCAAACTTTACAGCTTGTGTGTATTTCAAGTTTCGGTATTCTATGTTAGGTTGAGTAAATCTTTCGTAACTCGCTCGTAATCTATGCTTCTGACATTAACACTCCCATTTTTTCCGCAACAAGGACGCTGCGATTGACTCAATTTACTTTTGTTATTAGCTTATCTTGAACTAGTGTTGTTCACAGTTCGTCAAATGTATTTTCTGCTTTTTCAAAGTGCAATTTTTAATAAATTCTTAACACGCGATGGAGAGCGTTCAATTAGGCAATAATCAAGTTAATAGGCTCCCGGTTTGTGAAGCGTTAAGTTACGATCAATTTTAAGTGCGACTTGTATCGTAAATGCAAATTACCACGGTATAAAGCGATATAATTCAATATAACATTATTTAATTATTTATTTATCTATTTGCTTACTCTTTAGAAACATATTCCCGTATCTTTTTCTCTGAATGAAATGATAATTAAATACGTTTAATTTTTCTACAATAATATACGATACATTTTTTCTTTCGTGCATCTCAAGTATAAAATTGATAAATTTTCTACCATTTCTTCTAGGTTCTCTTTACGTGTAAATCGAGCTAGCTTTTCCCCATATCGGATAGATGTTTCATAATGTTATTTGCTTATTAAAATTCCCCGATATATTAGGCTGTCGCGATAGCATCGGCGATAGCGTACATAGATACATTCTAATGTAACATCTTAGCTATACCGTAGATCCATAAAACGGCGTTTCGAAAGGAAGCACTATAACGTTCAAGCACAGATCACAGATACGCGGAAAGAGGGTCGATATTTCGAGGTGAATAACCGTGATCCGAGATTAAATTGAGTCATACTCGGGATCGTAATTATGATCTTTCCACGGCAACGCTTTGGCCCGTTTCATAATCGACCGTTTACGGAAACTTATGCCGATCTCGTTCGAATAAAACACAGTGTTCTCGGCTATTACGGGGCTTAGGCTACCTCAAACTAGCGAAACCAGCCGAAGGCGCTATAACTGACGCGAGAAACGTGTGCGCGATATTTTTAGATACGCGCTGTGATTTCTAGATCTCTAAATCGGTTCGATTGTAACACCGGAATAATTCTTGGCGGGCGTTGAACGATCGGTTTATTATAAACACTTCGTCGCGTGGGAGATTTCAATCTTTCAAGATCAGGATTAAAAAGGCTGAAGATACAACAGATTACTTTGTAAACATCCCGTGCGACCTGCCCTCTCTCTCTCTGTTTTTTTTACGAAAAATTCAGATTGACCATGATGCGTGTAAAAAATTGCCAACGGATAGATAGTTTTGTAAATTTTGAAATCGTTAAAAAGGAAACGTTCCGTTATTCGTAACTCGGTGATGTATGCGTTATTACACGCGATATTGTTTGAGCTGGATGGCTCGAGTATCGATCAAACAGGACATGGAAGTTTTTTCTTTTTTTACAACAATTGCGAAACGGAATTTTCATGCAAAGCTTTCGAATTCAAACGTTAAAAGTATTCCTTTTCCAATAGATACGATTCCCTGTAACAAGATTTAACCCCCGATAATATGTTTCCGATGACCTCGTTCGGAACGTTGATTCATCCTTACAAAAGTAACGCTTGTAAAATATATAATTCCAGTTTCAACTCGTTCTCCCCATTTAGGCGATAAAATTTGGGGGAAAAAATAGAGAATACAAGAGCCGCAGCTCAAATTCAAAAAGCGAATACCATCGACCGAATACCGGCTCTATTTCCCTGGGAAACCTCGAATAAAAACGAATTCATAACGCGGGTGTAGTCGGAAAGTCGTTTGAAAAAAATTGCCGTTGGCCGACCAACGTGATTCGACCTCGGTTTCAGCCGAAAAACGCGCGATCTTCTCCAGGTCGATATAAATATAAATACAGCCACTAACGAACCGTTCCACCCCTCCGTCTTCCCTCGTTCTCTGTCTCGCCTTTTTTTTCCACGGTTTTTTTTTTCTCGTCTCATTCATCTTTGAGGTGAATCGCCGACGCGCGAGAGGGTATCCGAGCTCATGGTTCGCCGATTACTCGGTTGGCGGGCAGAGTTCTCTGGGCTTTAGGCGCGAGAGGGAACGCGAGGCTGCCACCCCTACCCAGAGCGAGGGGTGAAAAGCGCGTGTGCACTCGTTCTACTCTGTTGAGCGCTTAAAAATGAATTCAGGTCAACGACGGAGGCCGCGTTGCGAAATAATGCGCGAAAACATGCGCTCCGAACGGGATCCACGATCGATGATGATATTCTTCACCGCGCGGCGGTGGATCGCGATTGATTGTGCGGCGCTCAGCTTTGAACCGCGAACAACGATTTCCACCGGGGATTCCTTTCTCTTGTTTCCTTGCAACTGGATCGCAAGGGTATACCGTGCAGGGCGTGGCCACAGCGCCATCCTCGTTTTTCAGCGTTTTTCGGAAATTGTTTCCGCGGAAATGCAGCATTCGAGATTATGGGCGAAAAGAAAGAAGTGACGATAACTTTTTTTATTAAGATTTAACTAAAGTTTATTTCTACAGGAAGGTATATCGTTTTGTATCAGATCTTTACGCAGCAAAAGGCAAAACTCGAACGAATAGAAAAGGCTAAAGGAAATTTTTCGTTAGGGTCCTCTAATTTTTACACACAGTGTAGTAACGATAAAACGTTTCACCTGTTCCTAGAACCTCTTCAGCGTATAGCTCGACCTCACATATATATTCCAACATACAGAAAAAATAAAAGGAAGGGATGAAAGAGTACGATAAATAATGAACTTACTTCTGTAAGAGACATGAAATAGTCGAAGTTTTGATTCTCGCTTCATATGATCGACTTTTTTGCATTCCTATTCGAAAGTTCCAAAAACTAAAATATAAAGGTAGTAGTATTATGCTCTTCGGTGTAGGTTCCTGTGATATTCAATGAAGATGTTGGTGCATTTTTATTTTTGCCTCCGAACTGAATGTGTTATACTGTTCACACACTGTCTTATAGTTATTAAAGGGTATTTTGATGCACGATGATGATTGTTGACAAAATCTTAAACGCAAAGTCAATTCTAATGATTTTAAAATTAAACCCACTCAAGATTCGCTGTTAAATAAAATTCGCTTTACGATCATGTTTCTGTTCGGGCGTCAATCATAGTTTTATTACCCGTATGTGTGTAACCCGCAAGCGTAACAGATCCCTGGAATTATCCATTAACACCGTTACCCGTGCTCACTTGTTACGAGGATATTTTACGTGTACGCTGGTCGTCAACGTCGAGTTAGAAGGGGGGAACAACGGGGGAGGGAAATGAAATTTTATGTCGAAATATCTACGGTGTATCAGAGCATGTCTAACAGTGAGAGATTAAATTCCGTTTGTTTCAATATACAGCCGGATGGAACGAAAGAGAAAGAGAGAAAGAAAGGAGGGTCGATCGCGCTCCATCGAATCCGCTTTTCTGTCATCAAAATGATTTCCCTGTCCGAGTGTGTTCGTTTTCTATACAGGGTGAGATATCTAAGTAAATCAACGAATGTTGCGATACGCCGTTATTTAAAATACGCTTCCACTCAGAACTCTTTCAAACTGTATCAAAGTATAATATTTCGCATAAAGAAACGAAGCTGATTCTCATAATTTCGAAAACGTTTCAGTTTGCTAAAACAGACATCGTAAAGTTAATGAAATAAATTAATCGTAACGATACAGGTATCCATAGGGGTCGTTTTTTTTAAATTACAAAAAGTGAAGGAAACCAGTGAATCGTAAGAAATGTATCCTGGAATTAACCCTTTGACTCTTAGTCACCAAATGATGGTTCCGCAAATTTCCAGACTTCAGTTAGTTTCTTTATTAGTTACACTCAAAGGTTAAATAGTCATACATGTAAATAGTAATTAGTATATCTAGATCTTAACTCAACTAAATGACATTCAACATAGGCAAATCTTAGTAAATATTTCGAGTTTGCAAATTTTTCAACTTCATATCATTAGACGATCAACAATCGCCTCTTTCGAGTGCAAAGTGTTAATATTCGTATATGTGTTCGCCAAGGTCAGGAACGTTAAAACGTTGAGGTGTATCACTTTTACGACCGCGCTACAATTTCTTTTCCATCGGAGAGCAGCCTCGACGCAGAGAAGAGCGTCCAGCTATAAGGGCATCTAACGGTTCCACGAGCCAGTTATCAATGCAGCTGAGTCGGCTCTGCGTTCCCCGTGGAATTTCCTGTCGGCGACTTAGCGTGCAACAACAACAGCCTACGGTATTTCTTGCCCCTCGCCACGAGGGGATGTGTCGCGCGTTCCTCCGCGATAAATCGTGGTCCGGGGCGATGTTTCGCGGCCGCCGGGAGATCTGCGCTGGTAAACGCGAATTAAAGCGAGGCCGGCTGGCTGCTCCGCGAAATCCTGATAAATAGCTGGATAATATTGTGCAAACAGCGTGCAGTATATCCCCCCGCCATGTGTCTTCGGCTGGACGCGCACCGGAAATAGCTTCGATACGCTCGCGCACTGCTGCCGGCCGCGCTTCGAGCCTTCCGCAAATTATGCCGGAGAGCGTAAGTGAATTTAATCGGCTGTAACCTCTCCTCGGTCGGCTGGGCTCGTCACGTTACCTGTCCCGGCTCGGGACGACGAAGAAAACGCGGTGAAACGCGTATGCTTAACGATCGCTAATCCGTTTTGTTGCCGTCGCAATGGCGGATGGCGGGAGGACTTGCGATGCGAGAGTAGCGCTGTTTAATCCTTTGTTTCGCGGTAAAATCGAGCTTATCCAAATATTGTAATTAGAAATTCTATCGTCGACACGTAGGCTTCATTCTAGTCGGTTTAACACTAGAACTACCGACTATTAAAGTGTACTTATTTGTTTATTTGCTTATTTTACTTGGAAGAGATGAAATTGAAAATTATATGAAACTCATTGCTCTTTATTTATACCTTCTGCAGAAAATCAAAGTAAATTTTGGCGAATTTGTAAGGTTGCTATGAATAATCACCATACTGCTCTGGTAATTCTAGTGTTAACTTTGTTTGTGGCTTGCAACTTGTTTCGTAAATTGCGTGGAAACGGGAAGATTCGAAAGTTACAGTTCTCGACAAAATGTTCGGAATATCTTCTAAGAAACGGAACGTGGATTTAATATCTTGGTACCTGGGCCGTAGAATAAAATTCCAATAAAATTCCACCCGCACGCTGTATTAATATCTCAACCGAGCTTAATTTTGCTTCTTCGATAACTTTCGAGCGATATTAAAAGCAAAGTTCCCGACCGCGACGCCTCTTGTGTAACACTATCAATATTAAGCCGCGGAACTTTTATGCCGGAAGTAATCTCGGTGTCAATTAGACGACGGTCAACTACTTTTAACTTCCGTTCTCGGCGGAGGATCATCGGCCGCGGCCGACTCGATATAACCTCGTAAAGATCTCGTTTTTCGTTCCCTAGACGCTGCCACGGCGGGGCGGCGAGCAGCCTTTCACCTCTGAACCGTAGATGCTGCTCGTTTGGAACTACCCGGCTCCATTAAAGCTCGCTCGCGTGCTCATCTTTTGACACGATACACGATTAATCAACGCGGCATTAATCACCGAAACGGGAACATTCGCGGTCCTTCTTTCATGTCTCGCAGTCGATACTTTTTTCTCAGGTCATACGTTGTAATGCTAGTACACGTGTAGTGGTTAAAAATGCGTGTATTTTTTGCCAAAATTAGAAAGAACCCTTTTCAAAGCTATTGTAGTTAAAAAAATTAAGAAATCGTGTTGCTATTATTATTTATTTTGTCAACGCGTTAAACTTCTTATCGTTCAACGATAGTTACTTTTTGCAAAAATTGAAAATAATTCTTTTTAAAGTTTTTGTAGTTAGAAAATTCAGGAAATCTGTGCAATCTTATCACACGTCCAATTGAAATTATCGCGTAGGATTATCCTAATCTCCGCGAGAATAATCTCTTGGTAAGAAGATAACGATGCCTAGAAAAGAGTTCACTGTACACCACAATAAAGTTCAGCATACTGTTTTAAGGCGTACTATTTCCCTCTGCGCTCTCTTCCGCGGAAATTGCACGGCACTGCAAAAATTCCCGGCCGCTGCACCGGCGATTCTCTCTCTCTTTTCTCTCTTTTTTTTTTCACGCGTTCCCGGCTCGTTTCCAGAGTTCTTTTCCCTCTGTCCGGGGCGGCGCGGCGCGGCGGTTTCGAGGATCGTCGATGTAAAGGCCTCGTAAGCTGGAACTGTTCCTCTGTGTGTACTACAGCTGAATTAAAGCGGACGTGTGCGAACTTTCACGTGGATCCGGCCAACCGCCGGGCATCGTTCTCCCGTGGACTAGCCTTAATATGCGCCGCGTAACAATGGTCCACTAACCCAGATGCGGGCGTGATTCACCAGCTTCCTTTCCTGGAGGGCCTGTGGACACACACGACTTTGCCTCCGTCTTCCCGGAGCCGGACCGTGTGTGCACTCGTGGCCCCACCCCCGCCGGGTCAAGAGTGTTTCCCTAGAATCTCGTAAAAGGGGCCGGAAGATTTCTTTCAGTGATAATATCAATGAGAACGTCTTTCACGGCCTCTCGGAGGTTCACAGCAACGTGAATAGGGTACTGGCTGAGCATCGCCTTCGCGAAGCATTAATTATAAGACTTGAAAGTATTTTGGTATTTCATCGTTGATTTTTTACAACAGCCTGTTCCATTATGTAGAAAATTTTAGACTTTTAGAATTTTAGACTACGGAACGTCTAAAATGGACACTGGAAATTTATTGGATCGATTTTTTCGAATTTGTTGGTTTCCTTGAACCTTGAATTCTCTGGACTTTAGGATCTCTTTTGCCTTGAGACCCTTTGAATTTTGGAGTTCTTTAGAATCTCGGACTCTTTAAACAATTGGGATACTCCAGTCCTTTGGAATTTCTTGACACCTTAAAATTTCCATTGGATCTCTTAACTACCCCCAAAATCTTGCGTGTGAATCCGCAAGGTCGCAAAGTAGCAGCATACGCATTGTACGTTAAAAATTCCATCGCGATTATTCAACCCGCGGGATGATGAAGCGTCCGCGCGAGGGTTGAAACTTTTCCGCTTGCTAAACGCGCGTTTACCTGCTTACCTCTGAGAATAGCGCAGCTCCCCCGGGGCTAGGCTTCGTTGAAGCTAGACAATCTGTTCTTTTCACTCGGTTTACGAGGAAACTTTACAACGAGACCCGGCGAAGAATAACTCCAGCGAACACCGGATCCTTTTGTTCGTTTAATTGCGTTTACAGTTGTGCGCGTTGATTGTTGCCAGCGTCTGGTAATTAGGCTGGGTCCTAGGTCGCTGATGGTTCAGAGCAGGTTTGTCGCTAACCAGTAGCGACTTCAAACTGTGTTTTGAGTTAACGAGAAGGTACGCGTGGTGGAACGAAACGTTCGATGGTTCAGTCTTCCTTATTACGATTCTCCTTGCAATTCCACACGCCAGAGTTGGATATTTATTTCTAGCCTACCATATACTGTGAAATTCCTTTGATTATTCAACAATGAGCCACGTACACAATTTTTTCAATGAATCCTGACCTTCTGATCTTCTATTTCTAATAGTCATTATCTCCATCAACGGTGACTCGGCATCGTAAAGCAAAAGGCTACACTTTTATTTAGCGAAGTTGGAACGGGGTACGCCCGTGAAACGTTGCCCGACAAAAGAGCTCTTCAGCTTTTTAGGAACTGTCCTGCATTATTCGCGACAGACGTTTTCAAGCTTCCAGGTGTCACGACAGCCCAGGTCCCCCGTTTTACGATGTATTCTTCGCTCGAATGTATCCTGTATCCGCTATGGATCAATACGTTTCTCGTCTGGCTAGCATATTTTCCACAAAGGGTCGCCGCGAATTTGTATCCGCTGAATGGCTCCGATAACCGTTGCTTTAAAACTGATAATACGTATTGAGATGCAAAAACAACGCTCTAACGATGCTCTCGCGTGGAAACAATCCGCGATACGAACGCGGTTTGCATTCGTGTGTCGATAACATTGATGCACGGTTGCATTAACGATCGTTGCAAGATAGAACGCTTTAACCGCGAGCTACCTTTTCGGTTAATCAAAACAGCGTATTCCGTGTTTATTAATTTTAACGCGGTGATAAACTCGCGCGAACTTTTGGAAGCTTTCAAACAACAAGCTACGGTGTTGTACTTGGACAACTTGAATCGCGACTGACCTTAATGAGCTTTCACATCGGACCGTGGAAACCCTCTCTAACAAATCGCAGTACGCGAAATACTCGTGCCCGTATGCATATAATTAGACATTTTTTAATTAGAGATCCTGATTAATTCTACTTTCGCCGTCGAGCGAAACTCTTCCCTCTACTAGAGACGTTTCTCGTTTTACATTCGATCGTATTCCGAGTTTTAATATTTTTCTCCGTTAACCCTTTGACTGCTACGAGCGCGTATATGCGTCTCTGACGAAAGTTACTCGCGTGAATTATGGACGGGTATATGCAACTCTGACGAAAGCTACTCTCGTGGATTATGGATGGGTATATGCGTTTCTGACGAAAGTTACTCGCATGGATTATGGACGGGTATATGCGTTCGTCAATTTTTCCTCGCTCCCATTTAGAGCAATACAATTGCTAATAGACCGCCGTCCACACACGGATCACTTCGATCGGGAATATTTAGCGGTCAAAGGGTTAACTCGTTATGTGTCATCGGATACCGTCACAGTGAGTAACCCGAAATTCTTTCGAACGTTTCAATTTCAAACCTCTCCACCGTTTCATACACCAATCGTATGCAACCTCGTCATTTATTCCTCGAACTCCGACCAAAAGAAGCAATTACAATGTACCGTGGTTCAAACAGTGTGTTCGAAACAAAAGCTTGCCCAGTCACGGCCTTTGCAACGCGTCGGAATGCACGCAACAATGCATCTTGGCCGGTTGATTAGATACGAGATAACGGTCGTCGAGCAACCGGTCACAATTTGCTGTCAGAGGCTTGGGTTCCCCCGTGTCGGGCCTGGACGCCATGACAGTGGCTGAGGAATGATAGCGCCTTGGGCCACGGAGATGAGCGGACACGTTGCAAATTCGCGGCGTGGTGCACGCGAGCCGGCTAATGCGCTCGTTCCACGCTGCGAGGAAAACGGACCCAGGTTCTCTCTCCTGCCGAGTAGTACTTCGACTGGATGCGCCTTGCGCCGCTGTTCTTCACGGTTGCGTGCAGGAAAAGTCGCTTCGAGACTTCTGCGAGGTAACGCGGTCGCGCGTATGCAACCTCGTTGGTTACGAGCAACGGGGGTTCGAGTTGCTGCGACCTGGTGAACACTCTTTTGTTCGGGTCGTTGGAGCGAATTTCATGCGTGATTTGTTGCGAGCAGATTTAACCCTTTGCTCTCGAGAGAGGAATGTTAGTCGTCTAACGATACTGACTTCAAAGATTTTCATGTGCAAAATATTTACTGAGATTCGCTTATATTAAACTTCATTTAGTTTAGATACTAAAATTAGCTATACTAAAATTTACATATATGATACATACATATTAACCTCTGGGTCTAACTAATAAACAAACTAATTTAAGTCTGAAAATCTGCGGAACTATCATTTGGCGATTGAGAGTCGCCTCTCGAGCGCAAAGGGTTAATCTATCACGCGGATATTAGCAAGAAAAAGGTTGAAGAGAAGAATTCGGATTGGTTTCTGATATCAAGCAAATTATTTTGTTTGTCACCCTTGGTTAGCCTTCAGGATGAAGTATTGATTTTGGAGATACGAGGTTACAGATTCAGGCACTTTTAGGTGTATCAAGGTACTGACGTGAAGCTAACAAAAGGACTTAAGGTGTGAAGGTTTGTAGCGTGAATCAGAGGATCCGAGCTTTAGTCACTCACATTTCTAATGATTCATTCCCCAAACATCTGTTCGTTACACTTCGTCGAGGAACGCGTTGAAAAATTCTTCGGCGTCGTTTCATACCGAAGCGTGAAACAGTGCGACGCGTTCGAACACGTATAATGCGCACACGTAAAGTTCTCACTCTCGTTACGCTATCGCGATCAATCTCCGTCGTGCGCTCGAAGCCGCGGGCAGCGAAGGAAAAATCCGACTTCCTTTGCCCGATCATTAAACATAATGCTCGTGCACGGTGTATCCCGTGCTTCTGTGAGGCGTGCAAATCGCTCGGCTGCGGTTTCAGCCGAGACCATCCCCACGAACGTCACCGATCCCTGACCTTTTGTGTCTCCGGTCCGTTGATCCCGTCGGCGCTTCGCCGAGGTGGTCCGCCGAGAGCAAGCGGAACTTTCTCCGATGCGCACGAATTACACGCTCCGAGGTGTTTCTGACATTCGAGCGCGTGCGTCACGCTGATGTACGCGCGGCAAGTTCCAGTTTCTAATATCGTGCGCCGCGACGCTCAAACCACGACCCGTAACACTCTGGGAGCCCTCGTCGTTAACCTTTAACGAGCGCTCCTCTCTCGCGCATGTATTTGGAAATCCATTATGCGCGAAAGATCACTCGCGAAGTGAATGTTCACGATCTTCGCCGGTGTTGATTGGAAGAGATCGAGACCAGCCTGCCTCTGGTTAACTGAAAACTGAAACGTTTACCTTAGAACCGGAGCAGGGTGCAGTAGCGGACGAATGTTTAAGACGAGAGGACAATGTAGGGCATAGTTTTCATGGTATGCAAATATTGTCTGTACATTTATGTTTATTGTTATTATGATGGAACACTATCAATGGATTAGCACAGAATGCAAACTTTGTTTATCATGCTATTACTTATAAATTAGTTAGCTTAATTTCGTTGACTGTTTGATCTTTAACTTTTACCAGCTACGGTATGTATTTTAGAAATCAAACATCGGAGAGAAATTAAAGGGCTCGCTTAAGTTTTACAACTGTGTCCCCACTGTATTTTATTCCGAAATGTAACACGATTAAACGATCGTTGCTCTTTCCAATTCGATTTTCAGCGTTTGCAAAGTACCGGTCGTTATTTCTTTTATTAACACAATCCGTTTACGCGTAAGGACGTCTTATGAATTTCAGTGTAACACGAGGGAGAAGGAACGGGAAAAGAAAAAAGAAAAGGTTCTCGAGCTGCGAACGTTAGACGCGCGAAGATTTTTAAAGGCCGCCGGCAATTATCCCCTCCGTGTCTATCCCCCTTGCACCGTTTCACCTTTCCTTCCTTTTGCCGCGTTTCATAAGAACGCGAGATAACAAGGGACACCGTGTTAACAAGATGAAAATCCGTTAGACCGAACGCAGCGGCGGGAGAAAAAGGTCGGCCGTCGAGATAGAGCGGGACAAGAAAGGGAACAAAACCTGGTGTCTGGCTACATTGTTGGAGGTTCGAAAGTATCCGCCCGTATCCGAGACACCGGTGTACTTGTAATACACGAGCCGGGGCACGTGATGTGACTACGAACCTGGAACTGGTACCGAATGCGTGCCGTGGGTAGGGGAAAATAGCTCGCAGCGATTAAATCTTCGATTTCGATCGTGAACCCGTCACGGTCCACTGGGTTTGTCTCCTCAAGTGCATTTATCCTTATTATTATCCGTCTCTGGAGTGGAACCCTCGCGCACGAGTCCCGAGTTTGTCTAATGATAATTGCGCGGGAACGATTACAATGTTAGATAAGCATCGAGTCGGTTTTTCAGGAGGGTGCCACCGGTAGCTCTTAGTTACCTGCTACCATGAATCGCGGGTGCCTGATGTCGCAAAAACATAGATCACGGCTCGTTTGCTGGGTTGAACGAACGAACGAGCCGGAACAAGCACCGTTTCCGTTGCGCTTGCTGCGCTCCGTTTGCCGGCGATATTATTGTCGATCAATGGCGATGTCGAACGCGTTAACCGGTAAATTAATCGAGGAATCATCGTCCATAAAATGCGAACTTACAGCGTAGTGATCGATGACCGGTACTCGACTACAATTTCACGGAACCCTTAAGCAGTAACGAATTAACCCTTTGCGTTCGAGAGGGGACTGTTAGTCGCCAAACGATAGTTTCGCAAACTTTTAGACATTAGTTACTTTCTTTATTAATCAGACTCCTAGGTAAAATAGTCATGCATGCAAATTTTAGTATGTGACCTAACTAAACTAAATGATGTTTAATACAAGCGAATCTTAGTAAATATTTTGAGCTTGAAAATCTTTAAAATTAATATAGTATTGTATGTCAAATATTTCTTTATAAAGGGTGTTCAGACATCAAATAAATAAATAAATATTATTAGACGACTAAAAGTCTCTTCTCGATTGCAAACGGTTAATCGGAACGTCGATTCCGCGTCTCGATCGCTCACCCGATGACTTTTGAAACGACCAGCGTCGAGAATTTCTCGCGATCGGTAAATCACAGGGACGTCGTCGCCCGTATCTTGGACGTATCGTGATCGACGCCGCGTCAATTGATATCTCCGAGCGGTCGTGCTCGATTCTTTAAGAGCGTGATTAACGCTCGACTAATAGGCGTCATTAACTTTCGCCGCGGCACGATAATCAGCGGCGACCAGGTTCAAGCTTGCTCTCGCGCGCGTTACCTTAGCCACGCGTGTGAAAGGTGGCTCTCGGGCTAGAACGAGCAGCATGACTGTCAAGCAGGAAGAAGAGGAAGAAGAGGAGGAGGACGACGACGGGACTAATGAAAGACAGATGTGCTCGTAATTATCGGTTCCTCGCCGGTGGAACGTTGTCCGCTCGATGCGCCGCGTTTTTCACGTCCACGGGACGCGGTTACGCGGGGAATTTATCAAAGCGGAGAAAACCGACAGTCATCGGCGCCGGCTATTTGCGGGACGGTGTATCTTGCCGCGTTTCCTGGCTTCTAACAGAGGGCTGCCACAGGGGAAGCCGATCGTTGGTCGAAGTGTGCGCCGGTCTCGATGATTCGGTGGTTTCTTGGCGCGCGCGGCAGAAATAGAGGTTCCTCTTGCCGGGGGTCTTGTAAACACTTCATTGCCGGCTCGTAATTACGTTCTGTAAATAGGGAACGTGAATCGAGCATCGATACTATACTCGCGGCTTTAGACACGGGGTGTGTATAATGATTATGCGGCGACTTCTTGTCGAACGGTGTTCCATCGGAACGGTATTCTAAGACATAAATAAGCTATAATTAAAAAGAGAAGATCAGGGACCAGAAATGGGACCCGTTGACCTTATCGAGCCTCGCCAGGAAAACGCACCCCCAAATAATATACTAATATCATAACCAAACGATCCCCTTTCCTGTTTTGTCCTAATTGGGCTAGATTTTTTTATCTTCACCCTCAGAATTAGCTGTATGAATATACCGTAGTATAACGTGTACGTGTCGCAAATGACGTAGTTAACGTCATTTAACATAGTTGACGTACGTAAACGACCATATTTTAAACACTTTTTCCGAACGTTTACGTTTGCTTTTAATCGTTTTGGGTTCTAACACAGCTTCGAGTAGAATTACATTTGTGTACGAACGGTTGCTGTAACGATCATTCGCAGAATGTAGCGGGTTAACTTACTGTAATCGTTAATTTTGTTTGTTTTTCGTCAGTCTCAGTCTCTTTGATCCTTTTCTCCTTTGAAGACTTTGTTGTAACTTGTTTTTATAGTCTTCAATGTTCTCGTGTGTGAGTTGTTTGCTTTGGGAATCTCGATATTACTCGTGACGATAAAAATCTGCGAGGTATAAAGTACGTTCGCTCGTAGATTTTCTTTTTTGAAACGAATTACAACGAACAAGTAACCGTAATCGCTTTCGTTCTTTGCTCAAAGCGAACTGTCCCATTCATCGCCGTTGAAGCGCGACCTTTGGGCCATTCTATCCGCCATTCTGTTCTTTGTACCTTTGTTCGTGTACGTTGCGCCACCCTGTTATTTGTTTTGAGAACGGAAAATGTTAACTCGCAACGAACCTATCCGGGAACGGTAGTCATGTACGATGAAATTACAAAAGGAACAGTTTATAAACGATACTCGTTGGCGGAGGAAACGATCTTGAGGGACCAGTTTATCAGTTCGTCCTCCTCGATAGGTAGGCGAAACGTGTTAATACGGTTGTGGTAGGCTTGTTGCAAAATTGCCTACAATGTTAACGTTCGTGTACGCAAAAAGTTGCCGGTATCCGACTTAATATTGCTTCCTGTCATTCACACGGCTGTTGAAGTTCTTACACGAAGTGACATTCAACCGGTGTTGCGAATCCACGCGACATGATTCATTGATAGTCGTGAAAGCGGATAATTGTAAGAGTTCTTTCTAATCTTGTCCCGCGAAAATGATTACCGAGTCGATCAGCCGTTCCGCTTCTTGCCGCGACTGATTAACAGGCAGATTAATGAAAATATGTAAATTGAAACTACCGATCGTGGCCTATCTTTTTCGCGTCGACGCGCACTGAAAATTGTAATCAACACATTTTTACCGTCGCTGTTCGTGCAGCAAACAGCAGGGAAGACGCCTGATCGAGAGATTCCGTATATCGATTAACTTTCTTGTTAAACACACGCTCGGAGTATCCCATTAAGTCTGCTCCGTACGTGCTCCCTCCATAGATAATAACAATAATAATGAAACGCCGCGAGCACTGAAAAAATCCTCGTCGTTTATCCAGTGGATAGCAGTAATTCCAAAGCATCAAAGGGGCTGCACGCAAGATAATTACGAGCGTTGAAAAAGTTGTTGCACGGCTTCCGCGACTAAACACCGAATCGCATCCAAAAACCTTCGATCCATGGAGCGATTGCAAAAATGATCAGACTCGATGCTTGTCCCTGAAAATAGCAGTGACCATTTTCTCGGTGCTGGTGTCAACCTAGCCGATGAGTTTGCCGAATCTTCAGACTCTGATAACCCTGCTTTTCATCACCAATCCTTGAGGCACCAATCCTTGAGGCACCAATCCTTGAGTCACCAATCCTTGAGTCATCAATCCTTGAGTCATCAATCCTTGAGGCACCAATCCTTGAGTCACCAATCCTTCAATCATCAATCCTTGTTTGATACATACGGTCAAAAATATATAAAAACCCAAACTTGTAAAAATAAACCAGTGTTCTGAACTCTACCAAAACCTTCGTGTCCTAATTGTATAAATCCTGAAAAACTGCGGTATTCCCTCGAAACCGTCTACATTGTGCGTTTGTGGACCGTGAAACTAGCAAAAACGTACCTGTAGCACTCAGCCTGTACGGTACGTATCGTCGAGCCGTGTAAGCGAACGACCGAAAGCGAACACGACGGCGTGAGCGGGACTTTTAAAAAAACCTGTTCGCGACAGCTATATCTCCCCCTCGCTCGGCTCGACGACACCGCTGTGTCCGTGAATGGCGACGGCAATATTTGCGACAACGATAGCCGATTCCCGCGTCGATGAGGACACGCCAGACGAACGACGATCCCCTCCTCGTGGGTCGCTGATGATGGTTAGTGTGGTGGGTTCGGTGTTAGTGGCTTCGAGACGGGAGAGCATCGAGTCGTGGAAGGGCTACGGTAAACGCTTGACGTCCTACCGGGTAACTGGTCGAGGGGGGGGGGGAAGGAGGCTGCTACCCGTCAAACCAGTTTTATCGGCTGCTTCCCTCGGGATGAGCAGGTAGAGAGCGATATTCAGCCGCGGCTCCCATCTTGCACGCCTGCTCGTTTCGTCGGGCATAACGCGTGTACAGGCGGCGATGGTGGTTTCTTTTGTGGGAAAAATTACCACTGCACACCCGGCACCGTGAATCGTGGATTCGAGTCGTTCGAGGGAGCTCTATGGACTCGCGGCACCGAATTTTCCTGCTCGTCCTCCCCTTCAAAAGAGATACGATAGTCTCGTCTTCCTGTGCACGGGGAAACGTGCGCTCTCTGTGCCGCGGGGATTACCGAGAGATCCCTGGACATTGTGCCTCGAGTGTCGGGAACTCGAGCAGATTTCGTGGTCCACGCGAGGAGCTTGTCCAAGGCGAGATTCTATTGAAATTCATTCGGTGGAAGTCGGAACGATCGCGACGGACGGCGACAAAGGATCGTCTGCGCGCAACGACCTATCCCCGAATCACGGGTCACGCGTATATATTGTATGTACTCGGAGGATTTTGTCCTGTAGATTTCGTCTGGCGGCCAATACTCGAAGATCACGAACATTGTTATGTGATAGAAAGGTGCATTGGAAGGGATTCGTAGGAAGAAGGACGACGCTGATATTGCTAAGAGAAATATCAATGGGTTGAAACTTAATAGAGGAAGCTACACGAGAATTACTTAAGCTCCAAGGCAGCAATATACAGTAGGAACGATTTTAGGATCCCATACCATTTTACAATCTCACAAAGTACCTTCAACGTCGACGCTTTCCTCTTTGCCTCACCTAGTTCACTTAATTGCCTACAACCCCACCTCTCCACTTCAAACCTTAACTCCTCCTCAAGTTCTCGCTTTACAAGCCATAAAATTTCACCTCGGACACAACTGGTCGAACACAACTTAAACCTCGATGGACAGTACCCTCAGTCCCCTCTGTCGTCCATCGACGTTCAAACAACGACGTCCACGCGTTTCCTCGGGGGTGCGCCAGGCCAAGCGGGATTTCGAGGGCGCGCTAAGCGACCGATTAACGAGCGGATCGTGAGGTAAATAGAAATAGCGGTAACTGGTTGCAGATAGTACGTAGAGAGCAGGGGCAGGAACTCGTAGCGTCGAATAAGCGTTTCGCGCGTTGGACTCGAGCGCCACGGGGATTATCAATTATGAGCTACCGTGTCGAAACGCGATACGCGTCGCGCTCTGTGTACGCGGCCATACTTACGCGAGCGGATCGCACGTGTAAGCGGCGATCGAGGCACCGTGTTGGTGAACGCGCTCGCCAGCCCATGAATGATTATTTGGCACGCACTGTTACGCGGGGCTGATTGAATAAGTAGACTGATGGACCGAGGCGATGCTCGATATACACGTTGCTCACCGAGAACGAGTTGGACTTTTAATCGGCGCTTCGCTTGAATGGAGAACATGCCTAGGGCGGCGGTTTGCTCGATGGAGCAGTTCGAGGTGCTTGGTCGTTTTGCGGGCAATTTCGAGTTCATGAATTCAATGAGCTCGACGAATAAATATTAACACGTTGAATGCCACGCCAGTTTTAAAGGGTTTACCCGTGGCGCCACGATGAATTTTCTGTTATACGATAGGGTAAGGTTGCTTAAGTCGTAAAATTTGAATTTTGAGTCAATCAGATGTTCTACCAATTTCGTTATAATATAAATAGCAACAATATTAACACAAGTTTTGAATAACTCGTTTAATTTCTATTTATTTGATAAATCCTAAGTTTTATACGGATTTCTCTTTAAGGGGTACGACTTGAGCAACCTTACCCTACATGTACTGTTGAAATATTATCTACGACAAATAAGTTTCAATGTTTAACTATTTTTAGACGTTTTATACCGCATTAATTTTTTCACACCGTTGCATTAACGATGGTAATAATGAAAAATTGATAAGCATTAACATTTTCTAAATTATGTATTTCTACGAATGTGAGCGCGACGGTCACCGGTGACCCCTATGGCATTCAACGTGATAATTTTAACACGCGTTCAAATCGTTTCATTGCTGTAGGTGATTATGAATTATGTATCTAAAGTTTGGCAAGTGTATCGGTCGATGAACGCTTTTTGCGAGGTGACGGACGGTTTTATGTAACGTTTATGGAAATGGAATATGAAAATGTATTTTCTAATAGATTTTCCATAAAAGTTCCTTCTCTCGGCACACGACGGCAGCTGTCGCGTTCGCCACCAGACGCTTCCACATCGAATCTCGTTCCATCGTAATACCTTGGTCTAACCTTTCATTCTGTCATATAGATCCCCGTTCTAACATCGCATAACCTCGTGTCGGGGACACTGTTCCGTTAGAGAACCTTGTCGACGTCTTCACTTGCAGACCGAACGATAAAACGCTCCCCACCTCATCATTCTTTCCACCTTTTTCTCGGTTTCTCCCCTTCGAATCTATTTCCCCATCAATTTCGACGACCGTCGAGTTATTCGCATCCACTATCCGTCAACCGCTCTGAACGTCTGACAACGAGGCGCTTCTAAAACCACGCCTCCAAAATCGCGTAGTCCATTTGCTTTGCATCACCGAATCGTTCCACGACCATTTTCACCTCGTCGTATAATAATACTAGCTGTTACCCACGGCTTTGCCTGCGCGAAAGTACTTTGATTTCAATATTAACTATTTTTCAAAAGATGCCCAATTTTACAAGCCCTTAACTTTAATTTTAACCAGAAAGTTAAACACTTGCTAATTTTTGTAGTGCTTGCTTCAAAATCGACGAATTCTCAAACAAACTTTCATCCCTTATTTTTCCCCCTTGGAGGTTAATTTTCATATTAACTATTTTTCAAAAGATGCCCAATTTTACAAGCCCTTAACTTTAATTTTAACCAGAAAGTTAAACACTTGCTAATTTTTGTAGTGCTTGCTTCAAAATCGACGAATTCTCAAACAAACTTTCATCCCTTATTTTTCCCCCTTGGAGGTTAATTTTCCAAAAACGTTGAAACACGTATTTCTTTATTTCTAACCAGAAAGTTAAATACCAGTTTTCATAGTGCTTGCTTCAAAATTGGCTGATTTTCAAACAACCATTTAACCCCCTTTGGGGTGGAATATCAAAAATTCCTTCCTTAATGGGTGCCTACACGTCATAAAAGGAACCCATTGTCCAAATTTCATGTTTTTAGGTTCAGTAGTTTAAGCTCTGCGATGATGAATCAGTCAGCCAGACAAGACATGTCCTTTTATACGAGTCCAGTCCATTCGCGATTCGACGAAATTCCAACGAGTTTCGCCTTGACGGCGAACCAGCGACTCTTCCTCCGCCTACTACGTGGATTTCGCAATTTCTGTACGTCGCTTGTTCCTCGTCTGGAAATTCGCTCGACTGGTTCCGCGTGCCGTTTCGAGAGCGGCTCGCGACATTACGCCGCCCCGAACCTGTTCCCAGAGCCGACGACGGGGTTCGAGACGAGCGACGCATGCACGCAGCTCGTGTTTTCTACCTCCGATCCGCGGAATGCACAATTGCTCAAGAAGTCGGCGAGGATCTCCGGATGTCTGCGCGATGACTCATTGTTGGCGAGCAGGGGACCGGTTTCTCCGCGACTACACGCTTCGAGTGCAGGTCTTGCGATCAAGGTCGGCGACGTGGAACATTTTTAGGGGTTTCGTGGAAGACGACAAAGCGGCAGAGACGCGAAGATCGTTCCCGGGGACTTGCTCGATCGCGGATAATCGTTGCTCTGCGCTTTCTTCCGAGAAGGAAGTACGACATCCTCGTTGGGGTGGAAATCCTCTTCGAAATGCTTGTTTTGCGATATTTAATGGGTCAAATCGGTTAGTTCTGAGAGAGAACGATAAGGATTTGGTGGTTCGAAGATCTATCGAATACCATTAACGTTTCTTCGATGAAAACTGCTCGTGTTTCACCCCCATCCGCAAGACATCGCCTGGATAACGAAAAAGCACTGCATCATAGATTCAACGCATTCAAACAGATGCAAATGAAGCTCGTGCGGATCGACGCTTTGTTGACGCTTCGTTCATGCAACAATCGCTCTGTTGAATTCGTCCCGTTGGTAAAACAAGGTGACAGAGAGGGAGTTGGAATTCCGATGTTTGCGTAGCACCCCGGTACGATTCCTAGAGATGTTGTCGAACGCGCGCCGCGTGTTTTGCGTTGGGCTTGTTATACATTTGCAAAGGCGGGAATATACAAGGTATCGACGGTAAACCGTAGACCCTCCTTCTCCCCGTACAGCTCTATTTAAACAACCCACACAATATCGTCGAGCAGTTCGAGCTCTAATCGAAAGGCCGTTTGCTTGCTAATTGACATTTGTTCCCGGCGTAAAGTCGTCCTACTGCCTCGAACCCGAGTTTCACTGCCAAGCCGACTTCTAACGAGTTGGCAACCAAGTTTCCGCTGTTTTTTAAAGTTTTTGAAAGTTAAACAAAAAAAAAAATTAAAAACTAATTAATTAAAAATGTATCCTCCCTTGTTGCTTATAACTTTTTTCCAACGATCAACGAGATTTTCAATACCCGGTTCATAGAAATCACCCAATTTCGACACGAACTAAAGTCTTAATTCTGCATCAATATTGAACGAAACTCCTCGCGTAGCATTTGAAAGAAATCGAACGAGGTGGAAATCTTCGAAAAAAAAATTGCAGGAATTTAGGTGCCAACCTAATATTTGAATTCTGTACGAAAGAATCTGATCGATAAACGGTCGAGAGAATGCGTCGAACGAGATTCCGTGGTTGACGTTTCACCGAATGCGCCTTTTGCGGACGGCGTAGCAGCCACGACGGCTCTCTAAGAACGCAAGTCGCGAAGATTTATGCGCGGGAAACGGCTGAAGCAACGGTCAAGTGGCGATGGTCAAAGAAGGACGACTTCGGACGGCTGACGCGGCGTTCAAGTTTTCTAATCGATGCCGATGACACGTCCGACGGACTTCGTTTCTGAAAAGAGGCACCGGAAAGTGGCACAGCCGTGGATGTACGCGTTAGAATACCAACCGTCGAGACAGGCTAAGTGACGCGAGTTATTGTCGACTCGATGAATCGGTGATAGACTGCGGATTTTTATGCAAATTCAAACCTTTTCTTCCACGAACACGTAGAAATCCGCAGTCCAGTGATAGTATTCTTGTTCGGAGAAATCTCTCGTACGAAAGAATGTATGGTTGTTGCGAACAGAAAGAGGGGTATGAAGGAAAAGAGAAGGACATTGTTTTATCTTGGGCCTGCTTAGTGGACTCATCGGTAAGGCCACCTAACAGTCCCATGTCTTAGACACAGGGATAGGAAAGGTTTTTTTTAATTTTTATTTGCGACCAAAGTCGTGCCCATGTGCAAGCCAGACTTATCGACAGAATGAGATCAATATTGTTATTTGCATGAGACATTTATCTTTTATGATAATTGAAATCATAGACTCAAGGATAGGAAGGGATACTTCGAAACTAGTATATATAGAAACTGTGATGAACTCGAGCACCTGCGAGAAAGATCGTCGATTGATCCCTCCTAGTGGCAAGGGCAGGAAAGTCGCCACAAATGGAATACGATCGAAACACATGGTCTCTTTTCACCTCTGACACGTACTCGACAGCGAAATTGATCAATGGTAATTAATTTGACAGAAATGTTTCGATTGTCATGAGAAGAGGGTGAATTCCTGAGGGGACAGCTACTCTTAAGTATTCCTCCGGAAAGAATCCTCCCTTGAATTCGTCGGCGAGTAATCTCGGAGAAACGGAGGAAAGAGGCTGGCATGGTAAACTCGCTTCTTTCGAGACGCAGTTTTGTGTGGCAATTTATGGTTATCCACAGCAATTTCCCTGCTCGCTGATCAAACAGCCGCGTAATAAATTTAACCAGGTGCCGCGGAGGCTGGTAAATAGCTAAAAACCAGGGCTGGAACGCCGCGGCGAGGGAGCAGAGGGCCTCTTTGACCCGAGCCTGGCAACGGTTTAACTTTCTAATTAAAATCTAAACTTGCCAGGGCAACTTGGTCTCTCTATACCCTGTAAGCTGAAAAACCTCTGTGTCTAGGCCTCGGGAGAGAAAGAGAGAGAGTGTGTGTGTGTGTATGTATGTCGAGCGTTGAACGTTGGTTGGCAAACAAACAGCGGGAAGAACGAGAGAGGGCGGGACTCGGGTCCCGTCTCGTAAATTCCTAATCTTGATCCGAGCGTTATCACGCGAGCTATTAACGGCGCCCGTTCGCGAATTTATCGAAAGCCCCGATAGCTGAACGATTTTTCTACTTCGTTTCCGGATGCTTTTTCTCTCTCGCGACACGCATGCCTGTCTCCCGTTCTCCTTGCCCTCGTCTGGCGCGGATGAATTTTGTACGCTTCCTTTTTCGTTCCATTTCGTTCGCGCGCGAATAGTAGGGCGCTGCTAGGCACTGGAAAGTTGGGTTAATGGACGGAATGTGGGTCTAATTGATTATAGCGTATTCTCTTTCCTACAAGTCGAGCTTCTTTGATAGGATTCTCTTTGGCGTGTGTTAATGATGCATTAATTGAGTATGAGAGGTCAATTTAAAGCAAAGTTTACTGTGTCGTTAATAAAATTACTTTTAATGTTTGGCGTTGATCACTGAAGCTTTCAATTGGATTTGTTTCAATTCAATGTTTAGAACTTGACTTATTTTCAGTGTACCAGAGACATTGTCGGAGGAATGTGATTTGTACTTGACATTTATAGATGTTAGGTGTTTCATAATTATTTACCTTGACTTTTACGTGTCTCTGAATGATTTATGTGCCCGTAGTTTTTATACCTACCTGTTCAACATTCTTCCTCCCTTTCCTTCACTTGAAAACGCATAATAGAACTGGCACGCCTAATTCGCGTCATCGCCACGTTCAACGTCGTTAGAAAACAAAGCGATATAGAATTGGTCGTAATAGCCGTTCATCTGCCCGATCACAGTAATCTTTATCATTTGTAAGCAGATATATTATTCATGTGCATCTCGAATAAAAAAAGAAAAGGGAAATGCTAGTATCCATTCGAAAGAAATAGGTATGAAGTCATATTGCTGCAATGTCGAGCGTTCATTCTAATAACTGCTTCCTGTGTTCGAAGGCCAAATCAATTTGACCAATTTTTGGCCACTGTTGACGCTGGCGCGTGCTAAAACTGCATATTTTCGTGATTTATGCGTAAGAGTCGTTTAGCTATCGGTGAGATCATCTTATCACCTGTTGACCAGACGAGCCGACTAGACTTTACACAACTTCGAATCTTGGCTGACTATGATATTCTGAAAACATAACTGACCGAATGACGTCATCGATCGTGTCTGAAAGAGATCGTAGGAAGCACAAATTGTGTAAGCAAACAGAAAACCCAAGGTGTTCGACCTCTGCTCGATCGTTTTCAAGCTTTCATATTTCTAATAATACGGACATTACGAAACATCCAAATCGAGAACTTCGGATCGATCAAATTTTCGTAATTTTCGAATTAATTCTAACAGAAGCGTTTCTTAGTTAGCTCGTTAATCCAAGATTTATTAAATCGCGTAGCCAGCACAGACAACGCAACCGTATTCAACGTTCGATCAGTCAAGCTTTCGCAATCTTAAAATCGTCTCATTAACAATTGCCACCGGATCATCCCGTCGCGATTCATCCTCTATCCCACGATGTTCTCGCAGCCACCACGATCATTTACCTGGTGGCTCTGTACAAAATAATCGTCCGGGGACCTTTAACGGGCAAACTTACCCAATCGTAAAATTATCTGAATAACAGTAGCCGCTAAATCACCCAGTAGCACGAGTCATCGTTAGGAGTCTGCTCGATCCCCCTTGCTCAATCCGACGTTTCCCAATTTGCTAGAGAGACGCGAGAATTACGGCTGTACGTCGTCTCGCCTCGAGATGTGTTACAAATGCGCGAGCTAGTCGTGGCAAAAATAGATCGCGTTCTGTGTACTATCTGCCCTGTTGCTCGCGTCTGCAGATAAATCATCCGCGATCCCGATGAATTTCTCCTGGTCCAACACTCTGACACTGTCAGTCACTGCTTATTAGTTTAAGAGTCCTCGTCCCCGTTGGTCGGCCGCTAATTTAGCTTTAACGAGCCTTTCATACGGTTACCAGACATTTCGTAGGAATCGCCTGGCTAACAAGGTGTTCCTGGCCGGCTCAATTATCATTTCGTCGAGCCGTATCGCGTGCTTATACCGGCCGATTTGTTCGTTTCTTCGTTACCGCGTACGAAAATTATCGATGATTAATTGTCGCGGGGATTACGAAATTCCGCATCGTTATCTTTGCTGGATTTTACCTTTGACGAGGATTAACACTCGTGAATGGGAAAGAAATCTTTTTTCCCTTGATTCTGTCCATCGTTATTAGATCTAACGTGGAAGTTTTTAATACAGGTTCTCGCGATGAACAGTCTTAATGTAGGGAAAAATATTTGTATCGTGAAAGAAGAAAGTTTCTATGTTAATTATACTCGTGTATAAATTTTTAACACTGTAACAATTTTTAACCAAGGTTAAAATGACCGATTTGTAATTTTTTATGGAATCTTGGGAAAATTTATTGCGATACCTACACCTTTGGAAATTACTACAATTTTTACAGTAAATGTGTTTCCTTCGTATTAGGTATTTTTTAGATATAATTTTCAATGTGATTTTTTCATCACAAATAAGTATACCCTAACCGTCGATAGTGTTATAGTGTTAAAGAAATATTTATTTAATATTTAACTGGCATAGCCCTTTGTATATGCATATATACATAAATAAAGAAAACAAAATAAAAATAAAAATACTAATATTGAAACGATCGTTTTCCATATCGATGGCACATCGAAAGACGGTTCGATTCAATTAAAATTATATCCAGACAACGAGTTCTATCAATGAACTACTTCCAAACCCTTATTTCCGTCAGTTCGACGTAAGATCGTTCGCGTGGAGGCTTATCCGGGGCAGTTTCGACGATATTACCAAACAAGATTGTCGATGGTTACACAGTCGCGACGACGCCGCGTTATTTACGCAATCATTCGCGTTTGCTTGAGAATTTTTCAGGGCCCGCACGTTCCGTCACCGTCGGCGCACGGTTACGTAACGGCCAATATTTGCTTAGTTTATTATCTACAAACGGATGTTCCCGTTCGAGGGCAAGCACGTTGCTTCGTTACGTCGAACGGTTGACGCCAGGCGTTAGCCCGTAAACCTTGCATTAATCCGACGGAGTGCCGGACATTCGTTACGCTCGTGCTTCATCATGGACGACGACGATAAATCTCATCGGTTTTAAGCGGGAACAAATTGACGTGGCTCGCTGTGTTGCAGCCGGGGCAACGAGCAACAGACATCTAACGATAAATAATGACGTCTGTCTAATAAATACGAGTGTATAATAGGAGACGATCGGTCAGAAAAGATGTTGCTCAAATTTCAGATTCAGATTTGCGTGTGATTTACGGCGTTCCTCGCAAAGACTCGAATGCAGCAATTTCTTGACCGAATACTTTATCTCGCTCTACTCTGTACGATTTTATGGCACGTACGGTAGCGGACGAAAGTTTAAGACCAAAGGGTCGAAGAAGAAAATGAATTAATTAATAATCAGAAATAACAGTATAAATACAGTTGACATTTTTTGCTAATCAATAAATATTAATGATAAACAATATTTGCGAACCATAAAATTATGGTTTACATTGTCCTGTCGTCTTAAACTTTTGTTCACTATTGTAAGTAGCTCGTGGGCACTGTCCTCTTTTATTTTATTAACGTTAATAGGTACAGCAATTCCTTAAATTTCCCCCCATCCCTTCGCGAAATTCGAACAAAACTTCTTCTACTACCGGTATTACTATCCTTCGAGGTCTTGAATAACTCAAACAACTAAGTTGCTACAACCTCCGTATACCAAGCGTGTATCTTCCGTTTGTTGGTAAATGAATTAAATTTAACGAAATTATTTCAGCAGAATTACAAGCCTATGAATTTAGAGGCTTCACGTTGTGTCTATACGACAGGCGTTTCAAATTTTCAATTCATTTATGTCGTCCGGCACAGGAACGAAAAAAAAAACAAATGTAAAATGGCTGTAAAAAATAGACACACGCGAGATACAAACTTTTACGATCACCGGTAAGTACCCGTGATCAAAGGCGGGCAAGGGAGCGGCGCGATCCCCGCGGAAGCGCGGCGGAACTCGATTATGTACCGCCGGAGGAAGGGTTGACATTCGCCGGGTAGGCGTAATAACATTCATGGTAGCTTGTCTGCAAGCACCCGCAACGGGTGGTGGCGAGGGCGTGCTGGAAAATTGAATCGAGCCGCGGCCGTAATAAAGCGATATGTAAATTCGCGCGTTGAATTTGACATTGTTCGCTCGCTGTACAACTCGGTCGTTTCCTCCCCGCCTCGCGACCTGCCCGCCCTTAAACAGCTTTAATTGGAAGCCTGTCGCCTCGAATTACTGTCACTAGAGACGCTCCAGTTCCTCCTTTCGACGCCGCTTTTCCAGCTGCGCCGCGGCGAAAGAGGGAGGGCCGCCGCATTATTTCAACAGGAAGTAGGTTTATAGGTCGCCCTTCTCTCGCGGGTGACGCCGCGCGTTTCCCGCCATCCCCGTCGAAAGCTCTCGTTTCGGATTCCGCTTGCGCCTTCGTTAGTTTCCTCGTTTTTCCTTGGCCTTGGCGTTACTCGCGGCGCCCGCTTTACCTCGATGCCGACTCGCGGAAGGACCCGCTCGCCACCCTCCTCTTCGGGTCGCTTCGATTCTCGAGCGCCGGGGGATGCTTCCGCCACGGGGACGGAAGAGGAGGCTCTTTTGTGTCGAGTTCGGGGGATAATTGAGGTAACCTGTTTAACGAGCTCTTGTTGTACTTCGGATTGTTTAACGACACGATTTAAGGGATCGGCGGTTGCGTTTGGATTTTTGGCGAGGGTTGATTTTGTGGATGCTGCGGTCGTCAGTTTTTCGTAGTGGATGTAAGCGTTAAACGAGCATCGTTTAAAGCAGTGTTTCCCAACCTTTTTTGTGTCATGTCCCACCTTAACCTTTTTAAAGTTTTTATGCCCCCCCCCCACCCTATGTAACATACATAATTTATATTAAAAAATTGATTTGTTCACTTAAGAAACATAAATGATAGGTTCTAGGAAGAAATCACTATGAAATTGTTAACAAAACACAGTGAGTAAAATTTCAAAACATATATGGAGTCCATTTTCGAATTACCCCTCTGTGGGTCGTGGGCCCCCACGTTGGGAAACACCGGTTTAAAGTATGTCAGAGTTGATTGGTTTGATGAAAGATGCATTTGTTTATTTGGACAATGCTTTGCGCAGATAGGGTTGTTGCAGAATTGTTACTATATTTGCGTGGCTATTGTAACGGAACACGGTTGGGTTTTAGAATTCTTTAAATTTTGTAACAAAGGAGAGAAAGCGATACTGTTCGTGTTACGCTATGTAGTTGTAAAGTGGAATTGCGGGGAAAAAATAACAGGAAACCGTTTCAGCTGCATTCCCATTTTTTTAGTTCGAGGTTACGCGGAATTAAAATGTTTAGTGCTACACCTTCTGTTGCATGCAGAATTATTATATCTTGTTCCCATGCTTTATTTCTGCCTCGTTATTGTTAACAACCACAAACGCGTGTACATCAATCCCACCCCGACGTGCTATAATAATTCCACGTTGTAATGAAATTATTTCGTAGCCAACTGTTACTGAAATAATTAATGAAAACGACTAAATTAAGCCCGGTGTCCCGGTGACGTAGTCGTTGATATTATAGTATTATCTAAATTCCGCATAAAGGTAGGGTAAGAGGGGACAAATTCTATTTGTTCGCATATATCACCATGCATAAAAAGTTAAGCAGAAGGTGGGACCAATTTTAATCCACCTAACCCCAAAGAGTTAAGAACCGTTTCTCCAACGCGATCCAGCGTGGGCCAAATTCGAGGCAGACTTAGGCGTTTTCGTGCGTCGAGCGAGGGATGCATCGAGGACGGTGCAGCAGCTGCAGTCGCCGTGTTTTTCGTCGCTTCGTGGCTGCATCGACGCGCCCTTTAAAACGAGCGCGCCGGGGACGCGAATAGAAGCGTTTTTATCGGATCCGTGGCGCGTATTTTTATTACCAGACGGCTCTAACGCGCGGCGTTAACTTCGATGCCGGCAGTTTTCGCGGCAAATGGCGTTCGGGATGTCGTCGTTGTGGGATCGTACGTACCTCGCCCCGCGATCTGCACGCCAGTCACTCGTTAGAGCAGGGTTCGCGCGACACGATACCGTGGTACGGCTTTTTGTTCAATGCCATTTGTCTTGTTCCCGCTCCCAGAGGGGCTTTTGTTTCGGTGCGTTTCTCGAAGCGACGCGAAATTCCGAAAATTCAGGTTCTGTAGGTTTCCTCTCAGGATGTGCAATTTATATCTTTTTTTTCTATTAATAAAAAGTTGTCCATGTGGTGGTGTTTCTTGCGAGACAAATATAATTTCAGTTGTGTATAAGATTGCGCGATTTGAAATTGTTAAAAGCATTTCATTTGTATCCTCGTTTGTATAGCGATCTATGAGGTTAAGGTTAAGATATCGATCTAACGGGGCAGGATCAGTGATCCTAGAGAGAACAAAGGGACAGTGGTGTGTGAGAGAGAGAAAGAGAGACTGTGGGCGTCTACGTGTGCCGAAAGTAAAGATTTTTGTTATATTTCATTGATAAATACCAAGGTTCTTTAATTGGTTATACAAGATAAACGTGTTGAAAAGCAAATAAACTGAACTATTCTTCAGAGATACCCGCAACCGCCTGTTAGTACGCGTTGAAACGGCTCGAGAGTCACGTCTCAGATATTACACGTCCGTGCAGCGCGTAAAATTCAGCGAAGAGACAGCGGGAGGAAAATCGCGCGCGGGCAATCTTCCCTCCCCGAGCTGTGTGTGTGTGTGACACGCCATTGCCAGTCTTCGTTCGTGTCTGTCTCGTATCAATTTTCCCGGAGCTGACGTGATTCACACCTCGCCCCTCGTCTCGCCCATTCCACGACTCACCTTTTCACTGTTTGATTAAGTCGGATAAGCTTGTACCTGCTCTCCGTGTACGCTGGCCAAAGGTTTATCCGGCTGAATTAGAGATAAACCCGAGTCCAGGGAGACCTTCGTATGTGGAACGTCTTAACGCTGAAGTTTGTCGACGCGATAACGACCAGGTGGAAACGTATTCGACACGATAAAGGGTTAGAGAACCGATCTCTGTACCCGTGTATGTGCACGCGTGTCTGTGTACCGTGTGCACGACAGGAAAACGAGTAAACTCGACTCGATTCGATTCGATTCCTCGCCGATCGAGTTCTCGCTGCTGCTGTTGCTGCTGTTTCTCTCGACCGCCCACCGTCCCATTGATTTACTGTTCCGCGCCAATCGCGATCCAATCGATCGACCGATAAAATTAATCATAATTGCGCTTGGCACATGGAATGCCGCGGGTTGTGCAACGTTCCCCTCGAGAATCGAGTAAGCCTCGATCGCCGGGCTAAGTCGATCGCTGTCGAGCGATAGGTAGCGGTATTAATTAATCGTTAATAACACGTTGCGATAGCGTTTCCTCGATTTTCCAGGAACCACCGGACGCCGGGTTCGATTCTTTTTTTTTCTCTTCTCTTTTTTTCCCCTCTCTGCTCTCCTGTATCCGACGATCGTGATCGCGTCGCGACGTTGCGCGCGAGGGATCGAGAAGCGATTTCGAAAGCGCAAGATCGAGCGAATTCTCGCCGCGCTGGAATTTGTGAATGAACGTCTTGTCGGAGGATGGCTGGTATGAATGGAGTCGCGAGCTGGGGATTCTGGCTGATGCGAGTGACGAGAGATTGAGGTAATGCGGAGGAGGTGAAGTAATCCCTCGTTTCAGACGAGAGAACGGCGCGGAGTTGATGGAAATTGAACGAACTAGGAATCGTAGCGGTGTAAGTCGGACAACTGCTGTTCCTCGTGAAACGATGCCTTGGGTATATTACTGTGTGATACTCCGTTAATGCGTTTTGAGATATTGAGAATGGATGGGTTATAAATGTATCGACGGAGAGTGAAGTTAGGACTTAACGAAACTTAAGTTTTTACGTTATATATTTTCATTAGGTTTTCTTTTTGTTTAGGATCAGGGACCAATGCTTATTTATATATATAATAAATATATAAATAGTATAAAATACTATATAAATAGTAAATAATAAATATACTTGCAACATGAAAGGCAACTTTTTTTATTTTCTTTTATTTCATTATTTTTTATTTTTAACGAGTCAAACACCTTAAATACACCATTAACCCACAATGTTAATTTAATAACCGACTTCAGATGCAATATAAAAAAAGCCACGTTTTCACGAAGGATAATTCACCCCTAACAATTCTCCACGATCCCAACGAAAGAATCTTCCTACTGCTGATAAAGCGCCTAGATTTATTCAGGTCACTCAGTGGAATCTGTTCTCTAATCGAATTAGCGCTCGTTCCACAGTCACGTTGGCGATAATTTTTCCCCGAAGAAGGTCTCGTTCGCGAAGGGGGTTCGCGACAAACAGACCAAGTAAGACGTCGCAACGAAAACAGTTCGTGCGTCGAGCTCGTCCGATTTATCGCGTAGCTTACGGATTAAGGTAAGGGGTGGGGCGTAATTGAGAAACGATCCAAGTTTCGCGGGCTCCACGACGATCGTTTAATTGAACGGGGCTGCGGGTCTCGAAGCACGCTCCCCTAACGGAACGGTCGCGATAAATTTTCCTAAGGCGCTGCCCCGTAAATGCAATTACGCCCGGCGATGAATCGTCGTGACGAACGCTTTGAGAAAGCTAATGCCCGTTTAGCCTCGTGCCTCATCTTGTTTTGCCTTTGTCGGCACCTCGGATGACTATGATCAGAGGGAGGATGCTAGGAGAATTCTCGAAGCAAGTGATTTTAGGGTCGATGAAAGTG
Source organism: Tetrapedia diversipes (assembly GCA_033822845.1). Lineage (NCBI taxonomy): Eukaryota > Metazoa > Arthropoda > Insecta > Hymenoptera > Apidae > Tetrapedia > Tetrapedia diversipes. The sequence goes on along the minus strand of JAOPTO010002404.1, from coordinate 44,880 downwards.
GGAAACGGAGGATTTGTGGGATTCGAAACGGTGATTTATCTGTCTCGTGTAATCGTCTGTAATTTTTGAGACTGTTATCGCTTGAAGCGAGTTCGAAGTTGGTGGTGAAACAAATTTTCAGGTAGGTCACGTTTCGAACGTTTGTATTAATTGCCGCGAAACCGGCAGTTAACACGATTTTAATGGTTTATTCTTATTTTTACGATCTCCCGGTGTATCGGTTTTAACGATAGGCTTAGAAAGCATAAACCATTTCTGGACCGTAATGACTGTTTCGTGGTCGGTAAAAACGTGAGATTATAAAATAATAAGCTGTCATTATCGGACGAATATTAACTTTTCACTTTCCACGTGATTATGGCTAACGGTTAATTGCACCAGGTTCGTTTTACTATCGTGCGTCTATTATAGTAATGTTACACTAAAGATATCGGCTTACGTCAACGCGTACGCTGCCAGCAACTTAAACATTCAATTTATTTTCCTAAATCGCTCGCCTATGTCAATCTAATCGCGACTACCTTTAGTGTATAGAACGGCGATTTCATTTTCAACGCGACGGAGGGAAAGAAACGAGAGGAGAAAAGTGATAGGTATGTGAGTGTTGACAATAATAGTAAATTTGTAAGCCATGTCTATTGCTGGTCCAAAAGGGTTGAAATAAACAAAATTATTAATTTAATTTAAAATTAATCTACGAGCACAACTCTATTTATTGAAAGGAGTTTGTACGAAGAAAAATGTTGCAAACAAGAAATACAAAAAAAAGAGAGAAAGAGATCATTATTATTATTATACAGAATAAGTTATACAGAGCAAGGTATACAGAAAGACACAATACACCGAACTCGTATCGAAAGCCCTAACCAGCGCTACCGTCCACGAACCCGAATAAATAACACGAAATCGAGATGCATTCGATACGCCATAACTCAGGGCGCGCAGCGGTGGTGCTCGAAGACCGATGACTTCGCAAATCCATCGACGGGTCCCCGCGTTGGAAGCCGGTTTGCACGCGGCCGTGTGGGTGTCGCCGCTATGCAGAAGAGAAAGTAGCGTGCCGTTAATTTATGTAATGCTGATTTATGCCCATCCAGGATGATCTTTTTTAATCGACCGTCCGTTGACGCGTGCTGCCTTTGTCCGCCCGGCCGTCGCATCGTCGCCCTCGAATTACGCTCGTCGCCCCGTCCCCGAAGCAACGGACTCCTCGACTTAAATCGAAGATTCGCCCGTTTGATGCCCCGTCGTCGGGACGACGCCTCTCTTTTTCCGCCGTGTGCGGTTGATGGCCGGCTTATCGTTCAATTGCAGCGTCGTTCTTAACGCTGATAAATTCGTCACTTCGAAGAAATCATTCTGCGGCGGTGATAATACGAGTCGGGAGATTCGAAAAAGGGGCCGAAGAAGACGAAGAGTGGTTGCGGTTTCTTGGGATTCCGATCATTTTGCGAGCACTGCTGTAATTCACATCCCTTCGCGAATGGAAGTTCAAAGCTGAAGAAACAGTATTTGCGCAAAGAGCTTGCTCTTCAGTTGAATTACGAAGGTTAGCATTAAGGACGATGGCTTGGTTAACAGTCAATTTCAGTTCAGTCGTAGTTGGAGCAATATCAATCTTAGAAGTCCAACTTTTAGCCACTGCGGAAGGATACAGCGATTATAAAGTTGGGAATCTTCTGTTTCGTGTCTCTCTTGAGGAAGTGAATTTCGTGAACTACGCTCGCTCGAAATAGTCGCACCGAGTAGAAGACACGCTCTATCGACACCGGATAGAACCGTAAACCACTCGGATCGGATTAGAAGCTTGAAGTAATATATCGCGAAACAAGATGGCTAGGGTAATGGTTTAACGTGAACGGTGACTTAAACTAGGAAAGCTATTAGCGCTGGATTTCTTTGAAGGACTCGACGTTTAGACAGGGAACTGCGGGGCTGGCGTTCGGTAGACGAATAAATCCTTTCCCTCGTAATGAGTGTGGGAGGTGTCACCGTAACTGGTATACCCGAGTTACTTTCACTGTAGGTTAGTCACTCGTTTAGAGCACGGTTACGCGGCGGGTTTACGTCGAAGTCTTATATGGCCTCTTACGGTAACGGTTCCGGGTACTTCGGAGTAACTCGCGTTTCTTTCTTGCTCCCGTCTCATCGTGTTTCGTTGTTAACGTCTACGCGTTCGGTATAAATTGACGTTGATAGGGTAATACGAGTAATACGCCTCGGTTGACAAAACAGACGAGCGAGGTTGTATGGAACACGCTTCAAGCGTGCAAGAGTGTTTTCTTGCTTACAATTCGCAGCACTTTATTCTTACTTGTGCGAGGCATTTTGTCGATCACACGTACAGTAGTGGACAAAAGTTTCAGACCTAAGAGTTAAAGATATTAAACTAACTAATTTATAAGGAACAGCATGATAAACTAAATACTGTTCTGCCATAATAACAATAAAAACGAATGTACAGACAATGTTTGCAGACCATAAAACTACGTTTCACATTGTCCTCTCGTCTTAAACTTTTGTCCGCTACTTGCGTGTGCATTATCTTCAAAGCGAATGAACTGTTACGATGTATCCTATTATAGAATGGATCATACGTATCTTGCTAGTGACCGACGATTAGGCTGTCGTACAAATTCGAACGTACAAAGGACACTTCGGTGGGGCCAACGCGTTCCAAGGATTAAGGTACCAGCATAAGAGGAAATTGTGGACGCGCGTAAGAATTATGAGGGTTGTCCGAGCCAGTCATCCCTCGTGAATCTCCGTCGATTCTATTATACTTTAGACCGCCCCTCCCGCGCCCATAGAAACTTAACGATTCAATGGCCCGTTCGGAGCCCTCGCGAGGGCAACGAGAACACGTCCTCCTATCTATCGTTAAGGAATTGTGTGCTCGTACAATGGGGGACGATCCACGGGATACGCGAGCACCGATAGACGGACCAAAACGAAAGTTTAAATACCACGATCCCCGAGTCGATCGAGGCTCGACGAAGGTGAAATCAAAGGCGTTATAAGGGGTAGGCAATTTTCGGGGGACGGGCAGGGGAAAGAGAAGAAATCCATTCTTCTGGCAGACGACGCGGATCGAAATCCGGTCGTAAGCCGAGGATCTGGCCGCAATTATGGGAATCCACATCCTCATAACGTTGCATCCCCTCGCGGTTTGCCCGTTGCACCTGCCGCTCCAGCCAGGCTGGTTCTCCTCCGGCCACTCCGCCATTCTTCTTCTTCTTCTTCTTATTCTTATTCCTCATGTTTATCTCTTCCCATCCTGAGCACCCTTGCTCTTTCGCTCTTTCGCGGCTGCGCTCGCTGGCTGGCTGGCTGGATCGCTCTTCGTTTTTGCCTATCGTCCTCTCGTCTTCCTTTCGCCCGTTGCCCTTGCAGCGTTGCACCGGCTTCTCCTCGCGGAGAACCTCTCCTTCGCTCTTCTCTCTTCCTTCTCTCTCTTTCTCTGCCTCCCTCTCTCTCCTGCTCCTCTTGCCCCCGAGGCAATGCACCTCCGAAGAGATCGTTGACCCCGCTTGTGTTCAGCGTGCTCCTCGGCGAGAGTAGGCCCTACTCTCTGCGCCTCTTCCCCTTCTTCCTGCCCTCCTCTACTTCTATTTTCCTGGGCCTCGTGTTCATCGCCGCCGCCAGGAATAAACCAAGCTGGCAGTCGAGCTCGCTCCGGGCCATCGGCGAGGAATCTCGATAAGCAGCGCGGAGAAATTAATTGGCTGGTCTCGAAAAGCGAGCCTGCCCTCGACCCTGAAAGAGCTGCCACGGCCTGAGACTTGACGAATCTTGGTCCTGGTCCCTGGTACTTCGGTTAGACCTCTGTCCACGGGAGACTCGAGCGCGGAAGTGTACACAGGGTGGAAATTAAATCGGTGCCGATCGCTCGAGCTTCGATGCCAAATTGGTTTCCGTTGTTTGCTCCTCCTGGCGTCGAGTCAACGATATCCGTTTGGCCTCTGGTTCGGAATTAAGTTACGGAAACGTTACGCTTATGGTATCGTAATTAACACGTTCGTCTATGTTCACGTTCGGTCATTCAAGTTGAAATTGATACGAAGGTAACCGATAAACGTGATATTAGTTTCTAAATAAATTAAATCCACTTATTCTATGCGATAAACGTTGAATAAACGTTTCCACTCGTTGCACAACTATTATATTTACAACTTTTTGATTTGCTATCGCATGATATGCTATGATGGCTCGTAACCTTATCCTTCGTAGCGATCGGTTCAACGCATGATTAGATTGAAGTGGTAAAAACCTATTTCATTTTATTAATAACAAAATGTAGCTTTCATTTTCTGAAAGCTGACCCTCTCCAACGTGTTCTCAAATTTTTATCAAAACACTCGAGAGAATGCGCGATCATCGAGTACCCAACGCGATTCCTCCGATCTCGCAGGTATGCCGTACCTTCTAAGACACCGCCAATGGAACACGAAACTCTCTCTCTGCCCCCTTCGCCCCTCCATCCGTTTGAGACCCGAGCCAGGCTTTGGCCCGGTTGGGTGGGCTAATTGCAATTAAGAGCATCCCCTCCTGGCGCGGTAACGGGGGCGAGTACAGGGAGAAGGTGGAGACGAAGGACAATCCGTAATTGTCATTCGCGCGCTCATTATCCTGAAACCGGTGGGAATCGGCCGTGGCGGCGGTAGGAGGAGGCCGCAAGGAGAATTATCCGAACGGGAGCCGGCAGATATGACGTTAAAGTCTCCATTGTTCTCCGTGTCGCGCGTTTAAGGCGCGAGGATGAAATTGGGTCAAATAGCGATTAACCCCGTCCGGGTACGCGAGCGGCTGAACGAGCGAACTTGTCGGAAAGACAGACACCCGGTCGGAGAGGAGGGGAAACCCGTCTTTGAGACGTCGATCCTCGTCGATGGAGAAAAAGGAAGTCGACGGTCGCGTTTAAAGCACCGGCTCTCGATACGAGAACAAGGGCCTTTCGATAGGAGTTCGATTCTCGATGAAAGTGCGAACGATGGAAGGTTTGATGTTTGACAACGCTGATTGGAGGATTTGCGTGTGATTGTGTGTCAGTGATGACGAGGTGTGGGTTCGTACGATCGACTGATTGTTTCTGACTCACCTTTGAGTACGCTTAGAGTCTTGACGATAGATCGAAATTCTCTTAGGATGAAATTCGATTGCAAAATTTCGATCGAGTCGCAAAATGGAACCGTGAGCTTCTTGCAATTTCCGCGACAAAATGGTGAGCGTGGCGAAACATCGCGATTCTCGTTCGCTCGATACAAAGTTCAGATCATAAATTGATTGGACGTTGATGGATCAAACGAATCCGCAAGTCTAACTACAATTCCATAGAAGAGGTAGCGAATTCATGGCCAGAAATTCTTCCGAAAGTGTTCAGGATACAGTTCGAGTCGCGCTCGATCACCTACCAAACAAGAGCAATTAATTGTGCCACTCGTTCAGCGGCCAACTTTTTCCTCGACCTAACAGAAACTTCAATTACACTCGGACATCTGTTTCCACGCGGTGACAGGTTCTCGAGCTTGGTCCCGGAATCCCGTCACCTAACCCCAACCGCAGCGTCGTCGATCAAGCTGATCATCAATCGCGAATGACGCTCCTCGGTGGGTCCTCGACGGGTTCCGTTTACACGTCAGGAGCACTGAAGGAGTGTCTGCTCTCCACGTCGATCAGAGGGAAACGCGTTCCCGTTAAATCAAAGGACACTAGCGCCTCGTGGATCCCTGGTTTCGCCTGGAAATCGACGGAATCTCTTTCGATTCCCAAACTCCAGCAGCCCCTTTGTTGAAGGACAACGATGTGCATCATCGTGTCGCGTTTGGATCCTTATGGGGTCAATGTAAACAGTTTGAGGGCTGTAACAGGATGATCGTCCTTTTTTGACTCTTCAGTTTCAGTTTCGTTCCAGACATCGGACAAAACGCATTCGTACTATTACATTACGTTTTCTTTTCTTATCTTCTATTCTTAATTAAATCACTGTCTTACTAAATACATGTAAACTGTATTTAATTTTAACCTTAAATCTACAACACCCTTCGACTCTTTTAACTCCTGACTGCCGTGGGAATCGGGTGGTAGCAAGGTGATTCGATTCGCGGCGATAACCGATCCTCGATCTATCGATTGATCAGAGATGGAGTTAGTGTACTGTTAAAATATTATATATAACTAGTATGCCGTTATACCTTAGACAGAATACTTTTTGGGGCGATTCGCTTTAAGTTCGATGGATCCGTGAAAAGAATAACACTGTTTGTTTAATTAAATAAACTATTACTTATCGATCGTTTTTCAGTTACTTAATAAAATACCTAGCTCTGAAACGTGTATCAAATCATTACTGAAGCAGTTGTGTTAAACAGTAAAAAATAGAAACAAGGTAGAAATCTAGCTGGAGTAACCAGGGTTTACTGTTTCATCGGTTTCGATCGATGCGAATCGGTGATACGATAACGTCGATTCGCGTACGCTGCGAGAGATTTCGAGGGGTCGGCGTGGAATCATCGGCGAACGCGTGATCCATTCGAGCAAATGGGCGACCGGATAATGCGGATAACGCGTTGTAGTCGGAGAAATATGAATTTACTTCCGTGATTAGGTAATCTCCGTTGTTTATTTCGATGGCTCGCCGCGCGGAAACCGCTTTGATTCGCGCAGCAACAGGTTACGGTTCTAATCGGCTCGTGCGATTATGTGAAACACCGGGCCGGGTTTGTCAAGGGATCGTGTCACGGGTGATCGATTGTTGTAAAAATCGAGGCGAACGTTTTGCGAGGGATTCGTTAAAAATTCTATCTCTTAAAAATTATTATTTATTCGTTTATTTTTTTTTTCAACGGGGTAAACGAAGTTTATCTTTGATCATTCGTCGGATGATAATCAAAGTGAAATTGAAAAATGGCTCTTTCGATTCACGTATTTTCAGATTAATTTCTGCTAACGATTTTAGATAAAATGTTTCAGCAGTTACGGAAACGAGCAGAATGTAACTATCGATTCCGCCGTTTATCTGGTCGTTGCTCCGATGCTTTGTTATCTTTCAATGAATCGTGCGATTCTAATTGGAGAACATGCTTCAATCGCTTTTGATTTGATTCCGATTACCGTTGAACGTTTCGAAAATCGACCAATCGGAATGTTTCGACAGCTCGTAACGTTCGTACGCTCGCGTGATTTGAATTTGCATATTTCTGGCCGCATTTTATTTACAGTGTCGAACGTCGTTCGTTTTCTTCTAAACGGACAAAATTCTAATTGTCGAGGGTTAACTTCTATCAAATCCAATTACACGATACACAAAACGTTGTATCAAGCTCGACACATCCGTACGGGCAGCAGAGTGTCGGGGAACGGTGGAAAATTGAAACGAAACAGCAATCAACGTGTCCCGAATCGACAGACCCTCAAGTCACGAACAAACACCGCACGTATACACACACCCGCCATCGTCGGCAACGACTCATTAACTTTTGCGATGACCTGTTTCGCGCTTTTCGGTGTCTGCTCGCACAATAATTATCCATTTTCGTCGACGTCTCGTTATCTCGCCTCTGTGACACAATTACTACACGTGTACGCGTCTATGTAGACCTACGTACACGTGTGCGTGTGTGTGTGCACACGTTTGCTTTGCGGTGTGCTCTGTTCGACAAAAGGGGAACCTGTTGTAAGAACTCAGAGACAGAGAGAGAGAGAGGGAGAGAGAGAGAAACAGAGAGAAGGAGAAAGGGAGAGAGAAAAACAGAGAGAAAGAGAAAGAGAGGGAGAGAAACAATGAGAAAGGGAGAGAGTGAGATGGAGAAACAGAGAGAAAGACAGTGAGAGAGGGAGGAGGAAACAGAGTGAGAGAGATTGGAGGAAACAGAAAGAGAGGAAGAGGAAGAGAAACAGTGAGAAAGGGAGGGAGTGATATGGAGAAACAGTGACAAAGAGAGGGGGGCAGAGGGAAAGAGAAAGAAAGAAAGTGAGAGAGAGAAGAGGAAACAGTGCGAAAGAGAGTGTGTGAGAGAGAGGAAGAAACAGAGAAAAAGAGAGAAAGAAGGAAGACAAAAAGAAAAGCGGCAGGGAGAACGAAGGCAAACGAGGAAATAAATAACATGGGTGGGAAAAGCGTTCGAACAATCGACGAACACGGTGGTTTAACAGCCGCGCGCGCCTTTTCAATTCTCTGGCCGTCCCTTTGATCGCCGCCCCCGTCCGTCGTTCCCGCGGAATTTTCATTGCGGCCGGATCGCAGTCGCGTCATAACAAATGGAGAACAATGCAGCCCGTGCGGATGGATAATCTTTCACAGTTTTGCCTACAATAGCGTGACGTACCGAAACGGCGACGCGTTCTATGGTATTTTTTTCTCCCCTTTTTTTCCGGTTGAAGCGTCCGAAGGCACGGATGTGACGCAAAGAATCAACGCGTGTTTACCAGTGCGTTTCGCGGTGAAGAAAGAAACGAAATTGGAAACGTGTTGGCCAGAGAATAATTGGTGCCCTTTTTTATCATTGTTCATGCTGTTTAGTTTATTGTGCTTAGCTTCGCATCGATTTTAGTAATATTTTAAGAACGGTGATTTCGATTTCTTAGATGGAAGAAGATGTAAAAGGTAACCAGTATTCGGGAGACGATACTTGGTAGGGAAACGACCTTATACGTTCGAATAAATATTTTGTGCGAGTCGCAACTCTTGTAAACTAGCAGGAACCATCAAGAATGTATGATGTCCCGGTTTCTCATAGCGAATGAAAAATTTACAGACTTTTCAGATTGCAAAACGTGAACGTTCGCGCTTTCGAGCGACAGCGCATATTTCTCTGAAATTCCCGCAGAGTGTCGTATCACAGCCAATTTCGGATACCGGCTTCAGAGGATGAGAAGTGCACCGTTAAAACGTACAGCGGGGATGAATATGCCGTAACTTTAGTTTTTTCATCGGTAGTAATGCAATAGTATCGTAAATATAATATAATTGATAGTACAGCACCAATGCATCAACGATAAATGTACTGATGACGAACAGTAATAAACAGCGTAACTCGCACACTTATGTAAATTTATCGCAAGCTTTTCGCTTAACTTGAAAGTTCTGATCCAAAACAATAATACCTATTGGTATCAATAATTTTTAGGTTTACTTTCTAACTTGAATTCTTATCTTTATTCGTAGTTCTAAGTTGTAATCATTACTTTTCCTCATATTTCTTTGTTACCCTTTCGTAATACACAAACTGTACCGCCGTTGATATCTCAATAAACAATAATAATACCCAAAATTCGGTAATCTCCAAGTTTCGCGACATTACGCGAGAATTATCTACAGTAACTTTTCCACTCGAATTTAACACTAGATTACCGGATGTTGGGTATATACCTATTTTGCCTAAAATGAGTCAATTTGACTCAAACATGAAAATTGAAGTTTTTAAAAAAAATGAAACTTTATTTTTAAGAAAGTTTCTTCAAAGTAATTTTTACATATATATGCTGTTTTTGAAATACATTTTCTGTACATTTTTTTATTATATTTCTCAAAAACGCCCTTACTTCCATTGCTTTCATATGATGCTTGAACTTGACAAAATCACAAGCGAGTCAAATTGACTCACTCCGGCAATCCAGTGTTAAGATCCCGTTCGATAACGTTTTCTCGCCTCGGGAGAGCACAAAGCGCGTTGAAAGCCCAGAAACCTTTCCCGACGCGAACGCACGCTCCTCTCGCGCGTGTTTCTGGTAGCCATGATTACGGCCGCGTCCAAGAAGGAGGAGATTCGGCCGCTTGGTAATTACCAACCGCGAAACGAGGCGCCTTTGTGCCGTGCCGCCTGGCGAGAGGGGAACGCTCGCGGGAGAGGATCCCGAAGGACACGGAAGATAATGCGATAGCCACGCACCCGGGAGGAAGACGAATTTTCGGAGCGGCTCGGAGCGGACCACGGGCGTGCTTTACGCGGAGGGAAAAGAACGGTCTCTTCCGTTCGTTTGCTGCTGCGCGACGAGAAGGGGGTGGGAACGAGGCGGGGAAAAAATAAGAAAAAAAAACCTGTGTAACAGGGAAGTGCAACAGTAACGTAGCAGGCCGCGGGGCAAAAACTGTCGCGATAATGAGATTTATGGGGCCTAAAAACGTGGCCGCGATTACCGCGGATAAGCAGAGTCCTCGCGCCGCCAGGACGTCTTGTTCTCTCCGCTTCCTCTGCCCTCGCGTTCTTTCTCTGAACAATTTTAATTTCGCCCAGGCTGGAACGTGAAACAGTGCCTGGTTCTTGGGAATCGATCGAGGCACGGATTAGCCTCGAGATCGTTCGGCTGACGCTGGCGAACGAAACCTTTTGCAGCAGGTCAAAATTATGTGGTTTATACGTATTTTTGGTTTGAACGCGTTTTATAGGTATCTTATGGGGGATAGAAGATGTAGGTTGAATTCTGGTGTTGTTGTTGCAATGGTGTTGATTAGTGTATGTGTATTTACGGCTAGTTGTAATTCAGTTCAAAGTATTAATATGCTTAATGTTTATGGAATTTGTGTAATTTAATAGTTCCTTGATTAAGGTGATTGTATAAGGGCCGATGCTTAACCCTTTACGCTCTAGAGGCGATTGTTGGTCGTCAAATGATAGTTTCCGTAAATTTTTAGTCTTTAGTTAGTTTGTTTATTAGTCAGAGCCGAAGGTTAAATAGTCATACATGTAATATTTAGCATATGACTCAACTAAACTAAATGAAGTTTAATACAAGCGAATCTCAGTAAATATTTTGCCCTTGAGAAATAAATAGTCATACATATAAATTTTAATGTATAACTCAACTAAACGAAATGAAATGTAATACAAGGGAACCTTAGTGAATATTTTGCAGTTCAGAATTTTTGAAGTTACTGTTATTGGACGATTGACCTTGTCACCTCTCGAGTGTAAAGGGTTGAAACGATGGTAAACTTACCCCTGATATTATTCCCGAACCTGCATAACCGAACTTCGTCTCTAATATATCTGTACGGTAATATCTGACATCGCTCACGGTCGGATGAATAATCATTTCATCGGACGCGATATCTCCGCAACGGATGACATCACGGAGGACCACGCTGGGACGCGGTTTAATCGTTTTTCTTGCCTGTAACGGTGCCACGTCTACGCAATGGGTCCATTGTCTGCGCTAATGGGTCGCGCAATAATTCATCGAACGTACGATGCTCCGTGTCCGTATAAAACCCTCTCGTTCGGACGCGTCCAGGAGTTTGCTCGAGTTCGCTCCGAGCTCGGTCGGGGCAGTTTAGCGAACTGGTTTGTCCACCTGGATTAAGCAGTTTGGTCAGTCGGAGTGATTTAGGTGCTCCTGAGAATTGTCATCCTTATGAATTTAGCAAAAACTCGTATGTACTTCGTGACGGATATCTTGTAATTTAGGTACGGCTAGGTTAAATATTCTTTTCGCGTATTTAATCCTTTCTCGGCGTTGGAAGTGGAATGATCGAGGATAATTCGAACCTTATTTTTGTATTTCTGGAGGAAGCGAGTTGTGAGACTATCAGTTTGTAATTTGTTGGTCGAAATGATCAGAAATTGATGCGATCAGATATTAATATAAAGTAGCAATTCCTTGTACAACACAATTTTGTGAGACTCTAATTTCTGTCTCTTGTATTACAATAAAAGTTTAATAATAATCTTACTGCTAGTAAAAAGATCGCAACACTCAGCATTTACTAATGTCTGATGAAATGAAGCAAACAGTTCGAAAAGTTATTGCATTACCGGTATTTGTTTTATGGTAAATAATTAATGGCGGATTTAGCAGCGTTCTCTGTAAATCAGGTTAAAATATCGTGGCTGTACAGGTGAGCCGAGGAAAGATGCAGATAAGAAAGTAATGGTATATCAACGGGGTTCAACCTTGTGACACTTACAATGTAGTTTCTTAATATAGTAGCTCAGGTCTATTTAACAAAGAGTAATGACTACAAAGCGGGAAAATCCTGTAAACCTAGCACACATTGATCTATATGTTTCCACTTCAATGACACAACTCTGATATTCTTGAACCTTGTTACCCTTGCAGTTATTTATAGCACTTGAATCATTTCCACGGTCCATGTTCATGTATTTTCATTCTCCTCGCAATTATAAAAACGTGAGAACGATTTCGATACAGATGGAAAGGAACTATAAATTAAAACGCTCCCTTGAAACACTCTCATTATCTTGCCAATATTTTAAAATGTCGTCCACAGGTTTTGAATTAATCCGTTGAATAGATCTACTCAACACGTTGAATATTACCGATGACCGGCATGCCCAGATTGGTAGAAATACAAATAATTTGGACAAATGTCAATGCTTATCAATTTTTCATAATATTGTGAAGAAATTAATGCAGTATAAAATATCTCAAAATAGTTACCCACCGTAACTTATTTATCATAGGCAATATTTCAACAGTACGTGTATCGTAAAATAGAAAATTGCAAACCCTGTAAAACTGGCGTGGCATTCAACGTATTAACTGTGAAACCAACATGCTGAACCGAAATCGTCCCACTAATTTAGTAGAAGCCTGCTCCCTCGATCCTGCTCACCGTTCTATTGAATTTCAGACACACATAGCAGAGAACCCCTTCTCTGAACCAGCTAACCGATCTATTAAATAACCAATGCGCTTGGCTAAGCTGGCTACGAACGTCTAAAGCTGTCTCTCTCCCTTTCTCTCTCCCTCTGTGCTCTCTAAGAGCAAGTAAGAGAGTTAACGTGGCATTTGCTCCGGCAGCGAAAAGATCAATTGACATTTCAGAGGCGTCTTGTATTGATTTCATCGATTGCGCAAGCACACGGCGTGCTCGTGACTCGGCTCCGGGAGGGTGCGAAAATATTTCACCGTGGCCGATCCGCGATACGATCCTCCTTTTCCCGCGGAATGCTTCCAACCGTTGCGCAACCCGCGCATCCAGACGAGTGCTCGATGCAATTCCCGATCGAGGCTAACCTCCGGATCGGGTTTCCGGAAAACCTGAGAAATAATCGATGCGAGAATGTTGTTAGCGAAGTCTGGATGAACGTCATTTTATTCTGGGAAAAGTTTTGGGTGATATGTGTCATTTGTGTTACTTTTAAATTGAACAATTACCGCGTTGACCAATTACGATAAAAATCTTATCTTTAGTATTAGAGAAAAAAATTGAATCGTTAAGGAAAGGGTAAGAGGAAAATTGTTGTCCACGAATAGTATGTTTTATTTGGTTTTGTGTATCCTTTCGTGTCTTGACTGTGAGAAAAATGTTTGGGAAGAAGTCGACAAACCTAATTATCCTTATTTCCAACTTCTGTATGATATGGTAACGGATACACGGAAGTGAGCTATTTTCTTTTTTTTTCTTTTATTGCGAAGCGAGGCTTGAGCATTGCTCTAACTATATTACGAGTGGTACAGACCCGATTTCATGATAATTGCACGTCAGGCTGAGCACTAGTCGCGGAACGCGGCGAGCGTTTGAAAGGCAAGGCCAATATCGTTAGCCTTCGTCGAAGAACGCGCTCTCTATGATTTATGCTGGCAATGAAACGCCTGGCGCTTAGTAGAAAAAGGTGAAACAGTGTTGTGGTTGTCGTCTAATGGCGAACGGAAGAGAGTGGGTTTCCCGGAGCGAATCGCGGGACAGTGTTTGAGATAGAGTTGATTGGTGTTTGTGTTTGCTTAGGGTGTCCTCTGATGATGTTATCCGAGGGTGATAGGTTTTTCTAGGGCCGTAGGTAAGTTGGAAAACGTAAGGTTGATGGGCAGAAGATAGACTTAGTCTTCGACCAAGAAATTGTGTTCCTCGACACGATCAATTCAAGGGTTATTGGATTTGAAATCTTAATTACCAATAATCTTATTGAAAATCGCAAAGTTAAATATCATTTCTCATCAATGACCATCCTACCATTAATTAACTTTTACCTCACAACCGAGAATCATACTGAATTCACCGCGATCTACGTGGTGGTCAAAATAAAAGTCGAAGTCACGAAAAAATTAACGCATCCCTCGCAACAGAATTCCCTGAACCTCGTTTTTCGCGCTCTTTCATCAGCAACCTCGAACCACCGCTTGAATCTCGAACGCGTGAACGCGTCACCGTTACGCGTCACCGGTGTTCCGTTGACGAAGTTCGTGGTTCTGAAACGAGGAACGCGAGATGGTGCCTCGACCGATTTCCAGCAGCGATCGGCGAACGCTCGCGCAGGTGTAGCCCCTGATCCGCGTGGCTGTGGTTAACCATCGGCCAGGTGAAACGCGGCGTCAATAAGCACGCCGGGAATAACCGGATCGTATATCAAAACGGTTTACGCGTCCCGGATCTCCGGAGATCTTGCTCGGCGAGCCCTTTCACCTCGTGACCAAGGTTACGGGCCAACGTTACGAAGGCCCGTTGATTTGTGCACCGACTTCGCGGTCTTCCATTCGGCTGGCCTCTCTCAGCCGTTCAAAGGTCTCTGACTTTCTCTCTCTCTCTCTCTCTTTTGCTCTCTTTCTCTTTCTCTCTCTCCCTCTGGGTGTTTGCCCTGCGCTCGCCACGGCGGATCCCTTCGTTGCATCCCGTGTATACCGGGCTGATCCGAAATTCAAGCCCGTTATTGAACGATGGATAAGGCGAACCGCATTTCACACCGAGTTGGAATGGACCTCGCATCCGGATTTGGCTCTTTGCACGCGGTGATCCGAGATTTAGAGTGACTTTCGAGCGGTGCGCTGAGGCGACGCGACGCAACGTCTTGATCAGTGGAGCGATTTCCGCAGTGGTCGAAGCGGCAGATGCTTCAAAAGCTATCTATCTATTGAGGTTTCAGGTAGAAAATGGCTGATCAAGCTTAGATTCGCGTAGAACACGTAGATTTCGCATCGAACGAAGAATCGGCGGTCGCGAAACGATACGTAACCAAATATACCCGGTTCGAGAGGAAGAGAAACGAGAAGAGGACTTCTTCTATCGTGATCGCGATCGTAAATGTACACGATCGACCGATATCTCGGTCGTAATTCATGAAAATCGTTCGACGTTAAGATCTCTTGACGACAGAGAGCGTAGGTTTTACTCGGCGGCGGAAGAAAGCGTAGAAGAAGCTCCCCAGGGGTCGGCGATTCCCATTCCATCCGTCAGCTTCGCGACGCGTCTCGCCGTTGCTCCGCCTCGTGGAAAATTCCGTCTTTCCGGCTGCCAGCCCCGTGTTCCGGGGCTTCATGGTTTTTACCCGGGCTTTGATCGAAAGTCCCAATCAAGATTGATTGCTCGGGATGAAACGGAATCTATTTCGCGTCCGACGAGATTACCGGGTAACGCGGCCCAAGCTGAATGCTAAATCGGCCAGCAACGATCGGGTTGACGTGTTCCAGAAAGGTCGAGAAATGCTAACGAGCTGCCGTCTATACCCAGTGCATGGCGGCCAGCGCCTTCAAAGCATCTAAATCCACGATCCTCCGCGCGGTCGTCGCCTTCGGCCGACTCTTCCGCTCGCTTTCTCCCGATTCCATCGGTCGGTGCTCGGCTGAAATTTCGTCGGAGCCGGCTACAACGAGCCGCGAGGATCTTGCTGGATATACGATGAATCCCGCCGTCGGGCTATCCAGTTCCAGTCGAACAAAGGAACGGTGCTCTAGAATGTGTTTGGAGGCGGCTCGTCTGATCTACTCTGGAAATGAGATTCGAGGACGCGGTGGTTTATGAGAATGCGGTAGCATGTGCAGTAAATGTGGTTTTGTGATTTAGAAAAGGTTTCTGTTAACTCGTTAATTGAACAGCTTTTCTTATTCAGGACCGCGAACAAAATTTACTTTTGAGCGAATGCGTTGATGCTTCGCGAATGTCAGGCTATTTATTTGTGGATTTTCGATATATCTTTTCAGTAATTGTATAATTGCAATGGCAACAAAAAATTGATGCCACCATCGATATAGGGATAGACTTCTAACGATCAATCGTAACCTTTCGAGGGGTTAAGCAGAGATACAGTAATGCGCGTATAAGGATCTCGAATCAGTCGCGAGCGTGCTCATTAACACTATTCCTATCGACACTTCACGTATACCTATTCCTACCGCGACATTTCCACGTAAGACAGACTACAAATTTTTCTCAAAAAATAAACAATGAAAAAAGAAGTGAATATTGAACAATGTATTATACGTATATTTGAGGAAAAGTCTAAAGTTTAAAGGCGATTCAATTACGTTGCATCTATGAAATTCTAATCGAAATTTTAAAAACGGTCATTTGACCGGTTGTGGAAGGAATAATGTTAATTCGCGTAGCACAGTGTATCCAGTTAAGTTCTCAACGATCGATCGAAGAACGATCAAAGCTGGACGAAAGGTTTCGTTCGGATTCATTTTGCGAGGTCATAAAGTTCTCTGAAAACCGTGGAAAAGAACAATGGGAGCGTGGTCACCGCGACCATAACCTTTGCGTCGCGCAGTCCCGCCCGTGATGCAACCTGGATCCGGTCAATCGAACCCGGAAACTAATCGAAGGTTCGATTCGAGCAGCAGCGGGCTTCCGTGAAAAACCGTGCTCCTGGGTGTTCCGCATTATTCGAGCTATCGCGACGATAAATATCGGCGTGCACGCGGTGGCGAACTCGCGGCGAAGCGCATGTACCCGCCACTGCCGGCCGTTGCACGGGAATATTTACACTGCGATTCGATTTATCGCGCGTTCCACGACCGGCCAACCCGTATTCTCTCTCCTTCTCTCTTTTCATCGTCCGCAAGCAGCGCGAAAATTGAAATATATTCCCCGCAAAGCTTGGCCGATTTTATTGTCCAATCTCGTTCGCGCGGACTCGTCCTCCGCGATTGCTCGACGTTGCCTGGTCGTCACGACACTGTTTCGACGTTTGCTGTGTTCAGACGTAGCTGTTGCGAATAGGATGTACAAGGTTTCGCGAAAAAGGGTTACATTGTTTGCTGAATTAAATCGAATTTAAAAATCTCACTTGTCTGCAGGTTTTAGAGTGGTGTCATATTTGATTTCAAAGGGAAATGAGAATTTGTTTAAGAATGGAATGAATTTCAGATTCTAATGTTTTATTACTTCGTTGGGGTAAATGTGGGAGAGTTTTTGGTATACTTTGGTATTTCTGTGAGCAGTGTAAAATTGGATCGCGTAGCTTAAAGTTCGAGCAGCTATAATATGTATTAGAAATAGCAAAGATATTTTAACACTAGAACTGCTGGCGATTAGGGTATGCTTATCGAAGGCAAAAAAATCAAAATGAAAACTGTACAAAGAGGGATACCTGATATAACAAATTTTAGCAATCGCAGTAAAAATCATAGTAAATTTCCAAATCTGTAGAAATCACAATAATATTACCACGTTTCTACGAAAAATTACAAATTGTATTGCTTTGACCCTGTTGGTAGTTCTAGTGTTAAAAATCGTTTAAATCGGTAGAACGAGCATCACAGTCAATTTGAAACGAACCGTATATCGCGTATACAATCTCCGTTTCTGATCACCTCGAATCAATCCTCCATACCCTTCACTCAGTCACTCAAAGCTCGCTAAAGGGATCAAAACACAGCGGCCTCGAACGCGATACTTTCTATTGTTCCAGCCGAACAGCCGTCGCTGTTTTTTCGATCGTTATCGACGTCGATCAAGCATCTCGTTGCGCGACACCGGCTCGTGTTCGAAATGCCGCACGCGCGCGAGTGGGTGTAACGATTAATTGTGTCGACGTTCAGGGATGGCGTCGATTACGCGTGTTCCCGACGCACGTGCGTTGGAAAAGCGAGTTACTCGCGACGCCCCGACGAGTTGTTGTCGGGAGCTGGAGCGCCTCCAACGAGAAAAGGCGATCGTCGTCGAAAGGGCAAAAGAGCGTCGCGACTATCAAGGTTTTAACCCTTTGCACTCGAGAGGTGACCGTTAGTCATTTAATGATACTAACTTCAAAAATGTTCAAATTCGAAATATTTACTAAAATTCGCCTATATTAAACGGCATTTAGTTTAGTTAAGTGATTCACCACTATTTACATGTATAACTATTTAATCCCTGGGTCTGACTAACAAAGAAACTAATTAAAGTCTGAAAATTTACGAACCCGTGGAATTAATCCACTAACAGGTTTAACCCTTTGCACTCGAGAGGTGACCGTTAGTCATTTAACCCCTTGACTACGGCAGACTTTGATATGTACTGGTCGTACCATACGGCAGGGATTGAGTTACGATGTGCGCCGAGAACGGCGAATTTTTGGTGTCAGAAAGTCAAACTGTGTCGAGCGTCTATAGGCGCTCTCAGTATCACAAACGCAAAATTTCTAAGCGCCTACAGGCGCCCACAGTAGTCAAGGGGTTAATGATACTAACTTCAAAAATGTTCAAATTCGAAATATTTACTATGATTCACGTATATTAAACTTCATTTAGTTTAGTTAAGTCGTATATTAAAATTTACGTATATGGCTATTTAACGTCGGGGTCTGAACTAAAGTCTGAAAATTTGCGAAACTATCATATGCTAGGATTACAATGTCCCATGAGAGGGGACAGCCGAGTGCAAAGGGTTAACACTAGATTGCCGGATATTGGGTATATATCTATTTTGCCTGAAACATATGGATGTTTGAAATTAAGGAGAGGGGACGGGAAGAAATTAGTATTTGCATACATTTTATAATTCTGTTAAAAACCAACATGTTTAAAAAAAAAGATGTTTAAATTTTTCCATATATATAACGGAAGAATCAAAACTTTGCATAACTTTGGTAAACTTTGATTTCATGTACCTGGATAGCAATAATTTTGTGAATTGAATGCAATAAAATTTGTTTGTTGCAAGGAAGAATGATTAAAAGTTAGCTTTGGTTTTTGAATTACACTGTAAATTACTATCCTTGTTATAATTTTATTGGCTTGTCTAAACGATGATGCGAGAATTGCACACCCTCCAAGACAGGGATGAAAGCTGTTAAAAATGATACTCTGGAAGTAAAGAGTGAAATGAAAAGAGTCGATTGGCGCAATAAAGGGTTGGGAAATCGTTTATCCAGAGGAATCGGTGTAACTGTGATTCAGTGGTATTTCAACGAAACGTATCGTTTAAAGGTATTAGTCGACTCCAAGGGTAGAAGTGCCACTCAACGTCACGATGTTGATCACTGAATACTTGATGGAAAAGGTAATGGTTCAGTGACATCATCGGGATTGCAACACTTGATTCTCGATTGATGTGATCAGTGTCTCGCGTGAAGTATTCAGTGCTATAACGTCGTGGACCGGTGAATGAATAATGCATGGCATTTCTGTAAACATCATCTTAAATAGCTCTTGACAGCTTCGACACCTTTCTAATGGTGGTTATGATCGTTTTCCTACGGTGCATACTTAAACATTGTTTGCACGATAAGATAAATATGATTTAGCACCTGTTAGAAGCAGGCACGTTAACATTACAAACGTTTGCACTTAATCTTAATTTCTTTCGCTCGAATGTTTAGTCCCATTCCATCGTAATGAATATTTAAAACCATTAGTCGAACCCGTCTGTGGAATTATAAATTTAAAACAGTGAAATTTATATTTTTTATAACTCATAACTAAAGAAAAAGGTTCGTTTATCGTTCCACGGATGAGCAAAATTAAGAAATCCTGGTCCAGCAAAGTCCTAAATCAAATGAAAGAGCCATATCAGTCTAAGAACAGAGGGTTGGGTTCGCTCGGTCCCCGACACAATGGAAGCCCCGTATCTCTTTTCAAACCGCCTAAACTCCCACAATTTTGAACAAACTCCTCGGCTGTAAAGCGTTTCGAGGGCCGCCGCTTGTGCACGCGCGAATAATGCAAACGACCCGGTGCACGCACGTCACCGTGGAACAAAACGCGTCGCCGTCGACGCGCCGCGACGGTGAAACGTCGTCTCCCGGTAGCCCGCGGATTATGAACGTTGGGTATACCCGATGAATTGAGCGGCGAACAATAAAACGCGCCGGGCTCCCTGCACAAAGATATTATTCACCCCGAGAGGGAAACGCGGCGATTTTGTTTTACACGCCGCTTCTAAACGGTCGGACGCGAGCCAGACACGCCACAGTCGAAACGGGGCAGATCTGTTTGGTTGCCATTCGAATTCTTGCTTTCTCCGATTGCTGGTACCTGACGAATACACAAATGAGGTGCACTGCTGGTGGAGATCTTCGAATTTAATTCTTGAAAGGGTTGAATCGGAGGGAATAGCAGGGAAACGAAGAGATAGCATTGTTGCGGGAGGTGGATGATTTTAATGAGATTGGATATGAAGGAGATAGAGTGTCTGTCGCATGGTATTGTTAAATCAACCTAATCTGAAGCTCATCCGAGCATACAAAACTTGAGGTTACGAAGTTTACGAGTTTTACTTTTACGAGTTTCTGCTTCGAAGCTTGCGTGCACCCCTCATGCAACCCCGTTTCTGCTCCAACGCAGAGACTAGCAACCCTCCCCGTTTAGATGCACTCGATGAAATAAGTTTGTGAGATGATAAAGATATCGAAGATATTTATTACTGACTCTTCGCTTTCACTCTCTTTGTATTTACTATGTATAATGTTTATTACTCTAAGGTCGTTTTCTTAGGATTTGGTAACGCGGTTAATACAGCCACGTATAAATTTGCATACCGTCGCCGCGGTTGCAGTTTTGGTTTAGTTGCTGTTATGCATTCCACCTATTATTTATTCCAATAAATATATAATTATTTATACAGTCATTTTTACACGAACTTTTTTACTTTTTACATAACCCTTCAAAAAATTTGAATGAAGGTAATCATCGGTCCTGTGTTTTTTGTTTGTTGCAGGTAAATCGGTTGAATCGCAGACGGGGAACAGTTTCATCAATGGGAAATTCCTCGATTGAGTGACGCTAATCCAAAAGGTAGATCCTCCTAATTCGATCGTTTACGAACGGATATGTTTATTCGACTGCAGTTTGCGCGCAATAACGCGAATCGATCTTTGCATACGAAACTCGTTTCATGGTGTTTGTCCCGCTAATGGATTGCGGTCGATGGGATTACATCTGTTCCACGTTCGAACGCGGTTTCGCGTTATTGAAAGAGAATAAATGTTTAGAAAAATTTTTAAAAATTCTTAGCATCGAGGTTTAGACACTTTGAAGATCGACGAAAACGATGCTGTTTGGGTTAAGTGAAAATTTGGAATCTTTGTTTCGTTTGAACATTTAAACGCAGTTTTGCGTTACAAAAAGGGAATAGATCTTTAGAAAAATTTTTAAAAATTCTTAGCATCGAGGTTTAGACACTTTGAAGGCCGACGAAAGCGATGCTATTTGGGTTAAATGAAAATTTGGAATCTTTGTTTCGTTTGAACGTTTAAACGCAGTTTTGCGTTACAAAAAGAAAATAGATTTTTAGAAGAATTAAAAAAAATTCTTAACATCGTGGTTTAGACACTTTGAAGGTGGACGAAAACGATACTGTTTGGGTTAAGTGAACATTTGGAATCTTTGTTTCGTTTGAACGTTTAAACGCAGTTTTGCGTTATAAAAAGAGAATAGATCTTTAGAAGAATTTAAAAAAATTCTTAACATCGAGGTTTAGACACTTTGAAGGTGGACGAAAACGATGCTGTTTGGGTTGAGTGAAAATTTGGAATCTTTGTCTTGTTCGTGAAACACCGAGGGAACATTCGATAGTAGTTTAATGGCAAATCGACTGTTTCTGAGAGAAACTTCTGTTGCGACAGTACGTTGATAAACACTAGTGTCTGAGTGGTCTATGTATAGACAGGTTTGGATTACTCGCCTGTATCTTCGATACAAACACTCAGAATGTACCTTAAGTGCTTTTCCTCTTGTAATTCGAGGAATTCAGGGAATCTCGCTTGTCTTTGGTATCGATGTGTTAAATCAGGATTGAAACTCGGATGTTTTGTCTATCAGATGACTACCTTCCAACCGATTGACCAATGCTTGAGAGGCTCGTACCGATTTACAAAAATTTAACGTATCCAGGAATAAATTACCATTTAACATTCAAATGTTGAAAACTAGTAAAAGCTTTTTAAATAGTAACATAATGGATTCGAAGCACTCTTCTCTTTGGTATTGCAGACGTTAAATGTAATTGACCTAGGTTTCAGAAAAATTTGATCGATTGACAACTAAACGTTACATTCGCTTCAATTCCTCACAAATTGGCTGTCACAGAGTAACGTTACATTTCAATGCTTTCCACGAAGTTATAAAAATAAACGTGCACATCCCGCTAAAAGTTCGATAGATTATCGATAGACTTCGATAGGAATTTGATCGATCAAAATCACTCGATAAGCCTGTTCAGGGTACTTCAACGGATTCTACGGATTAAGCGAATTCGCGAAGTTGTGATTACCGTGTCGGGGATTTTTGGTGACTTTCAGAGAAGCTCCCGAGTACGAACATTAGTCTAACTCCTTGGTGGTGCGGTTCGGAAACTTTGCTTTTAGCCGGAGCCGACTTTCGAGGAAAACTCGAAACACTTTCCGGATAAGTGGATGTCATTTTGCCGGGGGAATTTATTAATCAGAAGGACCGGACAAGAACAACTTGCACACGATCGTCGTTTCTAAGTTTCTGACGGTAAATTGAATCCGATTCCGTTCCTCGGATAACGATGGATCGCCGACAGCGTTGACCAAGCAATTCAAACGAAATGCTTCGAAAATAATTGTATTCCGGTGGCTGTTGAGTTAAACAACAATTTTTTTTTTTTAATTTTTGTTTCTGTTGAAACAATGGTATAAATTTATTTTAGGTTGGCAGCATTGACTGCTGCCTGCAGCGTCTCGAAAGTTTTAGAAAGATAATTATTCCGCTTTTATTTTTAGCTTTATTTTTTCGCGTGCAATTATTTTGGTTTATTTTATGTTCGATAATAAATAAAACGTTAACCAAAATCATGCATTTTCTTATTTTAACAGTTTCGATAAACGTGTCAGGGAACATTTTTCGTGTTCATCGTGTCAGTCGCGTTACAAATGCAAGTTCTTTTAAAATGTCAGTTAAAAATGTCGATTGACGGTAACGCTGGTGATGCGTTTTAATGCGTTCCAAATTAAACGCGAATTGAGGGAAACGTGCGCGCGACATCGTGTCTCTTTTGTTTTTTTCCCAATAAAATTTCTGCGCCCGAATTTTGTTTTCCAGATTCCTCGTCGACGCTTAACAATCGAAAAAGCTCGGTGGCTTGAAACCAGATATGAAACATTTTTTTCGTGTTTCGAGAATCGAAATTACAGATTCAAATACGATGGAACATTTTTCACCCCCCGTGTATTGTGTACGATCGATAAATAAAATTCAGCTGGCGGAACGCGCTGTTTCGTTTCCATTGTTACGAAACAAATTCTTTCGCGTGGTGTTTATACATACGCTCGATACGAAATTGTAAACTGTTCAAGAAACGTCACTATTCGACTCTACTGCGTTGAAGAAGGAAATTAACGGGAACCTTCTATTTTTCGACGCCTACTTTTCAATAACGAAATTAATGAAAATGAAAAAAAAATAGAATAAAAAGAATTTTTGAAAGAACGAAAAATATTGCTGAACGAAAATTACAGAACGAAGTTGTTGAAAATTTAACTACAACAAGTACTGCATTATTGCTAAAATTTTCTTCCACAAAATGAATAATCGATGATAAATTTTCCGTTTAATAATTCAAAAATTAACCAAATCTCTTTAATGTGAACAAAAATTCTTTTAACCCTTTACACTCGAGAGATGACTGTTACTCGTACAATAATATTAACTTCAAAGATTTTTAAGTGCAAAGTATTTACTAAGATTTGCTTACATTAAACTTCATTTAGTTTAGTTAAGTCATATATTAAAATTTACTGATTGATAAACAAACTAAAGTCTGAAAATTTGCCTCCCAAGCGCAAAGGGTTAAACATTAAAGAGCGACAATCGTGTAACCAATCGGTACGAGAGTAATCACTCTCCTTTTTATTTATCAACACACTTAGCTTTAAGAATTTGCATGGATATATTATTGTTTTCTTCTAAAGGGCTTGACCTGTTAAAATAAATAAATAAATAATACAACCATTATTACCCTGGCAAACACCACTTCACGCGTATCTCGTAGAAAGCGCACGTGAAACGGAAACGGCGCTGCAGGGAGAGCGAAAGAGGGGAGAACCGGTAGCGTCGATTAAATATGGACCCCGTTTAACCCAATTCGGTGGCCGCAGGGCCGGCTCTTCTCCCCATTGAGCGCGATTCGTGCATTGTGCAGGGGCCTTAAGCTGGTTAAATATTCAAGGCACGCGCAGCTGCTGCCATTCGTGTGCCGCACGTATGCCGTTCGTCTTGGCGTATCCCCCAAAAACAACCCGTCCAGTGGGACGTACACCCCTGTTCAAAAGTATCTAGACACTTACGAGAAACTAAACTACCCTTTGACAAGGCACGCCGAGCGAGATTTGAGTAAAGCGTCAATAAAGCGCTGTAAATTATCTACACGTGTGTATCTCAAATTGTGTTATGCTTACCAATGATTAATTATCATTGAATATAAATTGTTTAATTACTTGTCGTATCAAAAATACAGAAAATGGTGGACGTTAATTTTTATCCTATGTTCCTTGTAAATTCTATTTTACCGTGAAGGGGTTGATTTCTGGTGAATTAATTTGACCGTGAAACGATTAAGTAAACTTAATCGAAAGGATCATTGGGAAGTTATGAGAATGTATTAAAAATTGTTGTTCAATTTGTATTCCAAGCAATTGCTCCAGGAATTCCTGGTTATTAATCAAGATTAATTAGTATCCATGCGATATAATTTTTATAAATGGGAGTACATAGAAGAGTAGTGAAAAGCCAAAATTCTTTGCGGTCGCGTCCGTGAACGGGGTTGTATCAAAATTTATGCTAAACCGATGGGAGTTCGGAGATCGAACGGTTACGGTGTAATAGGGTGGAAGGTTTGCCGTCCTGGATCGGGTGGACTGAAGGGTGGACGTTGATACGGCTAAGTCTGGAGGGATACTCTTGTCCGCTGGACAAGCAAGGCGCGTTTATGGTAATCGATGCGAGCAGTTTAATTCCTTCGAGCTTAGTTTCCTATCAGAGGCACGGAGTTTCGGAGGAGAAGCTAATAGGATTGGTGGTTTTGCGATGGCGAAAGGTGGACTTTTCGAGGATCTAGATGTTTACCCGTATCCCTGTGTTATTCTAAACTTCGACGGTTCGAAAGATCGAAAATTTGAAACTTAAAAAATTATCATAAAGTTTAAAGGTTTAAACGTTCGAAGGATTGAAATTTATAAAATTTGTAATACTTCGAAACTTCAAATGTTAGAATTTACAAGGTGGATATTTCAATGTTTGAACGTCTGCAGGTAAAAAATTTTGAAAATCTAAAAATCCTTCAAGAAATGTAAATATTTAAATGTTTGAAAATTGGAAATTTAAAGTTTGATGGTTTGAAGCTTTACGTTTTTCAAATTTGCACAGCTTGGAAGATATTTTATTTCGAATTTCAACCGCGAATAACGTTTATTCGTGAAACGCGACGCGTTTACCAATATTATTTTCACGAGTGTTAAAGCAAGTTCGAAACGGTAAGAAGGAATTCGGAAACGAATGAATTCTGAACGCGATGCAACGCGCCTGTTTGACGAAGCAGAAACACGTAGGCCGCTCGATTCGGTGACTGCTGTACATCCAACACCTGGCCATCGAAATGCAGAGAAATAAAAGTTTACTCCGTCGAGTAAACGTTGGACTTTCTTCGGCATTCCAATGAACTGTTTCCAGCATTCTCTGATCAGAATGCAAGAACACTCCGGGTGCAGCGTCGTTGAAGAACTGACAGGGTAGTCTCAGCGTACTCGTGAACTAACGTAAACGTGCGCATTACAAAAGAATTCTCGACTTTATTCCCCTTACAGTTTTCTCCGTTTCTTATTCCCTCAGAGCTACCTTCTTACTTAACTCAAGAAATTCGCAACTCAACGATTACGTGGTGTAATTAAAAACTTTCCTGTCCGTCCTGATACACTTTACTCTTACTTCCATCAAAAAAATTCAATCGAAACTTCCTCCCATCGATTCCAACACTTTCGACCCCTTTCGATCACTCAATCTCGATAAAACTTCCTTCGCAACGTCGCAAATGTGCACGAATTGAGATCGACGTGGAACAACATTATTATTATGGATACTATTATTATTATTATTATTATTATTATTATTATTATTATTATTATTATATTATTATAATATACAGGTCAAAATTAGTCTTAGGTGGCTATCAGTTGATGAACGCGTTTGTCTAAAACCAGAAAAAGAACTAAAGAAGTCTAGTTCGGTACAATGGTTGTTGATATTAGTAATTATAGTAACTCTATTTATACAGTTATGCTGACCGTATCGAGTGATATGTTGTTCTTCGCGTAGAAATTGTCAGTGTCTCAGTAATGGTATAAGATGCGTTAAGGCAAAATTTAAGAAGAATTTCAGGAGAAAAAATAAGTCCTACCGCTAAAGGGTTCTCCATTAATACAACGCAGCCGTAAACCTGTCGCGGTGCTCGTACAGACGTGTACATTTCCACGTGGTCGTGTAATAACCGCGCGGCTAGACGGCTATCTCGTTGCATAACTGCGTTTTCATATAGGTGAACGGGTTCGGGCGGCCGATGAGGAGTCGATTAACATAACAAGCCTAGGCCGTTTGTTCGCCACCTAACGGGGCACAGGAATTATCGGGGACATCGCGATAAAATGGAGCTACCTCGTCGTGTGTCGACCGGGGGTGGAAGAGTGTTGGGATGCAACGATGATGCCGGATGGGTCAGGCATCGATGGTCTGTATGTTTTTCTTTCTGGGGTCTTAGACCGTGTCCTGTGGAGGAGTTTTCTTCGATAAGGACAAGGGTTTTCGTTTTTCTCCTCCATAGTTCGAGTCAATAGACGAGAGTGCAAAGATCGTATTTAATATAGTCGTCGCATGTACAGAATTACAGTTAAAGTACAGGTTTCACATCGTTGTTTCATTATATATTG
Organism: Tetrapedia diversipes; assembly: GCA_033822845.1. NCBI lineage: Eukaryota > Metazoa > Arthropoda > Insecta > Hymenoptera > Apidae > Tetrapedia > Tetrapedia diversipes. The sequence goes on along the minus strand of JAOPTO010002404.1, from coordinate 17,845 downwards.
CGCCCCTCAACTGTTGTACACAATTGGTTCCTGAAAGTGTGTGTTGAATGTTCGAAAGTAGAGGGGGATGTAAAAAAATATGCACCAAAAACTGTGTTTTATAGTATTGATCGGAACAATATTGTAGTCTGATGGCTAAAAACTGATGTCCCCTCAGAGGGGACATCCGACCACAGACGCTTAACTCTAGAACTACCGACAATTATAGTGTACTTATTTGCGTGGAAGAGATGAAATTGAAAATTGCATGAAAAGATATCGAATACATAGACAGCAAATCTTTATTTATATTTTCTGCAGAAAATCGTAGTAAATTTTGGAAGCTTTACCACAGCTGCTACGAATAATTACCAATTTGTCATTTTGACTGTTCTGGTAGTTCTAGTGTTAAAAACTTGAATTTTTAAAAATCTGCGAAATTCGAGGGGCGCCTATACATATAATGAACTGTTTTTCACGACAAAAAGTAACGAAGTTTTGCCCTGGCGCGACGCTCGGGAGCGTTGGCCACGTCGAGGGAAACGGGAACCACGTACGAAAGCTCTAATCTCGTGGCCGCTCGAGGAGAGGAGAAGACACAGGAGGAGAAACAGTTAATCGGGACTCGAAGGGGCCGCATTACCGATAATGAAGTACGATGTCGCTGTTCCGAGCCAGCGACTCTCGAACCGGTAGAAGGGGGATGGTTGGTTCGCGCAGCTGAACGTGTCGAGTCGATTCGTGTTGATGTTTCGAACTGTCTGTGTTTAGCGGCGGAAATTTCATTAACCTTTTATGCTCCGCTACGATCGAACGCCATTGTGTACCCGTTCCTCGGGTGATCCGACGTTAGACACGTGCCCAGGTGAGCACTGAAATTGTTTTTCCCTCCGCTTTCGTAACGACGTCTGTGTAACCGGGAGAAAGTAGGAAATCGAAGAGCCTCTGTTCTCTTCTAAAATTGAAATTCTTCGAGAACGGCCGATGAAATTAATTGGATAGGGGAGGAGTATGACAACCACTTCGCTTTCTTTTTTCTTTTTTTTTGTTCGACGTTAATAGCATACCGAGAATAATTGAATAATTGAGGATCCTCTAACGCGTGTTAACCCTTTGCACTCGAGAGGTGACTGTTGGTCGCCAAACGATAGTTCCGCAAATTTCCAGACTTTAGTTAGTTTGTTTATTAGTTAGACTCAGAGGTTAAATAGTCGTATATGTAAATTGTAGTATATCACTTAACTAAACTAAATGACGTATAATATAAGCGAATCTAAGTAAATATTTCAAATTTGAAAATTTTTGAAGCTGGGATCATTAGACGACTAACAGTCACCTCTCGAGTGCAAAGGGTTAAATTCCCGATTTTTCATAATTGTGCCAGTGATGATGAAAGTGGTCTAAATCAAAAATTCAAGAAAACTTACTTTATTAATTGAGCGGCGCAGAAATGAACTAAATTACAGAAAACGCAAATACAGATTTCAGAAAATATCCTTCACTTAGACCACTTTCATAATCACCGGTACAATTTATGCAACGAAACGATTCGTTTCTCCAACGGTGGAAAATAAGATTGTATTAATTATAATGGCTGTACACAATTTTTATCACCAGCTCGAGTATCGTTTCCACTGGAATTGTAACGGTGTTGAACGAACGCATTACAAACTCTTAATAACGTATAAGCGTAATTCGTGCATAATTTTATTTCCGCTCTCTAAACCCGCTAAAGCGGAACCGCGTTGCAAAAAGCATCGTGTTATATCACGTTTACTCCGCCTATTAATTACTCATCTGCATCGAAATTCGCGCGGCGTGGCGTCGCGATTTAACGTCGCGAGTATTAACAGCGGCGAATAAAAAACACCAGCCGCGTTTCTCGATCCCCTCGCTTTCTCTCGCGTTGTAGCCGCGCTCATTACACGCGCGCAACGCTCGCAGCTTGAAACGCTAATAACGAGGCTGTTAGCGTAATGACGCGGCGTAATCCGGACGATTTCGAGCGGCGAAATCGCGCGTGTATTTAGCCAGGACGCGTCTGTGAAACGACAACAGCCAGCCTGTCGCGACAAAAACGTTTAATATGCGAATTACTCGGCCGGATGTAATTGTCCTCCTCTCGCCTATCGATCTCCGCGCGAAACTACGGAAAAACGCGGAACTGAAACCGATCGTGGTTGTTCGATCGCGAAACGCTTCGATTTTCGACTTCCTCGGATGCAGAATGCTAATAGATTGTATTTCAGATCATTTTCAGCGATTTCGGAGGAGTATGATACGCGTAACCGATTAGAAAGTATATAATTAATTTAATTAATTTAATTTGATTTATTAATTAATATACAGGCATAACTCTATTTATATGCATAAGTAATAGGTATATTATAGTACATACAGGGTATTGAAAACAGTTTGTATAAAGAAAAAGTTTAAAGACACGAAATACAAAAAGAAAGAGGATAGGTTTAGAGATTAGAAAATAGAGTAAACAGGCGTTCTTTAAAATAATTGTTGCTGCAAGAGAAAAAGTCAACCCTCATAAAAATATTACGCAATTGCGATCGATAGGGTGATTAATCTTCGATGGAACTCGATCATAACCCGAACCTAACCCGAATCCAGCTTGTACGTCCAAGGGATTCCAGTTTCAAGGGAATCAGCGAGGCACTCCAAGGGTTTCGAGGTAGTTTCATAAATCAACCAGAGAATATTCGATCGCGTTCCGATCGCGTTTACGCTCGCGAATTTTTTCGCCGACGAGCGTCTCTTTTTTCGCCTAAACGCGAATCGAAGAACGATAGGGTGCCCTCTATCGAGCCGGAAGCCGCGACCGCAGGAATTTAATATCCCCGTTCGAGCCCTCCGCGCAGCTTCCGGTACACGTTTCCAAGGGGCACGCATCCTCGTCATCAAATTTATATTTCACCGGGTGACGTAGGACCAGCAGGTGCTCGTAGTGATATGTCGACGATAGCGGCTGGAATCGAGCGCTATACACGCGTGTTTGTGTGTGTATGTACGGGTGCGCTCACGCGCAAGATGGCAATCATTATAAATAACTTAGCCGACAGGGACGTCACTATAGCACAATGGGGGCCCTCGCTCGCGGGGAAACGGCCGCGATAAATAACCGGGTAATAATAAAAAGCCGCGCGAAAGTGGCCAGGGATCGGTCGTTCGGTAAAGGAGCGTTATTTGCGACGAACGGGAACGAATCGGGTAATGTACAGGGGCCACGGACAATGCGTTGCACGCAGACAGGGGCAGAGAAATCGAGTCGCGCGCGCGCGAGACCGAGCGAACGTCCCACGAATCACGGCCCCCGATATTAAGCGCTCATACGAGCAAGCCGTTCGGAAAATCGTCCTCGAGCCATAGAACCAATGACTGAAACCCTACCTCTCGCGGCCAATTGGATCCGTTTCGAGCCGAGTGGTGCGGGAAGCTTGCTATTCGCCGTGTTCCTCGCGACGTTTATAGCCCGCTCCGAAGATTTAGGCCGCTCAAGGTCGCTCCCCTACCATCAACGCTCCCGCCCCGGGACCGATTGCCGTTCTATGGTCCTGTCGGCTGCTCGAACGTTTGTTACGCGTGTTACAGGTACAACCGGGGGAACTCGTCCTCTTTTTGCTGTTAAATTTCTGGCGAATATAATTGATTCGCTAATTTTGAGTAAAAGAAATTCTGCGCGAGGTAAGCGGTATTAACTTCTTGGGGTTAGGTGGTTTAAAATTGGCCCTACCTTTTGCTTAGCTTTTTATGCATTTTAATCCACCTCGAATAGTTGAAGTTATTCGGTCGAACAGTTTAATTTTTTTAACTTAAAAAAATTTTTAACATTAAAGAATTTTTATATTAAAAATATTCTGTGCAACTTGGGTGTTTATTTTCTTTAAAGTCGTGTATCTCAAAGAGTTAAAAGGCAAGGAATTTTGGGACATCAAAGCTTCTCTAATTTGTATCGCGTCATCGATCTTAGGTTATTTTTTCCGTTTGATTAATAACATTGGCAACGGACGGTAATGGAGTTTAATAATGCAAATGGAACGTGCTGATAATAGAATGGCATTAAATTCCCCTTTAAAATCCCGTCCGGAAACCGCTCGAACCTCCGCTGTTCCAGGTCCAAAATATCAAACCGACTTTACACTCCCGAAAGACACTTCCGTGCCTCCCGATATAGCCCGGCGAACAGGAACATATTTTCCACTTCGCGAACTTTCATTCGGCCAGCCGGAAATTTAAGCTGGAAAATTGCTGAAAGTTCCAAGCCGCGGCGCGGTGTTTCTGGTCGATGACGATCGGCTCCGGCGGAGGAGTTCTCCAACAAGTAAATACCTTTTCGACCCCGGAATCGTTACGTTTGTTCCCCAGATATTGGGTTTATTCTACCGTCGACCAACTATGTATTCCCTCCCGCCCTTTCCACTTCTTCTGTAGCGTCTGAACGAACGCGAACCGACGACCGAATTTAATTTTTCATCGTCACGAGGAACTAATGAACCCGTGGAATTAATCGACTGACAGGTTTAACCCTTTGCACTCGAGAGGTGACCGTTAGTCGTTTAATGATACTAATTTCAAAAATGTTCAAATTCGAAATATTTACTATGATTCACGTATATTAAACTTCATTTAGTTTAGTTAAGTCGTTTTATTAAAATTTACATATATGACTATTTAATGTCCGGGTCTGAACTAAAGTCTAAAAATTTGCGAAACTATCATATGCCAGGATTACGATGTCCCATGAGAGGGGACAGCCAAGTGCAAAGGGTTAAAAAGCGCGTAACGGAATTCGTTGAGAAGCTGGAAAAAGTCGAATGGAGTAATATACAGTAGCGGTCATTTTTTCGTCCGCAGTTGAGATCGAATCTGGACTCTTATATAGGGAAATGGCTTTGTTGAATTTAACTCTTTGAGCGTTGAGTACTGTCAACTGAATGTTACTGTTAAGGTCCTTACGAATGCTAATGCATGCAGGGATTGAACGTTTAAAAAATGTAGAATCACAGACGAAAACGTCTGTCCCATCGGTATGACAATTGGTCAAGGAAAAAATTCTGTTCATAGGGTCCATATTAGTAAATCTCGAAACAAGGAATTTTGGTCGGAATAGTAATGGCGATCTTATTGAATGCCTTGGAATATTAAAGCAAATATACGGACGCCAAACTTGGTGCCACTGTAATTGCCGCTCGATACTCGTCGACTTATATTCGGGATCGGGACACGCAGTCTGCTTGGTGGTAACGAGAGAGCCCGTGTTTTAAGTTCATCAGCGCTCCGCTTCTTAATTACATCCACCGTCGGGCGGAATTGAATATGCATCGACGATGTTTCCGCTTCTAATTAAGTAAATCTGATCGACCGTTCGATCTCCAGACGTGTCCCTTCCAGACGATTTTACGTTTACTCTGTACCGTTAGACAGACTCCAGGGAACGAACCTGATCTTCTACCGGTCGAACCATGGACGACGTTAAACTTTTAAAGAGGGAACGCGATCGAGGTTGGAGATCTTTACGCACGTTTGCGATTCGTGAACAGTTCTACCTGTTCGGTGAAAATTAACACGTTACGTGTTGAATTTTTTTTTTTTTTTATACGTCCTACGCTGAATTTTTCGTTCAAGCCATTGGATGAATGTTCTCATTGTAAAATAAAGAACTTTTAAAAACTTTTAATTAAGTTTTTGTACTATTGAAAAATTGTAAGATATACTGAGGTCAGAAACATTATTTAATCGGCCTGAATGAAAAGTCTTCAAAAAACGATCCGGCACGAAACGTGTTAAGCGATTTAGGTTTAATCAACGTATTGAATTTGTGATTGTTAGGTATACCAAAACGCTACTAAATGTACAAACTTGTGTTTACGGTATTCGAGTTAAATTTTAAAAATTGTGGGTCGTGTGTAATACGAATAAAAATAAAATAACTAATGTATGAGTGCTTCGATCAAGCACAATTTTCCATTCTTTTCTTATCGTGTTCAATAAAATACCTTACGGAGAACTGGAAAATCTTTATAACGGTCTCGGTTTCGGTTTAAATCTTCTTTCATTAGAGGCCGCGGAAAAATCGCGCGAGGCAAAAGAGAGCAGAAGGTTTATTCTGACAAAAGACCAGCCAGGGATGACGAGGAGCCGCGCACCTGTATTTACCTGCTCCACTCCGATGTGCAGGTATCCATCTAGGTGAGAGCACACGCCTGGAAACCGAGATTCTAGCCGCCTTTTCGTGCCTTAAAGCGGAACGCTCGAAACAATAATGCAGCTTGCCACCAGTAACCTGTTAACCGGGTCACCTTTTAGTTCAAACCTCGTACGCGAAATTCAAAATTTTATGAAAAGGAATTTGAATTTCCGGTCAACTTCGATCTTTGCAAATATAGTACAATTGTGGTGTGCACAGAAAAACGATAAATCTAAAGAAATTACATTATTATGCTAAGAAACGTAGGTTAATTCATCCTACAAATTAACTGGTCTTAGATAAAGTGTGCTTCCTTGATTTTTCTTCTTTACCAAAAAGAAATTGATTTCGCCAACTATGCAATTTTTAACCCCTTACAATACTTATAGTATACGAGATTACACCTAAATTTAGTACAAGTAACATTAATATTTTGAGGGTGAAATAAATTTGCCTTTACTTGATCCGTCCACCATAGTTTATTATAAAGGAAAACGATAAAAGAAATGTGATACAAGTGAAAGCCACGTTTCGACTACGCGTGGATCGAGAGAGATTATATTAGGGGGACCTGAAAGTAATGTCGTTTTCTTACATTAAATTCAAATACAAATTTTTGTGTAAAATATCTAGAGATGGAATGACAGGAACGACATTATTTTCTGGCCCTCCTAATACATGAAATTTGCATAATCAGCATCACCAGCGCCAATCGACACCCTAGACCAGTGTTTGCCAACCTTTTTCGTGCCATGCCTCACCTTAACCTTTCTAAAGCTTTTATGCCCCCTCCCCCCCCTATGTAACATACATAATTTTTAACATTAAAAAATTGATTTGTTCATTTAAGAAACATAAATGATAGGTCCTAGGAAGAAATCATTATGAAATTGTTAACAAAAAACAGTAAGTAAAATTTCAAAACATATACAGAGTCCATTTTCGAATTGCCCCCCTGTGGGGCGTGTGCCCCACGTTGCGAAACACTGCCCTTCATTCGAACCACCAATTAAAATGCACGATAACAGTAAAGCACTTGCACGTATAAATTCCGTGCTTTCGATACGAAGAACGTAGCGGAAATCAAAAATAGGTCGTACAAACCGTTCCCGGCTTTCCCATCGTTCCTCCCAAGTAACAAACTTTCACCGAACCCAATATTTTATCCAACTTCCTCCATCGAACCGTATCCTTATTACCCCCCGGCACAAAGAAGCACGCTCGCTACTTCGTAAACGAGCTCCTTTCCGACCTAACTCCCCGACGAGATAGCGATTCAGGCAATGCAAGAAACAGCCTCTTCGGGAGATCCCCCTTCCCCTCTGCCTCGTTCTGCCATCGGATGATCGTTCGCAGAAACGGCGAGGCTCGAAGGAACCGTGACTGAGAACCTGGTTTTGATCTACGAGCAAGAACCTTTCATGCCTTCGTAATCTTCTGGTCCCGCAAAATTCGTGACAGTTAGAAGATGGGAAGAATCGAGGAAACTGGGATTGTGCGTCTTCGTGATCTTTAATATGCAACGAATGCTCGCGAACGCTTCACGTTGAATGATCGTAATCAACTTTCATCTGCGTACATTGCTTAATTAATCTCTCTAACTATCGTCGAGAAAATGCGGTCGTGGGGAACAATTTTAGATGGGACTTGCACGTGATCAAAAGTAATTTTGAATTCTTGTTTCCCAACGGATGAAGCAAGAAATTTCGTTGCGATTCTCACTGAAGAAGCTACACGGTGCTTGGAGAATATTGCAATATGCTAACAAATATGTGTCAGTGACGTAATGCAAAATTGTATGAGACCAAGGTCATCAATTGAAAGATGAAGTCAAATTTTGAAGCATGCGGCTACAGTCAAGTCTCTTGCAATCGGTCCAAAAGATTAATAATAGAATCGTGAAAGATCATCGTTAATTACGATATGCAATCTTTTCAATACCCTTAACAATCTATGTTTATGTCAGCGATAAAGTTATCCCTTGAACCTTCCGGACAGTCAACGTCGTCGAAGGGTTCAGGAAAGCAGCGTTTCGATTTCCGGAAGCAGAGGAACTGCCTTTTTCAATTTCAGCCCGCGGTCCAGCGTCGAAACGACGGGGACGGCCAGCTGCCAGGGAAATATCCGTCGATTTACGTGCAAATTACAGGTCGTTGTTCGCGACCGGGCTTTCCAATCGCGCGCTCACGCCGAGAACAGCTCCGCGGCCGAAACCTCGTCCCGGAAATTGCAATGTATCCGGCCGCGGCGAAGTTGCCCGCCCGTGTGTGTGTGTGTGTACTCGCGCCCCCTCCCCGTGCGAAAGTAATTAAAGCTTTCGTGCTTCCGGTCCATTGCCGCGCAAATTTGTTGCGTCAGAGTTGACCCACACCACCGACAGCGTTTCCAAAGTTCGTTTCGAGCAAGAAAACGAAACGCTCTTTGTTGCCTTTGTGCGGGGGGATGATCGACTTTGGGGGGTAATGTTCATTGGTATTCAATTCGATTCGTTGCATTAGATTCGAGTAATGCTTTTATTGCGTTCAAAATTGTTGCTGAAGCAATTTTCGATAATTGTTTGAAGCGATTAATACTCGCGAAGCTATCAATTTTGGAGTCTTTTTTAGATTGAGGCACAATGCAGAGCTGTAGGGTTAAACGAGTATTTGGGTTTAAGGAAAGTTGTCGATGGCTGTATGAGTTTGGTTGGGGTTAGGTTCCGATGATTGACTTTGGAGGGTAGTGTTCATTGGAATTCAATTCGATTTGTTGGATTAAATTCGAGTTAGGTTCAATGAATTTGTGATGCTTTTATTGCGTTAAAAGTCGTTACTGAAGCAATTTTTGATAATTGTTAGAAACGGTCAACATTTTTAATGCTGAGACGCAACGCAAAGCTATAGGACTATAGAAGTACTTGAGTTTAAAGAGAATCGTCGATGGTTCTACGAGTGCTTGGGTCTAAGAAAGCCCACTGATTGTTAATCCTCTGCGGTTGTTAAAGTGTGAAAAATTATAGAACGGTAAAACTGTTCAATGGAAATAGATATTTCTTTACATTGTTACTCAGAAGGGATTATCAATCTCTACGAAATGATCGAGAAGCAGATAATAAATTCGTCATAAAATCACTGAGAGTCAAACAATCGGATGGATAGATGGATCCGTTGGAACGTTTTTCAAAAGAATCGCCCGTCCCTGTTCGTTTCTTTTTACGCCGCTGCAACAAGCTAACAATTTTTCCGTTCATATCCGCCCCCTCTAATACAGAGATTGCAAAATCGATTGCGCGAGCTGCATCGCGAGGAAGGAACGAATTCGCCGGGAAATGAAGAGCGGGAATTTCGAACGGAATTCCCTGGCTTTATTGAATGCGATATTGCGTTTCAAAGTAATTCTGTATGCGGCGGATGCTTTCGTTCGGAACATTTTCAATCGTGTTTAGTCTCTCGCTCGACACAAAGGCCGATTCGAATGCGGGTAGCGTAGGAAAAAAAAAAGTAAAAATAGATAAAAATAACCGAGAAGAAAGGAATAGAAAAAGCAAACATTTTTGTGTAATGCTCCGCGGCATTACGCATGGTAACGTCGAAATCGGTGAAATAATGGACCGGTGAAATCTTTCGATTGGCGAAACGTTCGCGAATCGAATTCAACGTCAAAGGAAGAACGCAATGTTTCAGAAGGTTACCGGAGTATGAAAATTCTCGCGTATAGATCTTTAGAAAGCGTAGTTCACAATGCGAATGCTCGTTTCTGTACTCTGAAACGATTTTGCATGCATACGTGTATATATCCATATATATCTGCGCGCGTGTGTGTGTGAATACCTGGGCAATTCAAATATTGGACCAATGTAATTGCATCGAGTGTCGAGTGGAACAGTGAAATCTTGTTCGACCGATGAAGTAATTTTAATTCATGATACACAAACGTTTGCATAACTTGCAAGTTCACAATTTCGGTTGGTACTTCATGATTTCCCCTTTTCTTTACCTTCTCTTCCATTGTAGTATCGGGGTTAATTAAAATCGCTGAGCTCGCTGGTAGAATTACGTTCTTCTTAACCTGTTTCTTTTGTATAAAACTGCGTAAAAGCATTACCGTATCGATATCAATCCGAGTTCGAAACTTTAACAACCAATACACCTATATTTCGAAAACAAACAATTCTAACTGAAAGTACGATTAATCGCGCACGGTTGAAACAAAGAGCCCAAAATTCCAGAATAACAAAATATCCAACACCGTAGGTATTTTTCCAAGCAAAGCACGCTTTCGTTGCAAAGTCGCGTCGCTGAAAAATCGACCGGTCGCGGGTTACACGGCTCGTTAGCATAATTGTCGCGTGTCATTTTTCGCCGATTTAGCGGCCAGCCAGGAACTCGCCGGAGGAACAACTCGACTTGTGGAATATCGATTCAACGACACTTTATGTGTATCTACTTGAAATAGAGATTACTTTTATCCGAAATGAAACATAGATGATTATCAATTTAATATAAGGAACGATGCATAGAATCATCTACACAACTTCCGTTTCTGTTTTCAAATTGTAGAACTTGGAATCGAATTTCGGGACTGGTCATTGATTTTGACTGGACAGTTAATGTTAACGAATCCTAGGTGGAACGGCAGACGCGAAGCCAGACACGTTCGGTCGCCCTCGCCGCAAAGGGTTAGCAATGTCTAAAACTGGAGCGGGGAAGCCCCTTCGCGATGTCTTAACCCATTTACATCATAGTTCTAAATATCCTACTAGCGTTATTCATCCGAGAATCAAAGATAGTTCTTGTGTCTTTCTTTGCCACTGATTTTGCTTAGAAATTACGAGTTTGTCACGGTTTCTATATATATTCCTTCCTATCTCTGTGTCTAAGGCATGGAACCTGCTAGGTAAGTCTTACCGATGAGTCCACTAGCAGGCCCCAGACGAAACACCGCCTTCCCTTTTCTTTTCCTTCACCCTCTTTCTTTCGCAATAGTCGCAAGTATTACAGATTTGTACGATAAATAAAATCAGATAGTTTGTTTAAGTCTCGAAACCCTGCGTTGCTAATAAAACACTTGCAAAGTGTTTCACGTCAACGGGAGAATACTATTCTGAGGGTATCATTCCGTGGTTAGTGATAATTGACAATCGTCGAGAGTGGATTATTCCGGGTTAACAGCAATTTGGTCGATGGTTGAAGAAGGGTGTTTAAGTCTCGAAATCCTGTATTGCTGATGAGACACCCGCTGAATATTCATAGTTAACAGGAGAATACTATCGAGGGCGTGTTATTCCGTGGTTAGTGATAATTGACAATCGTCGAAAGTGAATTATTTTGGGTTAACCGGAATTTGGTGGAGGGTTGAAGAAGGCGAACAACCTCGGGGGCCCTTGCTTCATTTATATCTCCTCGCGTGTACGTGTACCATGTGTCCCGCGACTCGTTCGGGGGGATTTGTCTGTCCGTGGAAACAAAATAAAGGTTGACAAATACCCGCGCCTTGGACTCGCTCGAGATTCAAGAGGATCGCGGAGGATAGATTGGCCGGTGGATCGCTTTACGACCCGGGCGAATAAAAAGATATTTTTGTATTCCTCGCCCATGGTGTTTTCGACGTGGCACGGAGAGACGGGTCGCAGGGCGAAGGGAGGATAAAGTGGGTCGAGGGGGATGAAAAATCGTTCGGGAACGAAGGTTGAAGTGATTCAAGGATTGGGTATTCGTTGGTGCGATGGACCGTTCTGCGGTGCGTCGAATTTATGTGATTGAAACGAACTCGTCGAAAATTAACTTTGAACTCTGTAGAAATTATACCCTCAGCGTATTTCGTGTGGAAAGCGTTGAAGCGGTTAAAAATACGAAAAGATATCTGACTTTGTAGTTTGAAATATAGAAGGGTGAGAATTAGGTACATAAGATTTTTAATCTATGAGAGAGAAACGATGGGTTTCAGATGTAGATAAAACAAAGTAAAGTTCATAGGAGATTTATTTAGAATAATTTAACAGTAATGTATAGACGACTTTTCAACTTAGCAACTTTGACGTTCTTGCTACTCTTACGATTACACTTTTTGTCTTCAGAGTCAAACTCTTTCTGCCTTCATATATTGTTCCCAACACTCGTTTCCTTTCTTTCTAATTCCAAACCTTTCTCACTCGATGCATTCGATCGTGCTCACCAAAAATTCCTCAGTCGTGACATTTTCTCAAGCACTCATCTTTCACGCCTTAGAAACACTCTAGTCCAAATATTCTACGTTCGCACGGCTATCGCTCAACTCAAGCACTCTTCACATTCTCCTAGAACCGTACCCATTCAATCGCATTGCTATAGGTATCAGAAATTTCGATGATGATTATTTAAAAACAGATTCTATCATTTTGCGAGGAGAAATGCTCGAATCTGAAACGGATTTATAAAAATAATAGCTCGCGATCGTGTCACTGCGTACGCGTGTATATTTGCTTCATTAAACAGATGTTTTCTCGGTGATTGAATGCGGTGCATCAGCAACGATTATCCTTACGCCGCGGACAATCAGTTTTATTTCGTTTTCATTCGTTCGCCGCTGATATGATTTAAAATATGGCGATATTAAAAGCGACCGATGCCGCGTGGCGACAATGAATGGGAGCGTCGATGCAGGAAGCAGCCGATTAATAAAGATAATTGCTCGACGGTCGCTCTGCTCGGTCGTGACGACGACGATGATTTCTGTCCGCTGGAATTCGGGTTGAAAATGAAACGCTGTGACAGAATCTGAAACCGTGCCGGAAATCAGTTCTTCGCGAAAATTATCAATGTGTACCAGGGTTAATTCGATCTTTTGATTTAAGGGAAACGAATTATACCAAGTTCAAGAAATTATGAATTCTAATCTACAATATATGGTTGACGTAATAAGACGTTAAGGATCTAACAGAATTGATTTTGATCGTTGTAGCGAGTCGAATGGCGGTAAATTTGAAAATTAGATTTATTGCGATCTATGCTGTAAATGATGCAGTATTATTTTTTTAGGAATATTAGAATGTCTCGATATTAAAATCGTGAAAATAAAGAGTACATTGTTATCGTTAATATTCGATTTTTTCTACACTCTTTGAAAATTCTTTTAGACTCTTTTTACACTCTTTTACTCTCATTGAAAGAAATACTAGTAAATGATGAGAAATTGAACGTAATTCAGAGATATCAATCAAGTGAGTAAATACAAAAAAGAATGCAATCACGCACGGATACTTTTTCCATCATGTAGCATCAGCTATTCGATGAAGTTGGTACAACGTGAGATCTTGCAACGAGGAAATCTTTGTGGAATGCTTCTGATCTTCTAATAGAGTTTTGTGGATCCAAGCCCGACCCCGAAGGATTCTGATATTGTTCGGCTCAATACGGGGAACCGGGAATCCAGAAGCAACTCAATTTACTAAGAAAATAGACAGGAAGGGCTTGCTCCCCGGGCAACCGATTCAATTACTATGTTTTCAGAAGTCGAAGCGTCTTTCGCCGAAGAACGGCGTGGCTCGTCAATTAATTCCAGCTGTGGAATATTTTCTCAAGCATAAAACAGACGATCTAGACACCGAACGATCTTCTATAATGTGTCGTGAAACGGTACTGTAACTTCTGTCTCGTCTCTCTCGCGAATATTCCTTGTCCTGGCGTGCTAAAGTTCTCGTTGTTTCAAGAAATCGATTTGCAAAAGTCACCTTCGAACTAAAAACGTAACTGCTGTATGCATATAAACAGTTATGAATCCTTAACATGCATTAATTCTAGAACGACTGTCAATTAAAGTATACTTGTTTGAATGGAAGAGGTGAAATTAAAAATTACATGAAAATGCACCGACTACATAGAGAACAAATCTTTATTCGTACCTTCTGCAGAAAATCATAGTAAATTTTGGAAGCTAACTGCAGTGGATTTATAAGGTTGCTGTGAATAATCACCAATTGGTCATTTTGACTGCTCTGATCGTTCTAGTGTTAATGAGAATGCTCGCGACTAATTCCAGAGCCTTATATATACATTGCTGTATCTCTGCTTAACCCTTCGAAAGGTTATGATTGATCATTGAAAGTCCAGCCTTATATTAGTGATGGCATCGATCTTTTGTTGTCATTGCGATAACACCTTATCAATCCCTAACAAATCGTTCCAAAGAGCCAAACAAAGGGAAGCTGTCTCATCGTCTTGTTTGCTCAATTTCTTTGCCCGTATGTGCTCCAGAGAAAAACCCGACTCACCAACATCCGTGGGTGTGTACACGAGAAAAAGGCCCGGTCGTTTCACGGCTAGGTGTCCGCCACGACGCGATACAGCAATTAAGTCCCAAGGGAAGCGGTCACTTTGTCCATGAACGTCCTCCGGTCGATTCGAACGCCCACCGTCCAGCTAATTACCGGCGAACGAAATTCAAGGCGAGGCGCGCTACGTTTTATGATCGGCAACCCGGACCTGCTCATCGCAAAAGGAGAGAAGAATCGTGTCTGCGGGGTCTGGAGGAAGCCAAGGATTCCCGATCAACGAGGGGACGTCGCGTCGGTCAGACGCTGACAATCTTGTCCACGCGAAGGAACACGAAGTCCTTCGACGCTCTACCTTCTCCCTCGGCGACGATTAACAGAGGAGGCTCGTTTTAGCGTAATTATCAGCCTCAAAGAAGGCATAACCGGTTAATCGATCGGATTGAATCGGCGGAACGCTGAAACTCGTTCGCTAGAGAGGAGGAAGGGAGACGCTCGCCCAGCAGGAAAGCAATTTAAGCGAGGGACCGTATTAATCGCCCGTTGCTAGTTTAATAGATCGAGCTCCTTTTCAGCCGCTCACGATCATCGAAAAGTGGATGTCGGTACGTTCGTGGATATAGCGCGTCCGAAATCAATCGCTCGTCGAAGGTCGCTCGCCCCCTCCACCTTCGCTCTTGTTTCATCGCCTGGAACATGTTGCCCGGTGTTATCTGATGCATTTTAAATCGAGAACGTATGGTCGCCACGTTAAATTCCTTGGCTTTAAAGCTGGACTTTATTATGGGAGAGACGAGCGTGGAAAAAAGGGGGGACGAGGCGGAATGGGATTTGCTGATCGGATACGAACGGGATTTATCTTTTAACGTGCTACGCTTTGTGTGGGAATCGGAGTATCGGAAGGTATCATCATGGAACCGCGAGAACGTTGCCGATTTTTCAAACGTGCATAGAGTAATTCAGCAGAGTTTCACAAATCGTATGGAAACTTACTGTTTATGTGCATAATAGCAAGCAAAAAGTAACGATAAGGGTAATAAGTATTTAATCTCGAAATTGCGAATATCTGTGAATGAGAAAAACGATCAGAGGTTGTAAAACAGATCGAAGATTTAATTATTCTTTGTTCGTCGGCTAAACGCAACCTTTAATCTATCAAACCGTCTACTGCAGAGTTCTCTATAAATGAACTCACCGTTGTGCGTTTCGAACAGCGACCACCGGTTACTGGCGTCGCGACGCATGGAAACGGTTGTCGCGGCCGCGCAATATTCCAGCTGTCATCGCGTTCGAAGGTTCGCGCGCGAGATAAATCGGCGCACAATGCGTTCGACGGCGCGCGAAGACGATTGTTCCAGCGGGATTGGAAGGAGGTCAGCCCGTTCCGTTTAATTATCCAACCGGACAGCCGGCCACGCAGCTAGAAATGCGGAAAATGTCGCGTCGTCCAGGTTTTCTCGGACAATCGGATCGATGCGTCGTCGAGAGGCTCTGACGGAACCTCATGGAGAAGATGAAAATACTAATACACGAGAATGATCGATGGGGAGAAAAATTTAGATTTTCGTTAACCCTTTGCACTCCGTTGTCAAGTGTGACTTGATGTCAGTTTTTATCACACTAACTCCTGTGCATATCGATTCACACTCGCCACTTTGAAATATGGACGGTGTCGATGCGACGAGCTAATACACATCCTGTTGATCCTTACGTCGAACACTCAAGCAGTGGATATTAATATAATTGATAAAACAAATCATTCAAAATGAGTACCAATCAAAGAATTGTCCTTTGAAGTAAATTTCAAATGAAACGCCCAAAATATTAGGGAGTTATTGTATCGTGTTCAGAGTACCGACAATGAACATTGTTTAAGAAGAATAAAGAAATTCTCGTAAGATCATTAATACAATTCGTTTATTAATAAAGTTTAACCAATTTTTAATGCAATTTTATTTTAAGTAATTAAATATATTCTCACAATTGTTACACTGTGATCTTTTCTTGATGTGCTTTGTATGAATTAAATCATGTTAGCTTCAACGCGTACCAAACAGAGTACTAAGAGTACTCGAAACTGAAAAAGTTCTAGACACCATTTTTGGGAACTGATTCATAAATGTTTTATCGCACATTTTCTTCACTGGATTTAATTTAATCCTCGGTATCTCGGTGACTGGTATCGCGAAAAAGGCTAACAGGTAATGTGTACACGTGAAGCCAGGGTGTTGGTACGGCGGATAATTCTGTTGCAGCGGTTTACGAGGTCGTAAAGACTTGAACGATTCTGTACAATTATTGCGGTGAGGAGCATTGAGATCGATTCACGGTCTGGTAGTATTACAATAATGGCTTCTGGTATACGTCGATTAACTAGAACATTCTCGATGCGGTGCAGTCGTATATTTAGCACGATCCCTGAACGATGTATCCGTTGCGTTTCAACCTTAGAAAGTAACAGAAATTCAATTTAAAGTTCTGCCTCAGATTTGTTGTACATTTGCGGGAAGAAACAGGTTTGCTATGGTTTGAAACGTAGGAATCGTTGAAATCGTTGAAAAAGAATATTGTACACGGTGTACGTTTAATATACTGTTCCGAATCGTTATTTACAATTCAAAGAAGTGGCGTGACGTTATAGGTTTGGTATATACGGTAACAAATATCTTCTACCGACAAATCCAGCTCCGTGCGTTCGTTATGGTTCAGCTGTTAACATTTCAGCGTCCTATTCGGTGAACGCGTTTTTCTCCCGACCGTGTTGCTCATTTTAGGTGCCCTATCGTTACTCGGGATCTCTGACGTCACAAACTTCTGCGCTATTGATACGCCACGGCGTTCATTATGCAATTGTAACAGGTCACCTGTGATTAAAGCTAGGTATGCGCTTTCTACATTTTTCCAACATTTATTTCGCTCTCTTTTGCAAGCAATTTCAACTTGCTCGGTATTCGCGTTTATTTTTCGGCGGTTGAAATTTTTCACCGTCCACGAGCTCGAATTTTTCATCTTCCACCGTATCTCTGAACCTATTAAATTTTGGATTAACAGTGATGCATTATAAATCAAGCTCCACTTTCGAAGACCGTAAAGCGATTAATTTCAAAGCGAAAAATTAGGACACGATTTTTGATAATATTTCCCTCTTCGAAATATCGTTAACGTTGTTACATAGTTCGCTCACCGTATTATCAAACTTCATATTATCCCCATAGCTCGAGCTTACCCACACTATTTCCATCCCTTCCCATCTTTCATCATTAACCCAATACGGATTGCTACCCCGAGGCTACATCAGGTCTCTAGCTAATAAATCAATCATCCTTTCGACCCATCCGTCCAGTTCGTCGACAAATTCGTCCTCCCGTTGCCTGATATTCGAACGTCTCCCCGTTCCATCGTCCAGTTTATGAATGAAGTGTTACCGCCTGCAAGCAATA